>CM035413.1:167882995-168505495 GCA_020310875.1 Ceratopteris richardii | reverse complement strand
GGCAATCTACAGAACCGATTCTGGGGAACTGTCCAGATATGTGCCCAGGTACTGTTACACATGTTCTTGAGCAATTGTTTACAACTTTACAAAAATTTTTTGTAGGTGATGATCTATTTTGTTTCACCCATTTTCTGATATAAGAGTCTGAACGCCTTGAACGAGAACGTAAGGGTGACTTGGATAAATTAGAACGTCTTGATGGTGATCGAAATCAAACAAGCAGAGATCTCGCTGTAAAAAAGGTAACTGTCTCCTAGTAGCTATTATCTATTAGCACATGGTGGTATAGAAGTTATTCTTTCCCAGTGCATGATGCATCTATTTTTGAAGAATAGTTTTTAATGATGTGCAATTATTCATCATATGAATCTATGGATGCGTACTTTTTTTCAGGAGGGCTTATGATTAGTGGCTTATGACCTTGTATGGTAACATTTAGGCATGCCAAACCTGTGCAAGCTTTTGGTAAACTGCTTATTAGACATTTTCTTTTTCTGTAATAATATTGGTTTCTAGCTTTTTAGGTGCAGATCATTACTTCTGTTATGTATAGATGGTATGTTAGCACATATTCAGTTATGATAAGTATACGTGGAGTGTTGTATGACATTTATGTCATTCAAGTGCATTGCTTATTTTCGATCACATGTATTTCATGTCAAGCATATTTAACCTCGTATTATGTTTTCTTTCCTATGCTTACATTAATCAATGGATTTCAGCCTTTTCTGCTTTTTATTATGTTCATCTATGGCATGCTGTTTCTTTGTTTTGTGATGTTTGAATTGATGAGTGCAAGGTGCAACAAGAGTGTGGATAATACAACAAAGTTGATTAGTTCCACTTTCTTTTTCTCCTTTACCGCCATTATCTTTATTCTCTTAAAAAGTGTAAGGATATTTTGATTGCTCTAGAATTCTTAAGCATAAATGCTGGACAACAACCCCCCAATACGTTGTTTTTGTGGTTCTTCTTGATATGGACCTTGCATTTTAGAATGTTTAATATAGATCATCGAAACTATTGAATCAGGTTGGCAAATGTATGGTTGTTGCATCATATTCTAGTTTCTTTATATTTAGACCTATACTTCCTTATAGGAGTAGATGCTTGTAAAGTAGGTGAGCACATAACAAATGAGATCATATGTATATACATCAAGGAAGCCATTTTGAAGGTAGGGGCACTAAACATCGTGCAAATTGTCGAATGAAGGGGAGCTTCCCAGATCCTCATAGTGAAGCTAATCTTTTTGGATGGCATTGCAACAACTCTCTTTACTTGTTTGTGCATATCTACAAAAAAAATGAAGAGAATAGAGAACCCGAGAGCATTGTTTCGTGGCTTGCATCTATCGTTGAGAAGGATATGGACATTTTGTACAATTTCAAGGTCTTCATTCAAGAGTTCACATGCTCTTTTGAGGATACCGATTGATCATGTCTTGCAAAAACAAAACCAAGGAAACTACATAAAGGAAATAGGCATGCTTCTATCCATGCATCAAGGAAATTTCAATTTCATTGTTTGCAGCTATCCTTGAGAAGGATATGGACATTTTGATGATTTCAAGGGCTTCATTTGAGACTTCATACCTTTTTTTTGGGATATCAATTGTTTGTGTGTTGCAGAAACAAAGTTAAGGAAGCTACAATGGTTGGGTAAAGCCCTAAATGACCCCTTTATAGTGTATACATGTGTATAGGCCTATTTATAAAGGCTAAGTCACTTATTCTTTATTTTTTGGCCCAAGTTCAATGTGAACTTGGCCAACCCTAAAAAGGGTTATGTATAACATAACTTAATAACACTTTTGGCTCTCTCACTTTTAGAGAAGCCTCCCAAAAGCTGATCGATGCTCTCTCTCTCTCTTCTAAGAAGCTGCTCCTCCATTTCTGCCCTGCGCCTCCACTTTTGAGGCACTCACACGCGTCCTCTACCTCTCCAGCACCACATCTCAACCCTAACAACTGGTATTAGAGCTGATTTAGAGTTTCAGAGCCGCTGCGCAGGTGCTGTACAGCAAAGAAAACCCCACTTTTCGCGATAATCTTCGATTTCATTGCGAGGAAAGTTGCTCCGGGGGCAAAGAGGATCACTTTGGGCATCTCAACGGCTCATAACAGGCTGTTTTCAGGTGTTTTGCAGGTCTAAACAGGTGTTTCACATGTCATAACAGCAATACACGGGTCGAGCACCTTATGTATTGAATTGTGGCAAAAGAAATTGCTTATGTGCAGCAAATTGTGGCATTTTTATGAGAATTTCAGAAATTTCTGAAGTGAAATTGGGGGCTTTTGCTCTTATTTGGTTATAAAGGCTGTGTTATAGCCTTATGTACGCACATTGAGTCAAAAGAAGTCAAATTTGTTGATTTCAAACACAAATTAGCTTGCTGGAATTTTTTGCAAAAAAATTTCAGAAAAACTTCAGAAAATTTTAGATTTTGATTTTGTGCTCCAATTGGCTCCATTTTGCTCCATTTTGCTCCTATAGGTGTTTTGAAGCTATTGTGCACTATTTTTAGAGGTGGTATCCTGATTTTGGTGCATTTTGCGCAAAATTTCAGCACATTAACCTGTTCTTTGTGTAACCATGGCATTGTCGTCCTCCGATATAAAGAATCTCTTTGAGATTCTCCACTTTGAGGGCACAAGATTTGATCTTTGGAAGGAGAGAATTCAAGGAATCCTCTTCCTCAAAGATTGTGACAGGACGTTGGAAGCAAGAAAGTCGGAAGACATGTCAGATGATGCGTGGCATAATCAGAATAGAAAGGTCGTCACTTACATAAAAATGGCCGTATCATATGACATTCTTGTCATTGACAACACGCTTTCAGTTTCGGGGAAATCACATAGCACTGGCCGAGACAAGCCCTCAACACTTCCTCTCTCTCGACACCTGATTGGCCCCAAAGTTTGGCGCCCCTTGCGGTATTTCTTTTATATTCAAGAACTGAGAAGGGTTTACAATTTCTTGGTGCTAAGTGTACACAACTCAATCTTACTCCTAACCATCAAATTCTGGGGAAAATTTCGCAAGCATCATGGCTGTAAAACCTGCCCTTGTCCAAATCCACACCCAAAAAAAAATGCAGCCAGCACTCCAAAAATACTCGTGGGTTGTTCTCTTTCTGGCAGTTTTGTGCATTTTTGACACTTGGCAGCCACTTAGAGCAATCTTTCCCGCTTTTAAATCAGGTCTAAAAATATCCTAGATGGTAAGGAATTTGATATGCCACTTTGAGAATAGTTGATCAGCTCAACATTTCGCTGGTAATGACGCGAACAAATTTCAAAGTCCAAAAATAGCAACTTCCTAAAATTTAGGAGTTGTGTCATCTGCATTCCCTTTGCTATCCTGAGCATTTTTCATAACTGGGGTCCCATCAGATAATGTGTGGAGACCCCACTGCCATGACTTTTAACTGTCGGCCACTGACAAGTGCTATTTTCAAGTTCAGCCAAACATGCTGTCCAGCACCTTCTTCAGTGTCCAAACCAACTAACCTGACCCATTGATCTTTTTCTCTTCAGTGCCATCTCTAGCTGACCACTAGCTGACCACTGCAGGCTTCAAGGCTTAAGTAAACCATCAGTCCCATTGTCCCAATGGCCACCTTCTCTGACAATGCAATGGTCCAAGCCTAATCCAAGAGTCCTCTGGGGATAGAAACAGAAGCAATTCAACCAGAAAAAGAAAAGAGAAAATATGTATATTAGATACATAAATACAAAAAGAAAAAGCAACTGTAAAAATATCACCTCTAGGTGATAGTTCTATATGTACCAACAATTAAAAAAAACTTGATGAGTGTTGGACAGATTGTGGAAAAAGGTTGCAGGTTAGATTCAATCAATATGGAGCATTTGTGGAGGATCCCAAGCATGGGTTCAAAAGAATTACCAAAGGAGAAAAATCAGGTAGACTATTCACTTTTGAACTTGAGGATACAAGGAACATTGCACTTTATAGTTATAAAGATCAAACATTATCAGAACTTGAAATTTGGCATAAAAGATTAGGGCATGTTGGTGAAAGAACTTTGAAACAAATATGCAGAGACCAATGTGTGCTTGGGATACCTAATGTATCCAAGCAACACATGATTTAAAAATGTGGTGCTTGTCAATTTGGAAAGTCTTACAGATTACCCTTCTCAAGGAAAGACTACATGCATGAGGACTACCTAGAACTTATTCATACAGATATATGGGGACGAAGCAAGGATCCCTCAATCTCTGGATCCAAGTATTATGTATCTTTCATTGATGATTACAGTAGATGGACTGTATTGTACTTTATGAAGCACAAGGATGAAATATTCAATTGGTTTAAAAAGTATCTTACACTTGTTGAGAATCAAATAGGGAGAAATCTTAAAAGGCTACGGTCAGATGGAGGAGGTGAGTACTTCTCAAATGATTTTGATATATGCTTGCAAGAAAGAGGAATTAAGAGAGAAATTACCACAAGGTATACCCCTGAGCAGAATGTGGGGTAGCAGAAAGAAGAAATAGATTGATCGTTGAAACAACTACGTCAATGTTAAATGAGAAAAAATTACCTACCTACTTATGGGCAGAAAGTGTATCTACTGCCACTTATCTTGTAAAGAGGTTGCCATCCAAATCACTTGATGGGATGACCCCATATGAAGCATGGCATGGTAGAAGACCTTCACGTGATCATTGCAGGATCTTTGGATGTGTAGCATATGTGCTTATCCTTCTCAGATAAGAGGTAAGCTAGAACCTAAGGCAGAGAAGTGTATCTTCATTAGGGTATGATCTGAATCAGAAAGGATATGTGCATATGTGCATATCCCTTCTCAGATAAGAGGTAAGCTAGAACCTAAGGAAGAGAAGTGTATCTTCATTAGGGTATGATCTGAATCAGGTTCTACAATCCTTCAAACAAGGGATTCATGGTCAGTAGAGATGTTATCTTTGATGAAAATGACTCTTGGTTTGATAGTGAATGCAGGAAAGTAAAACTACCTTATGACTTGGAAGAGGAGTTTCCAAGCCTTACTAAGGAGGAGCTGAAAGAGGCCGCGGAGAGCTACGTCGTGGTATGCTCGGTTGCTCCAAACGCCAAGGGAGTGGGCTGCTGCGTGAGGAGAGAGAAAGTAGAGAGAGAAACCTGCGCAGAAATTTGGAGAAGAAGATGGAGAAGCTGAAGTTGAAGAAGTCCCAATCAAGTTATGAGAGATTTGGGACCAAGATGAAATAGCTCCACCTGCAAGGATGTATACATAGCCACTTGTGGACTTGCGTGTGTCCACATCACCTGCCATGTCTGAATCACAAAATCCTTTTAACTCCAATGGACCCTTTCCATAACATAAGCATTTACTTTTGGTCCCTTTCAAATATCTCAAGATAGATTTGACTGCCCCCAATGAGCTCTACCAGGATTAGCCATGAACCTGCTAACAACTCCCACTGCATGAGCAATGTCTGGCTGAGTTGCAACCATAGCATACATAAGTGAACCACAAGCTGATACATATGGAACACTCTTCATGTAACTGGCTGCATCATCATTTTTGGGACAGTCATCCTTGGAAAGCTTAACATGTGGCTGCAATGGCACTCCAAGAGGCTTAGCATCAGCCACATTAAATCTGTCCAGCACTTTTTCAATGTACTTTTCTTGGGATACCTGCAAAGTATGCTGCTGTCTATCCCTTTTTATACGCATACCAAGAATATGCTCAGCTTCCCCAAGGTCTTTCATTGAGAGTGCAGAGTTCAGCTGCTGTTTTAGAGCATTCAGAGTGCTCTTTTTCTTCCCAGCCAGCAGCATATCATCTACATACAGTACAAGAATAATTGGGCTGCCATCTTCATCCTTTTTCGTGTACAAACAATGATCTGCATGGCTTCTTTTAAAACCATGTTTGAGCATAAATGCATCAAACTTCTTATACCATTGTCTGGGGGCCTGTTTCAGCCCATACAAGCTCCTTTTCAGTTTGCATACCAGATGCTCTTTTCCAGGAATGGCATATCCTTCTGGCTGTTTCATGTACAGCTCTTCATCTAAATCACCATGCAAAAAGGCTGTTTTAACATCCATTTGGAATAATTCCAAATCCAAGGCAGCTGTGAGAGCAAACAACACACGTAAAGTGGTCATTTTCACCACTGGAGAGAACACTTCTTGGAAATCAATGCCCTCTTTTTGGGCATATCCCTTAGCAACCAGCCTTGCCTTATACTTGGGTTTGCCATCAACAGTTTTGATTTTGTACACCCACTTGTTTGGAATGGCTTTCCTTCCTTTGGGTAACTCAACCAAATCCCAAGTATCATTTGCATGCAAGGCCTTTATCTCTTCCTGCATGGCTAACTCCCACTTCTTCTTGTGCTCACATAGCTTTGCCTCTTTATAAGTAAGAGGCTCACCCTCATCTGATAACATAATATAATGTATAGAGGGATCATATCTATTCACTCGCCTCCTAGGACGTATAGATCTTCTTACCCAATGATCAACATTACCAGGCAATGGATCTACATCAGGAGGTACATTAACTTCTTCATTGTTAACAGGCTGCTGTACATCATTTCCAGCCCTGTTTTCAGCATGAATAGGTGGCTGCATATGCCCTTCAGGAGCATCATTTTGCTGTCCAGCATCATCTGGCTCAATAACCACGGGCTCATTGTCATTTCCAGCCATATGTGGTGCATCCCGAGGGTCCATATCAGATTTAACTGGTGGCTGTACATGCTGAAATTTGACTCTTTTATGGTCATCTTTAGAGGCACAATTGTTTTTGAGCAGCCTTGCCTCATTAAATACAACATCTCGGCTGCGTATTACCTTCTTGAGTTGAGGTAGCCAAATCTTGTAGCCCATTTCACCTTCATCTCCATAACCCATGAAGATTCCTTTCATGGACTTTGCATCTAACTTGCTTCTCAACTCAGGCCTTATATGCACAAAAGCATCGCAACCAAAGATGCGTAGGTGGTCATATGAAGCTGGTTTGCCAGACCAAACCTCTTCTGGAATGCCACCTTTTAAGGACATATGAGGGGATCGATTGCAAACATGAACTGCAGTTTTCAAAGCCTCTCCCCAAAATCCATGAGGGAGATTAGCTGTGGACAGCATGCATCTCACCCTCTCACATAAAGTCCTATTATACCTTTCAGCCACACCGTTGGAAGAGGGGCTGTATGGGACGGTTAGCTCCCTCTTAATACCAAGATTTTCACAAAATCTATTGAATTCAGCACTTGTAAACTCACCCCCATTATCTGTACGTAAGCATTTCAGCTTTCTACCTGTTTGAGTTGTCACAAATGCATGAAATTTCTTAAATGCAGCAAAGGCTTCATCTTTAGATTTTAACAAATATACCCAAAGCTTCCTAGAGTAATCATCTACAAAAGAAACAAAGTAAAGAGCACCCCCCATAGATTTTGTGGGCATGCTACAAACATCAGAATGAACAAGATCAAGCACATTAGACTTACGAGAGACACCAGAGTAGTAAGAATTCTTTACTTGCTTACCATATTGGCATTCATTACAAAAATCAAGTTTTGAGCCTTTAACATCAAACTTGTCCAAATTACATAGTTTATCAAGGCCTTTTTGACTCATGTGACCAAGCCTTTTATGCCATAATTCCATATGTGAATGGATTTCAGCCAAAGCAATAAACTTGCCCAGCAAGGCTTTACCATGCAAGCAATAAAGAGTCCCTTTCTT
The DNA here is from genome assembly GCA_020310875.1 of Ceratopteris richardii. Lineage (NCBI taxonomy): Eukaryota > Viridiplantae > Streptophyta > Polypodiopsida > Polypodiales > Pteridaceae > Ceratopteris > Ceratopteris richardii. The sequence goes on along the minus strand of CM035413.1, from coordinate 168,497,758 downwards.
TGTACCTTTAACAATCAGCCTAGAGCCTTTGATAAGCTTCCATGACCCCTTCTCAAAGAGGGTACTATATCCATGCATATCCATTTGCCCAACAGACAATAAGCTTTTCTTGATGCTTGGTACATACCTTACATCATGCAAAACCAGCTCATTGGTACCATCCACTGTGAGATGCATTGTGCCAATACCTTCAATTGAACAAGCATGGTTATTTCCAAGATATACATGTCCGTGGCTGCCTGCATGAAAGGTAGTGAAACACTCCTTAATAGGAGTTACATGAAACGATGCACCTGAATCTACAATCCATGTTTGTGACAAAGCATCATTCACAGTAAGCAAGGCATCAATCAAATCCCTCTTTGTGATCTGCATATCTTGTGCATGAATATTAATAGAAGGATCAATAACTTCAGCATGCTCTGCTTCCATAGTAGCACAAAGTATATCTTCTGCATCTGATAGCTCCTCAATGATGACACTAGAGGCCACATTGGCCTTCTCTTTGTCTTTGTCCTTTGAGGTATCATGTGCTTCATTCTTGGTGTCCTTTTTCTTCCTGTCACCTGTGTTCTTCTTTCTTTCTAGTTCAGCTTTATAGAATCTGCAATCAGGCTTCTTGTGACCTTTCCTACCACATTGATAACAAGTCACTTCAGCCTTGCCTTTGCTTTTGCTCTTGTTCTTCTGTACATTTCCACTTTTCTTTTCTGTTCTTCCTCTAGCCACATTGGCTGAACCACTGCCCTCTCCACTAGCTTTCCTCCTGATTTCCTCATTCAAAATAGAACCCCTTACACCATCAAAGGTAAGACTGGGGCTATTCGAAAGTGAAACAACCAATGTTTCCCACGAATCAGGTAAGGTCATCAACAAGAAGATGGCCTTAAGCTTATCATCAAATGGAGGTAATCCAGAGTCCTGCAATTGTGAAAGAGTACCTGTAAACAAAGATAAGTGCTCAGCCGCACTTTTTGACTCATTAAGCTGCATACACACTAGCTTACGCATAAGATGCACTTGATTTACAGGCGTGGTATTTTCATAAGTGGCTTTCAGCTTCTCCCATACCTCAAAAGCAGTTGTAAGGCCTTTCAAATCCACTAAGATTTCATCTGATACAGCCATCTTGATGTAAGTGATGGCCTTCTTGTTTAGGCTCATCCATGCTGCATCTGTCGTATCTTCAGGCTTGACTTCCTCAAGAGCCCCTTCACAATCTTTAAGAAAGAGGATGCCCAACATTCTCTCTTTCCACAAATCGAAACCATTACCTTTAAATCTCTTGATCTCAAACAAGCTTTTGACATCAGAGGAGGTAGAGGCCATGTTTGCACACTAAGAGCTTCAAAATTTCACCAAAAAAGTAAAATTCACCTGCTGTCCTGTGCGCAATTACCTTAGGAGACTATAGCTGAGAAATTAAGCCCAAAAACTGTTCAAAACTTGCAAAAAACAATTTCTGAAATTTTCTGCAGAAAATTTCAGAAAATTCGAGCAAGCTGTAATTGCATCAAAAACAACAAATTTGTTGTTTTTCAACCACAAAAGGCATACATAGATGTAAAACCAAGGCAATGGGTGCTTGTTTTCACAAAAGCCCCAATTTTTGCAGCAATATGACCTGTAAAATCAGAGAAATGACCTACTGTAATAAGTTTCCAGCAAGTATGCACTTCCTCAATCTTTGTGCATGTCCTCCCACTTGAAAAATGAGAGAATTTCTGCCACAAAAGACCTGTAGATGAAAAAATCAGCAATGTGGAGGCTGAAAAAGACCTGTGGGGATACAAAAAGAAGAATAGAAGAGATTCTTCGCGATGAAACTCTCTAAAAAGCACAAAATTTGCTTCAGCTTTGCTCCGGGCTGAAGTAATCCTCCAAAAACAGCCCTTTTATCGCGAAAAAGGAAGGTTTTTCGCGATGAAATTCTCCCAAATGCAAGAAAACACCTTAAGCTCAACATAGACTGAAGTAGAAAAACAGTTTGAGCAACTTTGTCACGATGGAATAGCTCAAAGCTCTGATACCAGTTGAAAGAGGCCGCGGAGAGCTACGTCGTGGTGTGCTCGGTTGCTCCAAACGCGAAGGGAGTGGGCTGCTGCGTGAGGAGAGAGAAAGTAGAGAGAGAAACCTGCGCAGAAATTTGGAGAAGAAGATGGAGAAGCTGAAGTTGAAGAAGTCCCAATCAAGTTATGAGAGATTTGGGACCAAGTCTTATTGATAAGTGACTTTTAGGTCATTTGGGCATGTTCACACATGGCCAATGACCAAAAGTCATAAAAATAATGTAAATGCCTATAACTCCCCAATTTGGGGTCCAAAAAATACAACAAAAATATGTCTCGAAAGCTCTCGAAGAGAGCTTTCACATGGAAGGGTCAAAATATACAAAAGGAGAGTCCTTGGGATCTTTATCCCCAACAGGAGCCTACTCAGAATGGAGACATCAATTCAGATGATGAAGACATCATTAATCTTAAAGAATTCAAAGCATGGAAGTCCAAAGGCAAACTCAAGATGAAGAAATTGGAGGATATACTTGAATCATCCAACTAAGCAATCAGAAGATCACAAAGGGAGAGGAAGAAGCCAATCAGATATGGGTATGACACTTCCCTAGTTACTAAACACTCTGTTTATCTTGCAAAAGATTTGTCAATTGAAGAACCAACATCATATGAAGAGGCAAAGACCAAGGCAGAATGGAAGGAAGCTATGGATGAGGAAATTGAAGCACTCAAAGAGAGTGATACTTGGGAACTAGTACCAAAGGAGGAGTCTATGAAGGTAATTGGTTCTAGATGGATCTATAAGATCAAAAGGAATTCTGATGGTTAACAAGCAGGTACAAAGCTAAACTTGTGGCTAAGGGTTTTGCACAAACCCAAGGAATTGATTATGAAGAAACATTCTCACCAGTGGCTAAAATGCAAATCATTAGGGTATTGGTAAGTGTGGCTGCATCAAAGAATTGGAACATGTATCAGTTGGATGTAAAAAATGCATTTCTAAATGGCTGGATTTCAGAGGAGGTGTACATGTCTCAACCTCCAGGCTATGAGGATCCAAACAAGGTAACATATGTATGTAAATTGAACAAAGCTCTTTATGGATTGAAGCAGGCACCTAGGACATGGAACCATAGGTTGACCATATACCTTCAGGATCAAGGCTTTGTCATGAGTAAAGCAGATACCTCCTTGTTCATCAAGAGAATCAATTCAGATTTAATATACCTATGTGTATATGTTGATGATATCATCCTTACAAGTAATGATGCTAATGGCATCAAACAAATCAAGAATCAGATGATGAAGGAATTCAAAATTAGTGATCTTGGATCACTAAAATATTTTCTTGGACTTGAGTTAGTCTATACTAACTCTGGAATTTACATTACTCAGAGAAAGTATATACAAGATATGTTGAAGAAATTTCATTTGCAGGATGCCAAAGTTGCTAGTACTCCAATGGAGGTAAACCTAAAGTTAAGTGCTCATGAAGGTGATGTACTTGAGAACATTGTAGGTTACCAAAGCATAGTGGGAAGATTGAACTATGCTAGCTTGACAAGGATTGACATTGCTTATGGAGTAAGTGTGCTAAGTCAGTTTATGCACAAGCCTAGGACACCTCACTTGGAGGCTGCCAAAAGGATATTGAAGTACCTTAAGGGTACTCAACATCATTGTTTGTATTTCCCTTATACCTCAGACTTGGATATTAAGATTTATTCACATGCAGATTGGGCAAGATGCAAAGATGATAGGAGGAGTACCTCAGGATACTTATCCTTTGCAGGTGATAAGCCAATACCATGGTCTTCAAAGAAGCAACCTATTATTGCTTTATCTTCTACAAAGGCAAAATATAGAGGATTGGCCAATGCTACTCAAGAGGCCATATAGATCAGATTATTGTTTACAAAATTAGGATTGCATACTACATCTCCAAGGATTTTTGGAGACAATACAAGCTCATTACATCGTGCAGCAAATCCTATCTATCATGCTAGGACCAAGCACATAGAGGTCCACTATTATTATGTGAGAGAGAAGCTATTGAGCAAGGATATTCAGTTGGCATATGTATCAACTAATATGCAATGTGCAGATTTGTTGATTAAAGCATTAGATGGTACAAAACTTTGCAGGCTCAAATTAATGATTGGATTGCAAGATATTTATGAAGGATGAAGATGAAGACCAAGCCTAAATGTTTGGCTTGAGGGGGAGCTGTTGGTGCAAAGTCCAAGCCCTCACATTTGGCTTGAAGTTCACAAACATATGAAACTCAATGGAAACCATTGCTAGTAGGAATTTACCTTTTTACATTTGTGAAAGTCATTCATTTGACTTGAGAGAATATTTGTAATCACCTACCAAAACCTCGTTGACTTGTTAGTTAGAAAAGAATCTACTTCATTGAGGGAATATTTCCTAGATTGAAGGATTACTTTTAGAGAGAGCCAAAATTTGAATTCAAATTCAAATTTGAATGCAAGACTTATAAAAGGTGGCTTGGAAAAGTCGCGTGTAGAAGTCACTTATCCCAAGCTGTTCATTGCCATTTTGTATGTGTGTAAGGCCTACATTGTAGCCTACACTATTCTCAATCATAAGGCTATGAGTATCAAGCTTATGACCTTGTACAACATTGTTCATTAATACTATACATCTACATTGTTCATCTATGATCTCTCTGTTATAGGCATTCTTAACTGTCAACTTGTGCTGCTCATATCTCAGCCATTTCTCAACCAAATTCAATCGTCTATAGCTTATTGGAACCAACTCGAAGTTATCTACATGCTGATAAATTTTGAAGCAAATCCATTCAGCCAATTTGGAGAAAAACGCATCGAAGCACTCACTGGTACAACTTTGCAGAGGTCCTAAAAAATCGGGGGTAATGATTTATTTGCTAAGTTGATTGCTCTGTGTATAGTGCATCATTTCAAGTGATTTCACTTGGAAACATTAGCTTACTAAGCTAATTAGATACCTCTAAAAGGAATTTTTCCAATTCCTACTGAACTGGTAGCATTGAGCATTACAAGCAGCATGTGTGTGATAAAAAATAGAAGGTTTTCTTGAATCCTTCTATTTGAAACAAGGTAGATTCGGTTCGTCGAATTTTAAGTTTTTCCGGTTCTTCCGATTCGGTACCATTCGGTTCTTCCGGTTCTTCCGGTTCTTCCGGTTCTTCCGGTTCATTGCTACATTGTCACTTTTTTTCCGGTCCGATTCGAATTACCCTAGGCCTTCCAGAGGTCGCAGAGTACCTTGAGCCCCCCGATTCCTCTCATGAGCACCTGCCTTAGCCCTTGAGAGACTGAGAGAGAGAGAGAGAAAGAGAGAGAGAGAGAGAGAGAGAGAGAGAGAGAGAGAGAGAGAGAGAGAGAGAGAGAGAGAGAGAGAGAGAGAGAGAGAGAGAGAGAGAGAGAGAGAGAGAGAGAGAGAGAGAGAGAGAGAGAGAGAGAGAGAGAGAGAGAGAGAGAGAGAGAATATATTGTGTTTTGAATATCAATTCCTAAACAATGAACAATGGTCCAAACCATTTTTCATAGCCACATCTTGTTCATGCTTTCTTTTGTATCCCATTGTAGTGTGCAATTAATACTAGTAGAGGAGAAACCGTGGATGCATAGCTCAACAACATGCATAATAAACATTGAAATCAATACATCTATTGGTTCGCATGCATGCTTTTGCTCTTATTATGCTTCTTGAAAATAAATACAAGCTCAAAGTAATGGCACACATGAGTGGCCACTTTTCTGTTCATTCATCTATTCAAAAAGAGGTAAAATTCATGCTTTAAACCTTTTCTTCATCTAAAAACTTGTATTTATATAGGGAACCAAACAATCTAAGTGTATGGAAGCGATAGATTTGAAGAAGAAACAAACCTCCAATTATTGTTCTATTTGTTTGCATGGAGGATTGAGAGTGTTATATTTTGGTAGAAAAAGAGATATCTTGTTGCCCTTTACACTCACATTGTGCATGGGTTGAAGTTAATTTGTAAAACATATGGGAAGTTTTATTTTATAATTACTACATGACTCATTAATGGTTGTAATTTGTTATTTGTAGGTTTTAACATGCACTATATATATATATATATATATATATATATATATATATATATATATATATATATATATATATATATATATATATATATATATATATATATATATATATTAGATTCTTATGAATATATATGTATTTGTAACGACGCACCTTACGCACCTTACCTTTGGATACCATTCGGTCCTCGCACCTTACACGCACCGAACTCAACGCACCGAACGCACCGGACTACCTTGATTTGAAAGTAGTTGGTTTTGATTAAATCTTTTCACACATCATTTCCAAAGTACATAGGCACTTTTATGGTGTCTTTGGAAAGATCAGAGGGCCCACATATCAACTCTGAAGTCACAAAGGGCTGGTACTAAGCAGGATTTGGCTGTACCTACTCATCACTTGGAGTGTCCATCCATCTTTCCCAACAATTCCTAACAAGTGGGTGTACAAAATCAAAACTGTTGATGGAAAACCCAAGTACAAGGAAAGGTTGGTTGCTAAGGGATATGCCCAAAAGGAGGGCATTGATTTCCAAGAAGTGTTCTCTCCAGTGGTTAAAATGATCACATTACGTGTGTTGTTTGCTCTGACAGCTGGCTTGGATTTGGAATTATTCCAAATGGATGTTAAGACAGCCTTTTTGCATGGTGATCTAGATGAAGAGCTGTACATGAAACAGCCAGAAGGATATGCCATTCTTGGAAAAGGGCATCTGGTATGCAAACTGAAAAGGAGCTTATATGGGCTGAAACAGCCCCCACACAATGGTATAAGAAGTTTGATGCATTTATGCTCAAACATGGGTTCAAAAGAAGCCATGCAGATCACTGTTTGTACACCAAAAATGGATGAAGAAGGCAGCCCAATCATTCTTGTACTGTATGTAGATGATATGCTGCTGGCTGGGAAGAAAAAGAATGCTCTAAAACAGCAGCTGACTCTGCATTCTCAATGAAAGACCTTGGGGAAGCTGAGCATATTCTTGGTATGCGTATAAAAAGGGATAGACAGCAGCATACTTTGCATATATCCCAAGAAAAGTACATTGAAAAAGTGCTGGACAGATGTAATGTGGCTGATGCTAAGCCTCTTGGAGTGCCATTGCAGCCACATGTTAAGCTTTCCAAGGATGACTGTCCCAAAGATGATGATGCAGCCAATTACATGAAAAGTGTTCCATATGCATCAGCTTATGGTTCACTTATGTATGCTATGGTTGCCACTGGGCAAGACTTTGCTCATGCAGTGGGAGTTGTTAGCAGGTTCATGGCTAATCCTGGTAGAGCTCATTGGGAGGCAGTCAAATCTATCTTGAGATATTTTAAAGGAACTAAAAACAAATGCTTAAGTTATGGAAAGGGCCCATTAGAGCTGAAGGGATTCTGTGATTCCGACATGGTAGGTGATGTGGATACACGGAAATCCACAAGTGGCTATGTTTTCACCCTTGCAGGTGGTGCTGTATCATGGTACAGCAGTCTGCAAAAGATTGTTGCTTTGTCTACTACTGAGGCTGAATATATTTCAGCCACTGAGGCTTCCAAGGAAGCAAGATGGATAGCACGTCTTTGCAGTGAGTTTGGTTTGCCTGACAAAGCACCTATTCTTGGTTGTGATAGCCAAAGTGCCATATGTTTGGCAAAGAATGCCATGTTCCATGCACGCACAAAACATATTGATGTGCGATATCACTTCATTCGAGAGGTGCTTGAGGATTGCCTTATCACATTGGTTAAGGTCCATACATCACAGAACCCTGCAGATGCTCTCACTAAGTGCTTACCCAAAGCACAACATTAGTTATGTATACAGATGGTGGGAGTCACTTAGCTTAAAGGAGTCATTTATGCCTTTAAGTGGGAGGTTGTTGGGGTAAAGCCTGTTGGAAATCAACGTCACATCAGTCCAAAATCCTTTTAGGGCAGAAACCCTAATTTTGGTACTTAGTTATTTTTGGCACAAAATTTGGGTAAAATTTTTATGAGCCTATCTTGTAGAGCTTGATGAGAGCTTTCTAATGGTATATGACATGGGGTCATCAAAAATCAGATTTGAGAGAAAACCCTAACCCTAATTTTCTGCTGATTTAGGGTTTTTACCTCATTTGATAGCTCTCAGCTTGCAGGTCAAAAAAATGTCATCGGTTCATTGATCAGGTAGTCAAAGGTCTGAAAAAGCTAGTCAAAAGCCGTGTTGAGCGACTATTTTGAAATAAAGAAATGTATAGCTAAAAAAAAGCGATGAAGTTTTAGAAACTTACGAAACTCTTGCATGTCAAAAAAATGTCATCAGTTCATTGATCAGGTAGTCAAAGGTCTGAAAAAGCTAGTCAAGAGCGGTGTTGAGCGACTATTTTGAAATAAAGAAATGTATAGCTAAAAAAAAGCGATGAAGTTTTAAAAACTTACAAAACTCAGATTGTTTTCGTTAAAAAGCAGCTTTTGGCTTGATTTTTTCGCATGAGACATAGAAACCTATATAAACAGGGTCTTGGTCACTTTGTAAGATATCTTAACACCAACGATTGCTGAATTGGAGGTGTTTTGTGCTGATGCACACATGGGGCAGCCATGGTGCACATATGGGAGCTATGGAGGAGCTATTGAAGCTCATGAGGAGCTATTGAAGCTCATGAGGAACAGGTCCATTATGCGTGTTGTAGATCAAGCTTTCCTAGCTAGTTAGAAGGGCAAAGGTAAATGGAACTCATCTACTAGTAAGCAGAAATCTACTAATTCTGCACAATCAAAGAAGGATGATAGAGACGAGAAGAAAACAAAAAAATAGAAATTGTTCTTCGAATACTGTAAAGGAAATGATCATGTCATAAAGAGTTATCCAAAACTGGCTGCAAAAGAGGCAAAGAAAAAGAGGTTGCAATGGTTGTTGCAAAAGCCTGTACACCCAAATCAGAGTCTGCAAACCTTGAGAAGAATAAAGAATGGGCGTTTACTACTGTTTGCAGTTATGACCATCTTCTCATGAAGAGTGTATATAGACTCAAATGTTTGGTACTTTGATAGTGGGGCGACCAAACATATTACCTCGTAGAGTAGTTTCTTCACTTCACTTGAGCCTCCCCTATAGGGATTACTGTTTGGAAGAAGTTTGGAGCACAACACACAATACTGAATTTATTACCAAGAGAATGTACAAAGATAAGTGACCCGTTAAGGTTATAGGAGTATATACAAGCCGGGGAGAAAAAACCTCCTAATGAGGGAAAAAAGTTCCTCGGCGGTCATAGTGTGTTCACACACATCACTACCTAAATATATCAACAATTGGTATCCCCAAATACCCTATAAAATATGCAAGAAATGCAAGAATTTAACTTGAATCATTGGATCCTTGGTGATGGGGGTACTCTTTGTATATGAAATTAATGTTAGCTTGGCCTTCATTTTTGAAATGTGGACCCTGTTTTAATGAAGATAATAAACTAATCAAGTATGTATATCTATTTTGAAGGGGCTGTTATAGGTACATATATAGAAGGGGGAAAATACAAGAGTAGAATGTATATAACAGAGGAACACAAGGACCTTTTACTTGAATGTGTATGTACCTCAACACCCTATAAACTACGCATTTGCATTAGTTTTTCCTATATTGTTCTAGGCATCATTATGCTCAAGTTTACCCATTACTTTTGGAAGTGATGGTAACACAGCAAATAGAGGTTCTGATGAATTTACCCTTCATGCTTGTGTGTGTGTGAGCATGTCTTCATTCTTTGTTCTATATCTACCACTAGTTACTGATGATGTTTGTAGGCATGTCGTTGGTATTTAGCAGATGGTATGCATAATGGAGCTGATGTCTATAGTATATAGAGTCTTGCGATGAGTACCATGTGTGTGTGTGTGTGAGTATGTCTTCATTCTTCGTTCTATATCTACTACTAGTTACTGATGATGCCTGTAGGCATGTCATGGTATTTAGCTGACGGTATGCATAATGGAGCTGATGTCTATAGTATATAGCCTTGTGGTGAGGACCATGAGCTTATAATTGCGTTTTCTTTTTGTAGTGAAATTGGGGCTTGCCTGGGTTTATCTTGATGTCTATAATAGTGTCATCAGGTTGGGCTAAAAGAAACCATATTGACTTCTCAGTTTGATTGATAAATATCCATTCAGAATACCAAACTTCCATGGAGATCTGCAGACTCTACATCTTGACAGTTAAAAACTGGCCACTGTTGAGTGACCAAGGATTGAACCAAGTGGGTGGAATGGGTGTGCCAATCTCATGCGTAGAGTGATGATCCCCTCACTAAAACCATATCATCTCTGGAACACCAGGGTATGGGAATGGTGGTAGAAGGATGAAGTGAGCAGTGAGGAGAGGCTCAGCAGCCATTACTGGTAATTAATGAAAATACACCCTCGAAGCGGTTGAAAGTTCTCTGCTATCTTTATCTGTTTCTAAATTGGTTCAAATCAGGGGGATTTTTCTAGTTCCCCCAAGTACTGACATGATGCAAAAAGAGCCTTCGTAGTTGGTGGTGAAGAAGTTTATAGAAAGTCATGCTAAAAGAAGACTGCTGGGAGAAGGATGTTGTTCCTGCCTTAACCTTTTTTCTTCTTCTTCTAAAAAAGGAAGCACCCTGTATGTCTCTTCATTGATTTCCCTTGGCATGTTCTTACTCTCTTGTCGCTCATGGTTGTTTTCTATGGCATGCATATATTTGCACCAATGATCAGCAGTGCGTATTTTCATTTTATTAATCTATTGGGACAGAGAATATGCTAAATAGCATGGATGGCTTTTTTGTGGTACATTTATCTGACATACTCCTATCCTATAGTAGGGATTAAGATGCAAATAGTGGATTAAGGTTTCCATCATTCTAATATGAACTTGAGTGAAAAGTACATGCACGATTGTGAACGAGAATGTGTCAATTGATTAATCAAGGGATCGACTTAAATGTTAATAAAAAAACGAACTGTGTCCCTTCTTAAATCTCATTTCCATATACGAGGTGATAATCAATGGGTTAATCTACAGAAATGTGTGTTAAATTGAGACCTTTCTATATGGCTCTTTGGTCAAAGATACAAAAGTTCAATTTGACCAAGATGTATTAGCAACTATTCCATCCTTCATAGCAAGATGTCCTTTTTAGAATGGCTCTGCTTTAAAGAAGTTTGTGATTTAAGATCTGGACTCGGTAGTAATGGCCATTGGCTGCATGGGCCCTTTAGGCTTTTTTATGCGTAACTGGACCTCACACCAAGATGTCTATCGTAGCCTTTAGGATGGCTCTGCTTTGGAGAAACTGGTGTCTGTAAGTAATGGAGATCAGTCGCATGATTTCTTTTCAATGCTTGAGATTTTATTTCTTTTAAGTATTCTTTTCTAGATGATGTCTTATAACATGGAAGACTTGAATTTAGCTCTTTGATGCAGAATTCTGGAGGCATGGAATATCCTTGATCTTATAGTGATAAATTTTATCTCTGTCTACAGTACACAAGGACAGCTGAGAAGCATGCTTCACTGATAAGACCTATTTCGGTATTACTAAGGACCATGAAGCATCTACTACATCTTTTAAACAGAAGTTACGATGAGGAGCTTATAAATTTGCACAACTTCCTTTGGGATCGTATGAGAGCTGTAAGGATGGATCTAAGAATGCAGCACATCTTCAACCAGGATGCTGTGCTCATGCATGAACAAATGGTATGTACATGGAATGAATAAAGCCAATCATCTTACTGTACAAAAGACTGGAGAATCCATATTGGTGATCAAAGTTGTTTTATTAGTTTCTATTGCTTTTGATGCTTCCAAGATCCGATTCCACATCCTGGCAATGCATGAGCTCTGTGAATATGCAAAAGGAGCAGGGTTTAGCGAAGGGTTTGATGCTCATTTGAATATAGAGCAGATGAATAAGGCTTCTGTGGATCTATTCCATATGTATGATGACCTCCGCAAATCAGGGATGCAGTGTTCCTGTGAGCCTGAGTTCAGGGGTTATTATGCACTATTAAAGCTGGATAAACATCCTGGCTATGTGGTATGATCTCTACTTTGTCCTATTGTTAAGGTTCTATACATGCAAGCGTTCAACTGTGGATTTGTTGAGTTTTATCTTGGTTTTTTGTCCAGGTTGAGCCAGCAGAATTATCACTTGATCTAGCTAAAATGACCCCAGAAATGCGAAATACCAAAGAGGTTCAGTTTGCTCGAAAGGTTGCAAGGTTGACATTTGTTTTTATATTGCATTAAAATGTTTTCAGTCCCTTGTTTTTTTATCACTACAAAACCTTTTGCATCTTGGTGTATGCAGAGCATGCAGGTTTGGCAACTATCTTACTTTTTTCCGTTTAGCCAGAGATGCAACATATCTTCAGGCTTGTCTTATGCATGCACATTTTTCTAAGGTGATTTGCTCATTACGATATGTTCAGTTCTGTTTTGAACTTAATGCTGTGCTCATCTGTCATTCCTAACCTTCTTCGTTTTGTCTTTAGTTGAGAAGCCAAGCCATGGCTTCACTTTACAGTGGGTTGCAACGAAACCAAGGAATCCCTGTAGTGCAGGTGGAGGACTGGCTAGGTATGGAGGTACTGTAGTCATTACCCACGTCTTACAAAGTAATGTCTTTTCTAAACATTAATATTTAATTTGGCAGTTAATAGGCATTGCTTTCAACTAATTGAGTCAAAAGAGGTGATTGAATATTAGAAAACTAAAGTCTTCTATCCATTGTGTGACGTGTCCGAGTGGCTAGTAATTGCCATGTATAATACTAGAGAGGACCATTGATTTTGCTATGTACTTGTCAATGAGGAGCTTCTAATGGTGTTCAGTATTTTGATTTTTGCTTTGGATGATTTTTGTGTGTTTTTTTTTCGATGAAAATGCTGTAGAGTAGGATATTGCGCTCTGACTGATTGCTGAATACTTTTTAGGGGGAAGACATTGAAGCTCTTATTGAATACCATGGATTTGCCATAAAGACCTTTGAGGAGCCTTACATGGTGAAGGAAGGTCCTCTTTTGAATCAAAGCCAACCTTTTCGTACTAGGCGATCAAAATTGGTGGAGGAGAAAAGATCCCGAGTAGTCAAATATGACGTCCTTTCATCAGGACTAGAGAAGACACATGTAGCTCCTATGCTTGAAAGGATTTCTTCTTTGAGGCGGCAGTCAGAGTTGCAATATCCAACTCAGCCACCTGTTGTAGATGAGGAGATGCCTGACTATGAGGAAGAAGAACAACTGCAAGAAAGCTCGCATGATCAAACTGCAGTCTTTCCCTTTTCCCCGATAATTGACATACCACAAAAGAGGGAGCCCGAGATTCAGACTCATGTAGCTCCCTTGTTGTTACCAGATTTATCAATGAAGAAGAGCCTACAAGGGCATTCTATTGTGAGGAAACTAGATCAAGATCACTACACTGAGTGGTCTCATGTTAACAAACGCAGGAAGAGCTCCTCTCCCCGCGTGAAAAGTTTGGAATCCCATCCTGTGCTGGAAGAGAATGCCTCTTTTTCTAGAGATAAAAAAGTTTGCACTTTGCAGGATTCCACTTTTGCATCCACACGTTCAAAAGTTGCAGAGGCAGCAGAAACAAGTGCTCCCTTCATTAATATGGATTATAACAAAGAGGAATTGAGAAGGCAAGAGGCTCAGAGGGCTGAAGATCTTGACAGAATCTGCATTTCATTAAGGTGGTGTTTTTGGTGCAGAATGTGTAGTTTCCTCTTGGGGTTGGTGATTTTCAATTTCCCAAGTAATTATAAAAAGTTCCTTTTTTTCATTAATCAGAAAGTGGAGAGCAATAGCTGCATTTCTGTATGAGGAAAGGCAGTGGAGGCAGCAGAAACGGGAGTCTGCACTTAATTCTTTCTTTATGGGACTACCATTTGAGAATGAAGCAAAGGTAAGTTACAATTTGCAGGACATGCTCTGCTTTGATTGCAATATAATTTATGCCATCTTTCTGATTTAATTTTCCAGGACTTCTTCATGAAGGATACACAAACTAAATCATTGCCAGCCAATATGATAGAGCTGGATATAATTAAGACAGAAGAGGCACGTTTTATGAAGATTGAGAGAATGTGGTCTAAATTGGATGTGATTGGGCTTGTTCATCCCATCCTGAAAGAAAAAAATCCTGTTTGTAAATTTCTCTGTTGGAAGCTTCTCATGTGTTCCCATGCACACGAACCAATTATTATGGACCAAGGAAAACAGGGAAATTCTGCCGACTGGCTGCTAACCAAGATCTCACACCAAATGCCTGTACGTGATAATGCTAATGGAAGAACACTCCACACAGAGAAATATCTAGCGAATGTCTTCTTTGCCAATGAGGATAGTGAGGTTCAAACTCCTTTCTTTTACATTGCAAGGGAGCTTCAATTTCAAGGAGATGAAATACAGAATCCAGATGCTGGTAGAGGTGCCAGTGGAATCATATTTCTGGTGTCAGAAAGTGCACCCCTAGCTGAAGAATGCAGGAGGCTCCATGCTTTAGTTAATTCGCTTCAATGTGATGTCCACCTTCCTCTGCTTGTACTGTATTCTAGCTCTCAAGATTCTGTCTGCCTTGATCCGGCTACATTGGTGAAGGGTTTAGAGATGGGTAGATTGAATAAAGGCAAAGTAGCTTGTTGGAAAGCTCTCTCAATTCTTGAGGACTCTGAACCTTCAAACTCTGATCATGCAAGTTTGGCTCAGGCTGAAGGTGCTTGTGGTGAAAAGTCTAAAGGTTACTACAGTGATGATGTGTTAAAGCATGGATTATCATGGCTTGCTCAGGAAACACACATGCCACCAAACCTTAGATGTGTAAACATCCTCGATCTTGTGATGGAGCACTTGTGGTCATCATCTAAGACCCTACTGGCAAAGGAACCTGTGCTTGTCACCCCCAACATGTGTGTGGAAGCTTTCAATGAAGCTTTGCTGAAGGCTGCTAATGATGTAAACAGTGCAGCCCACCAATGCGGTTTTGGTTGGCCCCCCAGTGAATTAACTATGCTATTTGATGATTCCACAGAGAAGATATTAGAGTTTATCCCAAAAACAGGATGGAATGAAGCCTCTTATGTTTTATTCATCATCGAAGCTCTTTCACTCTGTCAACTTCCTCAGTATCCTCTGTTAGATGTTACATTTAAGCATTTGGGTGATAAGTTGACATTGAAGAGACAAAAGGCTGCCCTTGAGAGTGATTTACACATGTACATGAATCAAATATGTGGATTGAAGGATGCAGACCTGCTGACTCTGCAGCTAGTGAATGGAATGATACAAAAAGGATGTACTTTTAAGCTAACAGATAAGGGTCGACTGTTGTTGCCCAATTGGCCATTGATTTTTCAGCAAATATATCACTGTAGACTTGCACTTTTGAGTAGTGATCCACCTACTATTGTTTGGGTTCAAACAAAGACAGACTTTTATGTTGATATTCAAAATATAGGCAATTTACCTGCTACCATTGGTTACAGGGGCCCTACTTTAGACGAGATGATAGAGCTGGAACATCAAGAATTTCTTCTTCAAAGAAATTTAGCGGCTGTTTCTCTATCCACAAATCAGGATGTGCAGACTGCCAGGGGATCACAAAAGCAGTTGTCTTCATTGATTGTTGCCGAGCTGGAAGAGTTGAGACGCACAGACTCAGAAGTACTGAAAAGGTCCGTGTCTGTTGAACAAATTCTACCAGAAATCACCGATACAATTTTACTCCCCACCAAAGAGGAATTAGAACTTGAAAAACTGGTCAGCAAGCTCTGTGAAAGAATGGATCAAGCTGCTGATGCAGCTAATTTTAGGGGAATCAAAGCATCAACCACTAATTGGGATAACAGTTCTGCTAATGACATCATCCGATCAGTTACAGGTAATGATTCAAAAGTAAACACTACTTCCAATGTGCCAGCAGCTGTCAGTGCAAGTGATGCACATCCACACAAAAACTTACACCATTATTTAATGTGTGGTACTGGCATGGATTCTTTAACCAGTGTATTGAAGCGTTGTGAAAATGTACAAAGTGAAATTGATGAAACCCTCGAAAAAGTGTTTAGAGAATGATCAGAACTGTTGCAATTTCCTCGATTCATATCTCAGAAGTTGACATCTCATCTGATACGAACTCGCACAGATGAACACCAATTTGAATCAGTGGTCATGTACTCAATTCGCAACTCAGTATGAGAGTTTCGTCAAAGGCAAAGTCGATGAAATCCTCAAGAAACTTACTTGAGTGTTGCAAGATTGTGGAAGTATACCAAACGAAATTCATGAGACCCTCAGCAAGCTGTTGGGAGGATTAAAAACGTTGCTATTTTCTGAAGTATACCCTAGTTGATAGCCCACATATAAGGGCTCAATTGAGGACTTGCTTATTATGCTGTACACGGATATGCAGACTCAAAAGGGATTCATAAACTTGAAGCCCTTTATTAAATCCAGTCAGTTTCTGGCATCTCCTGGTTCAGTGTATGCCTTGATCCAATCTGCAGTTATTGACTGTGCAGGCAGGTTCGTGACAGTTCAGCATTCAGGTGCTCAATAAATCTGATTCTCGTGGCCATTGGATTCAAGAAGTGTAAAGCTAGGCCATGAACATAAAGCCAGATCATATTTATAGATGATGACTTGTTTTCACAGTCAGGTTGAAATGCCTCTTCAATGTTCCCTTCGAAGACTTTGGGAATGTTAGATTATGTTCTCAATGCATTACTACTGTTTGTAATGAATGACCCAGGAATGTATAACTCATTTTTTCTCTCAGCTAGAACTGGGTAGCTTTGTATCTGTGGTTCACACTGTTGTATTGAATGATCTTGGTTCTTCAATGTTCCCTTAGAAGACTTTGGGAATGTTAGATTATGTTCTCAATACATTACTACTGTTTGTAATGGATGACCCAGGAATCTATAAATCATTTCTTCTCTCAGCTAGAACTGGGTAGCTTTGTATCTGTGGTTCACACTGTTGTGTTGAATGATCTTGGATTTCTTTGAATCTCTGTGATTTAAGCATATACATAAGGACTGTACAGGAACCTTAGTAGCGTTTATCACATGTATGCATTTGCAATGTCTAACAATCTACATTCAGTGCCTTTCTTACGCTCTACTTTTATTGGTAGGTCCTATGGAGTTACTAATTACTGAATGCTTGAATATATAACTGCTCTCAAAAGAGTGAAAATTGACACAGTAGTGCTGGTGAGATTAATCTTTGAAATAATGTGGTTTGCCAGCGACACGATCTGTTCGATAGATTTGACAGTATAGCGTTCCATTTTAAATATTTTATGCACTTTGTAGAGATCATATATAGATAATAACTTCATAGTAGCAGAGTTCAAAGGTGAAATTTAAATTGAAGATTCTAATCGGGATTTAAATTGTTCGAATCATAGAGATTTAAAAAAAAATTGAGGTTTTTATTCATCATGAGGGATTTTTATTTTATTTTGTACTTTTTCATTCATCATGGCATCTAAAAGTCTCTCCAAATCTAATTAGCAATATCAATTACCATAATTTTAAGGCTTTGCAATCGCTGTCGATGGTCTCAGCTGTCTAGTTAAACATTATGCATGCTTAGGTCTAATTCAAGGTCTTCTTCCCATGAATCAAGATCAGATGACCATGAGACTCTTTGTCGATGACATGAATACTTTTGTCCATAATGATCCTATCAGCATTGATACCTTTTGGTGTTGCCTAAATACATTTTATGAGGCATCGGGCTTAAACCACTCTAAAACCGCTTTCAAGGTTGTTATTGGGCATCTGCTTCAAATTTTGGTTGACCATGGCTGTTAGTTGATCCCCAAGGAACAAATCTTTCGCTTGTTAAGTATTCCGATGGGATTTGATGTTCCGATGGGTCAACGATGGAATTCGGCTCTTTCTAAGGTTGATAACAAGTTCGCATATTGGAAAGGTATGCATATCAACCTAACGGGGCATGCTATGGTGGTTAACACATTCCTTCTTTCTTCGATTATTTACTTTCTCTGTTCTCGGAGATTGAAGGATCAAGAGTTTGTCAAATTGGAAAGAATTTGCAAAAACTTTTTTGGACGAGAGACCCTAACAGGAGGGGGTGTTCTTAAAATTAAATGGGCTACTTGCATTAGCCAAAAAGACAAAGGTGGCTTGGGCATTCTAGACATTGAAGGAATGGTCAATAAGTTAGCGGCCAAATGGTTAATTAAAGCGTGGAGCAATAGGGAAGCCTCTTGGGCCAAGCTGATTTTTAGTAACAAGAGTGCTCTTATGCTTGTGGGCCTTCTTGTTTGGAAAGGTCTAGATCTTCTCACTCTTACATTCCCCCCTATCTTGTGACTCCTAGAGGCTCAAGCTTATTTGCTCTCTCTTGAAAAGTTGGAACAAGGTGAAACAATATGTCAAGATCAATGAAGATTGGAAATGGGCAGCCGATATTAGGCAAAATGATTCGATCTTGTTTCCTATCAAGCGCATTTGAGGTGTTGAGTCTTGGAACCTCCAAAAAGCTAGGAAGCTTTGGAACAAAGGATTAGCGTTGGAATATTCATTGATTTCCACGTCGAATTAAACAACAATGAACATGTTGGTAGGTGCAACTTCGCCATTAATTGTATTTTAAAGGTCATGTCATTGCCAACATGGAATGTTGTTACAAAAGATGGTAGTTATCTTAGAAGTGTTAGTACAAATTGCAATTCTATCAAAAGATAAATTTGTTGGCCTATTGTCTTGTAGAGATGTGAAGTCCCTGGAATGTAGATTGATTTTTAGATAGCTTCTCAAGTACAAACATATTATATGTAGTGTGGTGGTTGCTTTGCAGTTCTAGATTCAGTTACAAGAACTCTAAAATAAGTATTCTTTTATGATACATTGAAGAAGCCATTTTTAGATTAAAGTAGGCATGTAGTCACTCATTAGATTGTGTAGACATATTGTTTTTTTTTCCTTCCCTTTTTTTGGAAGTTCAACCTTATGATCTACTCTTCTAGATTAGTTTGATTGAAAATATAACACATCCCAAATACCGAAGATTCAAGTGTGGTAACCACTTGACCACAACTAGTTGACAATACAATTGCATTCATTGGCAAATAGGCTTTCAATGCAGTCAATGAGGAGATAATAATGCAGATGTTCTAGTTTGGACTTTGGCTCAAGTCATTGGTTTTTTGCTAACGGATTGCAGTTTCTTTAAAACATGAATATGTCTTGTAATCGAGTCAATGATGAGATAGTAATGCAATGTGTAGTGTGAAGGATTTCGGCTTAAGATATCAGTTTCCTACCAAGGGATTGTAGTTTCATTTTAACATCAACGTATGCATGTGGATCCTATGTACCTATAATCTTTATAGTGTAGTCACTTATCAACATGTTCTTTTTCGCCATCATATGGAATTCATTCCTTGGCTTAATATTGGTCTTAAATAATGTGACGAAATCGGTCCAAGATGCGTTTTATGTTTCCTTTAGCTACTGTAAAGTTTGATCCTTTTTGGGTATGAAGGGTCTTCATGATCTTTGATGTACTCCCAATAGCTTCCATTAAGAAATGAGCCATTATACGATGGCCAACATATAAACTAACAAGATTTAACCTATCATCAAGTTAGGCAATTCTATCAATCTTGTCATTTTTGTAGAAATTTATGTTTTCACAAAAATAGTTGAAAGGATAACTTGTAATATCAATTTTACACATTATGATGAAATTTTGTATTCATACTCAATATGCTACACAATAGTTATATATATTCAACATAAGTAGATGGAAACTCAAACAAGGTGCAACTTGCATGAATGCTCCCTAACTTGAGATTGAAGCTTAAAAGGTACCTCAAAATGCTATTCTATGCTCCCTAACTCGAGATTGAAGCTAAAAAGTTACCTCAAAGTGCCATTCTTGTCAAATGTCAGTATTATGTAATACTATTTTTGAATATTAAAAGACCACTTTTGGCATTAAAAATGCCTCAAATGGAACTAATTTTTGAATGCTCTCAAATTTTCCTAAGTGAGTGAAGTATCACCATACAAATAAAGAAGATGCACTTCATCTTTTGAACTAGGCTCATTTTCGAATTGTCTCAATCTATGCTAAGCGAGTGAAGTACCACCATACCAATAAAGAAGATGATGCTCTTCATCTTTTGAACTCCTTACCTGTCATGGGAGTACTAGATTGTGCCCTCTGACTAGACTAAACAAGATTTTGAAATTACAGTTTTGATTACAAGATCACCCGCATATGGAAAACAATACAAGAATATATAACTGATACAAAAAGTCCCACAACCGAGGATCGATAGGTGTGGATAATTGGACTAGATAGAATACAAGAGATCCCACAACATGTGACCATAGGTACGAAACACAATATCTGAATTACAAGAACTCCCTTAAGAGACATAAACTAGATACAAGAAATAACTTGACACAATCTCGTACTACAAGAATACAAGAGGACAAGATAGGATGCCCAAGAACTAGATTAATCAAGACTAGAACAAGATTACGAAAATAACTAGAACTGAAACTTCATGAGTACTTACTTGGTGATCACGACCCCTTGAGCTCCCAAGACTGGCATTGGCAAGACTGGGTATATATGTGGCAAACCCCTCCTTATACAGGTTTTCAAGTGTGGTTCATCAATGGCAATTACCAATTGATGATGTAATCCATTGGAAACAAGTCTTGAAGGTGTCAAAATTAGGCAAATAGACAGTTCATTATAGGGTTTTGCTAATTCCAGATGCGATGGAAGCATTGGTTTCTCTAGATTCTGAGCCAATTATGAGATATAGAGATTCACATAAAATCTAAGGTTCATGATTGTTTCTTTTGTGTCCACAACATCACGTCCCGCTCAGGCGACGAGTTCCACAAGGAGAAGTTATGTGATTGTGAGATATTCTAGGGCTTGAATCTTCAAAACTCTTGGTCTTTATGGAGTTCTTAATATGTGGTATTCAAACACGATGATGATGGATATCCATGATGAAACTGGAAAGGGTTTTTAGTATATCTAGGTACAAAATCAATAGCATGATTCTCATGATGGGATGTATTCATCTTATGACTCTGATGATGATTCCTTTGATATGGGATGGTGATTGTGGAAGTCCTAATTCCAATCTGTTTCTTCATCTTAGGACATTTGAATACCATATGGTCATGATCTCCACAATAAAAGCATAACCCATTGTCTTTCTAATGTTTTCTTTCCTTTTGGTGTAAGTCGCCTGACCCTTATGTTATCCAATTGCATGGGTTCTGGTTCAGATTCTTCCAATATATGTTGTTAAGGAACTGAGGTAAACTTGCATTCTCAATCTCTAATAGAAGTTTTCTTCTCTTGATTTCTCTCGAACGACCTATTATCACACTCAATTGCTTGATTCATGAATTCAATCAAAGTGTTTACCTTCAACATGGTTAGCATGAGGTCCTTGACATCATCATAGAAGCCCCATCAGAATTGGCTGATAAAATAATTCTCATGCCATGTTGTTGGAACGTCAAGCTTACACTATGCTTGAGATGGATTGAATCTACATCAAAAAGCTATTGTTTGGATTATGTCAAAAGAATATCGGTTGGAGAGTTCTTTTACCTATGCTCATTTATTGTATTTTTTAAAAAGATTTTGTATGGATCAGTTACCATTGTAAAAGCCTAGAGCTTTATACATGTGAAAGGAGAAAAAGAGAGCTAAACTTCCATGAATTTGAGATGACTGAGTTGCAATCAATGAATCAATCAATCACCTAAATTTAGATCAAACTAGATCTTCACTTTTCCTAGATTATAGGAAAGTAAATTGATTCCCTCCAACAACTAATCCCGCCTTCATTTGAATTCAAAATCCACTTGTAGAAGTCATGGAGAACTTCAAGAGTCTATATAAATACTTCAAATCACTTTTACATTACATGGAAGCAATATACATACACTTGTGGCCATCATTGTCTTGCTCCATTTTTTTGCATCATCTTCTTCAATAATAGTAAGCTTGCAAAGACTGTTGCTCTCTCTACAGAGCTTCAAATTGTATAAATCACCATGCATTGGAAAGATATTAGTGTCTAATTTATCTATATAAATTTTAAAAGCACTTGGTTCAGTAGATTGGGAGAAAGCTTAGTTTTTCTCTCTCATGATCTATCTCTATGCATTCCTGAAAAATAGGAGGTGCCACTGTTGAGTGTCTCGTTCATTCCAAAAGCATTTTTTGCTTATTTCTTGTGCGTTTGTGCATTGTATAAACTCAAACCTATGTGTATCACTCCTCCAATATTTTTTTCCAGTTGTAAACATGTTGGTTGCTATGAGCAATTGAAGTTGATTGTCTCATCCAAAGATAGTAAGCTTTTTGAGCTAGTCAATGTGCAAACCTATCTATTTTGTATCGAATCTTTCTCCTTGATGCTCCAATGTACATAGTGCATTTTATTGCACTTATCGCATGCCTATAAGGTCTATTTGAGTCTTCATAAGCTAAAGGGCTAATCTTGTGAAGGTTGGCTGGGCCGAACTTCATCGCTTCGCAACTCACATTTCTACCTCCTATAAGCTTCTCCAAGTTCTTTTAGTGGTATAAGAGCTAGATCAAAATGGGTGGCGGCTTTCCCTCAATAATTGAGAAGCTTGATCGACACAACTATGTGGCTTGGAAAATCAGAATGGTGGCCTATTTGCAAGGTAGAAATCTTTATGGAATTGTAGCGGGTGATGAAGCTATGCCTATTCCAAGATCCAAAGGAGGACCTTTATAAGAGGAGATAGATAAGCTCACACTTTGGTGCGAAAGGGATGCTCAAGAAAGTTCGTACATACTAAACTCTATCTCTGACTTTCTATTACCACATATTAGAGGATGCAAGACATCTCAAGAGACTTGGGATGCCCTAGAGACTTTCTTTTTTGGTAGTACTAAAGCAAGAAAGAATCATCTTTGGAATGAGTTCAACGAGATGAAGAAGACACCTAAACAAACTATCACAGAGTTTGTTATGACGGTCAAGGAGGTTGTGGATCAGTTAGCATCCAATGCAGAGCTCATTGAAGAAGAGACCATCATGAGGAGAATTCTCAATGTGATTAGAAGTGACAAACAATGGCAAGCTTTCACCACAGCTATTTCATCGTGGATGTGCAGACTCCAGACCAACATATTTCTTGGACAACTCTTCAATCAAGAAGACAACAATAGCATAAAGGAAGGTAACTCCTATCATGGTAATTCAACTAGTGCTCTATATGCAGATAAGAAGGACAAGAAGCTAAAAGGAAAGAAGAAGGAAGAAGATGAAGAGGAGACTGTAGCTCAGTGATGAGTAGCACCTCCTTTAATGTCAATCCGGGAAGACGTGAGGATGGTATGAAGACCTCGAGCAAGTGGCGGCACAAGTGCGTGAGTGAGAAGCACACTAGCATGCACACACATACACACACACGCGCACACACGGCAAGACAAAGAGGGAGAATCAATGGAGTTCTTAGATTACTTTCAAAAGCTCTTACAAGTTTGTTTCAATTACAATCTGCCTCAAAAATGAGCTCTCTAGCTCTTTTTATAGTTTTTGGCTAAGTTTTGGCCCTGTCCAGACCTAGTGTCCGGCCTAGTTAAAAACTAGGTTCCAGGGCTTATTTGAGGGCTCAAACGATATCTAAAAAATACGAAAATTGGCAGGTAGATACTTCTAAAGCTCCTCAAGCTCAAGGACTCCTTGGCTTGCACAAAATGGAGCTACAAAAAGATGAATTGGTATTTACAATGGTGTTTAGTGATGAAAATCACTTTGAATGGGTGTAAAGGATTTGAAAATTTAAAGGTTGCCTCAGTGCTAGATCTGCGTGAGTGCTCGTACTTGCTTCTTCATGAGGAAAATTACTGGCCTATTTGCCAGATCTTCGTTGACTCCCTTGTCTGCTGCTAACACCCCCCTCTCTCTCGCGTCTGTCATCCCTGACAGACCCTTGTTGTGGGGGTTTATGAATGTAGGACTCGACGACATCCTGTGCTAAGTGATGTTCAGCAATTCTCAACCCTTTGGCCAAATCTGTCAGAAGAGCATCTCAGTCTACCGGCCCGGGAACCTCTGGATGTGGTATACGTAGCTTTTCGGAATGTAGAGCTTGTTCCACTGCAAACAACTGCAAGAGATGGGATGGTCTGGGAATGAATATCTCGGAGTGATATTCCCAGAATCCCGTGACAAACATCTCTTCAAACGTTTGTTTGAAGCAGGCCGGTAGATATTTGATGCGAGCGTGCCATGCATACACAACATTAATCGATGGGGTTGTGCTCATGTCGTATACAAGGTCCTGGTTACCTTCATTAAATCCTAGTGCTGAGAGATGTGGTTCCTTGACATTTTTGAAGGTCCTGAAGGTGACCAGCATAAGTTCGAAAATCTTCAGGCACATCTGAGTCATGACATCAGGTACATTCTTGAAACGGACCCCCCAATGTCGAATCGTCGAAATCATATATCCAATAGTAGGTGGACCCTTAGGGGGTGCGAAGTACACATAATTAAGCCACTTCTCACATCCTTTAATCGTCAGCACTGTTTGTGTGTACTCCGGCCAGGATCTCCTTCGAAATACAGGGCAATAACATGGGTTATATTTGATGTACAATGGCATGTTGTTCCATGTTCTTACCATTTCCGGGTATGTTTCCAGCAGCCGAATTCTCCACGTGGGTTGGCGAATATGTCCCTGCTTGGCGCTTTCGGGGATGTCGTCAGGTGCAAATTGTGTGGCAGAGGTTGGTTCCCTTGAGGTGTGGTGCTTGATCTCCGCATTATAATCTGCCATTAGCACACACAAAGGAACATACAGGTCGTCCGATGGGCCGATCCACCTATGGTGTGAGAGATTCTTAAAATAATCGGATTTTATTACAACCTCCTCCAATTTTGACATCAATGCGATTTGGACTGCTACCCTGTCATCATGCGTCGTGGCTACTTTCTCTAACTTTTGCATCCATTCAGGTGCCTCAATTTCAATTGTGTCCATGCCCTGTTCTGTGCGCTTACCTCCGGGTGTTGGCATCGGGACATAGGGATCCTCGAATGTTTCTTCCACTTCAATTGGCACAAGATCGTCAGGCTCGGGCTCTACCAGAGGGGAGGGCTGACGCTCGTATTGCATGACCTTGCTGCGTAATTCCTCGAGTTCTGCGCGGAGTTTAGTGACCTCTTCAGTTGTATCTTCTGCGATTGTGCTCTGGCTGGGTTCTGTCTGTCGGGTGGCCAACTGTCTTCGTAACTCATCTCTCTCTTTTTCTAAAGCGGCATGGGCCTCCATTAGATCTGCATGAGTTTCTAACACCACCTTCATATTCTCAGAGGGAATGGCCTTGAATCGCTCTGGGTCAATTTCCTGTGGGGAACCCTCCATGGCCGCCTCCAGATTTTCTTCGTTCTGTTTCTGTAATCTTTTATTCTCCTCTAGCGCTGTAGACATATGCTTGCGGAGGAGGCCCAAGTTCCGTCGAAGCTTCAGGTTTTCCGTGATCTGAGAATGTAGCAGCTCGTCCATGTGTCGTCGTTCTTCATCATCTGCTTGGGGTGGGTTGGCTTCTAATTGTGCGTATTGCTCTTGTAATGTCACGTGCTGCTGTTGTAGTAGCTTCTTCTGCTCTTCAAGATCCTTACATCGTGCTTGGAGATCTTCGTGGCTTCGGAAGAGCCTTGTATGTTGGTTGTCAAGGTGTTGGTAGTGTTGCTGAAGTTGGGACATGCATTGATACATATTATTACATACATTATTAAAAGGAATGGTGGGAGAAATGGTGTTGAATGCAGCGGGGAAGGGAAAGGGAAAGGGAATTGTGGATGCAGTGCTGGAGAAGGGTGAGGGGGGAGGTGGGGGAATGGGAGATTGTGGGTAAATGGGGGGTGGGAGAGGTGCAGATGTGGGTGATACCTCCATGGATTCAAAAGTGGAGGCAGTGATGGGAGTGACTGTGAACATGGGGATTGTGGTTGCAGTGAGAGTTGTGAACGTGTATAGAGAGGTGTGTAATTGTGAACTCCCAGGAAGTGTGATGGAGGTAGTGGGGTTTACCGTGTCTGTGGTTAGACTCATGTGTTCAGTGGAAATAGAGTATGTGGGTTGACTGATGGTTTGTGCGTCGGTGTGTGTAGTGGGTTCGGAGGTGGTGACAGTAGAGGTTACCATGGTAGAGGAAGGTGAATGGGGTGGATGTGGGGGAGAAGGTGGCAAGGGAGGTGATGGAGGTGCACTCGATGTGTGGGCTTCCTCGGTGTCGTGAACAGTGTGTGCTGTGCTAGTGGTTGTGGGGGTGCCTTGTGGTCCTGAACCTAATACATTCATTCGTTTTCCTGTTCGTGGGGGGCGTCTTCCATATCTTTTCTCTGTCCTTCGT
Source organism: Ceratopteris richardii (assembly GCA_020310875.1). Lineage (NCBI taxonomy): Eukaryota > Viridiplantae > Streptophyta > Polypodiopsida > Polypodiales > Pteridaceae > Ceratopteris > Ceratopteris richardii. The sequence goes on along the minus strand of CM035413.1, from coordinate 168,471,234 downwards.
GATTGCGCTAGTGCAGTGTGCACCGTTTCAGGTACTCCCAAAGCATCTGATATCCTTTCCAGGGTGGCACGGTATTGCTCGTCCACGCCTTCCTCCTCCAGAATCTGGTTCATGAGGGCTTTACCTGCAGCTAATGATAGCCTGTGTTGCTCTTGGACTCGGTTCATCGTATCGTAGAGCTTCTTTAATGCGTTAGTATAGGCGGGGGTACCTTCCAGTACTTGTAGGGCTTCTTGGTCATACTCTTGTTCTTCTGCTTCTGATTGTCCACCCTGTGCCTCCTCATGAGCTTCTTCTTCATCGTCCACATTGCCTACGTCCGGTTGGCTGGGCTGGGCTTGGTCTGGGGCAGTTTGCTGTCCACCGGCTTGCTCTTCTTCAACTTTCGCATTTACAGCATCTATGATTCTTGCAACTTCTTCGTCCGTTAGATCCTCCAGAGTGAATCCATGCGGGAATTCCAGATCAGTCGGTACTGGTGGAAACACAAGATTAGGGCCATCTGTGCTGTGCCTAGGTAACCTGATAGTAAATGGTTGCACTCGTCGGGGAAGTCTTGGGGTTGTCTCAGGCGTCAGGGTTGCACCGCGAGCTTGTGCACAAGGCATCTGGACGGCGCCTCTCATCTTCTTTGAGGGAGGCCCTACAGCTGACAATCTGCGTTGAAATTCCTGTGCTCTGGACCAGATCAGAGCCCTCTACACCGGTACATCATATGCGAGACATCTGTATACAATCCTTGTAAGTGCACAGCAACCATACAGCACAGATTTTTGCTTCTTATACCATCTCTGATGAGCCATATGAATCTGGTCGATAATCCAGTGGGGCATATTGATGGTTAACTCAAAAACATCCGCCAGGTAGAGGCTAAACCAGATCTTTTTGGGAGGCATTGTGAACCTCTCCTGCGCGGGGAAGGCGAAATGTTGCATGACCATGCGTAAGTGGATGGCAATCGTAGGTGTCATCGCAACCATGTCCTTCAACTTCGTCAGATTCCTGTTCTTCATATTGTCTGGAACCATAGTCTCTTTCTCTGTCGGGATGTGCATACCTCTCATGTCGAGTGCTTCTCTCACCAAGTTGATAGTCAAGCGGAAATGCTTCAGCTCGTTGCCCCTTGTGAGTGATGGGAGCACAAAGGAACTGTATCCTTTCTTGTCTTTGCTGGGAGTGAGGGTACTAATTAAGTATGAGCACCTTAGAAAATCCGGCTTTGGTAGTTGGAACTTGAAGTAATCGTAAAGCCTAGCCTTCTTCCATATCGACTTCAAGCCTTCATTATTCTGCAGCTTTTCAAATTCCCTCGTAAAGAAATGGTATCTGCCCCAACGTCCATTGAACTCTACCTCGGACTCCCACATGTATGTGCCTTCACCCAGGGGTCCAGCAACGTCACTGAACCAGTGTGAGGTTTTGCCCACCGGCATGGTGTGACCCTGTGGAGGATTCTGGATTGGTATGGCATGCAATGCTCGTAATGCCACTGGTCTTTCCGTTAATTCCTCCTCGACTGGAAGGCTTTCGATATCCACCACTTGGGGGCTGGTGCCGGCCTGGGAGCTAGTTCCAACCGTATCTGCCATTTTATCTCTTGCTGCCTGTCTCTGTGAGAATATACAACCATGTGTTAATATTGTACAGGACAGGGGAGGACCGTTGTTGTTCCCATCACAATATTAACATGAGGGTCGGGAGCGAATAATGGGTTAGTAAGTGTTCGGTGCACGTGTGTGTAGTTAATGCTTGGGTAGTCCTAGGAGACTAATGAAGTTAGTAAGTGGGGATGAATTTACAAATTGGGGTCGGGGGGTTTATTACAGGTCTTAGGCTGCCAATTGTAGTGGATGGGCTTTGTTTTTGGTTTCGTAGAGACTCTAGAGAGCTTTATCGGTATCTGGGTTTGAAAATGAGGCCTTTTAGGGACCCATTTACAATTGATTATATGCATGCTCATGGGCCTTGGTGTGTTCCTGAGTGTTGAGAACGAGTGAATACTGGTTGTACGAGTAGATGGGTTATGCTGTATAGGGCGTGGCCTCGGCGTAGCTACTTGCGCCCGCAAGCAAGCCTTAGGCACCCAAATTTGTCTTGATTGTGGGCTAGCCTTCATCGACTTCTTGGGCACCCAAATAGATTTCACGTTAGCAGGAGAATTTCTGCAAAACTTCTTATTAATGTCGTTTTGTTGGTTATTAATGAGAGACTTAGCCCGTGTAGTTGGCGGTGGTGCAACCGTTTGTTCGCCTTTCCGCACCCACACATGGTTTACTTTCTGGGACATTCTGCTGCGCAGGTACTTTTGATCTCGGACATAGGTAGTACTCTGCTTCTTCTGCCTTTGATCCACCTTGGGTTGCTGCCTCCTTCTGGCCTTTGGAAAAGAAGGGAGTTCCGTTGCATCCCTGACTCCTTTTTTGCGAATATCATTCCTCTGCAACACATGGTTTTGGACAAGAACAACATGGTCATCTTCATGTGTACCCCTGGAAGGACCAGGAGTCTGTGCCTTTCCTAGTTCCTTGAGTGCTCCATTGTCTAATTCTACTGTAACTCGACTATGATTGACCCAAACCTGGAGAAGTCCACTTCTTAGGTTTAAATTGACTGCTTGGTCATAGATCCAATCTTGACCCAAGACAAGAGGTTCAGTGAGATCCTCATCTTGACACACCAGTACTTTAACAGTCATTTCCTCATCATGAATGTAGAGGGGAAGTTCCACCTCGCCCATGCAAGGGGTTTCCACGCCTCCCAATCCTATGAGATATGCTTCCACCGGATTGACAGTTAACTGTAACTCTTGACAGTAAGACATTCTAACAGCACTAGTGGCTGCACCTGAGTCAATCAAGGCTCTTACGGTCCTTGCACTCTTTCCTCGTCCTATATCTAAGGTTATGAAAGGACGTCTATCAATTATCCTATGCGAGCTTGTTCCTGCAACTTCACACATGGCCATAGGATATCCTTGATCTGCATAGTCATTCGCTCTAGGCTGATCTCTACCTTGCCTTCGTAACTTCATCCTTCTGATGCGTTCTAAAGCTTCTGCTTGAGCTTCTTCTCGAACTCGCTTTTCTTCCTCTTTGCGTTTCTTAGCAGTGTTGAGTCGACTGAGCATTTCCTCCGTGAGGGGTTCCTGATACAACTTGACTCTGCAACCGCTAATATAGTTTGGGAGAACATCACCCTCTAATGTGGCTAGTTGTACTGCTCCACTCGTGGAAATCCTATTGATAATCATAGGTCCGTAGCCTCTCTTTTCTAGCTTCCTTGCGTGTTGTTTTAGTGTATAGACTAAAAGTAGATCTCCTGCTTTCAAACCCTTATCCTTCACATGGGCATCAAAGTATGCCTTTTGTCTCTTCTTGGCTGCATATATTCCTGCAGCGGCTCTCAGTCTTGTTTCTCCTAATCGTTCAAGGTCAAAGATCCTAGAGGAGAGCTCATGACCTGTCCATTCGTGCTCTTGTGCTATTCTCAATGTAGGTATTAAGAAGTCCAAGGGTAGCACTACGTTTTGGCCAAATACCATGTGAAAGGGGGTGGCTTGGAGTACCATTTTGTAGGCAACTCGATATGCCTAAACAGCGTGATGTAGCTGTTTGTCCCAATCAGAGCGTTTAGTGTTCACTAATTTCGTCAGTACATTGCATAAGATCTTATTAGTGCTCTCAGCTTGTCCATTAGCTTGAGGGTGATAGGGGGCAGACTTCTTGTGTATCACCAAGAATTCTTGGAGTAGATTTTCAATCACTTCGTTCAAGAAATGAGTGCCTCTATCACTTACAAGCTCTATAGGTAGCCCATATCTTGTGAATACGTTCTCAAACAAGAATTTAGCAGTTGTCTGAGCGTCATTCTTTGTCGTAGCTTTTACCTCCACCCACTTGGTGAGATAATCTATTGCCACAATGATGTATTCTGCATGAGAACCCTTAGCTGGGGGATTAATAGGACCTACGAAGTCTATTCCCCACTTAGAGAATGCACGTCCACCCATCATAGGTTTCAGTGGCATCTCATCTTTGCGTATAGGATATTGAGTCCTCTGACAGACATCACACCGTTTCACATAGGTATGTGCATCCATGTGAAGGGTAGGCCACCAGAAGCCCGCAAATAGTATTGCCTTGATCACCCGATCTGGTCCAAAGTGTCCTCCTGCTACACCTTGGTGAGCAGTTTCCAAGATCTTAAGATATTCACTCTCATGGACACACAGTCTCAGGTAACCATCTTTACCGCGTTTGTATAGATTACCACCAATGAGTGAGTAATCCAGGGCTTCTTGTTCTAAACTCCTTTTCCTAGCCAGAGTCATGTCTGGAGGGAATGTGTTTGTCCTTAGGAAGGATACCAGAGGTTCGCTCCAATCTGGCACAATGGATACTTGATACAGAGTGGCGTGTTCCACAGGTGGTTTAGTGCAGCAGATTGGGCACTCCTTGCACAACTTTTGGACATCAGCTTCCATAGTTGGCCAATGTACTCCGAGTCTCTTTAGGGTTTGTAAAGTTCGTTGCTTTGAATGGTGTTGCTCTAGTGCACCTACATGTGCTAATTGCAACCATTTAGCGTACTCATCCTCTTCTACGCAACAAGCCAAGATCCCTTGATCTGTGTGCTTGTACATGCTTCCTGCCATGATGTGGTACTTTTGGGCTTTAACTACCTCTCTATTCCGTGTGTTTACCACTGGATGATTAGGCCTGTATGTCAATACTGGCACCAATGGCTTAGCCCACTGCGGCACCACTTCCAAATTAAACAAGTAAGCATCAGGAAGGTCATCTGATACTCCTTGTGGGGCTTCTCCAGATGTGAGCCTAGAAAGATGATCAGCTCTCAAATGAGTCCTACCTTTCCTTACCACAACTTCAAAGTCATATTCCATGAGCAAGAGAAACCATCTCACTAATCTTCCTGTATTGCATGGCTTGTTTACGAGGTATAACAAAGCTTGATGATCCGTAAAAAATTTAAACTTATTTGCAAGCAAATAGTGTCTAAATTTCTTAACTGCATATACCATGCCTAAGCCTTCTCGCTCTGTAGTGGTGTAATTCCTTTCAGCCGCATTCAACTGTCTACTGGCATAGGCAATTGGAAGATCCATATTACCTTCACCAGTAGGTTGTGCAAGCACACATCCAATAGCATAATTGGATGCATCCACGTGAACATGGAATGGCTTATTCCAATCTGGTGTGGTCAAGATTGGTGCTGAACATAATCTTCGTTTAAGCTCCTGGAAGGAATTCTCACATTCATCCGTCCACTCAAAGTTTGTCAGAAGTCCGTACATGGGCTTTGCAATGACAGCATACATGTGTATAAATCGTCGGTAATAACCACAGTGCCCCATGAAAGCTTGTACTTCCTTGACATTCTTTGGCCTAGGTAGCTCTGCTATGGCTCTCACTTTTTCTTCATCGGTAGATATGCCATTCTTTGACACTATGTGTCCTAGAATCTTGCCTTGCCTGACCATAAAAACGCACTTTTCTGGGTTCAGGCAGACTTGATATTCTCTACATTTGTCAAAGATTTGTCTGAGTTCAGGAATATGGGTTTGTCTAATATTGGAATGAGCACAAAGATCATCAACATAGACTTCTAAACTCTTCCTCAGGAACTCCTTAAACACATGGCACATCAGCCTCTGGAAGGTAGCTGGTGCATTGGTAAGCCCAAATGGCATTACTCTAAAGGCAAAAATGCCCCATTCTGTGGCAAATGCTGTCTTATGCTGATCCTCTGGAGCTATGGCTACTTGATTGTAACCCGAAAATCCATCAAGGAAGCTGTACACTTCCTTGCCTGCCACTCTTTCTAAGAGATGTTCTGTGATAGGAAGCGGATAGTTATCCCGAATTGTGGCCGCATTAACCTTTTTCAAGTTAATACATACACGCAACTTGCCATTCTTCTTGGGCACCACTACGATGGGGGATACCCATTCAGTGTGCTCAATTTCATAGATAAATCCGGCTTCGACCAGTCTATCTATCTCTTCTTTGATCTTAGCAGCGTAATTATCGTTATATGTATAAGGCTTCTACTTAGAGGGTTTGGCATCTGAAGTCATGGGGATGGTGTGTGAGCATATGTCCGGGTCAACACCTTTCAAATCCTTGTAACTCCAAGCAAATACATCTCTGTATTCTCTTAGCAAGGCAATTAACGCATGCTCTTCTTCTTCTGTTAGGTCATGGCCTATGTACGTGCATCTCTCCTCTCCTTCTTCTAGGGCCACTACTATTTTCTTGGTGGTTTCTTTGTTATCATAGGCCTCTCCTGATTGTGCCTCTCGTTTAGGCATTCTTATCATGACTCTCGTGTCATCTATCTCATACTTCTTAAAATTTTCTGGAACCTCAAACAAAGATTCTTCCTCTTCTGGTGAGGCTTCTTTCTCCTTTCGTTTCTTCCCTTCTTCCTTCGGGGTCACGTGTGTTGCTAATCTTACATCATTTGTAATCTCTCCATGCCTCTGGGGTTGAAATTCTATTTCATGGAAGTATTCTTCATCTGATGCAAATGGTGGGTCCATAATGATTGACTCTAGATCGGAGTCACTTGCATCCTCAAATGCATCAGGGCTAGGTTCGCATTCTTCTAGAACTGCCTCTCCCATGATTGGCTCTATGGAGAAGACTGAAATGTCATAGCCATCCTCATCACAGTGGGGTGTCCATTGTTCCTCATTGATGGCTACATCCATTGTTGCTAAAATTTCTGCCCAGCCATGGGGTTCAAATTCCTCGTCAGGAAAAACTACAGGTGCATAGGCTGGGTCTTGAATGGGTCTATGGGTTTCGTTTGCACCTATTTCTCTGGCCTTTTCTCTCTTCTCTTCCTCTACTGCTACTTTGCACATCCATAAGTGGGTGTCTTCATGCATCCATGAGGATCCTGACCCTATGGAATGCACAGATTCCGTATCATCTTTGGCTCTATGGATGGGATTCCATTGGATAGGAGGGACGTCTCTATGAGAGTAATCCTTGAGATTGACTTTGGTCGTAACACCTAAGTGTTGCAGGTATAAAGAATTGGTCCCCCAATCCTGTACCACTTGCAACTGTCGCATAAATGGTCTTCCCAAAATCATCTCATAAGCATGATTTTTGCTGAAGTCACATATAGCAAAGCTATGCTCACTCAACACCACAAGTGGTGAGAGTTATTCCTTCTAGCAATCCTAAGGGTCTCTCAATATGACCATCGGCCATTTGCAATTTCATCCTCGTTGGCCTGAGTGCTGGCTTGCCCCAACGCTTCCAAAGGGAAGTAGTGGCAATTGCAACTCCTGCACCTGAGTCCAAAATTGCCTTGGTGGTGTACTCCTGGTAGGTGATGGGAAGATAGGTGTTCCCTTCTTCACCTTCACACATATCTCCTATCTTGTCCAAGGGAATTTCTGGCACTGTCCTATGGGATCCTACCCGGGAACGTGGTTTTGCAACTTCAGTTACTTGACTAGCTACATATTTCCGCGCTTTTGGTCTATCCTTAGGCAGTTCTTCCAAAGTGAGATCGCGCTGCGCCTTGGTGTTCTTTACTACCTCCGTGTTCCTTGATATGACTGAGTCGTCGTTCCTTACCATGACTGTGGGTGCTCTCATACATGTGGAGTTTGCTTCCCATGGGCCTGTGAAGTGGGGTAGCTCTTGTATGGAATTAGACTCAAAGTCCAATCTCTCGTGAGACTGAGTACTCTCATGTTCCCCGTAAATAGATGGGATGTCTTGTGGGAATTGATCGTGTGCATCATCCACAAGTTCAAAAGGAGGGGCGACTTCACTTTCGTTATCCCATTTGTCTTCTTGAATCTCTCGTAGGAAGTTTGGTGCAAACCGATTCATAGAAGAAGAAGTGTCTGGCTCCGTAGAGTTAGGCACATAAGCAACCTGGGAAGGAGGGCTTATTCTATCGTTGACTCTCTCCTTGTTCTCATAGATGGCTGGAGCACAAGCTTCCTGGGGAGGATTACTTATTCTATTACTCTTCCGAGCAGGCTCATACGCTCCCTGAGAAGGAATGTAGGCAACCTGTGGAGGTACGTAAGCTTTCGAGGGAGGCTCATCTGCCTTTTGGGGGGAAGGATAAGCTTCTTGAGGAGGCACATGGGCTTCCTGAAGAGGCTGGCTTATCCGTTCTCTTGCCCTTTCCTTTCTTTGAGGGGCAGGTTCCTTTTCTGATTGTGCAATTAGCCTCTCTATTCTTTCCAGCAGTCCTTCAAAATGTAACTACGTCTTAGCTGAGCTAGAGATGTTAAAGAGGCGGCTAGCTTCGAACATGGCTTGAGCCAATTCCACCATCTTAGCACAAATTTTAGTTCGTTCAAGCTCTAGCTCGGCTCTAGGGTAGCACTTTTCATGATCGGTTATGGTTGGCCCTTCTTGGATTCTGGCCTGATATGCTTTAAGCATCATATTAAGGTCTTCGGGAGTGGGATCTGCTAGGACTGATCCTACTCTAGGGGGTGGTGGGATTTGATGAGGCGGTGGGGAAGGTGATGGGTCGGATGGAGATGGGAATGGTGGTGGTGGGGTAGTGTGGGAGGGAGTTTGAGTCGTGAGTTCGGTTATTCTGGCTCTTGTTTCTCTTACGCTTTCCTCGAGTTCACACATCTTTTTAGCCCACTGTCTTTTCATTCTTTCCCGACTATCTTTCCAAGCTCTAGTCCTTTTCTTGGTTATGCTCTCTGTTTCACTAGCCTCTGGGCTCTTTTCCTGACCTACACCCTGGTTTTGCTGCAGTGCTTGGGCTCTAGTGACTACCTCTACTGGTGCAGTGGAAGTGACACTTCCTGAGGAATCTACAACCAACCCAATCACATTAATGGGAGTGATTTTTGGCATATTATTAGGATTTTTAGGGCAATCTCGTAAGAGATGCTCTTTTCCGCAATCCTGGCAAAAGCCTTGGATCGTCACTGACTGGGGTTGTGTAGGTGGAGGTAAGGGGCAATCACGAATGAGGTGATCTCCTTGGCATCTGTAGCATGGTCCTCTTGGGAATGGAGGTCTTACTTGCCTAGGTTGAGGCCTAGGGTTGGGGTTTGCATACATGACATTCGTGTAATCTGACTCCCAACTTATTTCATTGGGCTCTTCACTATAGTAGGACTCACCATGTTCTGGAGACTGCATGTAGTAAGCCTGGGGACTATCGACATGTGTAGAATCAAAGCTATGGTCACCCGAGTCACTTTCTGAGATCAATGGGGTTACTGGTACTATGGCCCTATTCAGGTTTTCTTCTGCAACAGCATACTTTACCGGAATCACATTAGCTGGGTTTGGAGGCTGTTGAACTAGCACCGGTTGGGGTCTCTGTTGGGCCTGATATTGTGGTTGGTAGGTTTGTTGGGGTCTAGCATATTGTGGTGGTGGATTTTGGTTTTGGTATCTGCCTTGTTGGTAGGGCTGAGGGTAGGGTTGCCTAACTGCCTGCTTGTTGTATGGGCAATCTTGTGCTGTGTGATTTGTGTATCTTCGTTCTATGGTGCAATATTGGCTATTTGGATTTACTTGGGGTTGAGCCATAATAGGGCAGACATTCGCCATATGGTCACCACCGCATGTATAGCACCTTTTCACAGGAGCAAACCTTGGGATTTGTTTGCTAGTTACACCTAATTTCTGAGCTACTTTCTCTGCAAGTTCCTCGATTGATGTGGATTGCGTGGTAGAGTGACTAGATGCGCTATCTGAATCTTTGTAGATTTTGGAAAGCTCTAGTTCTTCCCCTAGGTTATCTTCAATGTCAATGCACATGCGTACACACTCTTCTATAGTCCTAGGGTCCTTCAGATACACGTAGGATCTCAATTTCGTACTCAGCAATCCATCAAGGAATAAGGCTACTTGTTTGGCAGGTGTGGGTAGCTCCGAAACAGGGCACCTTTCAAGATATTGTCTAAATCTTCTTCCTGCCAATCTTACAGTCTCTTGGGGAGTCTGTTTGAAGCTGTGAATCAATGAGGAGGTATTGTGTCTTATGCCACTCTTAGAGAACTCTACAATGAAGGCTTCTAGGAGTTGGTCTATACACCTGAATTGTCGCTCATCCAATGGCTGGAACCATGTAAGTGCTGTGTTCCTAAGGGTTAGACCGAAGGAATTGTACTGCGTGAATAGATCCTCTACTTGTTCAGCTCTCAAGACTTGCTTGAACTCCGCCACATGATCATAGGGATCTCCTGTGCCATCAAAGTAATTTTTCATGGACTTGACTAGCTGGGTCGGTCTCAGAGTTCTTGTGTGCTCTCTAGGTCGTGGTAGAGGGAACTCATCCACATTTCTTTGATTCCTGTGAGCTCTAGGTATCTCAGGTTCTACTCTATTTGTCTCCGTCCTCGTTCTTTCTCTGCCCACAGGGTTGGCAAAGCTTACTTCTGGTCTATCTCTACTTCTGTCTCTTTGAGTTCCATGAGCTTGGGATGTTCCAGCTCCAGGGTGACCATAGGATACATTCAATCTTGGTTGGGGGAAAATGAATTCACCCTTCCAAGTGTAACCATGCCTATCATTTTCTGTCACCACAAAGATCCTTTCCGAAGTGTGATCTAAGTAGGTCACTCTACTTGGGCTATCCGGATCCTTAAACTCATAGATCATGATAGTTCCTATATCAGTTGGCTGATTAGATTTATACCTCCAAAAGGCTTTGTCAGTTTCTCGATTGAGGAGCAACTCTATGCTCTTGTTGTCCTGGGGAACCCACTCAGGCGTGATAGTCCTAGTGAGAACAGATTTGCCTCGGGGGGTTCTAGGTTCCGCACCCATGTTTCCCTGTTCCAAGTCACCTAAGTCCGCCTCTGAGATTACATTCCCAAATTCATCTGTCCTATCTGGGTGACTGGTGACTACGTATATGGTTCCTTCTTTGTCCAGGTATGCACCGTTTTCAAACTTGACAGCTGGGTGCTCTAGTCCTATGGATTGGTCAGGGTTTTTAATCTGGACCACGGATCTTCCTAGGCCGTCCTCATAGATGCTAGCACCTAATCGGTTGGTCCTAATGTATTCCAGCTGTGTTTTGTAAGGGCCTTCTACCCTGTACAAGTAAGGCACTCCTGAACTTCCTGTAGGTCTGTCCATGCCTTGAGACATCTCTGACTCACTGGTCTCAGAGCTAGGGTAGTACGAGTGGTGGCTCAACTGCTGGGCCCAAGACCTAGCAGTGTGGTTAACACTAGCCTCTGAAGATCTAAGGCTTTGTCTCTCCCTTACTAGATGTCGTCCTGATCTAAGGTTCATATGCCTATCGAAGTAGCCCAATTCTTTGCCCAGAGTACAACCTCGTTGCTGGTTACTTTATAGTAGTCACTTGATTCTTTTTAGTTATTTCTCGTGTTTAAGGTCTTGTCTGATATTACGTCGTCAGGAATACTTGAATGTTCTTCGTGCTTTCAGGTTGATCGTTCCACATTAGGTTCTTTCCCTTTATGTTATCGACAGTACAGAGATTAGGTTTTTAGCTTGAACTTGAGTTTTTAGGTAGTCTTCAACTTGATACCTGCCTATCGTCGCCCTGACTTACTCCTACCTCTAGTCGTTCTTAGCCTAAGCTATGAATTGACAGAGGGGGTTACAAGTTTCCAACCTTTTGTTTCCTGCTTGGTTGCCCTTGAGTGCCCAGGAAGTGTGTTCCCAAGCTTGCACTTACACTTGCTTAGAACGCTTTTCGATGCTCTCAATAGATCTGTAAGAGTTCCAAAGTTAGCTTAAAGATTTAAATTCTAAAGACAGACCCAATGATTTTCATTCCTGTAGCACAAACACAAACTTGCATAGTGATTTTTAAGAAAACAATCCTAAAGACCCCTGACTTTGATCCCCCTGGATATGGTCAACTTCAAAATACTCTATCTGAAAATCAACGTATTATCTTTATAAAAAACAATTGAGGGCTTGTAGTATATGCCACGAGCTTTCCAACAAGCCTTAGAGCTCAAAAATTGATTTCGTATGAAGAAGTTATGACTGTTCAGGGTTTAGTGGGTTAAAACAAGATTCAATCTGGCTGACAGATCCTAGGATTTTCTCCCAAAACACAAGTGTAGGAACCTCAATAATGCTAATGGATTGACTATTTTGCCCCAAAATTATCCCCAATTTTGAACAAAAACAAACCCTAATTTTTGGCCGAAAAGCCTGTCAATCGCGATCGACAAGTCTGTCAATCGCGATTGACAGAGGTGTCCGTCGGGCCTGTCAGTCGCGATCGACAGTGTCAATCGCGATCGACAGAGTCGATCGTGGCTGTCAATCGCGATCGACGGTATCAATCGCGATCGACACGTTTTCCGGATTTTTCGATGAGATTTCAGTCAATCGGGGGCCTATCAGTCGCGATGGACACGTGGCTACGCACAAAAGTCAATCAATCGTGGAATTTCAGTCAATCGCGATCGACGGTGTCAATCGCGATTGACAGAGGTGTCGGTCGTGGCTGTCGATCGCGATCGACGGTATCAATCGCGATTGACAGGGTCCTACGTGGCAGTCAGTCGATCGTGGAGGTCTGTCGGTCGCGATTGATAGAGTCTGTCGGTCGCGATTGACAGAGTCTGTCGGTCGCGATTGACAGAGGCTGTCGGTCGCGATTGACAGAAAACCTCGGAATTTTTCTATTGTTTTTAGTGTTTTAGGATGTGCTCCTTGTGCTTGTTCTAGTGGTGCACTCAATTTTGTGAAAAGCCAAAAATTTCTGTCAGTCGCGATCGACAGAAGCCTGCGACCGCGAGACAGTTTCAATGATTTTCGTACCTGCGCAGGAAGCTGGGGATAATGATACAGCAAGAACCTGCAATGAAACTCAAGAAACATGCAAAATCCGCACACACAATATCGCTCTCTTGCTCTCTCTCACAAGTGAAATGAGGGAAATGAGGTGGGGAAGGTGATATGATCAAAAAACAGAAATTTTCGCGATGATGGAGATGGAGGTGGGAGATGGTGATGATGATGATGGAAATGAAGATGGAGAAGAAAGTAAAAGAAAATCGATGAGAGTGAAGAAAATACCTACAACTCCAACGCGTCAACTCTACGTCTTACCATCACACGCTCGTCCTCAAAGCTCGATCCCCGGCAACGGTGCCAAAATTTGGTGTAGCTCAATGATGAGTAGCACCTCCTTTAATGTCAATCCGGGAAGACGTGAGGATGGTATGAAGACCTCGAGCAAGTGGCGACACAAGTGCGTGAGTGAGAAGCACACTAGCATGCACACACATACACACACACGCGCACACACGGCAAGACAAAGAGGGAGAATCAATGGAGTTCTTAGATTACTTTCAAAAGCTCTTACAAGTTTGTTTCAATTACAATCTGCCTCAAAAATGAGCTCTCTAGCTCTTTTTATAGTTTTTGGCTAAGTTTTTGTCCAGACCTAGTGTCCGGCCTAGTTAAAAATTAGGTTCCAGGGCTTATTTGAGGGCTCAAACGATATCTAAAAAATACAAAAATTGGCAGGTAGATACTTCTAAAGCTCCTCAAGCTCAAGGACTCCTTGGCTTGCACAAAATGGAGCTACAAAAAGATGAATTGGTATTTACAATGGTGTTTAGTGATGAAAATCACTTTGAATGGGTGTAAAGGATTTGAAAATTTAAAGGTTGCCTTAGTGCTAGATCTGCGTGAGTGCTCGTACTTGCTTCTTCATGAGGAAAATTACTGGCCTATTTGCCAGATCTTCGTTGACTCCCTTGTCTGCTGCTAACAGAGACTTCCCAAGAAAACTTTGGAAGCAAGAGCAAGTGGAAAGAGAAGAAGAAAGGACCAAAACATGATAAAAACAAAGGTCAAAATGTTCAACCTTGTGCCATTTGTGATAAGACCAACCACACCACTCAGAACTGTTGGTTCAATGGGAAGACCTAGAAAGGAAGTGGAAGAGGTGCATATGGTAGCAATAGAGGCAGAGGTGGACACAAATTCAACAATAACAATAGAGGCCATAATAGAAGGTGTTATCATGGAAAGGCCAAATGGCCACCAGACACTTCTTTGTATATGTTCTTTAAGAAAACATATAGTGGCCTGATCAGTCACAGACTGTAAGTTCGACCATATTTGTAAGACCTAAAGAAGTCTGTTTTTATGCTCCCTGTGTACTGTGTTTTTCTGCGTATTCTACAGCCTCTGTGCAGAGTACTGTGTGCCGTCCTAGGAGCTCAATTTTCTACTATGAGGATATCATCGTGGAGCTCTCGAGAAGGAAAAATCACTGTGGTGCATCGCCATCCAAATACTTCACTTGTATCAGAGCATTTTGGCGCAAAAGATTCATTCCTTTTGTGCGAGCAAAGTGAGCACCCTCCCATCCACCCATGGCTTTCTCCAAGGCTTACGACCAAGGTGGCAACCAAGGTATAGACCTTGACATACCTTATCATCCGAGTCACCGAAGTCACCATTGGCACCGTTGGCTGCGTGTGAGGGAGGACCTCAATGATCAAGGAACATAGAGGTTCCTGATACTTCCCGGGAGGACACCCATTCCTTTGAGATATCAAGCTCAACATGTGATGATCCAGGGTGACAGGTATCAGTTTTTTGTTTCTCTAACATGTATAGTGGTCACACCGATATATGTCAGGGATACTTCATTGAGCTTTATTAGATTTATCTACCGAGAGTGATGGCACATTTGTTCCTTTCCAGCTCACTCATTTGCGAACATTAGGTTTTTCCTTATGTACCGATCTTTATATATTGCACTTATTGTATTCTTGTTTTTAGGTCATTCTTGTACATTCCTTTTTATGTAATAGAAGAAGAAGAAGAAGAAGATCATTCTTCCTTTGCCTCAATCTGTGTGTGTGCTTCTCCTTGAGAGTGAGAGTGTATGTGTGAGCTCTCTTTCTTATCTCCTTCCTCATATCAGAGCCAGCGTGGCTGTAGAGAGCTCATGTAGAAGGTGATGGTGAAGAGTACGTGGCAAGGCGTGGAGAAAACGCAATTCACAAAAGACCTCCGTCTGCCCGTAGGGTGGGGCCCATAGAAAAATCAGGTCAGTTTTGAAAACTGTAACTTGTGTTGTGTTCGGCAACACTCATATATTCTAGATCCAGAATTTCAAGTGATTCTGTGTACTTTTGATAACGAAAACTGTGTTTTTCTGAGATCAAACTGTCACATCATAGTAAGACAGTGTTCAAGCAGAAGTGCTGCTTGTAGTGTTTTGTAGTGTTTAGAATTGCTGCAGAAATGGCAAACGCAGATGGAATGAGTCAGCTTATGAGCGATAAGCTAGACAAGAAAAATTTCCATGCTTGGAGATTCAGAATGATGAATTTCCTGATGGGAAAAGGCTACTGGAAGTACATGGAAGGAGAGAATGAAAATGTTCCGCAGTCACCAGAAAGGAATCAGACTACAGATCAGTTAAGAGCATATGAGGAATGGAATCAGAGAGCACAAAAGGTAATGTACTGACTATCTGTTAACATACAAGATAGCATGATTGCACACGTACATGATGCCAAGACTCCAAAAGAGGCTTGGAACAGTTTGGTCACATTGTATGAGACCAATACAAAGGCACAGAAATTGCAACTCAAGAACGAGCTGCATACATTGGAGAAGAAGAGCATGTTGGTAAGTGACTACACCTTGAAAATCAAAAGCATATGTGAGTCACTTGCATCCATTGGCATGAATATAGATGATGAAGATAAGGTGGAAGTTTGTCTTCATGGTTTAGAAGTTGCATATAAGAAGTTCAAAACTTCTATATAGACCAAGGAAAATATTCCAAATTTTGTTGATCTGGTATCTATGCTGATTATTGAAGAAAAGAATCTTGGTGAGGATTCAAACTTCCAAGGAAAATCTAGTTCTGAGCAAGTATTCTACTATGGAAGAGGAAAAGGTAGAGGTACATGTTTCAGAACTGGAAGAGGAAACAATAACCAAGACCAAGGTCAACAACAGAATCATGCACGAGGAAGAGGACAATTTCTAGGCAGGGGGAGCCAGAGAGGTCGTAGAAATTTCCAAAGAAATGATTCAGGTAATGACAATAAAGGATGCTGGAATTGTGGTAAACCTGGACACTTTGAACGTGATCGAAGATTGAAGAATCAAAATATCAGAAGGCAGCAAAACAACTATGCATCCACAAGTGCAGATGATTCTGAGAAGCTGTTCATGGTTCAACATCACATGATGAATACGATGTCTACTGGTGTTTCAAAATCGAATGATAATGTTTGGTATGTTGATTCAGGTGCTTCAAATCACATGACCAGTCATGCGGAATGGTTTAGTACTTTGCAAAAATTGCTAGTTCCTAGATATGTTGAAACAAGTGATAAGACATCACACCCTATCGATCATACAGGAAACATAGCATTGTCTATGGAGGATGGGAAGGTAAAACATCTTGCCAATGTGTTGCATGTTCCAAAAATAACAAAGACTCTGGTTTCTGTTGGACAAATGGTTGACCAGGGATTACAAGTCAGGTTCAATGCTGACGGGTTATATGTAGAAGAATACAAATGGGATGGAAGATTGAATGCCAAAGGAAACAAAGTGGGTAGGATGTTCACCTTAAATGTGAAAATTCCTGAAATGAATGTAGCCATGTTAGCAAAAGGTGCAAGAATCATTGCAGATATAGAGATCTGGCACAAACGGATTGGACATGCAAACTTGCAAAGGTTGAAATTGATGCCATCAAAGGAGATTGTCCATGGACTACCAAATTTCAAGGTTGCAGAGATGCAAAAGGTATGTGTAGCATGTCAATTTGGTAAACAGTCAAGATCATCGTTTCCGCATGACAAGAATGTTAGTGAGAATGTGCTAGAAATAGTACATGTAGATGTTTGGGGTCCTACAAAGACCACATCTATGGGTGGTTGCAAGCTTTATGTTACTTTCATTGATGACCATACACGCAAAGTGTGGGTATATTTCATGAAAGAGAAGAGTGAGGTTTTCACTCACTTCCAGAATTTTAAAACTATGGTGGAAAAGGAGACAAGAAAGTATATTCAGACATTAAGGTCTGATCGAGGATGTGAATACATGTCAAATGAGTTCAAAAATTTTCTAGAAAGTCATGGAATTTGATGTAAGTTTTCATGCAGGTACACACCACAATAGAATGGCGTTGTTGAATGTAAAAATAGACATATTGCCAAAATAGCAAGAGCCTTGATGGCTGAGAAGAATATGCCTCATTGTTATTGGGCATAAGCTGTGCATACGGCTGTATACATTATGAACAAAACTCCAACTGCTGATGTACATCAAGTTACACCTGAAGAAAAGTTCATAGGTAAAAAGCCGAACTTATCACGTATGAAAGTTTTTGGCTTTATTGCATATGTACACGTTCGAGATGAGTTGAGGATGAAACTTGATCCAAAAGCAAAAAAATGTGTCTTCATTGGATACTCCCTTGAGCAAAAGGGATATAAATGTTATAACCCACGCACACGATAGGTGAAGGTGAGCAGAGATGTGGTATTTGATGAAATGTCAAGCTTCTATGCAGATGCCAAAGAAGGACTGAATCTTGAACCAAATGACAAAGAAAATGCTAAAAAATCAAGTGGAGAATCTCAAGCTTTGAGTGGACCGGGTGCATAATCAAGAAATAGTTCCAAATCAAATCCATGGAGTGGAAGATTGCATGGAAATTTCAGTCCAACAAATTCATCAAATACATCCAAGAAAGGTAAAGAAAAGCTTTCTGCTGGTAGTAAAACATGTGGAGGTTTTGAAGACGTTGATGGAGATTCAAGCAGTTCAGAAAAGAGTCTTGATGAGGAACTTGGATTGCCCTCTGTGAAGATACCAGGAGTTAAAAAGGCACATGCAGATGATACAAGGAGAAGTGATCCAGGACCAAGAAGATATGGGAGGATGCGGAATTCAGTGTAACCATTGACATATGATAGTTACATGGCTCGTCGTTGTGCCTACATGACAAAGGTAATACAAGATGCTGAACCTTCTTGTTTTGAAGATGCAATTGGAAATGCAGATTGGGAAAAAGCTATGGATGAGGAGATGGCTTCACTTTATGGAAATGATACATGGAAGTTGGTTCCATTGCTACAAAGAAAGAAACCCATAGGCTGCAAATGGGTTTACAAGGTAAATCATAATGCTGATGGCAACATAAGCACGTATAAAGCACAATTGGTAGCTAAAGGATATGCATAGACATATGGCATTGATTATGAGGAAACGTTCAGCCCTATAGCTAAAATTTGTACTGTGAGAAAACTTGTTGGGATTAGCTACAACAAAAGGATGGACTTTGCATCAGATGGATGTGAAGAATGCTTTCCTACATGGTGAGTTACAGGAAGAAGTATATATGGACCAAACACAAGGATATGAAGATTCAACGCATCTAGAATATGTTTGCAGGTTGCAAGAGGCTTTGTATGGCTGAAGCAAGCTCCTTGTGCATGGCATGCAAGGATTGCTGATTACTTAACTAGCATTGGGTTTTCTATGTGTGATGCATATCATTCACTATATGCAAGGAAGGTTGACGATGGCATCACGATTGTGGCTATTTATGTTGATGACCTGCCTGTAGGTGGTGATATTGAAGAAAGCATCAAAGAGGTAAAGCAACTTCTTATGCAGGAATTTGACATGAAAGATCTTGGTGTGCTGCGCTATTTCTTGGACATTGAGTTTATTCATACAGAAACATGTATATGGATGTCACAAAGGCAATATGCCTTGAATATGCTGCAAAAGAATGGTATGGCTGATTGTAAGCCAATCTCTATGCCATTAGATCAGAATTTGAAGTTAGAGACTACGTCAAGTGAAGCATTGGAAAATGCTACTATGTACAAGAAAATTGTGGGAACCTTGACATATCTCACAATTACGAGGCCTAATCTTAGCTACAGAGTTGGAATTGAAAGTCAGTTTACACAGGTTCCCAGGAAGCCACATTTGGATGCTTTGAGGTGCACTCTACATTATGTGAGTGCTACTTTGGATTATGCATTGTTTTATAATGCTAGTGTAGATTTGCAGGTTTATGGATACACCGATGCAGATTAGGCTGGTAGCATTCTAGATAGAAGATCTACTAGTGGTTTTCTATTCTCACTTGGGAGTGCAGCTATTACATGGAGCAGCAAGAAACAACCCACTGTTGCTTTGTCGAGTACAGAGGCTGAGTATAGAGGTGCTGCAATGGTGGCATGTGAGGCATCATGACTGGAGATACTACTTGCAGATTTAGGTGTGGAAGTGCAAAAGCCTATCACTATCTATTGTGATAATCTTAGTAGTATATAGTTAGCATGGAACCCTGTTTTTCATTCTAGAACAAAGCATATCGAGGTACATTATCACTTCATCAGAGAGAAGGTATTAGCAGGTGATATGGATCTTGTTTATGTGAGAACAGATGAGCAGGTTGCTGATATCTTCACTAAAGCACTTGGAGTAGAGAAGCTGAAGAAGTTTTTGAAGATGTTTGGATTAGAGGACATGGCGTTGAGCTTGAGGGGGAGTTTTGAGATATCAAGCTCAACATGTGATGATCTAGGGTGACATGTATCAGTTTTTCGTTTCTCTGACATGTATAGTGGTCACACCGGTATATGTCAGGGATACTTCATTGAGCTTTATTAGATTTATCTACCGAGAGTGATGGCACATTTGTTCCTTGCCAGCTCACTCATTCGCGGACATTAGGTTTTTCCTTATGGACTAATCTTTATATATTGCACTTGTTGTATTCTTGTTTTTAGGTCATTCTTGTACATTCCTTTTTATGTAATAGAAGAAGAAGAAGAAGAAGAGGAGGAAGAAGAAGAAGATCATTCTTCCTTTGCCTCAATCTGTGTGTGTGCTTCTCCTTGAGAGTGAGAGTGTATGTGTGAGCTCTCTTTCTGATCTCCTTCCTTGTGACACATCCCAGTACTGTTCCCCCCATAGCTCGCTTAACCATGGAAATCTCTTGCCACTAAACTACACTCTTGTGGTGTTTGAAGAAGGGGAAAGACTAAGGTTAACATTATCTTGAACATGTTTTGGTCCCTTAAAGATTCATTCTTTGCTTTCAAAGCCTCTTTTTGAAGCATCTTTGGGGTGTCTTTTGGAGCCATTTTGGAGTACTTTCGCACATAGTTCTCTTCACACAGGGCCAAGAACATCAAGAAGAGTGTTCTTTATACTTCTCCAACAATAAGTATCAACCTTTTGGGCTGTGTTTTCAGCCACACATAAAACT
The DNA here is from genome assembly GCA_020310875.1 of Ceratopteris richardii. Classification (NCBI taxonomy): domain Eukaryota; kingdom Viridiplantae; phylum Streptophyta; class Polypodiopsida; order Polypodiales; family Pteridaceae; genus Ceratopteris; species Ceratopteris richardii. The sequence continues at coordinate 168,450,975 of CM035413.1, read as the reverse complement.
ACAGGTTTCTCTAAAGGTTTTCAGTTTTGGTGGGAGCAGCCACTACAAATTTATGTAGGCTTTTTGAGCCTAAGACATCACAGTTGATAGACACTTGCATGTGTTGTTGGCTAGTTTTTGGGCTATGCATTCAACCCTTTAGTGTCATTTTAATGCATATAATGAGAACATATACACCATGTACGCTTCTGTGGATACCGCTTATGTACGTCCATGTGGTCATTGATATAGTGGTTATGTTTTTTGCATAAAGCCCTTTAGGTTTGATAAAGAGGGCTACGATCAGGTTTTCTTAATCGGGAGACACCCAGATGTTGGGGTCTCTTCGGTAATACAGGAGGAAGACTTACCCAACTTCGCCATAGGAGATGTATGATAGTTGTTCATAGGTGTTCGATAAGCCTACTTGGTTTCTATTGGGCAACTGATTATATGTAGTGGAGTTAGTGATTCACTATGTAGGTAAACATATCACTACTTGCAGTTTTATGATATTTTGACACCGGTAACATGCTCATTTTGCAGAGGATACTATGGAAATTTTTTTCCACATTTTTGGTTTAGTCAACTATACAGTGGTTGATTTACTCCTTGATACACTTATTCGTTGGTGTTTGGAATCTTCTAGCTCCATTATCATCCTATTCAGTTCTCTACCATCATGGCATTAGAGATCTCAAGCATATCTGGTGGATCAGGGTCTAGTGCCAGTGTTGGGAGAAGGAGCTATAACTTGCAGGGCAAAAACCATTTTGAGATCTAAAAATTTGGTGGGACAAACTTTGCTCTATGGAAGAATCATATTAAAGATGTGTTGATCCAAAGGAGGCAATGGAAGCTAGTAAATGGAATTTCAAAGAAGCCTGCTGACATGGATGAAGATGATTGGGATGAGTTAGATGAAATGGCTAAGTCTACCATTGGCTTGCACATGGCAGATAATGTTTACATTATAGTATTAGACTGTGAAAGTGTAGAGGACCTTTGGAAGAAAATATGCAATACATATGAAAAAGAGATGACATCAAATAAAGTGTATTTGATGAGAAAATTATACGACCTTCGTATGAAGGACACAGATAGTGTTGCTGCTCATCTAAATGAGTTTGATGCTATATTTTCCCATTTACAGGCTCAAAAAATGGATAATAATGCACCTGGTGGTAAACTCATCTATGACATATGTGGAGCACTCTTGAGTGAGGATATTCGTAGAAAATCTATGGTTGGCACTCAGAGTGGAGATGCATAAATGTTCATGATTCTTACCAAGGAAAGAATCAGCAACATGGCAGGAGCAAGAACAAGGAAAAGAATGGTCAATGGAATAAGAGTAGAAGTAAATCAAGGAAGAGGGATATCAAATGCCATTATTGTCATAAGAAAGGACACATGAAGAAAGATTGTTATGCATTAAAGAATGCTAAAGATAAAGGATAGAATGTTGATGGGCATGTTAAACAGTTATCTACACCATCTACCTTGACTATGAATGTTGAAGAAATTAATGCTATTTTTGATGATGCTAATGTGTTGACACTTGATAGTACTATGCCAATTGAGGCTCTCAGGGCTGATTCTCTTTCCCACATGTGGCTGCTAGATTTTGGTGCTTCTTTCCATATGACACCACATAGAGAATGGTTCTCTAATTATGCAGCAAAGTCTCTTGGTACCATGAGACTTGGTGACTCTTACCAGTGTGACGTTGTGGGGATTGGAGATCTAGTTGTGCAGTTCATTGATGGTTCAAGATTTACTATGCATAATGTATGCCATGTATCTCAGTTATCACGCAGTTTGATGTCAGTTGGTCAACTTGATGATCTTGGTTACAAGGTGGTCTTCTATGCTTAGTCCTTTCGTATATCAAAGGGCAATATGGTTATTGCAAAAGGAAGCAAAGTTGGCTCACTTTATCCTTTATTTGTATCATAGAAAGAACACTTGTTAGCTGTTACTAAACAATCTGTGGATTATATTTGGCATGATCGTTTGGGCCATATATCTCATAGTGGAATGGAAAATCTTTCTCGTTCTGGCTACTTACTTGTGTTATTTTTCTCCGATATCTCATTTTGTGAGCATTGTCAATATGGAAAGCAAACCAAAAATGTACATAGAATGCACATTGACTCTTCAATTCAGCCTTTAGATCTTGTTAATACGAATGTGTGTGGTACTATGCCCACTAGGTCCTTAGGTGGTTCTCTTTACTTTGTCACTTTCATAGATGATGCTACTAGAAAAGTTTGGGTACATCCTATCAAATTGAAGGATGAGGTATTCCCTACTTTCAAAAAATGGCTTGCTTCAGTTGAGACTAAAAGAGGAGTTAACCTTAAGGCTTTACATTCAGATAATGGGGGTGAGTATACCTCATAGGAATTCAGCTTTTTCTGTTGGTCTAGAGGGATTCATAGAGAGTTACAACTCCTTATACCCCAGTACAGAATGGTGTCGCTGAAAGGATGAATAGAACTATTCAAGATAGAATAGTTTCTATGTTGCATCATGCAAACCTCTCACAGGCATTTCGGGCAAAAGTAGTATTGACTGTAGTTCATGTGATTAACCTTTCACCTAGTACTGCCAATGGTCTGAAAGTAGAACAAGAGTTATGGACAGGGAAGCTTCCATATTATGATCATATTTGAGTTTTTGGGTGTGAATCATATGTTCATATACCCAATAATCTTAGACAAAAGTTGGACCATAAGTCAAAGAAATGCATTTTTCTTGAATATGGTCGAGAAGGATAATTTGGATATTGCTTATGGGATCCTAAAACACGGTTAGTGATCAGAAGTAGTGATGTCATTTTCAATGAGCCTAAGATGCATAAGCAGCCCATTAAGGAGGTTGAAGTGAGAAGAGTGGTGTTTGAGGATACTAGTCCTCCAATTAGCATGCACAAAAATGCTGTACATAGGGACATTCAAGAGAATGTTCAATTAGATCAGTCTGCATATGTTCCTATTCAACAACCATTGAGATGCTCTGTCAAGTGGTAGCATGCCATGAAGAGTGAATTGGATTCTATTCACAAGAATGGTACTTGGGATTTAGTGCCGTTGCCAAAGGGCATGAAATCTTTACCATATAAATAGGTATATAAGCTGAAATTCACATCAGATCGTAGTGCATCTCCAAAGTATAAAGCATGACTTGTTGCGAAGTGTTTTAAGCAACAACACGGTGTTGATTTCAAGGAAGTATTCTCTCCAGTGGTCAAGATGACTACCTTATGCATGTTGCTTGGATTCCTTGCAATGGAGGACTTAGAGCTAGTCAAAATGGATGTGAAAACTGCTTTCTTGCATGGAGATCTTACAGATGAGATCTATATGGAACAACCATAGGATTATGTCATTTTTGGCAAGGAAAGTCTAGTTTATAAGCTCAAGAAGAGCTTGTATGGACTTAAACAATCCCCTAGACAATGGTACCAAAAGTTTGATGCTTTTATGAAGTCTCAAGGCTATTTTCAAAGCAATGTGAATCATTGTCTCTACACAAAGAGATGCTCAGATGACAGCTTGATATGCTTGACACTTTATGTCGATGATATGTTGATTGTTGGGAAGTCCACTTATGACTTGTCAATTCTCAAAAAGAAGTTGAGTCAGACATTTGATATGAAGGATTTGGGGGATGCAAAACATATTCTTGGCATGTGCATTACTTGTGATAGGAGTAAAAGATGCATATACTTGTCTCAAAGGGAGTACATATCCAAAGTACTTCACAGGTTCAATATGTAGGGTGGAAAGGCATTGAGTACACCTTTACCCACATATGTGAAATCGAGCAAGGAGAATTGCCTCAAATCAGATGAAGAAAAGGAATTCATGACCAAAATTCCCTATCATTCTGTTGTTGGTAGTCTCATGTATGCTATGGTAGCTATGAGACTAGACATTGCATTTGTAGTGGGATTTGTGAGCAAATATATGTCTAATCCTTGCAAGAAACATTGGGAAGCGATCAAGATGATTTTAAGATATTTGAGTGGCACTAAGGACAAGTGTCTATGCTTAGGTAGAGGCAAAGCATCCAATATTGGTTACACAGATTCTGACTATGCTGGTTGTGTAGACAATCATAAGTCTACATCAGGGTACATTTTTCATTTTGCTGGAGGTGCTATCTCTTGGAGATCTCGTCTTCAAGAATGTACAACTGTTTCCACCACAGAAGCAGAGTATGTTGCAGCAAGTGAGTCATGTAAGGAAGCATTGTGGATTTCTTGTCTTGCTTGTGATATGGGTTTACCTCAGCATGTACCTCGTTTGCTCAGTGATGGTCAGAGTGCCATTGCTTTGGCTAAGAATCTGGTCTATTATGCAAAGACCAAGCACATTGAGGTGAGGTATTGTAGCTCAGTGATGAGTAGCACCTCCTTTAATGTCAATCCGGGAAGAGGTGAGGATGGTATGAAGACGTCAAGCAAGTGAAGGCACAAATGTGTGAGTGAGAAGCACACCAACATGCACACACACACACGCACACACAGCAAGAACAAAGAGAGAGACAATGGAATTCCTTTAGATTACTCAAAAGTACTCTTACAAGTTCAATTCTACATCAAGTTAACCTAAACAATGAGCTCTCTAGCTCTATTTATAGTTTTTGACTAGTTTTTGCCCCTCTCCAAACCTAGTGTCTGGCCCAGTTAAAAATTAGGTCCTAGGTCCTATTTGAGGGCTCAAACGAGCTCAGAAAATTATGAAAATTGATAGGTTGGTACTTCTAATGCTCCTCAAGCTCAAGGACTCCTTGGCTTGCACAAAATGGAGTTACAAAAAGGTGAAATGGTATTTACAATGATTTTTAGTGATAAGAATCACTATTATGAGGGTGTTGATTTGGAAAAATTTAAATGGCCTACTTGCCAGATCTTCGTTGACTACTTTCTTTGCTTGTGCCTTCTCTCCGCTCTGGCTCCCTTCTTTGGCTTCCTTGTCTTGTGAGTCCTTGGGTGCTTTGACTGCTGCCAACACCCCCCCTCTCTCGCGTCTATCGTCTATGACAGACCCTTGTTTGGCTGAGCATTTGACATAGAATTCGACCACGTTTGAAGCTAGGTGGTGTTCTTCCAGCCGTAGCCCCCGTGCTAGATCAATTAGGAGGTCATCCCAATCCACTGGACCTGGAACGTCCGGATGTGGCACACGCAGTTGTTTTGAATGTAGTGTTCGCTCCGTTGCAAAGAGGTGGAGTAGATGGGATGGTCTCGGAACAAAGATTTCATAGTGGTATTCCCAGAATCCCATGATGAACATTCAAATGTTTGCTTGTAGCAAGCAGGGAGGTATTTAATTCGTGCGTGCCATGCATATATTACCTGGATGGAGCGAGTTGTACTCATATTGTAGACCAAGTCAAGGTTACCTGCTGTGGATCCGACACCTGAGAAATGTGGATCTTGAATATTTTTGAAGGTTCTGAAGGTAACCAGCATCAACTCGAATATCTTTATGCACATCTGAGCCATTACATCTGGGATGTTTCGCATTCTGACTCCCCAGTGGCGGATGGTGGAGATCATGTAGCCCACTGTAGGATGTCCCCGTGGCGGTGCCAGATATACGTAATTGAGCCACTTTGCATAGCCTTTGACCTCCTTCATAACTATGGCAAACTCAGGCCATGTGCGTCTTCTGAGTATGGGAGCATAACAGAGATTATACTTAATGAAGAGTGGCATGTTATTCCAAGTTCGAACCATCTCAGGGTAAGTTTCTAAGAGTCGTAGCTGCCAGGTAGGTTGATGAGTGGATCCTTTTTTAGCAACTCTTGGGGATGTCATCAGGGCCGAATTGTGTGGCAAAGGTTGGAGCCTTGCCACATCGTCATTGAATCTCTGCGTTGTAATCTGCCAAGAGTACACAATACGGCACATACTGATCATCGTTGGTGCCTATCCATCTGTGATGAGACATACTTCGGAAATATTCTGATTTGATAATGGTGTCCTCAATCTTACTCATGGACTCAATCTGGACCGCTACTCGATCATCATGTGTATTGGCTGTTTTTTCGAGTTTCTGCATCCATTCTGGGGCTTCTACCTCTAGTGTGTCCAATCCCTCAGCGGTTTGTTGACCACCCGGCATTGGCATAGGAACATATGGCTCTTCATAGGACTCATCCACATCAATGGGTACCAATTCTTCTGGTTCTGGCTCGATGACTAGGGAGGGTTGTCTTTCATATTGGAGTAACTTACTTTGCAACTCTGCGACCTGTTCTCTCAGTGCCTTTACCTCTTCTGTAGTGGTGGTAGAATCGGTGATCTTGAGTTGGGCTTCCTACATCGTTAGCTGTTGATAGAGATTATCCCGTTCTTTGCCCAGCTCATCATGCGCTTCCAATAGATCTGCATAGCTTATTAAAATTGTCTTCATAGTGTCGGATGGAACAGCTTTGAATCGTTCAGGGTCGATCTCCTAGGGGGAACCCTCCATGGTTGCCTCTAAATTTTCTTCATTCTACCTTTGCAGGCGCTTGTTCTCTTCGAGGGCAGTTGCCATGTGCTTTCTGAGTAAGATCAGGTTGCGACGGCTTTTAACATGTTCTGACTGATAAAGTTCCAGTAGAGCCATTAGTTTTTTCACTTCACCTGATTCAGATGACTGGGGAGCTTCCAAAAGGGTCTGGTGAGCATGCTCGAGCGTCGTGTAGCGTTGATTTAGGTCAGTATTTTCTGCTTCCAAAGCTGCAAGCCTCTTCTGTAGTTGCTCATGATCCATCGTTATTTGGCGATGCAATGGGGCACTCACTAGTTCTGAAGTTTCTTCATATTCTTGATCATGCTCCTCGTCGGCTTCTTCTTCTTCAGTCTCTTCTTCATCCTCTTCTACTTCTACTACTTCCGGTTGGGTCGAGGCTGAAGTTGTTGTAGTGGATTGTGGTCCTTGGGTCTGCTCTGCTTCCGTCTCGAGGTTAGATTCATTGATCAGCCTAGCGATTTCTTCATCAGTGAGATCATTCAGGGTGTAGCCTTGTGGAAACTCCAGGTCAGAAGGGATTGGAGGGAAAACTAGATTAGGTCCTTCTGCACTCTGTCTGGGCAAGCGAATTGTAAACGGACGAACACATCGCGTTTGTGGAGGGGTCACCTATGGTGTGGTGATGGCTCCCCTTGCTTGGGCACACGGTAATTGGACTGTACCTCTCATTTTCTTCGAGGGAGGACCCGTTGTGGATAGTCGTCTCTGGAACTCCTGAGCTCGAGACCACACTAGTGCTCTTTGGATGGGCACGTCATAAGCTAAGCACCTATAAATTATTTTTGTCAGCGCACAACACCCATGAAGCACGTTCTTATGTTTCTTGTTCCATCATTGATGGGCTAGGTGGATCTGATCAATAATCCAGTGTGGTAAATTGATTGTGAGATCCTTTGTCTCTGCTAAGTACAAGCTGAACCAGATTCTTTTTGGTAACATCGTGAAGCATTCTTGGGCAGGGAAGGCAAAGTGTTGCATTACCGTTCGTAGGTGGAGGGCTATGGTTGGGGTCATTGCTACCATGTCCTTCAACTTGTTGAGATCCTTGTGCTTCATCCTACTGGGAATCATTGTTTCTTTCTCAGTGGGAATATGCATACCTTGCATGTTTAATGCTTCCCGAACTAGGTTGAGGGTCAGTTTGAATCTTTTGAGCTCGTGGCCTGGTGTCAGTGAGGGTAGCACGAAAGTACTATCGCCGCCCTTAGCTCTGCTAGGGGTGATGGTACTGATAAAGTAGGAGCAACACAGGAAGTCTGGCTTAGGCAAATGTGCCCAGAAATAGCTATCCAAGCCCGCTTTGGTCCATACCGATCGCATTACTTTTGCATTTTGGTACTACTCGAATTCACGGGTGAAGACATGGTAGCGTCCCCATTTGCCATTAAATTCAAGTTCTGCCTCCCAGAAGTAGGTGCCGTCTCCCAATGGTCCTGTGACATCACTGAACCAATGAGCGTGTTTTCCCACTTGAGAAGTGTGTCCCTGCGGAGGGTCCTGAATAGGAAGCACATGCACAACTCGAAGTTCTTGAGGCCTCTCGGTGAGTTGTGGTTCGAGGAGGAGGGTTTCAATGTCCACAATCTGGGCGCTGGACCCTGCCTAGGAACTGGTGCCTCCTGCTTCTGCCATGTTACTGTTTGCTTGCTGGTTCTGTGAGAATATAGAATCATGCGTTAACATTGTAATGGATAGGATAGAACAATTTTTGTCCACGTTACAACATTAACATGAGGTGAGTGATGGGTTAGTAGGTCAGTGAGTGCTCGATGATTGTGTGTGTTGTGAGTGAACAAGTAGTCCTATGAGCTAAGTGAAAAGATGCAGTGTGAGAATGATGTAGTTAGTAGGTGGGGATGAATTTACAAATGGGGTCGGGGGATTCATTACAAGCTTTAGGCTGCCAAACACAGTGGGTGGCTTCCGGTTTTGGTTTTGTGGAGACTCTGGAGGGCTTTATGAGGGTGTCTGCTTGGAAATGAGGCTTTTTAGGGACCCATTTACAAGTGAGTCTACTAGTGCTCGTGGGCAAACATGTGTTTGTGTGTATCGAATAAGAGTGGGCATCGGCTATTCGAGTGAGTGAATCATTCTGTACATGGTGTGATATGTGTGTAGCTATTTGAGCCCGCAAGCAAGTCTTAGGCACCCAAATTTGTCTTGATTGTGGGTCAGCCTTCATCGACTTCTTGGGTACCCAGATAGACTTTACTTTCACAGAAGAATTTTTGGAAGACTTCTTATTATTGTCGCGTCGTCGGTCACTAATAGGACGTTGAGTTTTTGTGGCTTGACCGCAATAGGATGCTCGCCTTTCCGCACCCACATTTGTTTTGGTGGCTGGGACACCTTACTTTGTACTTTCTTTTGGCTTCGAGTATAGGTAGTCTGTTTTTGTTACATTTTTTCTGCCTCTGGTTGCTGCATCCCGATAGTCTTTGGAAAAGAAGGGAGTTCCACTGTATCCTTGACTTCTTTGTTGAGATAATCATCCCTCTGCATCACATAATTTTGGACAAGAATAGCATGGTCATCTTCATGTGCACTCCTGGAAAGACTAGGAGTGGGTGCCTTTCCTAGTTCCTTGAGTGCTCCATTGTCTAACTCAACTGTAATTCGACTCTGATTTACCCATACCTCAAGAAGTCCACTTCTTAGGTTTAGGTTGACTGTGTGATCATAGATCCAGTTTTGAACCAAGACAAGAGGCTCAATGAGATCCTCATCTTGACACACTAGCACTTTAACTGTCATTAAAACATCTTGAATGTTGAGGGGAAGTTCCACCTTGCCCATGCAAGGGGTTTCCACTCCTCCCAATCCTATGAGATATGCTTCCAGAGGATTGACATTTAAGTTCAATTCTCGACAGTAAGAAAGTTTAACAGCACTAGTGGCTGCACCTGAGTCAATCAAAGCTCTTACAGTTCTTGTACTTTTTCCTTGTTCTATCTCTAAGGTTACAAAAGGACGTCGATCAATTATTCTATGAGAGCTAATACCTGAAACTTCACACATAGCCATATTATATCCTTGAGCTGCATAGGCCTCTTTTCTAGGCTGATCTCTACCTTGTCGCCTCAATTTCATTCTTCGGGTGCGTTCTAGTGCTTCTGCCTGTGCTTCTTCTCGAATTCGCTTTTCCTCTTCTTTACATTTCTTTGTAGTATTGAGTGGATTTAACATCTCCTCCGTGAGGGGTTCCTGATATAACTTGACTCTGCATCCGCTAATGTAACTGGGAAGAACATCACCTTCTAGTGTAGCTAATTGAACTGCTCCACTCGTTGAGATCTTATTGATAATCATGGGTCCATAGCCTCTTTTCTCTAATTTCCGTGCATGTTGTTTCAATGTGTAGACTAGGACTAGGTATCCTGCCTTCAAACCCTTATCTTTCACATGGGCATAGAATTACGCCTTCTGTCGTTTCTTAGCTGCATATATCCCCGCGACAGCCCTCAATCTTGTTTCTCCTAATCGCTCAAGATCAAAGATTCTAGAGGAAAGCTCATGGCCTGTCCACTCATGCTCCTGTGCTACCCTTAGTGTAGGTATCAAGAAGTCTAATGGAAGCACTACATTATCGCCAAAGACCATCTGAAAGGGTGTGGCTTGGAGTACCGTTTTATAGGCAACTCTATATGCCTAAACAACATGGTGTAGTTGTTTGTCCCAATCAGAGCGTTTATTATTTACTAATTTAGTCAGCACATTGCATAGAATCTTATTTGTGCTTTCAGCTTGCCCATTAGCTTGTGGATGATAGGGGGCAGACTTCTTGTGTACTACCAAGAATTCTTGGAGAAGATTTTCAATAACTTCATTCAAGAAGTGAGTGCCTCTATCACTTACTAGCTCGATAGGTAGCCCATATCTAGTGAACACATTCTCAAATAAAAACTTAGCTATCGTTTGAGCATTGTTCTTCGTGGTGGCTTTTACTTCTACCCACTTGGTTAAATAGTCTGTGGCCACAATGATGTATTCAGCATGGGAACTCTTGGCTGGGGGATTAATAGGACCAACAAAGTCTATTCCCCACTTAGAGAATGCGCGACCACCCATCATAGGTTTCAATGACATCTCATCCTTACATATAGGATACTGAGTTCGTTGACAGACATCACACCTCTTCACATAGGTATGTGCATCCATGTGAAGGGTCGGCCACCAAAGACCTGCAAATAGTATAGCCTTGATCACCCGATCTGGTCCAAAATGTCCTCCTACTACACCCTAGTGAGCAGTTTCCAATATCTTGAGGTATTCGCTCTCATGGACACATAATCTGAGGTAACCATCTTTCCCACGCTTGTATAGATTATCACCAATGAGTGAGTAATCTAGGGCTTCTTGTTCTAAACTTCTTTTCCTCGTCAATGTCATATCTTGAGGGAATGTTTTCGTCTTCAGGAAGGCTACCAATGGTTCACTCCAATCTGGTATTAGAGACACTTGGTACAAAGTAGCGTGCTCCACAGGTGGTCTAATACGACAGACTGGGCATTCCTCGCACAGCTTATGGACATCTGCTTCCATAGTAGGCCAATGTACTCCGAGTCTCCTTAGTGTCTATAGAGTTCTTTGTCTTGAATAGTGTTGCTCTAATGCACCTACATCTGCTAATTGCAACCACTTAGCGTATTCATCCTCTTCCACACAACAAGCTAATATCCCTTGATCTGTATGCCTATACATACTTCCCGCCATGATGTGGTACTTCTGGGCTTTTACTATCTCCCTACCTTGAGTGTTTACTACTGGATGTTTAGGCCCGTATGTCGATACTGGCACTAGGGTCTTAGCCCACTGAGATACAACTTCCAAATTAAATAAGTAAGCATCAGGAAGGTCATCTGATACTCCTTGTGGGGCCTCTCCTGATGTGAGCCTAGAGAGATGATCTGCTCTCAAATGAGTCTTTCCTTTTCTCACCACAACCTCAAAGTCATATTCCATTAGCAAGAGAAACCATCTCACCAATCTACATGTATTGCATGGCTTGTTTACCAGGTACAATAGTGCTTGATGATCAGTAAAAATTTAAACTTATTTGCAAGCAAATAGTATCTAAACTTTTTAATAGCATACACCATGCCTAATCCTTCTCGTTCGGTGGTGGTATAATTTCGTTCAGCTGCATTCAATTGTCTACTAGCATAAACAATCGGAAGATCCATATTACCCTCACCAGTAGGTTGTGCGAGTACACATCCAATAGCATAATTGGAAGCATCCACGTGAACATGAAAGGGCTTATTCCAATCTGGTGTGGTCAAGATTGGTGCTGAACATAATCGTCGTTTAAGCTCATTGAAGGAGTTCTCACACTCTTCAGTCCACTCAAAATTGGTTAAAAGTCCATATAGAGGCTTTGCTATGATGGCATACATGTGTATAAACCGTCGGTAATAACCACAATGCCCCATGAAAGCTTGTACTTCCTTGACATTCCTTGGCCTAGGTGCTCTGCAATAGCTCTAACTTTCTCTTCGTCAGTGGATATGCCATTCTTTGACACTATGTGTCCTAGAATCTTACCCTCCCTGACCATGAAAACACACTTTTCTAGGTTCAGACAGACTTGATAGTCTCTACATTTGTCAAAGATTTGCCTGAGTTCAGGTTTGTGTGTTTGTCTCATGTTGGAATGAGCACAAAGGTCATCAACATATACTTCCAAGTTCTTCCTCAACAACTCTTTGAATACATGACACATCAATCTTTGAAAGGTGGCAGGCGCATTGGTAAGCCCAAATGGCATTACCCTAAAGGCAAATATGCCCCACTGTGGCAAACGCTGTCTTATGCTGATCTTCTGGAGCTATGGCCACTTGATTGTAGCCCGAGAATCCATCAAGGAAGCTGTACAGTTTCTTGCCTGCTACTCTTTCTAAGAGATGTTCTATGATAGGAAGCGGATAATTATCTCTAATGGTGGTGGCATTAACTTCTTCAAGTTAATGCACACACGGAGCTTTCCATTCTTCTTGGGCACCACTACAACGGGGGATACCCATTGAGTGTGCTCAATTTCATAGATAAAACCGGCTTCAACCAAGCAATCTATCTCCTCTTTGATCTTGGCAGCATAATTATCATTATATGTGTATGGCTTTTGCTTAGAGGGTTTGGCATCTGAGGTCATGGGGATAGTGTGTGAGCATATGTCAGGGTCCACACCTTTTAAGTCCTTGTAACTCCAAGCGAATACATCTCTGTACTCCCTTAGCAAGGCTATCAACTCTTGCTCTTCCTCTTCCGTCAGGTCATGTCCTATGTACGTGCATCTCTCTTCTCCTTCTTCTATGGATACCACTATTTTCTTGGTGGTTTCTTTGTTATCATAGGCCTTTCCTGACTGTGCCTCGCGTTTAGGCATTCTTATCATGACCCTCCTGTCATCTATCTCATACTTCTTAAAATTGTCAGGGACCTCAAACAAAGATTCTTCCTCTTCTGGTGTGACTGCTCTCTTCTTCGTCTTTTTACCTTCACTCTTGGTGATCACTTGGGTGGTTAACCTCACACAATTTGTGATTTCTCCATGTCTCTGAGGGTAAGCTTCTACTTCAAGAAGTTTCTTCATCTGATGCAAAAGGTGGGTCCATAATGATTGATTCTAAGTCGGAGTCACTTGCATCCTCAAATGCATCAGTGCTAGGTTCACATTCTTCCAGAACCGAATCTCCCATGATTGGCTCTATGGAGAAAACTGAAATGTCATAGCCGTACTCATCACAGTGGGGTGTCCATTGTTCTTCATTGATGGCTACATCCATTATTGCTAAAATTTCTGCCCAACCATGAGGTTCAAATTCTTCATCAGGGAATACTATAGGTGCATAGGCTGGGTCTTGAATCGATCTATGTGTCTCTCTCGCACCTACCTCTCTAGATTTTTCTCTCTTCTCTTCTTCTACTGCCACTTTGCACATCCATAAGTGGGTGTCTTCATGCATCCATGAGGATTCTGATCCTATGGAATGCACAGACTCAGTATCATCCTTGGCTCTATGGATGGGATTCCATTGGATGGGAGGGACATCTCTGTGAGAGTAGTCCTTGAGATTAACTTTGGTCGTGACACCTAAGTGTTGCAAATACAAGGAATTGGTTCCCCAATCCTGTACCACTTGCAACTGTCGCATGAATGGTCTTCCTAAAATCATCTCATATGCATGATTTTTGCTAAAGTCACATATAGCAAAAGTATGCTCAAACTCTACACCACATGTAGTGAGAGTTATTCTTTCTAACAACCTTAAGGGTCTCTCTATGTGATCGTCAGTCATCTGCAATTTCATCCTAGCGGGTCTGAGTGCTGGCTTGCCCCAACGCTTCTGTCACTCTAGCACAATGGTGAGTACCAACGTGAGGAGATACACCTCATAAATGTCAATCCGTGGAGACGTGAGGACCGGTATGAAGACCGCGAGCAAGTGATGGCACAAGTGCGTGAGTGAAAGCACACAAGCATGCACACACATAGACACACACGCGCACAAGGTAAGAGCAAAGAGTGGAACAATGGAAAGCTTCGATTACCAAAGAGCTCTCTTACAAAACTGAAATCTACAACAAGCTAACCTCAAAAATGAGCTCTCCAGTCCTTTTTATAGTTTTTGAGTGGTTTTGGCCCTGTCCAGACCTAGTGTCCGGCCTAGTTAAAAAATAGGTTCCAGGGCTTATTTGGGGGCTCAAACGGAGTCTAAAAATCATGAAAATTGGTAGGATGGTAGATCTAATACTCCTCAAGCTCGAGGACTCCTCGGCTTGGACAAAATGGAGTTACAAAAATGGAAAATGGTATTTACAATGGTTTTTAGTGATAAAAATCACTATTTTTGTAGGGATTTCTTCTGAAAATTTGACATGTGCTTCTTGGAGCTCCCTACTTGCTCCTTCTTCCTGTGTGTCCACTTCCTTGATGCGCTTCCATGCTTTGTCCTTGACCTTAAGCTTCAACACTCCCCCCCCTCTTGAGTCTGTCGTCCCTGACAGACCCTTGTTGTATTGGTCGTTCCATGTAGTACGTTGAGAGGTAGCGTCCTTTGCGTCCAACAGGGGCGATCCTTCTTCCCAATGTATCCTGGTTGTTTGTCTGGTTCTTCACTTTGCCACTGTTATCTCTTGCAGTTTGTAGTCCCTTTGTACGTACTTCTGCCTTGTATTCCATCTGGGTGGTGCATTTGTGAGTTTTCCAAAACTGCTAGCTGCTCGAAGGATGTGGTCAATGTTGATTGGGAGCAACTCTCGGTGGTGGATGGCGTCCTTGCTCTTGTTGTTGTCATCTTGATGTCGTCTTTTCATAGTTTTCATGCCAAGTATTTGTAACCCATAATGAATGGTGGGTAAGTGCATTAGTGCATGGGTTGAACCAAATATGTGCCTTGTGCATGGCCTTGTAATGTGGCCCTACATATGCGTACTTGGAAAATGCATGGCAAGAAGTATGGTGCAAGAGATTGGGTCTTGAGCTAAGTGCTCAAGGGTATGCTGACGAAGAGGTTTCCTAATCTATCATGGTTATAGTGTTGTTGAAACATACACGTCTTACCATGGTGAAGGGTCTGTTGGTCTTCATCTCTTCGTGTTGTGGTTCCCTCATGATGTTTGATCGTCGGCTTGTCCTTTTTGTTGAGGGATGTCCTTGCTGGAAGTTCGCTGATGAGCACTTTCCAGCACATAGTCTCTTTTTTTTTTTTTTTTTTTTTTTTGTTTTGGAACAATGGCATCAAACAAGAAGAAAGAGGTTAGTATCAATAACATATTTTTCATGTGAAAATTGTGTCTCATGTGCCTGGGATTTCTCAATTGTGTCTATGCACGGCCATGTAAGGTGGCCCTATATTGATGCATACTTTGGAAATGCATGACCTGAATGGTGCAAACGACTTGGTTATGCCAAAGGCACATGGTTGCTGCTGGTCGAGGCTTTTGATGTTACTTGTATACTTGATGAATTCTTTGTTTGGAGGTGTCGATTGGATCTCGAAATGATGTAATCCTCCTAATGGGAACCCATTTCCGAATAGTATTTGGCCCTGTAGAGATCACCTCAGGCCAGTTCTTCTTTGGATGCTTTCCAAGCTTTGGTATCCAGTGTGGTTGACCCCTTGGTTTTGTGGATGTTGCTTGTGCTTTTGGCTGCCAAACCCATATCCTGGGTGAGTGCCTGCTTATTTTTGTAGAAGGGTTAAGTTTATCTTCTTTGGGTCTTTGTGCTCTGTTCTTATCCTTTGTTTTCCTTGGCTTCTTTGTTGAGACCTTTTGCATGGTGGGGAGCATAGGCCATTGCGTATGTAAGAGCTTCTTGGGTACCCACATCTGTAATCGCCCGTGTTGAGCTGTAGCTAATTTTTTAGGCACCCAAATTTGTACCTTATTGTGGTCGGCCTTCATCTATTGTTTCGGTACCCAAAGTAGTTGGATTTCTCGTGTTTGAGCCTGTCGTAGGTGCTTGGTCCTTCTGTTGTCATGGTCGATCTGGTTGGGTGGGAGTCTTTGAGGCAACGTCGATGGTTGCACTCCTTTCTTTACCCAGATCTGTGTCATGCCCAACACTTCTTTCTTCTTGAGGGCTCTTTGTCTATTTGATAGACTGGCTGTCTTGCACTGTTTTGCTTGCTTCTGAGGTTGAGCTCCTGTGGATGCTTTGCTCTTTAAAAAACAAGAAGAAGGTTCATCTTGACTTTGCGACTGTCCTTCCGTGCTTGCGTCCGTCTGGATCATAGAGCTTTTGACATCTACAACATCTTGTTCAAGAAGATTAGCCTTAGAGGAACAAAGAGAGTGTGTGGTGTCAGTTTCAGTGGGCATGTGATTCTCCAATTCTAATGTAATGCATTGATTATATACCCACACTTGAAGAAGTTGACTTCTTAGGTTCAAGTTGACAGCATGGTCGTAAATCCAATCTTGACCCAAGACAAGTGGTTCTGTGAGGTCCTCATCATGACACACTAGCATTTTGACTTTTATTGGAACATCTTGAAGGTAGATGGGAAGTTCCACCTCGCCCAAACAGGGTGTTTCCACGCCTCCTAATCCTATGAGATAGGCTTCTATGGGCTTGATGTCCAAATGCAAGTCTTGGCAGTATGAAAGTCTAACTGCACTAGTTGCTGCTCCTGAGTCAACCAATGCTCTCACAGTCCTTACACTCTTTCCTTGTCCTACCTCTATAGTCACAAAGGGCCGTCGATCAATTATGTGAGAAGTAATTATGCCTGATTTTTGGCACATGTCCATGTGATATTTGGGAGCTTTTGTGTTGACATCTAGGCCTAGCCGCCGTAGCTTATTTCTTCTGATGCGCTCTCTTGCCTCTGCTTGTGCTTCTTCTCTAACCCTTAACTCCTCTTCTTTTCGCTTCTTAGCAGTGTTGAGTCTCGTGAGCATTTCCTCTATAAGAGGTTCCTGATATAACTTGACTCGGCATCCACTAATATAGTTTGGTAGGATATCACCTTCTAAAGTGGCCAATTGCACTGCACCGCTAGTGGAGAGTCTATTAATGATCATGGGTCCATATCCTCGTTTCTCCAATTTGCGGGCATGTTGCTTTAGCGTGTAAACCAGCACTAGATCACCTTCCTTCAATCCTTTGTCCTTTACATGGGCATCAAAGTATGCCTTTTGCCTTTTCTTTGCAGCATAAATGCCTGCTGCTGCGCGTAGCCTCGTCTCACCTAAGCGTTCTAGATCAAAGATCCTGGAAGACAACTCATGTCCATTCCACTCATGCTCTTGTGCTACCTTCAAGGCTGGGATTAGGAAGTCCAATGGTAGCACGACATTCTGTCCAAAGACCATCTGAAATGGGGTAGCATTGAGTACCGTTTTGTAGGCAACTCGGTATGCCCAAACAGCATGATGAAGCTGTTTGTCCCAATCAGAGCGTTTATTATTTACAAGTTTCGTCAATACGTTACATAGGATCTTATTCGTGCTCTCGGCCTGTCCGTTGGCTTGTGGGTGATAAGGGGCAGACTTCTTGTGTATCACCATGAATTCTTGAAGGAGATGTTCAATGACCTCATTCAAGAAGTGCGTACCCCTATCACTAACCAACTCTATTGGTAACCCATATCTAGTGAACACATTTTCGAATAAGAACTTAGCCGTTGTTTGAGCATCATTCTTTGTTGTGGCTTTTACTTCCACCCACTTTGTAAGGTAATCTGTGGCTACAATAATGTATTCTGCATGGGAGTTTCTAGCTGGGGGGTTGATGGGACCTACAAAGTCTATACCCCACTTTGAAAATGCACGTCCTCCCATCATTGGCCTTAAAGGCATTTCATCTTTTCTTATCGGATATTGGGCACGTTGGCATGTGTCACATTTCTTCACATAAGTATGTGCATCCATATGAAGAGTGGGCCACCAAAGTCCTGAGAATAAAATGGTCTTAATTACTCTGTCAGGCCCAAAGTGTCCACCTGCAGCACCGCTGTGTGCAGTTTCTAAGACTTTCAAATAGTCTGATTCATGAACGCACAGTCTTAGGTAACCATCCTTGCCTCTTCGATATAGGTTGTCTCCTACTAAGGCATAGTCTTGAGCTTCTTGCTCCATACTCCGTTTTCTTGCAAGACTAGCCTGATTGGGTAATGTTCCCGATCTCATGAACGCAACCAATGGAGCACTCCAATCTGGGATTAATGACACATGATAAAGAGTGGCATACTCCACTGGGGGTCTCTTCTGGCACACTGGACAATTCTGGATCCACTCCTGTATTTCTTTGTCCATGCTAGGCCAATACACTCCTAAACGTTTTAGATTCTGCAATGTTCGTTGTTTAGAGTAGTGATTTCCTAGCAGTCCCTCATGGGCTTGTTGCATCCAACTAGTATGTTCGTCGTCCTCCACACAACAAGCTAATACGCCCTCAGTATCTTGTTTATACATACTTCCGGCCAATATTTGATACTTTTGTGATTTCACAATTTCTTCTTTGCTTGTTTTCACATTTTTATTTGCAGGTCCGAAGGTTAGGACTGGCACCAACTTATTTGCCCATTTAGGAACAACTTCCAAATTGAACAGATAAGCATCGGGCAATTCATCAGACACTCCTAGCGGTGGCTCTCCTGAAGTGATGCGAGAAAGATGGTCTGCCCTAAGATGGGTTCTACCTTTCCTAACAACAACTTCAAAGTCGTATTCCATTAGTAAGAGGAACCATCTTACTAAGCGGCCTGTATTGCAAGGTTTATTGACCAAATATAGTAAAGCTTGATGATCAGTGAAAAACTTGAACTTATTGGCCAATAGATAGTGTCTAAATTTCTTCACGGCATATACCATACCTAAGCCTTCTCTCTCCGTTGTGGTATAATTTCGTTCAGCTGCATTTAATTGCCTACTAGCATATGCTATCGGCAAATCTAGGTTTCCTTCACCTGTGGGTTGTGCTAGCACACATCCTATTGCATGATTGGAGGCATCTACATGGACATGAAAGGGTTTGCTCCAATCCGGAGTAGTCAATATTGGTGCTGTGCACAAACGTCTTTTCAGCTCGTTGAAGGAATTCTCGCATTCCTCGTTCCACTCAAAATTTGTTAGCAACCCGTAAAGAGGTTTAGCTATGATGGCATACATGTGGATAAACCTACGGTAATATCCACAATGGCCCATAAAGGCCTGTACCTCTTTAACATTTCTTGGTCTTGGCAACTCTGCTATCGCTCTTACCTTGTCTTCATCTGTTGAAATTCCATTCTTAGAAACAATGTGACCTAAGATTTTACCTTGTCGTACCATGAACACACACTTCTCTGGGTTCAGACAAACTCGATAATCTCTACACTTGTTGAAGATTTGTCTGAGCTCAGGGATGTGGTAACTTCTCTGTTGGGAATGCGCACATAAATCATCCACATATACTTCTAAGCTCTTTCGTAGGAACTCTTTGAAGACATGACACATGAGCCTTTGGAATGTTGCAGGTGCATTGGTGAGCCCAAATGGCATCACGCGAAATGCAAAGATTCCCCATTCTGTGGCAAAGGCCGTTTTGTGTTGATCTTCGGGGGCAATGGCTACTTGGTTGTAACCTGAAAATCCATCAAGGAAGCTATAAACTTCCTTGCCTGCAACACGCTCCAATAGATGTTCGGTGATTGGAAGTGGATAACTATCTCTGATCGTAGCGGCATTAACTTTTTTAAGGTTAATGCACACTCGCAATTTCCCATTCTTCTTGGGCACCACCACAATGGGGGACACCCATTCAGTGTGCTCAATCTCATAAATGAATCCAGCTTCAATCAACCTGTCAATTTCCTCCTTTATTTTGGCTGCATAATTGTCATTATATGTGTAGGGCTTTTGTTTGGTGGGCTTGGCATCAGCGGTCATCGGAATAGTATGAGAGCAAATCTTTGGATCTACCCCTTTCAAGTCTCTATAGTGCCATGCGAACACATCCCTATATTCCCTTAATAGAGCTACAAGCTCTGCTTCTTCTTTTGCACTTAGGTCATCTGCTATGTACGTACATCGTTCTTCGTTCCCTTCAATGGTCACTACAATTTTTTTGGTCTTTTCTTTATTGTCATAGGCTTCTCCTATAATGGCCTCTCTCTTAGGCATCCGTACCAAAATTTTTCGGTCTTCCACTTCATATTTCTTGAAATTTTTTGGTACTTCAAACAATGATTCTTCCTCTTCTTGTTTCACTGCTTTTCTTTTCTTTTTCTTTTGACCTCCTGCACTTCCTTCCTTTGAATTTATCGTTTTAATACTCGTGAGGGGTTCTTCTTCTTTTTGGGTTAACACTCCTATGTCTTCTAAATAGTGTTCCTCTGAGTCAAAGTAAGTATCCATCACAATGGATTCTAGATCATCGTCATTCTCTTCTTCTTCTATGAACTCATTAGGATCACACTCTTCCAACAGGGGTTGACACATGAACACTGAAATATCATAACCCTCCTCATCACAGTGAGGTGTCCATTGTTCTTCATTGACTGCTATGTCCATGGTAGCTAAGATTTCTGCCCAACCATGAGGCTCAAATTCCTCATCTGGAAATATCATCGGTGTGTAGGCTGGGTCTTTTATTGGTCTATCTCCTGGGGAAGTTCCTTCTTCTCTCGCTTTTAGGCGCTTTTCCTCTTCCTCTGCGACTTTGCACATCCACAAGTGAGTATCTTCATGCAGCCATGATGGATCAGGTGAACTTCCAGAATGCACTGAGATAGAATCTTCTTTCGCTTTGTGGATAGGATTCCACTGTAGGGGTGGTACATCTCTGAAGGTGTAATCCTTTAGATTGACCTTGGTTGTGACCCCTAAGTGTTGTAAGTACAAGGAGTTGGTTCCCCAATCCTGTACTATTTGCAATTGTCGTAGGAAGGGTCTTCCTAGGATCATCTCGTAGACATTATTTTTCTCAAAGTCACATATAGCAAATGTATGTTCAAACTCTACACCACAAGTGGTTAGAGTTATCCCTTCGAGCAATCCTAGAGGTCTTTCAAAATGACCATCTGCCATTTGAAGCTTCATTCTTGTTGGTCTTAATGTGGGTTTGCCCCATTGCTTCCACAGGGAGGTGGTCGCAATAGCAACACCAGCACCTGAATCTACAATTGCTTTGGTTGTGTAACCTTGATAGGTGATCGGAAGATAAGTATTACCTTCTTCACCTTCGCTCATATCTCCTATCTTGTCGAGAGATATCTCTGGAACTTTTTGCTTAGAGCTTACTTTTGGTATATTGGATTCAAGTTCTGGAACCTGATCCTTCACATGATTCCATAGCTCCGGTTTTGCCTTGAGCAGCTCCTCTACAGTGAGATGACATTGGACCTTAGTGTTCTTCACAACATCAGTGTTTCTTGGAATCACCGAGTCTTCATTTCTTACCAATATTGTGGGAGCTCTGATCTGGAGAGATTCAGATTCCCATGGGCCTGTGTAATGGGGCAACTCTTGTAAAGAATTAGATTCAAAATCTAATCTTTCATCTTCTTGTTGCTCTGCTTGGTCTCCATAGATAGACGGAATGTCTTGGGGAAATTGATCATGAAGATCATCAATCTCAGGAATAGGAGGGGAATAACCCTTCTCCTTGGCCCATTTTTCTTCCTGTATTTCCCGCAAGAACTCTTGAGAGTACTGTTGAATTGAAGGAGGTATTCCAGCATCCGTAGAATTAGGAACATAAGCTCCCATTGGTGGTGAGCTTCCTCTTCCAATAACTGGTTGAGCCTGTGGAGGTAAAGAAACTTGTGGTTTGTTTACCAACTGCTCTAATCTTTCTAGTAAGCCTTGGAAATGCAAATCCGGTTTGACAGAGTTTGTCTGATTGAACTTTTGACTAGTCTCAAGTATAGCTTGAGCTTGTTCTACCATTTTCATGCATATTTTCATCCGTTCAATCTCTAAGTCTGCTCTAGGGTAACTCTTGTCTAGGTTTGCAGCTGTTGGCCCTTCTTGAAGACGAGCCTGGTAGGCCTTGAACATCATGTCCAAGCCTTCTGGGGTTGGATCTGCAAGAACAGACCCTGGTTGTGGGTTATTTACAATGGGTGGTGGGGTGGAATGAGGCGAAGTGGATGGAGCTTCAGCATGCGAGGGGCTTTGAGATGCAATGTCTTCTATTTTTGTTTTGGTATCCCTTAGGCTTTCTTCTAGCTCGGATAACTTTTTGTTCCACTTGCGATTAGCCTTCTCTCTGGTATCCTTCCATGTTCTTGGTTTCCTCTTACTAGGTTCTCCTACCTCACTTGACTCCGATTGCTCAAATGGTTTTGCTTGTTGTGCAGCCTGTGCTCTAGTAACTGCCTGTACAGGAGCCACATTATTGCTACTTGAACTTGAATCTGCCACTAAGCCTACCACGTTGATGGGTGTGACCTTGGGTGCACTAGAGGGATTCCTGGGACACTCTCTAGGAAGATGTTCCTTGCCGCACTCAGGACAAAAACCTTGTATTGTGATGTTTTGTCCTAGTCCCAGAGCAGGTTGGTGGGGACATTCACGAATGAAATGATCACCCTGACATCTAAAGCATGGTCCTCTAGGGGCTTGTGGTCTTACTTGTCTCAATTGGGGCCTAAGATTTGGATTCGTATACATGACATTGGAGTATTCTGGCTCCCAATTTTGTTCCATAGGTGGTGTCTCATATTGGCACTGAGAAATCTCACTTTGCTCAGGTGACTCTATATAGTAAGCATGTGGACTATCTTCATGGACGTAGTCTGAACCATGAGCGTGAAAATCATTTTCTGGTATCAATGGGGTTAGTGGCACCAATGCTCTATTAGGGTTCTCCTCTGCCATCGTATATTTAACTGGGATCACATTGGCAGGAGCTGGCGGTTGGTTTCCTAGGACTGGTTGTGGCCTATATGGTGCCTGATATTGCTGCTGGTATTGAGGTTGATATTGTTGTGGCCTATAATATGGCTCTTGGTACTGATTCTGATACCTAACCTGCTGGTAAGGTTGCTGATAATTTTGTCTAACAGCCTGTCTAATATAGGGACAATCTTGGGCCGTATGATTTGTGTATTTTCTCTCAATGGTGCAATATAGAGCATTAGGGTTTCCTTGGGGTTGAGTCATCATTGGACAAACATTAGCCATGTGATCTCCTCCACATGTATAACATCTTTTCACTGAAGTGACCCTTGGCATTTGTCTATTTTGAACTCCTAGCTTTTTGGCCACTTGCTCAGCTATCTCATCTATCTCGGTGGAGGCTCTAGAGGTATGACTTGTAGAACTATCAGAGTCCTTATAGAGTTTGGATAGTCCTAACTCCTCACCTAAGTTGTCTTCTATGTCAATGCACATCCGTATACACTCTTCTATGGATCTAGGATCTTTCAGGTATACATACGACCTTAATTTTGTGCTCAATAGGCCATCTAAAAACAGTGCCACCTGTTTGGCTGATGTGGGTAATTCTGGTACAGGGCATCTTTCCAAGTACTGTCTAAACCTTCTTCCTGCAAGTCGCACTGTTTCTTGTGGTGTCTGCTTGAAGCTGTGGATCAATGATGATGTGTTATGCCTGATACCGCTTTTGGAAAATTCCACAATGAATTCTTCTAGCAGCTGACCTATCTCTCTATAGTTACGACTGTTTAGAGGTTGAAACCAAGCTAAGGCAGTACCCTTAAGAGTCAACCCAAATGCCTCGAACTGGGTGAATAAGTCTTCAACCTGTTCAGCTCTTAGCACTTGTTTGAACTCTGCCACATGATCATAAGGATCTCCAAATCCATCAAAGTAGTTCTTCATTGTCTTAACCACTTGAGAGGGTCTAAGGGTTCTTGAGTGCTCTCGTGGTCTAGGCAATGGGAAATCATGATCGTCTCTTTGATGTCTATGAACTCTATGTCTCTCCCTTTCAAGTCTCTCCGTTCCATATCCTGATCTGTCTCTGCCTACAGTGTCTGCAAAGCTTACCTCCGGTCTCTCTCTAGTTCTTTCCCTCTGGGTTTCATGAGCCTTGGATGATCCGGCTCCCTGGAGGCCCTGGGAAACGTTAGATCTTGGTGGAGGGAAAATTGCTTCACCTTGCCAAGTGTAAGCATGTCTGTCATGATCTGATACTAAGAATAATTTCTGAGATGTGTGATCTAGATAGACAGCCTTCCCTGGTGTCTCTGGGTCCTTGAATTCATAGATGGTGACTACTGGGCTGGGTTGATCCGGCCTAAATCTCCAAAAGGCTTCCTCCGTTTCTCTATTCACGAATAGTTCTATGCTTTTATTATCTTGAGGAATCCATTCTGGAGTGAGCACTCTGGTTAAGACTGACTTACCTCTAGGGGTCTTGGGTTCTCCTCCTAGGTCTCCTTGCTCTAGGTCTCCTATCTCATTCTCAGGAATGATATTTCCAAACTCATCTGTCCTATCTGGTAAGTTGGTAACCACATACATGGTTCCTTCCTTATCAATGTAAGCACCCTCTTCAAACTTGACCACTGGGTGTTCAAGTCCAAAGAGTTGGTCAGGATTTTTGAGTTGAACCACTGATCGTCTTAGACCATCCTCATAGATGCGAGCACCTAATTGATTGGTCCTGATATACTCCAATTGGGTCTTATAGGGACCTTCTGGTGTCTGTAAATAGGCAAGGCCTGAGCTGCGTGTGGGTCTTTCCATGCCAAAAGACATTTCAGAGTCACTGGTTTCTGAACTTCGTGTGTAAGGATAACCACTAAGCTGTTGAGCCCAAGACTTGGCTGTATGGTTGACACTAGCCTCAGATGACCTAATGCTTTGTCTATCCTTGCCTAAGTGTCTGCCAGATCTCAGGTTCATAAGCCTTGGCTTCTGGTCCCAAAGTTCTCTTATATTGCTCAAAATCCTTTGGAACACCTTGATTTTCTAGTTTCCCTGAGGGTCAACTTCAAAATACCCTATCTAATAATCCTGGTATTAATATTAACATAACCAGTCGATGTTTTTGTTGTACTCCTCACGAGCTTTCCAACAAACCCAAGATCACTCCGAACGGATTTCGTATGAGAAAGTTATGCCAGTTCAGGGTTTTGGGGGTTAAAACAGGGAAACAGGGTCTCTCAGAAGATGCTTCAAATCAGGCGATATATGACATTTATAGGACACGATACTTGTTACTTGAGGAACTCGATACACGATACTTGATCTTTGAACAGACGATATACGATATTTCAAGGAAAACGATACTTGATACTTCCCCTAAACGATACACGATCTCTAGCCCCAAACGATACACGACCTCCAAGCCAAACGATACACGATCTCTCACAAAGCGATCGCTGGACAAAACGATATCTGAGCAAACGATCGCTGGGCAAAACGATCTTTGACAAAACGATACTCGATACTTAGCTCAAAACGATACTCGATCGCTGACAAGTATCGCGATCTCTGAGACGCGATACACGATACTTGGACCAACACGATACACGATGTCTCACGAAACGATCGCTAAACCCAACGATATCTGAGGAACGATCGCTGACTAGACGATCTTTGACAAAACGATCGCTGGCTGAGTATCGCTGACAAAACGATCGCTGACTCGAAACGATACACGATACTTGTCAGGTATCGTGATCGTTGAATCAAACGATAGACGATCTTTGATAAACGATCGCTGGAGAACGATCGCTGGCAAACGATCTTTGACCGAAACGATCAACGATCTCTGGGAAATATCGCGATACTCAACCACAGGAGCAAAACGATACTTGTGAAGTATCGCGATACTCGACCGCGGGAGCAAAACGATACTTGACCCTTTGCCAAGATTTTTACAAGATTTTTTAAGTTTAATCACACACAGAGGTTTTACAAGGTCTCCTACCCTCTCCACGATCTCTGTATCACTCAAGACACACTTCCCAATCCCTGACAGTGCCAAACGATACTTCGCACAGATCGTTTCACTCTAGCAATTGATTTACTGAGAATTTTGATCAAAAAGGGGGGTTTGCTCACCTTGGTAACTCCTATAATCTCTTTGTCACTTCCCCTTGTACTGTTCAACCCCAGCTTGCCCTGCAACTCACTCACGATCGCTGGCGCAGGTCTCACGATACTCGATAGTCTCCCTCACGATACTTGGCGCAGGTTTTGCTAATTCAGTTATTTTAGTATTGATTCTTCAGCGCCTCTGTTCTGTACCCTCTCTAAGCTTCTTGCTCACAACCACAAGTAAAAACAAGGTGAATGTACTCTAAAAAATGGAGAAAAACTGAGAATATGAAGGTGGGTGGAGATGGTGATGATGGTGAAGATGAAGAAGAAGGAAAATTCAAAAACTGAACTGAAAATGATAATTTTTTTACCTTCCAACGTCGCTACTCTACGTCTTACCGTCACACGCTCGTCCTCCAAGCTCTCTCCCCGGCAACGGCGCCAAATTTGGTGTCACTCTAGCACAATGGTGAGTACCAACGTGAGGAGATACACCTCATAAATGTCAATCCGTGGAGACGTGAGGACCGGTATGAAGACCGCGAGCAAGTGATGGCACAAGTGCGTGAGTGAAAGCACACAAGCATGCACACACATAGACACACACGCGCACAAGGTAAGAGCAAAGAGTGGAACAATGGAAAGCTTCGATTACCAAAGAGCTCTCTTACAAAACTGAAATCTACAACAAGCTAACCTCAAAAATGAGCTCTCCAGTCCTTTTTATAGTTTTTGAGTGGTTTTGGCCCTGTCCAGACCTAGTGTCCGGCCTAGTTAAAAAATAGGTTCCAGGGCTTATTTGGGGGCTCAAACGGAGTCTAAAAATCATGAAAATTGGTAGGATGGTAGATCTAATACTCCTCAAGCTCGAGGACTCCTCGGCTTGGACAAAATGGAGTTACAAAAATGGAAAATGGTATTTACAATGGTTTTTAGTGATAAAAATCACTATTTTTGTAGGGATTTCTTCTGAAAATTTGACATGTGCTTCTTGGAGCTCCCTACTTGCTCCTTCTTCCTGTGTGTCCACTTCCTTGATGCGCTTCCATGCTTTGTCCTTGACCTTAAGCTTCAACAGCTTCCATAGGGAAGTGGTAGCTATTGCAACTCCTACGCCTGAGTCCAAAATTGCCTTGGTTGTGTATCCTTGATGGGTGATGGGGAGATAGGTGTTTCCTTCTTCTCCTTCACTCATGTCTCCTATCTTGTCCAAGGGTATTTCTAGCACTCTTCTATGAGAACCTACCTGGGAACGAGGTTTCGCTACTCCTGGCACTTGATTGGCTACATGTTTCCACAACGCTGGCATAACCTTAAGTAGCTCTTCTAAAGTGAGATTGCACTCCACTTTTGTATTCTTCACTACCTCTGTATTCCTAGGTATGACTGAGTCTTCGTTTCGTACCATGACCCTGGGTGCTCTCATACAAGTAGACTTTGCTTCCCATGGGCCAGTGAAATGGGGTAATTCATGTAAAGAATCAGACTCGAAGTCTAATCTCTCCTGAGAGTGGGTACTTTCCTGCTCCCCATAAATAGAAGGAATGTCTTGTGGGAATTGATCATGCACATCATCCACAAGTTCAATGGGAGGAGGGACTTCATTTTCTTTAGCCCATTTCTCTTCTTGAATCTCTCGCAGGAACTTTGGTGTGTACCAATTCATAGAAGAAGAGGTGTCTGGTTTGGTGGAATTAGGCACATAAGCTTCCTGGGGGGAATGCTTATTCTTTTACTTGCCTCATCTTTTCCTTGAGAGTTTTCTTCCTTGGCAGATCTTGCAATTATGCTCTCTAACTTCTCTAATAGTCCATCCAAGTGCAATTGTGCCTTAGCTGAGCAAGAGTAGTTGAAGAGGCGACTGGCTTCAAACATGGTCTGAGCCAATGCTACCATTTTCGCGCAAAGCTTGGTTCTTTCTATCTCTAGGTCAGCTCTAGGGTAGCACTTGTCATGATCCGTCACATTTGGCCCTTCTTGGATTCTGGCCTGATATGCCTTAAGCATCATGTCTATGTCTTCAAGAGTGGGGTCAGCTAAGACTGATCCTACTCTAGGGGGTGGTGGGATTGTATGAGGTGGGTTGAAAGGTGGTGGGTTAGATGGTGACAGGGATGAAGGTGGTGGTGGTGATATGTGAGAGTTTGTTTGAGAGGTGAGTTCAATAATTTTGGCTTTTGTTTCTCTTATGCTTTCTTCTAAGTCACTCATCTTCTTAGACCATTGTCTTTTCATTCTCTCTCGGCTATCTCTCCAGGCTCTCGTCCGTTTCTTAACTATGCTCTCAGTTTCACTAACCTCGACGCTCTTTTCTTGGCCTAAACCTTGGTTCTACTGCAAAGCCTGAGCTCTAGTGACCACTTGCACTGGCACAGTGGAAGTCACACTTTGCGCAAGAGATGCTCCTTTGCGCAATCTTGACAAAAGCCTTGGATTGTCACTGACTGGGGTTGTGACCCTAGCTCTGAGACTAGTGAATCAGAGATGTCTCAAGGTATGGAGAGACCTACAGGAAGTTCAGGTGTGCCATACTTACAGAGGGTGGAAGGCCCTTACAAGACTCAGCTTGAATACCTTAGGACCAACCAATTAGGTGCTTGCATCTATGAGGAAGGCCTAGGAAGATCGGTAGTCCAAATAAAAAACCCTGATCAACCCATTGGAATAGAACATCTAGCAGTCAAGTTTGAAAATGGAGCTTACTTGGACAAAGAAGGAACCATATATGTAGTCATCAGCCATCTAGATAGGACAGATGAATTCGGGAATGTGATCCCAGAGACGGACATAGGTGACCTAGAGCAAGGAAACATAGGTGGAGAGCCTAAAACCCCTCAAGGCAAATTAGTTCTTACTAGAATCCTCACACTAGAGTGGATTCCCCAGGACAACAAGAGCATAGATCTACTCTTGAACCGAGAGACTGACGAAGCCTTCTGGAGGTATAAGCCTGATCATCCAAATGAGATAGGGACGATCACAATCCATGAGTTCAAAGATCCCGATAGCCCAGGCAAAGTGACCTATCTAGATCACACTTCAGAAAGGATCTTTGTGGTCACAGAGCATGGTAGGCATGATTACACTTGGAAGGGTGAATTCATTTTCCCCCAACCAAGATCTAATGTGTCTTATGGCCACCCAAGAGCTGGAACATCCCAAGCTCATGGAGCTCAAAGGGACAGAAGCAGAGATAGGCCATAGGTAAGCTTTGCCAACCCTGTGGGAAGGGAAAGAACAAGAACGAAAACGGATAGAGTGGACCCTGAGAGAACTAGAGCCCCAAGAAACCAAAGAAATGCTGATGAATTCCCTCTACCAAGACCTAGGGAACACACGAGGACTTTGAGACCTACACAGCTGGTTAAATCCATGAAGAACTACTTCGATGGCACAGGAGACCCATATGATCATGTGGCCGAATTCAGGCAAGTCTTGAGAGCTGAACAAGTTGAGGACATGTTCACACAATACAATGCCTTTGGTCTAACCCTAAGGAACACAGCTTTTACGTGGTTTCAACCATTAAATGAGAGACACTTTAGGAACATAGACCAACTTCTGGAGGCATTCATTATTGAATTCTCTAAGAGTGGCATAAGGCATAATACATCCTCATTGATCCACAACTTCAAGCAGACACCTCAAGAGACTGTGAGACTTGCAGGAAGAAGATTTAGGAAATACTTAGAGAGATGCCCTATTCCTGAGTTACCCACACCAGCCAAACAAGTGGCTTTATTTCTAGATGGATTGCTAAGTACCAAATTGAGATCATACATGTACTTGAAGGACCCTAGGACCATAGAAGAGTGTGTACGCATGTGCATCGACATTGAGGATAACCTAGGGGAGGAACTAGAGCTTTCAAAAATCTACAAATATTCAAATAGCTCTAGTAGCCTCACTTCCAGTCAATCCACATCTATCGAGGAACTTGCAGAGAAGGTCGCTCAGAAACTAGGTGTCTCTAACAAACAAATCCCAAGATTTGCCCCAGTTAAGCGGTGCTATACATGTGGAGGTGACCATATGGCAAATGTATGTCCCATTATGGCTCAACCCCAAGTGAATCCTAATAGCCAGTATTGCACCATAGAAAGGAAATACACTAATCACACTGTGCAAGATTGCCCATACAATAAGCAACAACTACTGGGCCCAAGACCTAGCAGTCTGATTGACACTAGCCTCTGAAGACCTAAGACTCTGTCTATCTCTTCCTAGGTGTCGTCCTGATCTAAGGTTCATAAGCCCAATTGAATAATCCCAAATTTCCCAAGTACAATTTTCGTTGCTGAGTTCTTTTGTAGTAGTCACTTGTTCTTTTTAATTTTTTCTTAGAATGTCACTTCTTGTCCAATCAATCGTCGTTACAAGGAACACTTACGTTTTCTCATACTTGAGGTTGGTCGCTTGATTTAAATTCTTTTCCCTTAGGTTGTTTCGCAAATGTAATCTCTTGGTACTTACACTTGAGTGATTAGAGTTCTTGGACTTGATCATGCTTAACGTAGCCCTAATTGATCAAAACCTCTATCCGTACTTAGCCTAAGCTAGGGATTGACAGAGGGTGTTGAGAATTTCCAACCTTTAGTTTTTCTCCTTGGTTGCCCTTGTGTGCCCAGGAAGCGTATTCCCAAGCTTGCACTTACTCTTGCTTCGAGTACCCTTCGATGCTCTCAAAGGACCTGTAAAAGTCCCAAAGTTAGCTCAAGAATTGAATTCCATTGATACAACAGACCATGTTCATTCATGCAATTCAAAGGTCAAATTATTCTTCGGCTTTATGGAAAACAATCCTAAAGATCCCTTAGTTTTTCTTCCCCCTGGGTATGGTCACTTCAAAATAGTATATCTAATAATCCCGATTAATTTTACTGTGACCAGTGGAAGTTTTGGTTGTACTCCCCACGAGCTTTCCAACAAAACAAGAATCACAACAAACGGATTTCGTATGAGAAAGTTATGACTGTTCAGGGTTCTAGGGTTAAAACAGGGTTCAAACAAGCTAACAGGCAAACAGGACTTCTCGAAATACTTTGTGTAACGGCTTTAAAATGCTCTAACAAATTTCTAATGTTTCCCAAATAATACCCCAAAATAGACCAACTATCTTTGCCCTAAAAAATTGGCCGAATTTGCTCGTCAATCGCGATCGAGTGATCTGTCAATCGCGATTGACAGGTCCATCGTGGCTGTCAGTCGCGATTGATGGGTCAATCGCGATTGACACGTGGCCCATAATTTCAGTCAGTCGTGGTCAAAGGATCGTTGAATCTGTCGATCCCAATTGATGGGTGGATCGCGATTGATAGGTCCGTCGCGAGGGCTCTATCAGTCGTGGTCAAACAGTCGTTGACTAGGTCAGTCACGATTGACAGGTCCGTCGAGGCTGTCGATCGCGATTGATGAGTCGATCGCGATTGATGGCTCGATTGCGATTGACATGTGGCATGCGTAAATTCTATCGGTCGTGGTCATCGATCGTTGACTCAGTCGGTCGCGATCGACGTGTCTGTCGGCAAGTGTCCATCGTCGTTTGTCGATCGCGATTGACGTGTTGATCGCGATTGACGTGTCGATCGCGATTGACAGAAAACAGAGGAGTTTTAAAATTTTAAACATAGATTTTAGGAAGCTCTAAGCATGCACATCATGATTATGTACTTAGTTTAGAAAAAGGATCATTTTTTCTGTCAATCGCGATTCACAGAGGCCAACGCCTCGGGACCTGCACAATCAAATTTTTTACTTGCTGGAGCTGGTACAGCTACTGGGGATGCTGATTCTTGCAAGAAATCTCAGAAAGCACACAATCACACAAACACACAATTGCTCTCTCGCTCTCTCTCACAAGTGAAATGAGGGGAAATGGTATGGGTATGGTGATATGACCAAAAAATGGAAAATGTCGCGATGATGGAGATGGAGGTGGGAGATGGTGATGATGATGATAGTGAGGAAGATGGTGAAGAAGACAAAAGAAAATAGATGAAAGTGAAGAAATTACCTATGACTCCAACGCCTCAACTCTACGTCTTACCATCACACGCTCATTGTCAAAGCTCAGTCCCCAGCAACGGCGCCAAAATTTGGTGTAGCTCAGTGATGAGCGGCACCTCCTTTAATGTCAATCTGGGAAGACGTGAGGATGGTATGAAGACCTCAAGCAAGTGAAGGCACAAATGTGTGAGTGAGAAGCACACAACATGCACACACACACACACGCGCACACACGGCAAGAACAACGAGAGAGACAATGGAATTCCTTTAGATTACTCAAAAGTTACAAGTTCAATTCTACATCAAGTTAACCTAAAAAATGAGCTCTCTAGCTCTATTTGTAGTTTTTGACTAGTTTTTGGCCCTTTCCAGACCTAGTGTCTGGCCTAGTTAAAAATTAGGTCCTATGTCCTATTTGAGGGCTCAAACGAGCTCAGAAAATTATGAAAATTGATAGGTAGGTACTTCTAATGCTCCTCAAGCTCAAGGACTCCTTGGCTTACAAAAAATGGAGTTACAAAAAGGTGAAATGGTATTTACAATTATTTTTAGTGATGAGAATAACTGTTACGAGGGTGTTGATTTGGAAAAATTTGAATGGCCTACTTGCCACATCTTAGTTGACTACTTTGTCTGCTTGTGCCTTCTCTCCGCTCTGGCTCCCTTCTTTGGCTTCCTTGTCTTGTGAGTCCTTGGGTGCTTTGACTGCTGCCAACAAGTATCACTTCATTAGAGATTGCTTAGCCACTGAGCACATTATTCTTGAGAAGGTTCACACTCGAGATAATGCTGTCGACACTTTGACTAAAGCTCTACCACGGATAGCTTTTGACACTATTGTCACTTGATGGGAGTTGCTTGATTCATGATCTTAGACAGTCACTTGTATGCTGTGTAACATGCCCATCAGGTGGGAGGTATAGTGTGTATACTTACACTCAGGTATTCTTTATCATTATTTATTTTTCTCCCATAGTTACTTTGGCCATATCGGCCTTTAGTGGGAGATTGTTACCGTTAGTGTCCATGTGAAAGGAAATGGCCATCGGACACTTCTTTGTATATGTTCTTTAATAAAACATATAGTGGCCTGATCAATCACAGACTGTAAGTTTCACTGCATTTGTAAGCCCTAAGAAGTCTGTCTTCGTGCTCCCTGTGTACTGCATTTTTCTGCGTATTCTACAACCTCTGTGTGGAGTACAGTGGCCCTAGGAGCTCAATTTTCTACTCTGAGGATATCATCGTGGAGCTCTCGAGAAGGAGAGTGCACTATGGTGCATCACCATTCAAATACTTTAGAAGGAACTTCAACAATTATTCAGAAGTTGACCACATGAAGAATCATTGCTGCTAATGAATATAAGCCACAAAGAAGGTAAAGAAGATGATAATTTGTTCTACATAGATTCAGGATGTTCAAATCATGTTGTAGGCAACATTGCTCTTCTATCTAACTTGGAAAGTCCAAAGCATAGACATGAAGTACAAATAGGGGATGATACAAAGCACAATGTGGAGAAGCTTGGTAATGTCAAAGCTTCGAATGGTAGGACAAACATTCTGAGCAAGGTTCTCTATGTACCCACTATCACTAAAAACCTAATAAGTGTAGGCCAAATAGTTGAAAAAGGCTTGCAATGGAGCTTTTGTGGAAGATCCATGTCAAGGCTTCAAGATGATAGGCAGAGGTGAGAAGCATGGTGGCTCTTTACTTTTGAAGCAAGAGAAACCAGGAACATAACTATATTCACTTTTGGGTCTCAAACCCTAAGTGAGCTTGAAGTGTGGCATAAGAGACTTGCTCATGTGAATGAAAGAACCTTGAAGGATATATGCAGGGATCAAAGTATTCTAGGACTGTCAAACATATCAAAGCAACACATGATCAACAAATGTGATGCATGCCGGATTGGGAAGGCACAAAGACAACCATTCAACCACAAAGGCTACATTCACAAAAACTTCAATTAATACATATAGATGTATGGGGGCCAAGTCAAGAACCTTCATTGGTAGGATCAAAGTATTATGTCCTATTTATTGATGACCATAGTAGATGGACTATTTTGTACTTTATCAAAAGTAAGAGTGAAGTGTTTGATTTCTTCAAAAAGTATCTAACACATGTGGAGAATCATACAGGTAGATCACTCAAGAAGCTCCTACCTAATGTCTTATTCATTGATGACCATAGTAGATGGACTATTCTGTACTTTATCAAAAGTAAGAATGGTGTTTGATTTCTTCAAAAAGTATCTAACACATGTGGAGAATCATATAGGTAGATCACTCAAGAAGCTTCTATCTGATGGAGGGGGAGAATACTTCTCCAAAGATTTTGATGAGTTCTTGTAGGATAAAGGTATTAAAATGGAAGACTATTGGGTACTCTTTGCAACTGAATGGAATCGCAAAGAGGAAAAACAAGACATTGGTTGGATAAGCAAGAACAATGTTTGAAAAGAAGAGGTTGCCACATTATCTATGGGTAGAGGCTATTTCAACTGTTGTGTATCTTGTCAATAGACTAACATCCAAATCTCTTCAATGTATGAATCCTTATGAAGCATTCCATGGAAGAAAACCTAGTCTTGGACATTGCAAGGTGTTTGGTTGTTTAGCTTATGTTCATGTGCCATCACAAATAAGAGGTAAGCTAGATGAAAATGCAACAAAGGTAGTGTTTATTGGATGTCACTCAAGTCAGATGGGTTACAAGTTCTATAATCCTTCAACCAAGCAATTCACTACAAGTAGAGATGTGTTTGAAGAACACAGGTCTTGGTATGATGAAGACAAAGAAAAGGTAACTCTACCATATGATCTTGATTCTGATTTTCATCAAGTAGGAAGCAAGCATGATACACAGGTTCAGGATCCAAGAAGTGATATAGATGATGACCAAGATGAAATGGAAAAGGATTACAAACTATGGAAGTCAAGAGGCAAAGCAAAGATGCAGAAGTGTGGAAGATTCTCTAAGAAAGCTCCTAAAAGATCAACGAGAGAGAAGAAACAACTAGAAAGGTATGGATATGATTCAACATTTGTTACAAAACATTCAATCTACTTGGAAAAATACTCAATTTCAGAAGGACCCTCAACCTATGAGGAGGCAAAGGGAAACCCTAATTGGGAAAAGGCCATGATAGAAGAAATAGATGCATTGAAGGAGATGGACACTTGGGATTTGGTTCCAATGTCATCCAATCAAAAGGTAATTGGTTGCAGATGGGTATATAAAGTTAAAAGAAACTCAGATGGATCAGTTTGCTGGTACAAGGCAAGATTAGTTGCCAAAGAATGCTCACAAACTCATGGTATAGAGTATGAGGAAATATTCTCACCAGTTGCAAAGATGACTACAATAAGAAAAACTTTGATAAGTGTAGCTGCTACAAGAAATTGGAGACTCCTTAAACTTGATATAAAAAATGCATTTCTAAATGGTTGGATAAGTGAAGAGGTATACATGTCACAACCTCTAGGTTTTGAAAACGCTAATCATGCATCTTATGTTTGTAGACTTAAGAAAACATTGTATGGATTGAAACAAGCTCCTAGAACTTGGAATTATAGGTTGGTTACATACCTTCAAGATCAAGGGTTCAGACCTAGCAACTTAGATCCTTCTCTATTCATCAAAAGGAATTAGTATATGTAGATGATATAATTGTGACATGTGATGATCTTAATGGCATTCAAAGGATCAAGAGACACATGCAAGAGGAGGTCAAAATCAGTGATGTAGGTGAGCTCAAATATTTCCTAGGTATGCAGGTGATATACACAGATGAAGGAATGTATTTGACTCAGAGAAGATACATTCAGGATCTACTTCCTAAGTTCAAAATGGAGAACTCTAAACCTGTAGGTACACCTTTGGAGATGAATCATAAACTTATTGTTTATGAAGGTATCCTGATATATGCTACT
Source organism: Ceratopteris richardii (assembly GCA_020310875.1). Classification (NCBI taxonomy): domain Eukaryota; kingdom Viridiplantae; phylum Streptophyta; class Polypodiopsida; order Polypodiales; family Pteridaceae; genus Ceratopteris; species Ceratopteris richardii. The sequence goes on along the minus strand of CM035413.1, from coordinate 168,415,066 downwards.
CATACAAGGGCAAACATCTCATATAGTGTGGGAGTGCTTAGTTAATTCATTCACTGACTTAGAAGATCACACATGGATGCAGCTAATAGAATACTTAGGTATCTCAAAGGTACAATAAATGAAGGTATATTCTATCCTTACTCTTCAGATTTGGAAATCAAAATCTATTCAGATGCAGATTGGGAAGGAGCTAAGGATGATAGAAGAAGTACCTCTAATTACTTAGCATTTGCAGGTTCAAAGCTAGTGTCATGGAGTTCCAAGAAGCAACCAACAATTGATTTATCCTCAACTGAAGGAGAGTATAGAAGTTTGACCGTAACAACTCAAGAGGCAATATGGTTAAAAGCATTGTATAGAGGACTTGTGAGTTCCAAACCTTGCATATTTGGTGATAATGTAAGTTCCATGCATCTAACAACAAACTCTATTTTCCATGCAAGAACCAAACACATAGAGGTTCATTACCACTTCATTAGGGAGAAGCTCATGGAAAAGGAGATTGGCATTTCTTTTGCTCCAACTGAAAAGCAAGTAGCAGATATGATGATGACGGCACTTTGCATATTTAAATCAATGGTAGATACTCAACCTATTAGAGAATGAAGACTCAAGAATACTTTAGCTTGAGGTGGAGCTGTTGGAGCATCAAGATTACACTATGCTTGAGGTGGATTTGATCTACATCAGAAAGCTATCGTTTGGATTACATCAAAAAAATATCTGTTGGAGAGTTCTTTTACCTATGCTCATTTATTGTATTTTTTTTAAAATCTTTTTTATGGATCATTTACCATTGTAAAAGCCTAGAACTTTACACATGTGTTGAGAGCAGTATGGGCACCCAAGGACTGAGGAGACAAGGAAGCCAGCGGAGAGAGTCAGAGCAAGGCGAAGGATTAAGTAGACAAAGCAGTCGACGTAGATCTGGCAGATAGGCCTTCAAATTTTTCCAAATCCACATCTTTATAACAGTGATTTTTATCACTAACCATCATTGTAAATACCATTTCATATTTTTGTAGCTCCATTTTGTGCAAGCCAAGGAGTCCTTGAGCTTGAGGAGCTTTAGAAGTACCTACCTGTCAATTTTCACATTTTTTAGACTTTGTTTGAACCTCCAAATAGGGTAGAGAACCTAATTTTTAACTAGGCCAGACACTAGGTCTAGACACGGCCAAAACCTAGTCAAAAATTATAAATAGAGCTAGAGAGCTCATTTTGGAGGTTAGCTTGTAATTGATTTGAACTTGTATGAGCTTTTTGAAAGTAATCATAGAACTCCATTGCTTCTCACTCTTTGTCTTGCCTTGTGTGCGCGTGTGTGTGTATGTGTGTGCATGTTAGTGTGCTTTGCACTCACGCACTTGTGCCTTCACTTGCTCGAGATCATCATACCATCCTCACGTCTTCCCGGATTGACATTAAAGGAGGTGCTACTCATCACTGAGCTACAACATGTAAAAGGGGAAAAAGAGAGCTAAAATTCTATGAATTTGAGTGTTTAAAATGAGACCAATGTTGGAGTTAGACAACTGCAAAAGCACATGAACATCACAAGGAAGAAGAAGAAGATTGGAGCACAACACACTATACTGAATGTATTAGATTGTTGGGGAAAAAAACCTCCTAAAGAGGGAAAAAAGTGCCGTGATGGTCCTAGAGTGTTCACACACATCACCACCTAAATATATCAACAAATCACCCCTGGGAGTGATGTGGTGAACAAGGAGCTGGCTCTCATGGATAAGGAAGTGCCAAGCTATGTGGAATCAATCCACAAAAGGAAGTAACCCCAAAGCTTTGCAGAAAGCTTCAAACTTCTCCCTAGGCAAAGCCTTCGTAAAAAGGTATACAATGTTCTCTTGCGTGGGCACATATGCCAAGCGGATCCCCTGAGTAGAGAACCTCTCCATGATATAATGATAATGCACCTCAATGTGCTTAGTGCGAGCATGGAACACAGGGTTCCTCACAAATGCCAATGTGCTCTAACTGTGAGTGAAGATGGTGGTGGCAGAAGACTGACCAACACCCAAATCAGCCATAAGGCATCTGCGGCACACACACTCAACAGTCATTGTGAAAGCTACCCTATACTCAACCTCACAACTAGAAGTGGCTACAGTAGGCTGCTTCTTGCTCAACCAAGATATACATGAGCTACTAAGCATGAAGCAAAATCCACTAGTGGACACATGAGTGTCATAGCAACCAACCCAATCACTATAAAAAAAGCATGCAAATTTGGCGGTAGTGATCCCCCCTTGGGGATGAAACAATCCAAGTACTCGGGTACCACTCAAGTAGTGAAAGATCCGCTTAACCGTGTGCCAATGCTTGCCACCTAGGTAATGCATAAACCTGCTCATTTGTGAGACAACAAATTGAATATCTGGCCGATTAATGCATAAGTAAATCAAGCATCCAAGAGCCTACTGATAGAGAACAACATCAAATGCATCTCCAACATCATGAAGACTCAATTGTAAACCTGTCTCCATAGGAGTGGCAATAGGCTTATAGTCTTCAAGGCCAAAAGGCTACAATAATGTGTCAGTATATTTTGTTTGACACAAAACCATTCCACCATAAACTTGCATAAACTGAATGCCCAAATAGTGATGCAAATGCCCCAAATCAGACATCTCAAATGAGGCATGCAAATCAGCCTTAAAATCAGCAATATGTGTGTCATGAGGACTAGTGAGCAACATGTCATCAACATACACCACAATGATCAGAAGCACATCATTAGCATGCTTAACATATAAGGTGCTTTCAGTTGCAGTGTTCTCAAAACCATGTGTAATGAGATAGAGATGTATCTTTTCATACCAGGCATGTGATGCTTGCTTTAAACCATATAATGCCTTCTTTAACCTGCACACCTGGTTTTCATGCCCTTTCTAAACAAAGCCACAGGGCTGAAAAACATACACTTCTTCATGCAAGCCACCATTCAGAAATGCTATTTTAATGTCCAACTGATGTACATTCCAACCATGATGAGCTGCAAGTGCACAGATGCTACGAAGAGTAGTCAATTGGCAAGTAGGAGCAAAGGTTTCATCAAAATCAATGAGGCTCTTTCCTGCGCATAGCCCTTTGCAACAAGCCTAGCCTTATACCTTTCAAATGTTCCATCAAGTTTACGCTTCAGCTTGTATACCCACTTAGCACCAATGACCTTCTTGCTAGGAGGTAAGTCACATAAAGACAAGGTATCATTTTTCATGATAGCATCATATTTAGATTGCATTGCAGCCATCCAATGCTCAAAATTTTATGCTTCTTCAAACGAAACAGGTTCAATCTCATTACAGGGACTAGAGGCATCCATAACATAGCAATCTGATGCAAAAGAGGCACTATGAGAGCCTGACCGAGTACGATATGATAATCCCAAATCTGATTCTACCAGATTGCAGAGCATTGTTTGCTCTCTCATTCTGCTCATTTTCATTGATTTCAAGCTTCATTTGGTCTCTCATATTGTGCCCTGAACTTTGCCAAAGTTTGAAGTTATTTGGCTGAGTGAGTTGTGAGAAATTGCCAACTTTGTGAAGGTATATCTCTGCACATAGGCAGAGAGTGTTGCAAACAGGTAGCCTGTTTTGGAGAGGGTGATTGTTGAGAGCAGTATGGGCACCCAAGGACTGACTAGACAAAGAAGCCAGCGGAGAGAGTCAGAACAAAGTGAAGGAGTAAGTAGACAAAGTAGTCGATGCAAATCTGGCAGATAGGCCCTTCAATTTTTCCCAAATCTACATCTTTTAACAGTGATTCTTATCACTAACAATCATTGTAAATACCATTTCATATTTTTGTAGCTCCATTTTGTGCAAGCCAAGGAGTCCTTGAGCTTGAGGAGCCTTAGAAGTACCTACATATCAATTTTCGTATTTTTTAGACTCCGTTTGAGCTCTCAAATTGGCCCTGGAACCTAATTTTTAACTAGGCCGGACACTAGGTCTGGACAGGGCCAAAACCTAGTCAAAAACTATAAAAAGAGCTAGAGAGCTCATTTTTGAGGTTAGATTGTAATTGAAACGAACTTGTAAGAGCTTTTGAAAGTAATCTAAAGAACTCCATTGATTCTCTCTCTTTGTCTTGCCGTGTGTGCGCGTGTGTGTGTATGTGTGTGCATGCTTGTGTGCTTCTCACTCACGCACTTGTGCCGCCACTTGCTCGAGGTCTTCATACCATCCTCACGTCTTCCCGGATTGACATTAAAGGAGGTGCTACTCATCATTGGGCTACACCAAATTTTGGCGCCGTTGCCGGGGATCGAGCTTTGAGGACGAGCGTGTGATGGTAAGACGTAGAGTGACGCGTTGGAGTTGTAAGTAAATTTTCTACTTTTCCTATTTTCCCTCTTTCTTACTTCACCACCATCATCACCATCATCATCTTCACCATCTTCCACCTCCATTTTCATCATCGCGAAAATTTCAGTTTTTTGACTATATCCACATCTCCACCTCATTTCCCTCATTTCACTTGTGAGAGAGAGCGAGAGAGCAAAATTGCATGTGCTGTTTTTGCATGTTTCTTGTGCTATCTTGCAGGTACAGGTCACATCACCATCCTCAGCTTCCTGCGCAGGTACGGAACTCGACGAAACTGTCTCGCAGTCGCCGCCTTCTGTCCATCGCGATTGATAGAAATTTTCACTTGTTGGTAAATCTGAGTGCACCACAGTGGACTAGAGACCCTGCACACCACCTTTCCACCAAAATTTTTAAAAATCTTGCAAAATTTCAGTCCATCGCGATTGACAGCCCTGTCCATCGCGATTGACAGCTCTGTCCATCGTGATTGACTGCCAGTCCATCGCGACCGACTGCCTGTCCATCGCGATTGACTGAACCCCTGTCCATCGCGACCGACTGAGTGTCCATCGCGATTGACTGAACTCTCTGTCCATCGCGATTGAATGGGTGTCCATCGCGATTGATTGAATTGGGTGTCCATCGCGATTGACTGAACTCTCTGTCCATCGCGATTGACTGGGTGGCCATCGCGATTGATTGAATTGGGTGTCCATCGCGATTGACTGAACTCTCTGTCCATCGCGATTGACTGGGTGTCCATCGCGATTGATTGAATTGGGTGTCCATCGCGATTGACTGAACTCTCTGTCAATCGCGATTGACTGAGTGTCCATCGCGATTGACAGCCCTATCCATCACGATTGACAGCCAATTTTAGCCAAATTTTTTAGGGTTTGTTAATTGAAAAGTTGGGCTAATTTTGGGCACAAATATTATGCTCTTGAGCACATGGGGAAGCCTTAGGAAAACAACTTGGGGAAAACCTGTTGCACAGTGATCCTGTTTGAACCCTGTCGTAACCCTAGAACCCTGAACGGTCACAACTTTTTCATACGGGATCTCTAGGGCTTGTTGGAAAGCTTGTGGCATATACTACACGCCCTCAACTGTTTTTTATAAAGATAATGTGTTGATTTTCAGAGAGGGAATTTTGAAGTTAACCATACCCAGGGGAATCAAAGTCAGGGGTCCTTAGAATTGTTTTCTTAAAAATCACTATGCAAGTTTGTGTTTGTGCTACAAGAATGAAAATAATTGGTTCTGTCTTTGGAATTTAAATCTTTAAGCTAACTTTGGAACTCTTACAAATCCATTGAGAGCATCGAAAGGCGTTCTAAGCAAGAGTAAGTGCAGGCTTGGGAACACACTTCCTGGGCAGTGAAGGCAACCAAGAAGGAAACAAAAGGTTGGAAATTCTCAACTCCCTTTATCAATTCCTAGCTCAGGCTAAGAACGACGAGAGGTAGGAGTAAGTCAGAGTGACGATAAGCAGGTATCAAGTTGAAGACCACCTAAAAACTCAAGTTCAAGCTAAAAACCTAATCTCTGTACTGTCGATAACATAAAGGAAAAGAACCTAACGTGGAACGATCAACCTGAAAGCACGAAGAACATTCAAGTATTCCTGACGACGTAATATCAGACAAGACCTTAAACACGAGAAATAACTAAAAAGAATCAAGTGACTAATATAAAGTAACCAGCAACGAGGTTGTACTCTGGGCAAAGAATTGGGCTACTTAGATAGGCATATGAACCTTAGATCAGGACGACATCTTGTAAGGGAGAGACAAAGCCTTAGGTCTCGAGAGGCTAGTGTTAACCACACTGCTAGGTCTTGGGCCCAGTAGTTGAGCCACCACTCGTACTACCCTAGCTCTGAGACCAGTGAGTCAGAGATGTCTCAAGGCATGGACAGACCTACGGGAAGTTCAGGTGTGCCTTACCTGTACAGGGTAGAAGGCCCTTACAAAACACAGCTGGAATACCTTAGGACCAACCGATTAGGTGCTAGCATCTATGAGGACGGCCTAGGAAGGCCTGTAGTACAGATTAAGAACCCTGATCAATCCATTGGACTAGGGCATCCACCTGTCAAGTTTGAAAATGGGGCATACCTGGACAAAGAAGGAACCATATACGTAGTCACCAGTCACCCAGATAGGACAGATGAATTTGGGAATGTAATCTCAGAAGCGGACTTAGGTGACTTGGAACAAGGAAACATGGGTGTAGAACCTAGAACCCCTCGAGGCAAATCTGTTCTCACTAGGATTATCACACCTGAGTGGGTTCCCCAAGACAACAAGAGCATAGAGTTGCTCCTCAATCGAGAAACTGACGAAGCCTTTTGGAGGTATAAATCTAATCATCCAACTGATATAGGAAATATCATGATCTATGAGTTTAAGGATCCTGATAGCACAGGCAGAGTGACCTACTTAGATCACGCTTCAGAAAGGATCTTTGTGGTTACGGAACATGATAGGCATGCTTACACTTGGAAGGGTGAATTCGTTTTCCCCCAACCAAAATCAAATGTATCATATGGTCACCCTGGAGCTGGAACATCCCAAGCTCATGGAATGCAAAGAGATAGAAGTAGGGATAGACCAGAAGTAAGCTTTGCCAACCCTGTGGGCAGAGAAAGAACAAGGACAGAGACGAACAGAGTAGAACCTGAGATACCTAGAGCTCACAGGAATCAAAGAAATGTGGATGAGTTCCCTCTACCACGACCTAGAGAGCACACAAGAACTCTGAGACCGACCCAGCTAGTTAAGTCCATGAAAAATTACTTTGATGGCACAGGAGATCCCTATGATCATGTGGCGGAGTTCAAGCAAGTCTTGAGAGCTGAACAAGTGGAGGATCTATTCACGCAGTACAATGCCTTCGGTCTAACCCTTAGGAACACAGCACTTACATGGTTTCAGCCATTGGATGAGCGACAATTCAGGTGTATAGACCAACTCCTAGAGGCTTTCATTGTAGAGTTCTCTAAGAGTGGCATAAGACACAATACCTCCTCATTGATTCACAGCTTCAAACAGACTCCCCAAGAGACTGTAAGATTGGCAGGAAGAAGATTTAGTCAATACCTTGAAAGGTGCCCTGTTTCGGAGCTGCCCACACCTGCAAAACAGGTAGCCTTATTCCTTGATGGATTGCTGAGTACGAAATTGAGATCCTATGTGTATCTGAAGGACCCTAGGACTATAGAAGAATGTGTACGCATGTGCATTGACATTGAAGATAACCTAGGGGAGGAACTAGAGCTTTCCAAAATCTACAAAGATTCAGACAGCGCATCGAGTCACTCTACCATGCAATCCATATCAATCGAGGAACTTGCAGAGAAAGTAGCTCAGAAATTAGGTGTAACTAGCAAACAAATCCCAAGGTTCGCTCCTGTGAAAAGGTGCTACACTTGTGGTGTTGACCACATGGCGAATGTTTGCCCCATTATGGCTCAGCCCCAAGTAAATCCTAGTAGCCAGTACTGCACCATAGAACGGAGATACACCAATCACACCGCACAAGATTGCCCATACAACAAGCAGGCAGTTAGGCAACCCCACCCTCAGCCATACCCTCAGCAGGGAAGATACCAGAACCCGTACCCTCCACAACCATATGGCAGGCCACAACAAAATTTCCAACCACAATATCAAAACCAACAAAGGCCTCAGCCTGTGCTAGCACAACAACCCCCAGCCCCAGCTAATGTGATTCCGGTAAAGTATACTGCTGCAGAAGAGAACCTGAATAGAGCTATAGTCCCTATAACATCCTTGCTTTCTGAAAGTGACCCGAGTGACCATAGCTTTGATTCTACACATGTTGATAGCCCCCAGGCGTACTACATGCAGTCTCCAAAACATGGTGAGTCCTATTACAGCGAAGAGCCAAATGAACCTAGTTGGGAGTCAGATTACACAAACGTCATGTATGCAAACCCCAACCCTAGGCCTCAACCTAGGCACGTAAGACCTCCATTCCCAAGAGGACCGTGCTACAGATGCCAAGGAGATCACTTCATTCGTGATTGTCCCTTACCTCCGCCTACACAAACTCAGTCCGTGACGATCCAAGGCTTTTGCCAAGACTGTGGAAAAGAGCATCTCTTACGAGATTGCCCTAAGAATCCTAATAATATGCCAAAAATCATGCCTATCAACGTTATTGGGTTAGTGGTAGATTCCAGAGGAAGTGTCACTTCCACTGCACCAGTGCAGGTACTCACTAGAGCTCAAGCATTGCAGCAAAACCAAGGGGTAGACCAGGAAAAGAGCTCAACAGCTAGTGAAACTGAGAGCATAACCAAGAAAAGGACTAGAGCTTGGAGAGATAGCCGTGAACGCATGAAAAGGCAATGGGCAAAGAAGATGAGTGAACTTGAGGAAAGTCTACGAGAAACCAAGGCCAAAATCATAGAGATCACATCTCAACCGCACTCTCACACAATCCCACCGCTACCATCCCCATCACACTCCACCCCTCCACCCTCTAATACACCCCACGTAACCCACCCACCACCCCAAGCAGGATCAATATTAGCTGATCCCACTCCCGAGGACCTAAACATGATGCTTAAAGCATATCAGGCCAGAATCCAAGAAGGGCCAAACGTAACTGATCATGAAAAGTGCTACCCTAGAGCAGAACTAGAGTTAGAACAAACCAAAATTTGTGCCAAAATGGTGGAATTGGCTCAGACCATGTTTGAGGCCAGTCGCCTATTTAACATCTCTAGTTCAGCAAAGACACAGTTGCACTTTGATGGACTGTTAGAAAGAATAGAGAAGTTGATTGCACAATCAGAAAAGGAACCTGCCCCTCAAAGAAAGGAAGGGGCAAGAGAACGGATAAGCCAGCCTCTTCAGGAAGCCCATGTGCCTCCTCAAGAAGCTTATCTTCGCCCCCAAAAGGCAGATGAGCCTCCCTCGAAAGCTTACGTACCTCCACAGGTTGCCTACATTCCTTCTAAGGGAGCGTATGAGCTTGCTCGGAAGAGTAATAGAATAAGTAATCCTCCCCAGGAAGCTTGCGCTCCAGCCATCCATGAGAACAAGGAGAGAGTCAACGATAGAATAAGCCCTCCTTCCCAGGTTGCATATGCGCCTAATTCTACGGAGCCAGACACTTCTTCTTCTATGAATCGGTTTGCACCAGACTTCCTACGAGAGATTCAAGAAGACAAATGGGATAACGAAAGTGAAGTCGCCCCTCCTTTTGAACTTGTGGATGATGCACACGATCAATTCCCACAAGACATCCCATCTATTTACGGGGAACATGAGAGTGCTCAGTCTCACGAGAGATTGGACTTTGAGTCTAATTCCATACAAGAGCTACCCCACTTCACAGGCCCATGGGAAGCAAAGTCCACATGTATGAGAGCACCCACAGTCATGGTAAGGAACGATGACTCAGTCATATCAAGGAACACGGAGGTAGTAAAGAACACCAAGGTGCAGCGCGATCCCACTTTGAAAGAACTGCCTAAGGATAGACCAGAAGCGCGAAAATATGTAGCCAGTCGAGTAACTGAAGTTGCAAAACCTTGTTCCCGGGTAGGATCCCAGAGGACAGTGCCAGAAATTCCCTTGGACAAGATAGGAGATATGTGTGAAGGTGAAGAAGGGAATACCTATCTTCCCATTACCTACCAGGACTACACCACCAAGGCAATTTTGGACTCAGGTGCAGGAGTTGCAATTGCCACTACTTCCCTATGGAAGCGTTGGGGCAAGCCAGCACTCAGGCCAACAAGAATGAAATTGCAGATGGCCGATGGTCATATTGAAAGACCCTTAGGATTGCTAGAAGGAATAACTCTCACCACTTGTGGTGTTGAGTTTGAGCATAGCTTTGCTATATGTGACTTCAGCAAAAATCATGCTTATGAGATGATTTTAGGAAGACCATTTATGCGACAGTTGCAAGTGGTACAGGATTGGGGGACCAACTCCTTGTACCTGCAACACTTAGGTGTTACGACCAAAGTCAATCTCAAAGATTACTCTCATAGGGATGTACCTCCTATCCAGTGGAATCCCATCCATAGAGCCAAAGATGATACAGAATCGGTGCATTCCATAGGGTCTGGATCCTCATGGATGCATGAAGACACTCACTTATGGATGTGCAAGGTAGCAGTAGAAGAAGAGAAGAGAGAGAAAGCCAGAGAGGTAGGTGCGAAAGAAACCCATAGATCAATCCAAGACCCAGCCTATGCACCTGTAGTTTTTCCAGACGAAGAATTTGAACCTCACGGTTGGGCAGAAATCTTAGCAACAATGGACGTAGCCATCAACGAAGAACAATGGACACCTCACTGTGATGAGGATGGCTATGATATTTCAGTCTTCTCCATAGAGCCAATCATGGGAGAGGCAGTTCTAGAAGAATGCGAACCTAGCCCTGATGCATTTGAGGATGCAAGTGACTCCGATCTAGAGTCAATCATTATGGACCCACCATTTGCATCAGATGAAGAATATTTCCATGAAGTGGAATTTCAACCTCAGAAGCATGGAGAGGTTACAAATGATGTAAGATTAGCAACACATATGACCCCGAAGGAAGAAGGAAAGAAACGAAAAAAGAAAGAAGTCTTACCAGAGGAGGAAGAATCTTTGTTTGAGGTCCCAGAAAATTTTAAGAAGTACGAGATAGATGACAGGAGAGTCATGATAAGAATGCCTAAACGAGAGGCACAATCAGGAGAGGCCTATGATAACAAAGAAACCACCAAGAAAATAGTAGTGGCCATAGAAGAAGGAGAGGAGAGATGCACGTATATAGGCCATGACCTGACAGAAGAAGAAGAGCATGAATTGATTGCCTTGCTAAGAGAATACAGAGATGTATTCGCTTGGAGTTACAAGGATTTGAAAGGGGTTGACCCGGACATATGCTCGCACACCATCCCCATGACCTCTGATGCCAAACCCTCTAAGCAAAAGCCTTATACATATAACGATAATTACGCTGCTAAGATCAAGGAAGAGATAGATAGACTGGTCGAAGCCGGATTTATCTATGAAATTGAGCACACCGAATGGGTATCCCCCATCGTGGTGGTGCCCAAGAAGAATGGCAAGCTGCGTGTGTGCATTAACTTGAAAAAGGTTAATGCCGCCACGATTCGAGATAACTATCCGCTTCCCATCACAGAACATCTCTTAGAAAGAGTGGCAGGCAAGGAAGTGTACAGCTTCCTTGATGGATTTTCGGGCTACAATCAAGTAGCCATAGCTCCAGAGGATCAGCATAAGACAGCCTTTGCCACAGAATGGGGCATTTTTGCTTTTAGAGTAATGCCATTTGGGCTTACCAATGCACCAGCTACCTTCCAGAGGCTGATGTGCCATGTGTTTAAGGAGTTCCTGAGGAAGAGTTTAGAAGTCTATGTTGATGATCTTTGTGCTCATTCCAATGTTAGACAAACCCATATTCCTGAACTCAGACAAATCTTTGACAAATGTAGAGAATACCAAGTCTGCCTGAACCCAGAAAAGTGCGTTTTTATGGTCAGGCAAGGCAAGATTCTAGGACATATAGTGTCAAAGAATGGCATATCTACCGACGAAGAAAAAGTGAGAGCCATAGCAGAGCTACCTAGGCCTAAGAATGTCAAGGAAGTACAAGCTTTCATGGGGCATTGTGGCTATTACAGACGATTTATACACATGTATGCTGTCATTGCAAAGCCCATGTACGGACTTCTGACAAACTTTGAGTGGACGGATGAATGTGAGAATTCCTTCCAGGAACTTAAACGAAGATTATGTTCAGCACCAATCTTGACCACACCAGATTGGAATAAGCCATTCCATGTTCACGTGGATGCATCCAATTACGCCATTGGATGTGTGCTTGCACAACCTACTGGTGAAGGTAATATGGATCTTCCAATTGCCTATGCCAGTAGACAATTGAATGCGGCTGAAAGGAATTACACCACTACAGAGCGAGAAGGATTAGGCATGGTATATGCAGTTAAGAAATTTAGACACTATTTGCTTGCAAATAAGTTTAAATTTTTTACTGATCATCAGGCATTGTTATATCTTGTAAACAAGCCATGCAATACAGGAAGATTAGTGAGATGGTTTCTCTTGCTAATGGAATATGATTTTGAGGTTGTGGTAAGGAAAGGTAGGACTCATTTGAGAGCTGATCGTCTCTCTAGGCTCACATCGGGAGAGGCCCCACAAGGAGTATCAGATGACCTTCCTGATGCTTACTTGTTTAATTTGGAAGTTGTACCGCAGTGGGCTAAGCCATTGGTACCAGTATTGACATACGGGCCTAACCATCCAGTGGTAAACACACGGAATAGAGAGGTTGTAAAAGCCCAAAAGTACCACATCATGGCAGGAAGCATGTACAAGCACACAGATCAAGGGATCTTGGCCTGTTGCGTAGAAGAGGATGAGTACGCTAAATGGTTGCAATTAGCACATGTAGGTGCGTTAGAGCAACACCATTCAAAGCAACGAACGTTACAGACTCTAAAGAGATTCGGAGTGCATTGGCCAACTATGGAAGCGGATGTCCAAAAGTTGTGCAAGGAATGCCCAATCTGTTGCACTAAACCACCAGTGGAACATGCCACTCTTTATCAAGTATCCATTGTGCCAGATTGGAGCGAACCACTAGTATCATTCCTGAGGACAAACACATTCCCTCCAGACATGACTCTGGTGAGGAAAAGGAGTTTAGAACAAGAAGCCCTGGATTATTCACTCATTGGTGATAATCTATATAAGCGTGGTAAAGATGGTTACCTGAGACTATGTGTCCACGAAAGTGAATATCTGAAGATCTTGGAAACTGCTCACCAAGGTGTAGCAGGAGGACACTTTGGACCAGATCGGGTGATCAAAGCAATTCTATTTACGGGTTTCTGGTGGCCTACCCTTCACATGGATGCACATACCTATGTGAAACGGTGTGATGTCTGTCAGAGGACTCAGTATCCCATACGCAAAGATGAGATGCCACTGAAACCTATGATGGGTGGACGTGCATTCTCTAAGTGGGGAATAGACTTCGTAGGTCCTATTAATCCCCCAGCTAAGGGTTCTCATGCGGAATACATCATTGTTGCGACAGATTATCTCACCAAGTGGGTAGAGGTAAAGGCTACAACAAAGAACGATGCTCAGACAACTGCCAAATTCTTGTTTGAGAATGTGTTCACAAGATATGGGCTACCTATAGAGCTAGTAAGTGATAGAGGCACTCACTTCTTGAACGAAGTGATTGACAATCTACTCCAAGAATTCTTGGTAATACACAAGAAGTCTGCCCCCTATCACCCTCAAGCTAATGGACAAGCTGAGAGCACTAATAAGATCTTATGCAATGTACTGACAAAATTAGTGAACACTAAACGCTCTGATTGGGACAAACAGCTACACCATGCTGTTTGGGCATACCGAGTTGCCTACAAAACGGTACTCCAAGCCACCCCCTTTCAGATGGTATTCGGCCAAAACGCTGTCTTACCCTTGGACTTCTTGATCCCAACATTGAGAGTAGCACAAGAGCACGAATGGACAGGTCATGAGCTCTCCTCTAGGATTTTTGACCTTGAACGATTAGGAGAAACGAGACTGAGAGCCGCAGCAGGAATATATGCAGCCAAGAAGAGACAGAAGGCATACTTTGATGCCCACGTCAAGGATAAGGGTTTGAAAGCAGGAGATCTAGTTTTAGTCTATACACTAAAACAACACGCGAGGAAGCTAGAAAAGAGGGGCTACGGACCTATGATTATCAACAGGATCTCCACGAGTGGAGCAGTACAATTAGCCACGTTAGAGGGTGATGTTCTCCCTAACTATATTAGCGGATGCAGAGTCAAGTTGTATCAGGAACCTCTCACGGAGGAAATGCTCAGCCGACTCAACACTGCTAAGAAACGCAAAGAGGAAGAGAAGCGAGTTAGAGAAGAAGCTCAAGTAGAAGCTTTAGAACGCATCAGAAGGATGAAATTACGAAGGCAAGGTAGAGAGCAGCCTAGGACAAATGACTATGCAGATCAAGGATATCATATAACAATGGGTGAAGTCGCAGGAACCAGCTCACCTAGGATAACTGATCGACGTCCTTTCGTAACCCTAGATATAGGACAAGGAAAGAGTGCAAGGACTGTAAGAGCCTTGATTGACTCAGGTGCAGCCACTAGTGCTGTTAGAGTGTCTTGCTGTCAAGAGTTACAGTTAACTGTCAATCCTGTGGAAGCATATCTCATAGGATTGGGAGGCGTGGAAACCCCTTGCATGGGCGAGGTGGAACTTCCCCTCTACATTCATGATGAGGCAATGACAGTTAAAGTACTAGTGTGTCAAGATGAGGATCTCACTGAACCTCTTGTCTTGGGTCAAGACTGGATCTATGACCAAGGAGTCAACTTAAACCTAAGAAGTGGACTTCTTCAGGTATGGGTCAATCATAGTCGAATTACAGTAGAGTTGGATAATGGAGCACTCAAGGAACTAGAAAAGGCACAGACTCCTGGTCCCTCCAGGGGTGCACATGAAGTTGACCATGCTGTTCTTGTCCAAAACTATGTGTTGCAGAGGAATGATATTCGCAAAAAAGAAGTCAGGGATGCAAAGGAACTCCCTTCTTTTCCAAAGGCCAGAAGGAGGCAACGACCAAAGGTGGAGCAAAGGCAGAAGAAGCAGAGTACTACCTATGCCGGACATCAAAAGAACCTGCGCAGCAGAATGTCTCAACAAGTGAACCAAGTGTGGGTGCGAAAAGGCGAACACCCGGTTGCACCCACACCAACCGCACGGGCAAAGCCTCTTATTAGTAACCAACAACACGTCACTAATAAGAGGTCTTTCGGAAATTCTTCTGCTAACGTGAAATCTATTTGGGTGCCCAAAAAGTCGATGAAGGCTAGCCCACAATCAAGACAAATTTGGGTGCCTAAGGCTTGTTTGCGGGCTCAAATAGCTACACCAAGAACACACCCTACAGAGCATGATCCATTCACTCGCACAGCCTACATCCACTCATTTTCAACACCAAGGCACATGAGCACGAACAGAATCAGTTGTAAATGGGTACCTAAAAGGCCTCATGTTCAAGCTGACACATCTATAAAGCTCTCGAGAATCTCTACGGAACCACGAGCAAAACCCATCCACTGCATTTGGCAGCCCAAGACTTGTAACAAACCCCCAGACCTCGATTGTAAATCCATGACCACCTACTAACCGCTTCACTCTCACATCACATCATTTCGCTTAGCTCTTAGGTCTACCTAACTCCTAACTACACACACCAGCACCGAGCACTTATTAACCCCTAACCACTCCAGAACTTCAAGTTAATGTTGTAACAAGGGACACCATGTCATTTTTGTGTCCATTGCAATGTTAACGTTTATTCATATATTCTCACAGAATCAGCTGCAACATTTTCAACATGGCGGAGGCTGCAGGAACTAGCTCTCACACAGAAACAAACCCGCAAGTGGTGGACTTGGACAGTTTACCCGTTTTGCCTGAGACAATTGAAAGACCAGAAGAATTGCAGGCCGTCAAAATCATACCTATTGCGGACCCTCCGCGTGGCCACACCATGCCCGTGGGAAAGACTTCACATTGGTTTACCGAGGTGGCAGGACCCTTGGGGGAAGGAACGTACCTATGGGAATCAGAGTTGGACTTCAATGGGAAGCAAGCCAGATACCATTTCTTTACAAGAGAATTTGAGAAGTTACAAAATGCGGAAGGTCTACGTCCAATATGGGAAAAAGCAGGATTGAGTGCCTATTTCAGTGCCCGACTCCCAAAACCTGACTTCATGCGATGCTACTATCTCATCAACACCTTGACTCCAAATCAGAACCCAAAAGGAGCAAGCTCATTTGTGATTCCATCTCTGACAAAGGGGAATGAGCTCAAGAGGTTCAGGCTATCAAACAATTTGGTGAGAGAGGCTCTAGATATGCGCGGAATGCATATTCCTATAGAAAAGGAAACCCTAGTACCGGATTACATGAAGAATCGAAGTCTCACCAAGCTCAAGGACATGGTATCCATGACGCCTAATATTGCAATACACCTTCGCATGTGCATGCAACACTTTGCTTTCCCGGCGCAGGATAGATTCACCATGCCGCACAAAAAGATTTGGTTTAGCCTGTATCTGGCAGAGACACAGAGCCTCACCATCAACCTACCCCACTGGATAATTGATCAGATACACTTAGCTCACAAACGCTGGCCGCAGAAACAGGTTTTATATGGTTGCTGTGCTCTGACAAGAATCATTTATAGGTGTTTGGCTTATGACATTCCAATCCAACGAGCCCTGATGTGGAATCGGGTAGAGCAGTTTCGAGGCAGGACATCCACTGGACCCCCTTCTAAGAAGATGAGAGGCACGGTCCAAGTCCCATGTGCTCAACCACGTGGAGCCACCCTAACACCAGACGTCACCCCGCCACCCCGAAGAGTCCGACCATTCACACTCCGACTTCCAAGACGTAGCACCGATGGTTCCACCTTGATATTCCCTCCCATCCCAACGGATCTCAAATTTCCTAGTGGTGCACCTTTGGAAGAACTCACTAATGAAGATTTCGAACAACTATTACAAGATGTAGAGCTGGAGGCGGAAGAGGCACAACAAGCGGAGAATGTACAAACGCAGGCCACAACCTCCCAAGCACCTGTCACACCTGTTGAAGTGGATGCAGAAGATGACGGAGATGAAGAACAGGAGGATGAAGAGGAGGAGTATGATCAAGAGCACCAAGAGGAGCAACAAGAAGTGCCAGAACTTGTAGGTGCACCTGCATATACAGCTCAACTACGAAGGCTATATGACACTATCAAAGCAGTACAAGAAAGGCATCAGCTCTCTCTGGTATCAGGTCAAGCTTTGATGCAAGAAATGCTATCAGATGAAGGGGTGGACCAGCACTTCATTGACACCCTCAAATTAGTGTCAGACTCTTTAGGAGTTCCAGAGGCTGTCCACACCGCAGTCCGCCAGTCCGTAAGGTATGACAAACGCAGAGTGGACACGTTACCACGAGCAGGTAAGACTATCAGGATACCCGTCACAGAACTAGAAGCACCCATTGAGACCACAGCCACCCCCATAACCACCACTGACCTCTCCGCTGAAACCTTCGTTCAGACATCATCCATCTCACCCCAGCACCCTCCATCACCACCTTCTCCACCCCCACCACCACCTCCCACCTTGGAAGAAACGAGAGTCATCACCTCTACCTTCACTTATAATCCATCCTCATTCAAATCATTCTCATTTCGAGAACCCACCTCACAAGACACCCTCTTCTCCTTCGTCACCAATCTCTTGTACACTTCGTCCCGTCTACCCTCTGAACCCATGACTGGCCATCCCATAATTACAAGTGTAGTTGGAAACCCAGCACCCACAGAAGGCACCCTGTGTTTCCCGACCTATCCCCCAATACGGGTACCTCCATTCCATGACCCTCACTTCCCATCTGGCCCCTACACCTCTGTGGAGCAGTTCTTCCGCTCTCCAATGTTTCAAAGGCACATTTCCCCGATGTTCGCAACAACATCAATTTACACGAACACCACACTCACTTCACCTACCATACCCACCTACATGGTAGCCCCGGCACACACCACCTTGTCTGACCCAATGGACATTTCACCAACCACAGCACCTCTCCCCACGATTTCCCCACCTTCCCCTCCCTTGCCCCCCACCTCACCACTCACATCAGTGGCACACACAGCATTCACTACCCCCCTACCCAATCCCACCTCCCCTGCATTTCAAAATTTTCCCCTTGCATCTCATAATGTAAATAGCACGTTCAACACATTACTTCAGTGTGCACATCAGTTACAACAAGACTACCATCAATTGGAAGAACGCACTGCTGCCCTCCAGGCAGAATCTCAACGTCTGCAAGCTAGAGTCACCACTCTGGAAGCTGACTACCAGACGCTCCTAACCGAGCATACCACACTACAGCAGGCTCACTCCGAATTGGAATCAAAGACATCAACTGTAGATGATCAAGCAGTCAAGGAACTAGAAACAGTGCTTCAAGCGCAAATGATATCTAATGCTACACTCAGGCGCAACATTGGGCTATTAAGGAAGCATATGGCCGCAGCACTAGAAGAGAACAAACGACTTCAACAACAAAACCAAGACAACTTTGAAGCGGCTATGGAAGGAACCGTAGGCGCAACCGTTAGCCCGACCAGATATAGAGCAGTCCCATCGGAAGACATTCGCATCTTACTTGAAGAGCATGCAAATTTCTAGGAGTCATATGAAAAGCTAGAGACTGAATGTGCAGATCTTAAGAAACAGATTGCCAGTGTGCCCACAGCTCAACAGGAGTTGGTAATCTTGCAGCACTCTACAGAAGAAATGGAGACCCTCCGGAAACAGGTGGCAGAACTCCAAGCACGCCTCCTCCCATATGAACGACCACCCTCGCCCATTGAAGAACCAGAACCTGAAACAGTAGTGGAAATCCCCGTCGATGACAGCTATGAAGAGCCATATGAGCCTATGCCGACGCCTAGTGGTCGAACTACAGAAGAAGGACAAGACACGTTAGAAATTCAAGTTCCAGATTGGGTCAAAAGGGTCGAGAAAGTGGGTAAGACACATGATGATCGTGTGGCCGTGCAAATGCAATCTCTCACAAATCTGGAAGAAACTGTCCTTCGGTCTTCCTACTTTCAAAATTTATCCCATCAAAGGTTAATCACAACATCAGAATCGCAATACATGCCTTATTTTGTCTTACTACATGATTATAATGCAGAAGTCAAAAGACATACAGGGAAGGAGCCCACGTTCGCCACTCAATTTGAGATAGGGGATTTACCGACAGATGCACGTGCTGGCTCGATCTTCCAACCTAATTGGCGTGCACGTTTACTCACCAATTACCCAGAGATGATGAGTACCTGGGCAACCATGCCACTATATATCAAGTATAATCCATGCTATTGTCCAGTGGTACGTCGCAGATCCTGGCAAGCATTTGCAATCAAGGTACGCAACAATAAAGAGTGCTCGGCTTGG
Organism: Ceratopteris richardii; assembly: GCA_020310875.1. NCBI lineage: Eukaryota > Viridiplantae > Streptophyta > Polypodiopsida > Polypodiales > Pteridaceae > Ceratopteris > Ceratopteris richardii. The sequence goes on along the minus strand of CM035413.1, from coordinate 168,395,633 downwards.
GTTAACTACCCATATTTTGCTCCACCTCGAGGGACCCCAACCGTAGCTTACATGATATCAACAATTCGGCACTGGTCCGTACGCCTAAATAATGTACCCGACATAGCAGCGAAAATGTGTATGAAGATATTCGAGCTCATGACCATTGTCTTCAAAACCTTTCGGAATGTCCAAGCTCCATACATCTCTGCCCCTGGCTTCTCTCAAGGCAACAAGGATTTAGTCTACGACATGAGCCAAACCCCCTCGGTCGCTATCATCTTTGCTTGGCATGCACGAATAAAGTACTTGCCCGCATGCTTCAAGCAGACATTTGAGGAAATGTTCTCTACGGGATTCTGGGAATACAATTCCGAAATTTTCATTCCCAGACCCACACATTTGCTACATCTATTCGCAGTAGAACAAGCGATCCATGCAGATCAGTTACGTCTGCCACATCCGGACATTCCAGGACCAATCGATTGGGATCGCATGATGACAGATTTGGCCAGAGGACTACGCATACAAGAACATCAGCTTGCCACTCAGGTTGTGGAATATTACATCCAACACTCCCAGCAACAAGGATCTGTCAGGGACGACAGACGCGAGAGAGGGGGGGGTGTTGAGAGCAGTATGGGCACCCAAGGACTGACTAGACAAAGAAGCCAGCGGAGAGAGTCAGAACAAAGTGAAGGAGTAAGTAGACAAAGTAGTCGACGCAAATCTGGCAGATAGGCCCTTCAATTTTTCCCAAATCTACATCTTTTAACAGTGATTCTTATCACTAACAATCATTGTAAATACCATTTCATATTTTTGTAGCTCCATTTTGTGCAAGCCAAGGAGTCCTTGAGCTTGAGGAGCCTTAGAAGTACCTACATATCAATTTTCGTATTTTTTAGACTCCGTTTGAGCTCTCAAATTGGCCCTGGAACCTAATTTTTAACTAGGCCGGACACTAGGTCTGGACAGGGCCAAAACCTAGTCAAAAACTATAAAAAGAGCTAGAGAGCTCATTTTTGAGGTTAGATTGTAATTGAAACGAACTTGTAAGAGCTTTTGAAAGTAATCTAAAGAACTCCATTGATTCTCTCTCTTTGTCTTGCCGTGTGTGCGCGTGTGTGTGTATGTGTGTGCATGCTTGTGTGCTTCTCACTCACGCACTTGTGCCGCCACTTGCTCGAGGTCTTCATACCATCCTCATGTCTTCCCGGATTGACATTAAAGGAGGTGCTACTCATCATTGGGCTACAGTGATTCTCCAAGCTGCAATACCCATTTGGAATGATTTAAATCTTCTTGGGTAGCTCTTATAGTCTACTACAAGTATCCAAAGTTTCATTTTAAGTCTCTATACTAGTACAAAGAAACATTCAGAACAGTGAGCATATATCACTGCTTGTGGACCTAGTGGAGGGCAGCCATCTTCCATTTTTGCATTGGGGTGTTAGAATCATCCCCCATCAGTGGTATCAGAGCCATTTTGGAGGCTTCGAGACATCAGTGGCATCATATTGAAGACTTGAAGGGATCAAGACAACTCGTGGAAGCACAAAGAGGACTCATCAAAGCAAGACGACATCAAAAAGAGGCTACGTCGATCGAGATCTCAATTAGTCGAAGGTTAGCAAGGGAGTAATATCCACACCTTCTAAAGCATAAAAACACTTGAGAAGAAGCTAGAGGAGCATCTTAGAGCTCAATATGGCTAAGTATAATGCACAAATAGAGAAGTTAGAGAAAGGCAATTATCAGCCATGGAAATTTATAGTTAGCAACTACCTTATGGGCAAAGGATTGTGGGGATTAGTGAGCGGCATTCTATCTCAACACATAAGCAATAGCATGATATGGCATATACAAGACTTGGACACATCCAAGAAGGTTTGGGAGACCTTGGAGAGATTGTACTCTTCATGAACCAACACAAGGAAGATTCCGCTCAAGAACGAGCTGAATAATCTTAGGAAATCACCAAGTACTAACATAAATGAGTACATTTTGAAGGTTAAGGAACTTCTAGATGCTTTAGGCTCAATTGGGAGCCCAATCGAAGACAATGATCTTGTTGCACACACTCGCAATGGCTTGAGAGAGGATGAAAGGTAGAAAGCATTCACCACATTAGTTTTTGTGAGGGATTCCCTACCAGAATTTGATTAATTATGTTGGTGCATATCAAGCCTTCACACATTGGCTTGGAACATTGGAACTTTGAAGATGGATTTGGAACCTTTGAAAGATATCTCTTCATGTAGGATAAGGCATAGGAACTCATACTTATGAGTTATTATCTTTTACCCCTTGTAAAAGTCTATTTGACTTGACATTTATTTGTAATCACTTGAAGTCATTCACCTACCTGATTAGTCGTGGAAAAGAGAATAGTTAAGTGGAGAGAATATCTCCCTACTTTTAGAGGAGAGATTCTAGGGAGCCTTAGTTTGAATTTCAAATTCAAATGATCAAAAAATTCCTATAAAAGATGATTTGAAAAGTCGCGGTTAGTTAAGTCACTTTAGCTCACTCCCCGAGGCAATTTTTCATTGTAACTGAGTGTGTGTTAGTGCTACTCCATAGCCTACACCACCACACCTCAATTAGCTATGCTTGTCATGCTATTGAGCTTGTACAATTTCATTAATCAATAGATATACACACATTTCTCAATTCTGGTTCTCTGTGTTAACTTCTCCAAGTCTGTCAACTTCAAAGGAGCATATCTCAGGATCTACTGAACCAAATCAAGAGATCTATAGCTCATTGGAACCAGCTCAAGGTCTTCTACAAGCATACAAAATCTCAGAGGATTTCATTCAGCCATTTGGGAGAAATTCGCTTCGAAGTGCACACTGGTCTGTGTCTGCAGAGTTCCTAAAAAGTCGGGGGTATCTAGAAGTTTGCTAAACTTATTTCTCAGTGCATAGTTTATCAATTGAAGTGATTCCACTTGTGATTGGTAGCTTACTAAGGTACTTTAATACTGCCAAAAGGAATTGTTCCAATTTTAAGTGTGCTGGACACACTGAGTAAAAGTTTGAGCAGGTATCACTACAGGAATAGAAAGTTTTTCTTGATTCTTGAAGTACCAAGTTATCTGTTTTGGATTGATCATTAACCAAAACATTTTCAAAGTACATATATGGTTTCTTTGTGTCATTTGGAAGCTAAGCAAGTATACTAAGCATATCTGAAGAGAAAAGAGGGCAGGTGTGAAGCAGGTTTTGCAGCACCAACTGATTTCCTGAGTGCATCCAACCATCACTCCCAACAGTGGTATCAGAGCAATTAAGGTAATCATGGGTGATGGTTTCCCTTCCTTCATTGACAAATTGGATAGAAATAACTACCAGGCTTGGTCATTGAGAATGAAGACCTATCTACAAGGGAGAAGTCTATTTGGATACATATCAGGAGATGAGGAGTTGTCCTCATTCAAGACTAGAGGACTACCTACAAAGGATGAACATGAAAGGCTCAACCAATGGTGTGCAAAGGATGCTTTGGCAAGGTCTTATCTCTTAAACTCTATATCTGACTTTCTTTTACCTCATGTAAGGAACTGTAAGACTTCCCAAGAGACTTGGGAAACCTTGTCAAACTATTTTTCTTCCAACACAAGGGCTAGGAAGAATCAATTATGGATTGAGTTCACAACCCTTAGGAAGCAGCCCAAGCAATCAGTCTCAGAGTATGTGACAAAAATCAAAGATGTGGCAGACCAATTAGCAAGCATTGGAGAAGAGATTGAAGAAGAGCAAATAGTCAGGCAAGTGACAAATGGACTCAAGGCAGATGATAAGTGGGAAAGTTTCACCACTGCAATGGATCTCTATATGGACATGCATACCCCTGATCTCACAACACTCATGGGCCAACTATTTACACATGAAGCAAAGTTTACAAAGGCTGGAGATCAATCAAAAGGTAATAATCCCTCTGCTCTCTATACTGATAAGAAGGTTAAAGATAAAGGCAAGAAGAAACAGGATGAAGAAGGCTCTACCTCTCAAGCTAATTATGCAGGGAGAGGTAGGTCATCTAGAGGAAGAGGCAGAGGAGGTAAGTCAGGTAGGGGGAGACCCTACAACTCATCACCATGCAACATTTGTGGATTGTCTAATCATACCACAGATGAATGCTACAAGAACTACAAAAATCAGAGAGGAAGAGGCTACTCAAGAGGTGGATACTCTCAAGGGAGAGGCAGATTCAACCAACATCAAAGCTACAATGGATACAACAACCAATACAACAACAACTACAACAACAACCACAATGGAAACTACCAAGGTGGATTCAGAAATAGAAGAGACTACAACAACTACATAGAGGAGCAAGATGACTCCTTATTGATCATGAATATGACCTCCAAGATAGGTACAAATGATGATCATTTATTTTACATTGACTCAGGATGTTCTAACCATGTAGCTGGCAATGTGGCACTACTTTCTGATTTGGAAGAGCCCAAGGGCAAACATCAGGTACAAACAGGTGATGACACTAAACACTCTGTTATCAAAATTGGAAATGTGAAGACATGTGATGGTAATCAGAACCTATTAAGCAGGGTACTCTATGTACCAACAATAACTAAGAATTTAATGAGTGTTGGTCAGATTGTGGAGAAAGGTTTGCAGGTCAGATTCACACAACATGGAGCATATGTGGAGGATCCAAAACAAGGATTCAGAAGGATAGCCAAAGGGGAGAAATCAGGTAGATTGTTTACATTTGAGCTAGAAGATACAAAAAACATTGCTTTGTATAATTACAAGGATCAGACACTTTCAGAGTTAGAGATATGGCACAAGAGATTAGGGCACATAGGTGAAAGGACTCTAAAGCAAATGTGCAGGGATCAATGTGTGCTTGGGATACCTAATGTATCCAAGCAACATATGATTTACAAATGTGGATCATGTCAATTTGGTAAGTCTCACAGATTACCCTACTCAAGGAAAGGTTTCATGCATGAAGATTACCTAGATTTGGTACACACAGATGTTTGGGGACCTAGCAAGGACCCTTCCATTTCTGGTTCAAGGTATTATGTGTCCTTCATTGATGACTATAGCAGGTGGACCATTTTATACTTTATGAAGCACAAAGATGAAGTATTTAATTGTTTCAAGAGGTATCTTGCACTTGTTGAAAATCAAACAGGTAGAAGCTTGAAGAGGCTAAGGTCAGATGGTGGAGGAGAATACTTCTCCAATGAGTTTGAAGATTTCTTGCAGGAAAGAGGCATCAAAAGGGAGATCACTACAAGGTACTCACCTGAACAAAATGGGGTAGCAGAAAGAAGGAATAGACTTATAGTAGAAACAGCTAGGTCTATGCTTAATGAGAAAAAGTTGCCAAATTACCTATGGGTAGAGAGTGTATCCACTGCTACTTATCTCATCAACAGGTTGCCATCCAAATCACTTGATGGCATGACACCATATGAAGCATGGCATGGTAAGAGACCCTCTCTGGATCATTGCAAAATCTTTGGTTGTGTAGCATATGTGCATATTCCCTCACAGGTAAGGGGAAAGCTAGACCCCAAGGCTGAAAAATGTATCTTCATTGGTTATGATTTGAACCAAAAAGGATACAGATTCTACAACCCCACAAACAAAGGGTTCAAGGTAAGCAGAGATGTCATATTTGATGAAAATGACTCTTGGTATGAGAATGAATGCAGGAAAGTGAGTCTACCCTATGATATGGAAGAAGATTTTCCAAAGCTTACCAAGGAAGAGCCAACTCAGCAAGAAGATTCAAGCTCAGATGATGATACAATAAACCTTGAAGAGTTCAAGGCTTGGAAGTCCAAAGGAAAGATGAAGATGAAGCAATTAGAGGATAAGCCAGAAACTTCTACTCAAGCAATGAGGAGATCTCAAAGAGAGAAGAAGAAGCCTATCAGATTTGGGTATGACACATCACTTGTAACTAAACATTCTGTATATCTTGCAAAAGACTTGTTGAATGAAGAACCAGGTACCTATGAAGAAGCAATTACCAAACCAGAATGGAGAGAAGCCATGGATGAAGAGATAGAAGCTCTCAAGGAAAGTGATACTTGGGACTTGGTACCCAAGAAGGACTCTATGAAGGTGATAGGATCCAGATGGATCTACAAACTAAAGAAGAATTCAGATGGAACAATAAACAGGTACAAAGCTAGGTTGGTAGCCAAGGGTTTTGCACAAACCCAAGGCATTGATTATGAGGAGACATTTTCTCCTGTGGCCAAGATGCCAACTATCAGAGTTATGGTGAGTGTAGCTGCATCCAAGAATTGGAACATGTACCAATTGGATGTGAAGAATGCATTCTTGAATGGATGGATATCTGAAGAAGTCTACATGTCACAACCACCTGGCTATGAAGATCCAAAAAAGGTACATTATGTTTGTAAATTGAAGAAGGCTCTGTATGGTTTAAAGCAGGCACCTAGAGCATGGAATTACAGGTTGACCACCTACCTCCAAGACCAAGGATTTCTGATGAGCAAAGCAGACACTTCTCTATTCATAAAGAGAAGTAGTACAGAGGTAATCTACTTATGTGTTTATGTTGATGACATCATCATTACAGGTAATGATGTCAATGGGATTAGACACATCAAAGGACAGATGATGAAAGAATTCAAGATCAGTGATCTTGGATTGTTAAAGTATTTCTTAGGTCTTGAATTGGTCTATACAAATTCAGGTATCTACATCACTCAAAAGAAGTATGTATAGGATATGGTCAAGAAGTTTGGTTTGCAGTATGCTAAGATATCTACTACTCCAATGGAGGTTAATCAAAAGCTAAGTGCTCATGAAGGAGAAGAAATCAAAGACATTACAGGATACCAAAGTATGGTAGGTAGTTTGAACTATGCTACCTTGACAAGAATTGACATAGCATATGGAGTAAGTGTGCTTAGTCAATTCATGCACAAACCAAGAGTGCCTCACCTAGAGGCAGCAAAGAAGATCTTGAAGTATTTGAAGGGAACACAAAGTCATGGTTTGTATTTTCCTTATACATCAGATATTGACATAAAAGTTTACTCAGATGCAGATTGGGCAGGATGCAAGGATGATAGGAGAAGCACCTCAGGTTACATTTGTTTTGCAGGAGATAAGCCTATTTCTTGGTCAGCCAAGAAGCAACCTACAGTGGCATTGTCATCCACTGAAGCAGAGTATAGAGGACTTGCCAATGCAACTCAAGAAGCTATCTGATTGAAGCTTCTATATACAGAGTTAGGTCTACATACAAGACCACCTATTATCTTTGGAGACAATACTAGCTCTCTTCACCTTGCAGCAAATCCAATTTATCATGCCAGAACCAAACACATAGAGGTTCATTACCACTATGTGAGAGAGAAGTTACTTAGCAAAGAGATTCAATTGACATATGTGTCTACTAGTATGCAATGTGCAGATTTACTTACAAAGGCATTGGATGGAAACAAGTTATGCAGATTCAAATCTATGATTGGATTGCAGGAAGTTATTGAAGAATGAAAGAGAAGACTTAAGCCAAAGTGTTTGGCTTGAGGGGGAGCTGTTGGTGCATATCAAGCCTTCACACATTGGCTTGGAACATTGGAACTTTGAAGATGGATTTGGAACCTTTGAAAGATATCTCTTCATGTAGGATAAGGCATAGGAACTCATACTTATGAGTTATTATCTTTTACCCCTTGTAAAAGTCTATTTGACTTGACATTTATTTGTAATCACTTGAAGTCATTCACCTACCTGATTAGTCGTGGAAAAGAGAATAGTTAAGTGGAGAGAATATCTCCCTACTTTTAGAGGAGAGATTCTAGGGAGCCTTAGTTTGAATTTCAAATTCAAATGATCAAAAAATTCCTATAAAAGATGATTTGAAAAGTCGCGGTTAGTTAAGTCACTTTAGCTCACTCCCCGAGGCAATTTTTCATTGTAACTGAGTGTGTGTTAGTGCTACTCCATAGCCTACACCACCACACCTCAATTAGCTATGCTTGTCATGCTATTGAGCTTTTACAATTTCATTAATCAATAGATATACACACATTTCTCAATTCTGGTTCTCTGTGTTAACTTCTCCAAGTCTGTCAACTTCAAAGGAGCATATCTCAGGATCTACTGAACCAAATCAAGAGATCTATAGCTCATTGGAACCAGCTCAAGGTCTTCTACAAGAATACAAAATCTCAGAGGATTTCATTCAGCCATTTGGGAGAAATCCGCTTCGAAGTGCACACTGGTCTGTGTCTGCAGAGTTCCTAAAAAGTCGGGGGTATCTAGAAGTTTGCTAAACTTATTTCTCAGTGCATAGTTTATCAATTGAAGTGATTCCACTTGTGATTGGTAGCTTACTAAGGTACTTTAATACTCCCAAAAGGAATTGTTCCAATTTTAAGTGTGCTGGACACACTGAGTAAAAGTCTGAGCAGGTATCACTACAGGAATAGAAAGTTTTTCTTGATTCTTGAAGTACCAAGTTATCTGTTTTGGATTGATCATTAACCAAAACATTTTCAAAGTACATATATGGTTTCTTTGTGTCATTTGGAAGCTAAGCAAGTATACTAAGCATATCTGAAGAGAAAAGAGGGCAGGTGTGAAGCAGATTTTGCAGCACCAACTGATTTCCTGAGTGCATCCAACCATCACTCCCAACAAATTAGTCACATTGATGGTGACCGAGGAGATGAACCAAGGAGGTTCACAATCAAAGGGCAGCCGAGCCCAAGTTTTCTATGTAGGTAGAAGCAAAGGAAAAAGAGGTGGACAAAACTCCCAAGGCAGAGGGAGAGGAAGATCAAGCTCAAGCTCAAGCAACCAAGAAGGCTCCAACCAAAGGTATAGATCAAGAGGAAGAGGAAGGAGTAGAGGAAGAGGAGGAAGATCACATGAAAGAGAAGTATCCAATGGAGAATGCTACAATTGTGGAAAACTGGGCCATTATGCAAGAGATTGTTGGTCGGAGGAGGAAATCAAGGATACAAAAGGAACCAAGGTAATTATGCTAGTACTTCAACAAATTCAGGAAATGAGAACTTGCTTATGCTGTATGGTTCAAGTGAAAGAGTCAATGCAGATTTTACATGGTACATTGATAGTGGTTGTAACAACCATATGAGTTGCAATAAAGATGTTTTCTTTAATTTACATTCACCCATCACTCAAGGACATGTAGAGATAGGGGATGACACTGAGCACAAGATTACACAGGTGGGAGATGTTGTATTGAATGGATCTCAAAGCTCCAAGGTGTTGAAGGATGTGTTGCATGTGCCAACTATCACAAAGAACTTGGTTTCGGTAGGTCAAATGGTTGAAAGAGGTTATGAGGTGAGGTTGAATGAGCAAGGATGTTTTATTGAAGACCCCATGCAGGACTACAAGCTCATAGCAAAAGGAAAGAAGCAAGGAAGACTCTTCACCATGGAGTTAAAGCCATCAACCCCTCACACTGTCTACTTGTCAATTGGAAATAAATAGATTGCAGAAATGGACTTATGGCATAAAAGAATTGGGCACATAAACTTACAAAGGATGAAGGACATGCAAAGGAAGGGCTTGGTGAGTGGTCTACTGGATCTTACATATCAGAATATGCAACATTTGTGCCATGCTTGTCAATTAGGAAAACAAAGCAGATTGCCATTCAAGAAGGGAGCACATGTGAGCAATGAAGTGTTGAATCTCATACACACAGATGTATGGGGACCTACAAGGGATCCATCCATTGGAGGTAATAGATATTTTGTCACATTTATAGATGATCATTCAAGGTTTGTTTGGATGTATTGCACGATGTCAAAGTCAGAGGTGTTTTACCACTTCAAGAGGCTCAAAAACCTAGTGGAGAAGGAAACATGGAAGCATATAAAGACTCTCAGATCGGATGGAGGGGGAGAGTATTTTTCAAATGACCATGGCATGAAAAGGCAATTCACTTGTAGGTATCAAACAAAATGGGGTGTCACATTTATAGATGATCATTCAAGGTTTGTTTGGATGTATTGCACGATGTCAAAGTCAGAGGTGTTTTACCACTTCAAGAGGCTCAAAAACCTAGTGGAGAAGGAAACATGGAAGCATATAAAGACTCTCAGATCGGATGGAGGGGGAGAGTATTTTTCTACATGACCATGGCATGAAAAGGCAATTCACTTGTAGGTATCAAACAAAATGGGGTGGCAGAAAGGAAGAATATATACATAGCAGAAGTGGCTAGATCTTTGTTAAATGAAATGAATGTTCCTAACTCTTATTGGGCTGATGCAACAAATACAGCCATATACATTATGAATAGGTGTCCAACCTCAAGAGTACATGAAGTTACACCTTATGAAGCTTGGTGTGGTAAGAAACCCAATCTTTCACATCTCAAAGTATTTGGTTGTGTGTGTTATGTTCACATACCTCAAGAATTGAGACACAAGTTAGACCTGAAGGCGGATAGGTGTATATTTCTTGGATATTCTTCACAGCAAAAAGGGTTTTTAGATGGTATAACCCTTGCACCAAAGAGATTAAGGTATCAGGATGTAATATTTGATGAGTTGCTGCCTTGGTATGGTAGAAAAGATGTGTTACATGTTGACGATGCATATGAAGCCGAGAAGAAGTTCAAAGAGCAACAACAAATCATGGAGATAAGTGGTCCAACCACTTCAAGCACACCAACAAAGGAGATTACTACATCAGCTTGGCATGGAAGGACAAGGAATGAAGCTCATTCAACTGAAGGAAGTAGTAAAGGAAAGGAAAAGGCAAATGACGAAGACCATCGATGGGTAGACATGGAATCTACAAGTGATGAAGATATGGAAAAATTAGAAACTCAAGGATTTAGAGCATCTAAACCAAGGAGGAGGAGATTTCTACCACCTAATGGTGAGGTAAGGTCATCCAATAGGGTTAAATACCCTGTTCAAAGGTTAACTTATGATTCATTCATTGCAAGACACTATTCCTACATGAGTCAAGTTATAGCTTGTGAAGAACCTAATTTTTTTGAAGAAGCAAATAAGCATAGGGAATGTATTGAAGCCATGGAGGAGGAATTCAAAGCACTTGAAGAAAATGATACTTGGTCATTGATGCCAAGAACAAAGGACATGAAAGTCATTGGCAACAAATGGGTGTACAAGGTAAAGAGGCATGCAGATGGGAGCATCTCTAGGTATAAAGCAAGGCTGGTTGCCAAAGGTTTTGCTCAAACCTATGGCATAGACTTTGAGGAAACATTCAGCCCAGTAGCTAAGATGTCCACCATCAGAAGTTTGATTGCAATTTCAGCCTCAAAATGTTGGAAGATGTACCAATTGGATGTGAAGAGTGCTTTCCTAAATGGAGAGCTTAAAGAGGTAGTCTTCATGGACCAGCCCCAAGGCTTTGAAGATGAGAGGTTTCCACATCATGTATGTAGGCTAAAGAAGGCTCTTTATGGACTCAAGCAAGCCCCAAGAGCTTGGAACCAAAGACTTGTGGACTACTTATTAAAATGTGGATACAATCAAAGTCATGCAGACCCATCACTCTTTGTGAAGAAGGAAGGTAGCAAAATTGTTTTAATTTGTATATATGTTGATGATTTGATCATTACAGGGGATGATGAAGCCAACATCAAGGACATAAAGAGGAAGCTTGGATGTGAATTTAAAATCTCAGATTTAGGGATTTTAAGGTACTTCCTTGAGATTGGAAGACCATCTCATGGATGTCAAAGAAACCGTGGCTCTTTCATCGACCGAAGCTGAGTATATAGGCTTAGCACAAGTCTCATGTGAGCTTATGTGGCTCAAGAAGTTGTTTTTTGATCTTGATTTTTAGGTTAAGCAAGTACCTATTTTTTGTGACAACATAAGTAGCATATGCTTGGCTCAAAATCCGGTGTTCCATGCAAGGTCGAAGCATATAGAAGTGCATTACCACTTTATTCGAGAGAAAATCATGTCAAAGGATGTCAAGGTGGAGCATGTCAATGAGCATATATCACTGCTTGTGGACCTAGTGGAGGGCAGCCATCTTCCATTTTTGCATTGGGGTGTTAGAATCATCCCCCATCATTTTGTGCTCAAGTTTAGATATTAGAATAGATTTTGGAGTTATTTTAGGCTTCTTTAATTGTTCTTCATCAGGTTGTTTTTCATCATTTTGTTTTTCATCATTTTGTTTTTCATCAATAGGAGTTTCCTTTGATTTTTCATAAGATTTATTTTCATTTTGAGTAGTTGGCTTCAGATCACTTATCATAGGGTTGTTTACCTTATTTAATTTCCTTTTTCTTTGTTCACATGCTTTTGAACTTTCTCCTTGTTCAAATTGAACCTTCTTTGGTTTTGGATCTTCTCTCATCTGTCTCCTTGTAATTCTTCTTCCTGAATCATTTAAGTCTCGTTCATCATCCGATTTTCTCTTCTCTTCAACATTTACAAGATGTGAATAAATAGATAAGTGATCAACAGGCGAATTCCATGTAGTCTTTTGCATGATATCATCTTGTAGCTCAAGCGTAAGCACCACCTCCTTTACTTGTCAATCCACGGAGACGTGAGGAACGGTATGGAGACCACGAGCAAGTGAAGGCACAAGTGCGTGAGTGAAAGCACACAAGCATGCACACACATACACACACACGCGCACAAGGCAAGATCAAAGAGAGGAACAATGGAAAGTTTTCTATTGCAAAGGAAATCTCTTACAAAAGATCTATTCTCTAACAAGCTAACCTCAAAAATGAGCTCTCTAGCTCTTTTTATAGTTTTCTGACTAGTTTTGGCCCTGTCCAGACCTAGTGTCCGGCCTAGCTAAAAATTAGGTTCCAGGGCTTATTTGAGGGCTCAAATGAAGTCTAAAAATTACGAAAATTGGTAGGATGATACTTCTAATACTCCTCAAGCTTAAGGACTCCTCGGCTTGAACAAAATGGAGTTACAAAAATAGTAAATGGTATTTACAATGGTTTTTAGTGATGGAAATCACTATTTTTGTAGGGGATTCTTCTAAAAATTTGACATGTACTTCTTGGAGCTCCCTACTTGCTCCTTCTTCTTGTGTGTGTCCACCTTTCTGATGTGCTTCCATGCTTGTACTTGACCTTGAGTTCCAACACCCCCCCCCCCTCTCGAGTCTGTTGTCCCTGACATACCCTTGTTTTAATGGTTGTTGCAGGTAGTGCTGTGAGAGGTGGTGTCCATTTTGTAGAAACGAGAGCCATCTATCTTCCAAATGTGGCAAGATCGATTGGCAAGTTCTTCATTTGTCTCTTTGAGCCTGTGCAAGTGGTAGTCCCATGAAATGTGCTTCATCCTTGGATTCCAGCATGAATGTGTCGTTGTGAGTCTCCATTGATGGCCTCTAGATCTTCCAAAGGTGATGTTCATAGGAGTCATGCCAAGTACCCGTTGTTGTACACCCGCCGTTTGTGATGGAACATTGTTGATGAATGTCCGTGTTGATGGTCCACCGATGAAATTTTTTGAGTGCCTGGTCCTGTCTCCTCTTTGCAAGGAAACATTTGCCAAATACTGAGAAATAAATTTCTTTATATTCCTTGACAAAAAACATTGGGTAACTACACCAAGCTTAGTTTCACATATTCTCTTTAGCTCACCATAAGCAGGAGTCTTCTCACCCAGTATACAAACAAGGATTTTCAGGGTACCAAACTAACCCTTGCAGATATCTCCTTGGATGCTCTTGTACATACAGTAGTTAAAGATCGCTCAAGTTGTGGGCCTTAGAGATCTTCCCTCCTACCAAGGTAAGGGGATACAGTAGTTGTGGATGCCATGTTCATGCCAAGTGCTTGACATCTACCACATAAGGCAACAATAATATCATTCTGCTAGCCGAGACACACTTCTATCAAAACTAATAAATGCCCAGGAATCAACGGTTCCATTTTTCAACTAAGCATGACTCATTCATGTTCCATGAGCCAAACCTGGGAACAAGCTCTCTCTCTCTCTCTCTTTTTTGTTGAGCGATGTCACAAAACAAGAAGACAGATGTTAGTATCAGAAAAAATAGTTGACATATGTCAATGTGCTCTTGTGCATGGGACTCTCAAATTTGTCTATGCACGACCATGTAATGTGGCCCTATATTAATTCATACTTTGGAAATGCATGACCTGAATGGTGAAAAAGATAGGGTTGTGCAAGGAGCACATGGTTGTCGCTCGTCGAGGCTTGATGTCACTTGCAGATGTTGATGCCATCTTTGTCAGAGGTATCCATTGTATCTTGAAATGATGTAAGCTCGTGATTGTTGAATGACAACTGATCCTTCCTCTTTATGGGGATCCATTTGAGAATGGTCTTCAACTGTTTGGTGATCTCCTTTGGCTGCTTCATGTTTGGATGGTTTTTAGAGGGTTTGATCCTCCGTGGTTGGTTCTTTGGTTCTGTGGAGCCTACTGGTGCTTTTGGCTTCCCTACCCATACCATTGTTGCTATTCTGTTTACTATCACCGAAGAAATGGTTTTATCTTCCTTTGGTCTCTCTGCTCTGTTCTTTTCCTTGTTTCTCCTTGGCTTCTTGATTGAGATCTTTTTCAGAGTGGAGAGCATAGGCCTTTGTGCCTGTAAGAGTCCTTTGGGAACCCAGATGTGTAATTGCCCTTGTTGAGCTGCAACTAATCTCTTAGGCACCCATATTTGTCGCAGACCTTCTTGTTGAGTTGGTTGTGGTTGCTTGGTTATGGTCTTCACATTGTTGGCTTGCGTGGGTGGGAATTGCATTGGCAAGGCTGGTGGTTGCTCTCCTTTTCGTATCCAGATCTGCTTCATGCTCGGAACTGCCTTCTTGTCGAATGGTGTCTTTCTATTTGATATAGCAGTTGTCTTGAACGGTTGTGTTTGCCTTTGTGGTGGAATTACTGTGGCTACCTGAGTCTTTGAAGAAGAAGAGAGATCCACTTGCCTTCGAACCTGTTCTTCCATGATTGACTCCTTCTGCATCATAGAGCTTTTGACACATACAATATCTTCTTCTATATGATTAGTCTTAGAAGAACTAAGAGAATGTGTGACATCCGGATTTGTGAGCATGCAGTTCTCTAATTCTAATGTAATGCATTGTTCCTGTACCCAAACTTGAAGAATTTGACTTCTTAGGTTCAAGTTGACTGCATGGTCGTAAATCCAATCTTGACCCAAGACAAGTGGTTCTGTAAGGTCCTCATCTTGACACACTAGCATTTTGACTTTCATTGGAACATCTTGAAGGTAGATGGGAAATTCCACCTCGCCCAAACAAGGGGTTTCCACACCTCCCAATCCTATGAGATAAGCTTCTATGCGATTGATGTTCAACTGCAAGTCTCGGCAGTAGGAAAGTCTAACTGCACTAGTTGCTGCACCTGAGTCAATCAATGCTTTCACAGTTCTTGCACTCTTTCCTTGTCCTATCTCTATGGTCACAAAGGGACGTCAATCAATGCTTTGAGAAGTAATTATGCCTAATTTTTGGCACATATCCATGTGATATTTTGGGGCGTTTGCGTTGACATTTAGGCCTAGTTGCCTTAACTTATTTCGCCTAATATGCTCTCTGGCCTCTACCTGTGCTTCTTCTCTCACTCTTAACTCTTCTTCTTTTCACTTCTTAGCAGTGTTGAGTCTCATTAGCATATCCTCAGTAAGAGGTTCTTGATACAACTTGACTCATTAGGGGAAAAAAGGAACACTGCATGGGCCTTTTAGATTAGTGAGTGATTAAGGATGGATCAATGAGAAGAGGGTGGTGGACACAATCTAGTGGCTTAATCACATAGGCTAGGCATAGGCTTCCCTTGTTTTTTTGTGGTCAAACATGAGAAAACCGGAGAGAATTCGTGGGTTTCCTTTTGAGAGTTGTTTTGAAAATCTTGGCAATGATTTACAACCCTTGGATTGCTTGGCTAAGGTAAAATGGCAAAAGTCAAGGCTACTTATATCCTGTACCCTTCGATTGACTTGAATACAAATGGCCAAGATCAAAGCCATGATTGTGAACTGCGCCAATCCATCTGTATCATTAGATCGTGCTCAAAATCCACGCTTCAGTTTGAATTCCGGGAAGAAAGAGCGCTTGAATTGTTAGCCATTGGATGGATCCAAGATCCCATGGCTCACATTGTTCATAGAGAGGAGATTGGCACCTTTTCATAGCGACCCTTAGATGGGAAGAAGGATCCGACGTCCATCGTCTCTTCACGAAATGAGCGCAACCCCATTTGCGGCCAAGCGTCCGATCAAAGCTGATCTAATGGCTAATAAAGCTACAGAAATTGCGCAGAGCTACTGTCCCAAGTCCCACGAAATGAGCTCAGCCCCATTTGTGGCCAAGCGTACGATCAAAGCCTATCTAATGGCTAAAAAAGATGCAGAAAGTGCACAGAACTACTGTCCCAACTCTCTCTCTAATTTTTGAAATTTTCAACATACACCATCAATCAAAGCAATCCAAAGGTCATAAATTATCACGCTATGAGAGTTCATAGAGAACTTTACAAAAAATATTATTTTATTTTCCAATACCACTAGTGGTTTCAACTAGCCTCTTAATCTCACATATTAAGCTCTTTAATCCCTAAAAATTAGGGATCCTTACAAGGCCCATGCAGGGTCCATTTTTCCCCTAATGTCTACATCCACTAATATAGATTGGCAAGACGTCACCCTCTAGAGTGGCCAATTGAATAGGACCGCTAGTGGAGATTCTATTAATGATCATGGGTCCATATTCTCACTTTTCCAATTTACGAGCATGTTGCTTTAGTGTGTAAACCAGCACTAGGTCTCCCTCTTTCAAGCTCTTATCCTTGATGTGTGCATCAAAGTATGCCTTTTGTCTTTTCTTTGCAGCATAGATGCCTGCTCCCACTCGTAGCCTCGTCTCACCTAAGCGTTCTAGATCAAAGATCCTAGAGGACAGTTCATGTCCATGCCACTCATGCTCTTGTGCTACTTTTAAAGCCGGTATTAGGAAGTCTAATGGTAGCACAACATTCTAGCCAAAAACCATCTGAAATGGGGTGGCATTGAGTACCGTTTTATAGCTCGATAGGCCCAAACAACATGATGAAGTTGTTTGTCCCAATCAGAGCGTTTATTATTTACTAGTTTAGTCAAGACATTACATAGGATCTTGTTTGTGCTCTCAGCTTGTCCGTTAGCTTGGGGATGATAGGGGGCAAATTTCTTATGTATCACCAAGAATTCTTGGAGAAGATTTTCAATGACTTCATTCAAGAAGTGTGTGCCTCTATCACTCACTAACTCGATTGGTAGTCCATATCTCGTGAACACGTTTTCAAATAAGAACTTTGCCATTGTTTGAGCATCATTCTTTGTTGTGGCTTTTACCTCTACCCACTTAGTAAGGTAATCAGTGGCTACAATGATATATTCTGCATGGGAGTTCCTAGTTGGAGGGTTAATAGGACCTACAAAGTCTATGCCCCACTTTGAGAATGCACGTCCTCCCATCATTGGCCTCAAAGGCATCTCGTCTTTTCTAACTGGATATTGTGCATGTTGGCATGTGTCACATTTCTTCACATAGGTATGTGCATCCATATGAAGAGTGGGCCACCAAAGTCCTGAGAATAGAATGGTCTTGATTACTCGATCAAGCCCAAAGTGTCCACCTGCAACACCACTGTGTTCAGTTTTTAAGACTTTCAAATAATTTGATTCATGAACGCACAATCTTAGGTAACCATCTTTTCCTCTCCGGTATAGGTTGTCTCCAACTAAGGCATAGTCTTGTGCCTCTTGCTCCATGCTTCATCTTCTTGCTAGACTAGCCTCTTTGGGTAATGCTCCTGATCTCATAAATTCTACCAATGGAGCACTCCAGTATGGAATTAACGATACATGATAAAGAGTCGCGTGCTCCATTGGGGGCTTTCCCTGGCACACTTGACAATTCTTAATCCACTCATGTATTTCTTTGTCCATGCTAGGCCAATACACTCCTAAACGTTTCAAATTCTGCAATGTTTGTTGTTTAGAATAGTGATTTCCTAGCATTCCTTCATGGGCTTGTTGCAACCAACTACTATGTTCATCATCCTCAACACAACAAGCTAGTACACCTTCTGTATCTTGTTTGTACATGCTTCTTGCCAATATGTGATATTTTTGTGATTTTACAATTTCTTCATGTTTTAACATTCTTATTTGCGGGTCCAAAGGTTAAGACAAGTACCAACTTATTCACCCATTTAGGAACAACTTCTAAATTGAACAGATAAGCATCGGGCAATTCATCAGACACTCCTTGCGATGACTCGGCTGAAGTGATGCGAGAAAGGTGGTCTGCCCTAAGGTGGGTCCTACCTTTTTGAACAACCACTTCAAGGTCATATTCCATTAGTAATAGGAACCATCTTAGTAAGCGTCCTGTATTGCAAGGTTTATTGACCAAATATAACAAAGCTTGATGATCAGTGAAAAACTTAAACTTATTGGCCAATAGATCGTGTCTAAACTTCTTCACAGCATATACCATGCCTAAGCACTCTCGCTCTGTTGTGGTATAGTTTCGTTGAGCTGCAGTTAACTGTCTGCTAGCGTATGCTATGGGTAAATCTAAATTTCCTTCACCTGTGGGTTGTGCTAGCACACATCCTATGGCATGATTGGAGGCATCCATATGGACATGGAATGGCTTATTCCAATTAGGAGTGGTCAGTATTGGTGCTGTGCACAAACGTCTCTTCAATTCATTGAAGGAATTTTCACATTCGTCATTCCTCTTTAATGTTCCTTGGCCTTGGCAACTCCGCGATGGCTCTTACTTTGTACACGTCTGTTGAGATTTTGTTCTTAGAAACAATATGACCTAAGATTTTACCTTGATGCACCATGAACACACACTTTTCTCGGTTCAGACACACTCGATATTCTCTACACTTGTTGAAGATCTGTCTGAGCTCAGGGATGTGGTATCTTCTTTCTTGGGAATGAGCACATAAGTCATCCACATATACTTCTAAGCTCTTTCGCAAGAACTCTTTGAAGACATGACACATGAGCCTTTGGAATGTTGCAGGTGCATTGGTGAGACCAAATGGCATCACATGAAATGCAAAGATACCCACTCTGTGGCAAAAGCCGTTTTGTGTTGATCTTCGAGGGCGATGGCTACTTGGTTGTAACCTGAAAACCCATCAAGGAAGCTATAAACTTCCTTGCTTGCAACACACTCCAATAAATGTTCAGTGATTGGGAGCAGATAGCTATCTCTAATCGTAGCGGCATTAACTTTTTTAAGGTTAATACACACTCGCAACTTTCCATTCTTCTTGGGCACCACTACAATGGGGGACACCCATCAGTATGCTCAATCTCATAGATAAATCCAGCTTCAATCAGCCTGTCAATTTCTTCTTTTATCTTGGCCACATAAGTGTCATTATATGTGTAGGGCTTTTATTTGGTGGGCTTGGCATCAACAGTCATGGGGATCGTATGATAGCATATTCTTGGATCTACCCCCTTCAAGTCTCTATAGTGCCATGCAAACACATCCCTATATTCCCTTAATAGAGCTACGAGCTCCATTTCTTCTCTTGCACTTAGGTCATCTCCTCTATACATGCATCTCTCTTTGTTCTCTTCAATGGTCACTACAATCTTCTTGGTCTTTTCTTTATTATCATATGATTCTTCTATGATGGCCTCTCTCTTAGGCATTCGTACCAAAATTTTTTGGTCTTCAACTTCATATTTCTTGAAATTTTCTGGTACTTCAAACAATGACTCCTCCTCTTCTTGTTTCACTGCTTTTCTTTTCTTTTTCTTTTGACTACTCTCACTTCCATCCTTTGAATTTACTGTTTTAATGCTTGTGAGAGGTTCTTCTTCTTTCTGGTTAAACACTCCTACATCTTCTAAATCGTTCTTTTCCGAGGTAAAGAAACTATCCATCACAATGGACTAGATCGTCGTCATCCTCTTCCTCTTCTATGACATCACTAGGGTCACATTCTTCTAGCAAGGGCTGACACATGAACACTGAAATATCATAACCCTCCTCATCACAATGAGGTGTCCATTGTTCTTCATTAACAACAATGTCCAAGGTGGCCAAGATTTCTGCCCAACCATGAGGCTCAAATTCCTCATCTGGAAAGATCATTGGTGTATAGGCTGGGTCTTTAATTGGTCTATCTCCTGGGGGAGTTCCTTCTTCTCTTCCTTTTAAGCGCTTTTCCTCTTCCTTAGCGACCTTGCACATCCACAAGTGAGTATCTTCATGCAGCCATGATGGATCAGGTGAACTTCCAGAATGCACAGAGACAGAATCTTCTTTCACTTTGTGGATAGGATTCCACTGTAGGGGTGGTACATCTCTGAAGGTGTAATCCTTCAAATTGACCTTGGTGGTGACCCCTAAGTGCTGTAAGTACAAGGAATTGGTTCCCCAATCCTGTACTATTTGCAATTGTCGTAGGCAGGATCTTCCTAGGATCATCTCGTAGACATTATTTTTCTCAAAGTCACATATAGCAAATGTGTGTTCAAAATCTACACCACAAGTGGTTAGAGTTATCCCTTCTAGCAATCCTAGAGGTCTTTCAAAATGACCGTCGGCCATTTGAAGCTTCATTCTAGTTGGTCTTAAGGTGGGTTTGCCCCATCGCTTCCACAAGGAGGTGGTTGCAATAGCAACACCAGCACCTGAATCTATGATTGCTTTGGTTGTGTAACCTTGGTAGGTGATTGGAAGATAAGTATTACCTTCTTCACCCTCACACATGTCTCCTATTTTATCGAGAGGTATCTCTAGAACTTTTTGCTTAGAGCCTGATTTTGGCATTTTGGAATCAAGTTCTAGAACCTGATCCTTCACGTGATTCCATAGTTCAGGTTTTGCTTTGAGCAGCTCTTCTACAGTGAGATGACACTGAACCTTAGTGTTCTTCATGACATCAGTGTTCCTTGGAACCACTGAGTCTTCGTTTCTTACCAGTATTGTGGGAGCTCTGATCTGAATAGACTCAGATTCCCATGGGCCAGTGAATTGTGGAAGCTCTTCTAAAGTATTAGATTCAAAATCTAATCTTTCATCTTCTTGTTGTTCTGCTTCATCTCCGTAAATAGATGGAATGTCTAGGGGAAATTGATCATGAAGGTCATCAATCTCACGAATAGGAGGGGAACTACCCTTCTCCTTGACCCATTTCTCCTCTTGTATTTCCCACAAGAACTCTTGAGAGTAATTTTGAATTGAAAGAGGTGTTCCAACATTCATAGAATTAGGAACATAAGCTGCCATTGGTGGTGAGCTTCCTCTCTCAATAACTGATTGAGCTTGTGGAGGTAAAGAAACTTGTGGTTTGTTTACCAACTGCTCTAATCTTTCTAGTAAGCCCTGGAAATGCAAATCCAGTTTGACAGAGTTTGTATGATTGAACTTTTGACTAGTCTCGAGTATAGCTTGTTGAAAGTTTTTCAAGCTCAAGAGTGTGGGAACATGCCCCAAATTGAACCTTCCACATCATCCACAATCAAAGGAGGCTGATTTCCACGAGTTTGAGGCATCCAATTATGCCCATAATGGAAAGAAGTTGATTAGAGAAGATTTAGCTCACCTCTTGATGTGATTGGACCTCACTTTTGACATGTATATGCTTTTGATTGGTTAAAGAGGTTAGTATGAGGTCTTTAAAACCTCTAATGAGTTGTATTATGACTTAGAGTCGTGGAAATACGTGCCCAAGCTGCCCCCTTGCTTAAGCACACCCCCTACTAGCTGTTCTCTGCATATTTTGCAGAAATTTCACTTTTACACACTCTATCTATCTAGATGTTTTTGGCAGACCCCCCGGTCTTGTAATTGTTGTTTCTCCTTCATCCGGAATCCATTTACAATGATTTTTGTTTTGTTGGAAAGCTTATAAGTTCTACTTTGTCTGGTATAAGTCTCAGGTTCAGTGCCTGCACAAGTGCAGAGAAATGTCCAGAACAGTGTCTGTCCAGTTAGCTCATACTCTGTGAAGAGATCAAGTTATCTGTTTTGTTACAGCTGGTTGAGGCATCATCCAGTATCCAAATGGAGTGATTTTACTCTCATTTGAAAGCTCTTAAAGTCTAGTTTATGCCTGCAAAATTTCATTTTCAATCTCTGCATATACTCAGAGAAACTCAGAAAATACAGAACCTATGTCTGAAAAATTTTAGGATCCTAGGAGGGTTCATTTGCTTTTGTTGTGCACATAGGAGTGTTTATCCTCCAACAGTGGTATCAGAGCTATAAGTGGAGTATCAAAGAGAGAAGAAGGAGCTACTGAAGTGAAGTGAAGACTTCATCAAATTTTGAAGGAAGGAAGCAAAGAACGGGCACGTCAACAACAAGGGGAAGCAAATACATCATCAAATCAAAGACGAAGCTTCATCAAGAGGAGTAGCTCTATTTTTTTAAGGTAAAAGCCATCCTTTTCAACTTCATTGCATCAAGGGGGAGGTTCAAAAGAGTTAGGAGGCACCATGGCTGATCTCAATGCTCAGATTGAGAAGCTCGAAAAAGGAAACTACCAACCGTGGCGATTTAGAATAAGCAATTTTTTGATGGGGAAAGGTTTGTGGGGACTTGTGAGTGGTGGAGAGCCAAAACCCTACATAGATGAGGTAAATCCAACCAATGACCAGAGAAGAGCAGTAAGAGAGTGGGATGAAAGGGACAAAAGGGTCATTTTCATTTTATCTCAGCATATTAGCAACTCTATGGTAGGGCATATTCAAGATTTGGATACATCGAAGAAGGTGTGGGAGTGCTTGGAGAGATTGTATTCAACCTCCACAAAAGCTAGAAAAATTCAGCTCAAGAATGAGCTAAATAATCTTAGGAAAAGCCCCTCTCAAGGTGCTAATGATTACATATTAAAGGTTAAAGAGCTTGCAGATGCACTAGGGTCAATCGGTTGTGCCCTAGATGATGACGATCTTGTCGCCCACACCCTAAATGGACTTAGGGATGATGAAAAATGGAGGGCTTTCACAACTTCAGTGTATGTAAGGGACTCTCTTCCTGATTTTGATCAACTAATCACTCTCATGGTGACAGAGGAGATGAACCTTGGTGGTCATAATGCCAAGGATAGCCAAGGGCAATTGTTGTATGCAGGTAGAGGAAGAGGAAGACACAACCGAGGTGCTACAAGAGGAAGAGGAAGATATCAAAGCAACCAAGGAGGTCAAGGACAACAAGAACATGCAGGTCAAAGAGGTGGAAGAGCCACAAATAGAGGAAGAGGTGCAAGATTTGGTGGAAGAGGACAAGCCACTTCAAATGGATGCTTTGTATGCGGTAAGCCCGGTCATTTTGCAAATGAATGCTATCATAGAGCTCAAAGACAAGGGAATCAAAGCAACAACAACAATTATAGAGGGCAAGGTAATTATGCAAACACACCATCCAGCCAAGGGAATGATTATTTACTTGCCATGAGGTATGGTGAAGATACAACTCAAGCTAGTGAAGATGTATGGTATGTAGACAGTGGATGTAGCAATCATATGTCATGTCGAAAGGATCTTTTTAGTAATTTGCAGGTCCCAAAGCATCAAGGGCATGTGGAAACAGGTGATAACTCAGAGCATACCATTCAACATGTGGGAGATATCAGTTTGGAAGGAAATCAAAGAGCAAAGTGCTTATCAGAGGTATTACATGTCCCTACTATTACCAAAAACTTGATTTCGGTAGGCCAAATGGTAGAAAAAGGCTATCAAGTTAGGTTCAATGAAAGAGGATGTTTTGTTGAGGATCCAAGGGCAGGTTTCAAGCTCATAGCAAAAGGAAAAAAGCAAGGGAGAATGTTCACAATGGACATAAATCAGCCACACCATTCAATGTATGTCACATATGGAGACAAGAGGATAGCAGATTTGGATCTATGGCATAAACGAATAGGTCACATCAACCTACAAAAGCTCAAGGACATGCAAAGGAGGAGCTTGGTAAGAGGCCTACCAAATTTTACATCTAAAATGTTGCATGAAATTTGTGTAGCTTGCCAACAAGGAAAACAATCAAGGCTGCCCTTCAAGAAGAGTACCTATGTAAGTGCAAATGTTTTAGACCTCATTCACACGGATGTTTGGGGTCCAACAAGAGAAGCATCCCTTGCTGGAAATAGGTATTTTGTAACCTTCATTGATGACTTTTCAAGGAAAGTGTGGTTGTATTGCATTAGAAACAAATCAGATGTGTTCCACTACTTCAAGAAATTCAAAGCACATGTGGAGAAGGAATCTGGCAAGTTTATCAAAACTTTGAGATCCGATGGAGGGGGAGAGTACTTCTCCCATGAATTTTCTGAATTTTTGCAGGTCAATGGCATCAAAAGACAATTTACATGCAGGTATACACCTCAACAAAATGGGGTAGCAGAGAGAAAGAACAGACACATAGCAGAGGTAGCAAGGTGTATGCTCAATGAAATGAATATGCCGCATTGTTATTGGGGAGAGGCTACATATACAGCCACATACATCATGAATAGATGTCCTACATCAGGTATACATCATCTAACCCCTGAGGAAGCATGGAGTGGAAGAAAACCTTGCATTTCACATCTTAGAATCTTTGGTTGTATATGCTATGTACATGTACCTCAAGAGTTGAGGTCAAAGTTAGATGCCAAATCTGAAAGGTGTATTTTTTTGGGATATTCTATGGAACAAAAGGGGTATAAATGCTATAATCCCATCACCAAGGAGCTGAAGGTAAGTAGGGATGTTGTCTTTGATGAGTTGAAGCCTTGGTATGCATGCACAAGTCCATTGCAGGTTGAAGACATAGGTGAGACAGATTTGAAGAATGATGATAGAGTTCAAGAAAGCATGGATTTGAGTGGTCCAAGCAACTCATGCAACACAAGGACACCCTCACCATGGAGTGGAAGGCTTAGGGAAAGAGAGACCAACTCTGAAGAAAGCAAATTCAAAGGCAAAGAGAAGATTTCAATTGAAGAAGGAAGCTATGTGGACGAGAGCATGTTGGAAGATGAAGAGATAGAAGAAATTCAAACTCCAGGAGTGGCAAAACAAAGAAAGAAGATGGCAACCACACCCAAAGGAAGTGAAAGAAGGTCTTCAAGAGTAAGATATCCAGTACAAAGGTTAACATATGATAATTTCATTGCAAAGCATTATGCATACATGACTCAGGTAATCAAGGACAAGGAACCAACTAGTTATGAAGAAGCTAAGGATTGCAAGGAATGGCAAGAGGCAATGAAGGAAGAGCTCAAAGCACTTGATGAGAACCATACTTGGAGCTTGGTACCAGCTCAAGAAGGCATGAAGGTGATAGGTAATAAGTGGGTTTACAAAATTAAAAGAAATTCAGATGGTTCCATTGCTAGGTACAAAGCAAGGTTGGTGGCGAAAGGCTTCTC
The DNA here is from genome assembly GCA_020310875.1 of Ceratopteris richardii. Taxonomy (NCBI): domain Eukaryota; kingdom Viridiplantae; phylum Streptophyta; class Polypodiopsida; order Polypodiales; family Pteridaceae; genus Ceratopteris; species Ceratopteris richardii. Next base: position 168,370,247 of record CM035413.1, on the reverse strand, counting down.
CCAAAGCTACGGGATAGATTATGATGAAACTTTCAGCCCCGTAGCCAAAATGCCAACAATTAGGACTTTGATTGCAGTGGCCACATCAAGGAAATGGAGCTTATATCAGTTGGATGTGAAGAATGCCTTCCTCAATGGAGAGCTTGAAGAAGTAGTCTACATGAGCCAACCTCAAGGATTTGCTAGTATGAGGTACCCAAATCATGTTTGCAAGCTAAGGAAAGCATTATATGGACTAAAGCAAGCCCCAAGGGCCTGGAATCAGAGGTTAGTGGATTATTTATCAAGTTGTGGATACAAAGAAAGTGTTGCAGATCCATCACTTTACATGAAGAAGCAAGGAGACAAGATGGTATACATATGCATCTATGTGGACGATTTGATCATCACAGGAAGTGATATTGCAGGTATTAAAGATATCAAATCAAAGCTAGGGAAGGAGTTCAAGATATCTGATCTTGGAACACTAAAGTACTTCTTGGGAATAGAGGTAATCTATGCACACAATGGCATCTTCTTGATTCAAAGAAAATACTTGTTGGATGTGCTATACAGGTTTGGTATGAGTGGTTGTAAGCCACTTTCTCAGCCCATGGAGCCCAATACAAAGTTGGTTGCAGGTCAAGGAGAGGCTATACAAGATATTACACTATATAGAAGCATAATTGGTTCATTAATTTATGCTACATTCACTAGACCTGATCTTGCATATGTAGTAGGTGTTCTCTCTCAATTTTTGCATGCACCTACTCATGATCATCTTATGGCGGCAAGAAAGGTGCTTCGTTACATCAAGCACACCATCAACCAAGGTCTATTTTACTCATATGATGCTGATCTAAGTGTCAAAGGATATAGTGATGCTGATTGGGCAGGTAGCAAGGATGATCGAAGGAGTACATCGGGTTATGTTTTCATGATAGGTACAAAAGTGATCTCTTGGAGCTCTAAGAAGCAACCCACTGTTGCTCTTTCATCCACAGAGGCTGAGTACAGAGGTTTAACATTGGCTACATGTGAGCTATTATGGCTTAAGAAGCTACTTAAGGACTTGGAAGTGGAAGTGCAGGAGTTTCCTCTTTATGGAGACAACATTTCAAGCATCTATCTAGCTAACAATCCCATGTTTCATGCAAGGAGCAAGCACATAGAGGTTCATTACCACTTCGTTAGAGAAAAGGTGATGGCAAAAGAGCTAGATATAAGGTATGTGAACACTAAAATGCAGGTTGCAGACATGATGACAAAGTTTCTTGAAGGTACAAAGCTTGGAGGATTCAAGGAAGCTATCAACATAAGAGACATAGGTTGAAGCAACAAAGGAAAAGACTTGAGCTTGAGGGGGAGTGTTGAAAGTTTTTCAAGCTCAAGAGTGTGGGAACATGCCCCAAATTGAACCTTCCACATCATCCACAATCAAAGGAGGCTGATTTCCACGAGTTTGAGGCATCCAATTATGCCCATAATGGAAAGAAGTTGATTAGAGAAGATTTAGCTCACCTCTTGATGTGATTGGACCTCACTTTTGACATGTATATGCTTTTGATTGGTTAAAGAGGTTAGTATGAGGTCTTTAAAACCTCTAATGAGTTGTATTATGACTTAGAGTCGTGGAAATACGTGCCCAAGCTGCCCCCTTGCTTAAGCACACCCCCTACTAGCTGTTCTCTGCATATTTTGCAGAAATTTCACTTTTACACACTCTATCTATCTAGATGTTTTTGGCAGACCCCCCGGTCTTGTAATTGTTGTTTCTCCTTCATCCGGAATCCATTTACAATGATTTTTGTCTTGTTGGAAAGCTTATAAGTTCTACTTTGTCTGGTATAAGTCTCAGGTTCAGTGCCTGCACAAGTGCAGAGAAATGTCCAAAACAGTGTCTGTCCAGTTAGCTCATACTCTGTGAAGAGATCAAGTTATCTGTTTTGTTACAGCTGGTTGAGGCATCATCCAGTATCCAAATGGAGTGATTTTACTCTCATTTGAAAGCTCTTAAAGTCTAGTTTATGCCTGCAAAATTTCATTTTCAATCTCTGCATATACTCAGAGAAACTCAGAAAATACAGAACCTATGTCTGAAAAATTTTAGGATCCTAGGAGGGTTCATTTGCTTTTGTTGTGCACATAGGAGTGTTTATCCTCCAACATAGCTTGAGCTTGTTCTACCATTTTTCATGCACATTTTCATCCGTTCAATCTCTAAATCCGCTCTAGGGTAACTCTTGTCTAGGTTTGCAGCTGTTGGCCCTTCTTGAAGTCGAGCCTGGTAGGCCTTGAACATCATGTTCAAGCCTTCTGGGGTTGGATCTGCAAGAACAGACCGTGGTTGTGGTCTATTTACAATGGGTGGTGGGGTGGGATGAGGTGGAGTAGATGGAGTTTGGGCATGCGAGGGGCTTTGAGATGCAATGTCACTATTTTTGTTTTCGCTTCTTTCAAGCTTTCTTCTGGTTCTGATAACTTTTATTCCACTTGCGATTGGCCTTCTCTCTAGTATCCTTCCATGTTCTTGTTTTCCTCTTACTAGGTTCTCCCGATTCACTCGACTCTGATTGCTTTGCTAGTTTATCCTGTTTTAAGGCTTGTGCTCTAGTGACAACTTGTATAGGAGCCACATTACTGCTACTTTAACTCCACCACTAAGCCTACCACATTGATGGGTGTAATCTTGGGTGCACTGGAGGGGTTTCTTGGACAATCTCTGGGGACATGGTCTTTGCCACATTCAGGACAAAAGGCTTGTATTGTGATAGCCTGTCCTTGTCCCGGAGTTGATGGGTGGGGACATTCACGAATGAAATGGTTGCCCTGACATTTGAAACATGGTCTTCTAGGGGCTTGTGGTCTCATTTGTCTCAATTGGGGCCTAGGGTTAGGATTGGTGTACAAGCCATTAGAGTATTCTGGCTCCCAATTTTGTTCCATAGGTGGTGTCTCATATTGATACGAGTAAATCTCACTATGCTCAGGCGACTCTATGTAATAAGCATGTGGACTACCTTCATGGGAGTAGTCTGAACTAAGAGCATGAGAGTCACTTTCTGAGATCAGTGGGGTCACTGGCACCAATGCTCTAGTAAGGTTCTCTTCTGCCACTGCATACTTAACTGGAATTACATTGGCAGGCATTGGTGGTTGGTTTCCTAGGATTGGTTGTGGCGTATATGGTGCCTGATATTGTTGTTGTGGTCTATAATATTGCTGTTGGTATTGGTTCTGATACCTACCTTGTTGGTAAGGTGTTGAAGCTTAAGGTCAAGGACAAAGCATGGAAGCGCATCAAGGAAGTGGACACACAGGAAGAAGGAGCAAGTAGGGAGCTCCAAGAAGCACATGTCAAATTTTCAGAAGAAATCCCTACAAAAATAGTGATTTTTATCACTAAAAACCATTGTAAATACCATTTTCCATTTTTGTAACTCCATTTTGTTCAAGCCGAGGAGTCCTCGAGCTTGAGGAGTATTAGATCTACCATCCTACCAATTTTCATGATTTTTAGACTCCGTTTGAGCCCCCAAATAAGCCCTGGAACCTATTTTTTAACTAGGCCGGACACTAGGTCTGGACAGGGCCAAAACCACTCAAAAACTATAAAAAGGGCTGGAGAGCTCATTTTTGAGGTTGGCTTGTTGTAGATTTCAGTTTTGTAAGAGAGCTCTTTGGTAATCGAAGCTTTCCATTGCTCCACTCTTTGCTCTTACCTTGTGCGTGTGTGTGTGTATGTGTGTGCATGCTTGTGTGCTTTCACTCACGCACTTGTGCCATCACTTGCTCGCGGTCTTCATACCGGTCCTCACGTCTCCACGGATTGACATTTATGAGGTGTATCTCCTCACGTTGGTACTCACCATTGTGCTAGAGTGACACCAAATTTGGCGCCGTTGCCGGGGAGAGAGCTTGGAGGACGAGCGTGTGACGGTAAGACGTAGAGTAGTGACGTTGGAAGGTAAAAAAAAAATTATCATTTTCAGTTCAGTTTTTGAATTTCCCTTCTTCTTCATCTTCATCATCATCACCATCTCCACCCACCTTCATTTTCTCAGTTTTCTCCATTTTTTAGAGTACATTCACTTTGTTTTTACTTGTGGTTGTGAGCAAGAAGCTTAGAGAGGGTGCAGAACAGAGGCGCAGAAGAATCAGTACCAAAATAGCTGAATTAGCAAAACCTGCGCCAAGTATCGTGAGGGAAACTGCCAAGTATCGTGAGAACTGCGCCAGCGATCGTGAGCGAGTTGCAGGGCAAGCTGGGCTTGAACAGAACAAGGGGAAGTTACAAAGAGATTATAGGAGTTACCAAGGTAAGCAAACCTGCCCTTTTGATCAAAATTTCTCAGAAAATCAATTGCGAGAGTGAAACGACCTGTGCGAAGTATCGTTTGGCACTGTTAGGGATTGAGAAGTGTGTTTTGTGCGATACAGAGATCGTGGAGAGGGTAGGAGACCTTGTAAAACCTCTGTGTGTGATTAAACTTAAAAAATCTTGTAAAAATCTTGGCAAAGGGTCAAGTATCGTTTTGCTCCCGCGGTCGAGTATCGCGATACTTCACAAGTATCGTTTTGCTCCTGTGGTTGAGTATCGCGATATTTCCCAGAGATCGTTGATCGTTTCGGTCAAAGATCGTTTGCCAGCGATCGTTCTCCAGCGATCGTTTATCAAAGATCGTTTATCAAAGATCGTTTATCAAAGATCGTCTATCGTTTGGTTCAGCGATCGCGATACCTGACAAGTATCGTGTATCGTTTCGAGTCAGCGATCGTTTTGTCAGCGATACTCAGCCAGCGATCGTTTTGTCAAAGATCGTCTAGTCAGCGATCGTTCCTCAGATATCGTTTGGTTTAGCGATCGTTTCGTGAGAGATCGTGTATCGTTTTGAGCCAAGTGTCGAGTATCGTTTCAGAATCAGAGATCGTCTGGTCCAAAGATCGTTTGGGGAAGTATCGTGTATCGTCTGGATTCAGGTATCGTGTATCGTGTTGGTCCAAGTATCGTGTATCGCGTCTCAGAGATCGCGATACTTGCCAGCGATCGAGTATCGTTTTGAGCTAAGTATCGAGTATCGTTTTGTCAAAGATCGTTTTGCCCAGCGATCGTTTGCTCAGATATCGTTTTGTCCAGCGATCGCTTTGTGAGAGCTCGTGTATCGTTTGGCTTGGAGGTCGTGTATCGTTTGGGGCTAGAGATCGTGTATCGTTTAGGGGAAGTATCAAGTATCGTTTTCCTTGAAATATCGTATATCGTCTGTTCAAAGATCAAGTATCGTGTATCGAGTTCCTCAAGTAACAAGTATTGTGTCCTATAAATGTCATATATCGCCTGATTTGAAGCATTTTCTGAGAGACCCTGTTTCCCTGTTTTAACCCCCAAAACCCTGAACTGGCATAACTTTCTCATACGAAATCCGTTCGGAGTGATCTTGGGTTTGAAGTTGACCCTCAGGGAAACTAGAAAATCAAGGTGTTCCAAAGGATTTTGAGCAATATAAGAGAACTTTGGGACTAGAAGCCAAGGCTTATGAACCTGAGATCTGGCAGACACTTAGGCAAGGATAGACAAAGCATTAGGTCATCTGAGGCTAGTGTAAACCATACAGCCAAGTCTTGGGCTCAACAGCTTAGTGGTTATCCTTACACACGAAGTTCAGAAACCAGTGACTCTGAAATGTCTTTTGGCATGGAAAGACCCACACGCAGCTCAGGCCTTGCCTATTTACAGACACCAGAAGGTCCCTATAAGACCCAATTGGAGTATATCAGGACCAATCAATTAGGTGCTCGCATCTATGAGGATGGTCTAAGACGATCAGTGGTTCAACTCAAAAATCCTGACCAACTCTTTGGACTTGAACACCCAGTGGTCAAGTTTGAAGAGGGTGCTTACATTGATAAGGAAGGAACCATGTATGTGGTTACCAACTTACCAGATAGGACAGATGAGTTTGGAAATATCATTCCTGAGAATGAGATAGGAGATCTAGAGCAAGGAGACCTAGGAGGAGAACCCAAGACCCCTAGAGGTAAGTCAGTCTTAACCAGAGTGCTCACTCCAGAATGGATTCCTCAAGATAATAAAAGCATAGAACTATTCGTGAATAGAGAAACGGAGGAAGCCTTTTGGAGATTTAGGCCGGATCAACCCAGCCCAGTAGTCACCATCTATGAATTCAAGGACCCAGAGACACCAGGGAAGGCTGTCTATCTAGATCACACATCCCAGAAATTATTCTTAGTATCAGATCATGACAGACATGCTTACACTTGGCAAGGTGAAGCAATTTTCCCTCCACCAAGATCTAACGTTTCCCAGGGCCTCCAGGGAGCCGGATCATCCAAGGCTCATGAAACCCAGAGGGAAAGAACTAGAGAGAGACCGGAGGTAAGCTTTGCAGACACTGTAGGCAGAGACAGATCAGGATATGGAACGGAGAGACTTGAAAGGGAGAGACATAGAGTTCATAGACATCAAAGAGACGATCATGATTTCCCATTGCCTAGACCACGAGAGCACTCAAGAACCCTTAGACCCTCTCAAGTGGTTAAGACAATGAAGAACTACTTTGATGGATTTGGAGATCCTTATGATCATGTGGCAGAGTTCAAACAAGTGCTAAGAGCTGAACAGGTTGAAGACTTATTCACCCAGTTCGAGGCATTTGGGTTGACTCTTAAGGGTACTGCCTTAGCTTGGTTTCAACCTCTAAACAGTCGCAACTATAGAGAGATAGGTCAGCTGCTAGAAGAATTCATTGTGGAATTTTCCAAAAGCGGTATCAGGCATAACACATCATCATTGATCCACAGCTTCAAGCAGACACCACAAGAAATAGTGCGACTTGCAGGAAGAAGGTTTAGACAGTACTTGGAAAGATGCCCTGTACCAGAATTACCCACATCAGCCAAACAGGTGGCACTGTTTTTAGATGGCCTATTGAGCACAAAATTAAGGTCATATGTATACCTGAAAGATCCTAGATCCATAGAAGAGTGTATACGGATGTGCATTGACATAGAAGACAACTTGGGTGAGGAATTAGGACTATCCAAACTCTATAAGGACTCTGATAGTTCTACAAGTCATACCTCTAAATCCTCCACTGAGATAGATGAGATAGCTGAGCAAGTGGCCAAAAAGCTAGGAGTCCAAAATAGACAAATGCCAAGGGTCACCTCAGTAAAGCGGTGTTATACATGTGGAGGAGATCACATGGCTAATGTCTGTCCGTTGACAACTCAAACCCAAGGAAACCCTAATGCTCTATATTGCACCATTGAGAGGAAATATACAAATCATACGACCCAAGATTGTCCCTATAACAGGCAGGCTATTAGACAAAATTATCAGCAACCTTACCAGCAGGGTAGGTATCAGAATCAGTACCAACAACCATATTATAGGCCACAACAATATCAACCTCAATACCAGCAGCAATATCAGGCACCATATAGGCCACAACCAGTCCTAGGAAACCAACCGCCAGCTCCTGCCAATGTGATCCCAGTTAAATATACGATGGCGGAGGAGAACCATAATAGAGCATTGGTGCCACTAACCCCATTAGTCTCAGAAAATGATTCTCACGCTCATGGTTCAGACTACTTCCATGAAGATAGTCCACAGGCTTATTATATAGAGTCACCTGAGCAAAGTGAGACTTCTCAGTATCAATATGAGGCACCACCTATGGAACAAAATTGGGAGCCAGAATACTCCAATGTCATGTATACGAATCCAAATACTAGGCCCCAATTGAGACAAGTAAGACCACAAGCCCCTAGAGGACCATGCTTTAGATGTCAGGGTGATCATTTCATTCGTGAATGTCCCCACCAACCAGCTCTGGGACTAGGACAAAACATCACAATACAAGGCTTTTGTCCTGAGTGTGGCAAGGAACATCTTCCTAGAGAGTGTCCCAGGAATCCCTCTAGTGCACCCAAGGTCACACCCATCAACGTGGTAGGCTTAGTGGCAGATTCAAGTTCAAGTAGCAATAATGTGGCTCCTGTACAGGCAGTTACTAGGGCACAGGCTGCACAACAAGCAAAACCATCTGAGCAATCGGAGTCAAGTGAGGCAGGAGAGCCTAGTAAGAGGAAACCAAGAACATGGAAGGATACCAGAGAGAAGGCTAATCGCAAGTGGAACAAAAAGCTATCCGAGCTAGAGGAAAGCCTAAGGGATACCAAAACAAAAATAGAAGACATTGCATCTCAAAGCCCCTCGCATGCTGAAGCTCCATCCACTTCGCCTCATTCCATCCCACCACCCATTGTAAATAACCCACAACCAGGGTCTGTTCTTGCAGATCCAACCCCAGAAGGCTTGGACATGATGTTCAAGGCCTACCAGGCTCGTCTTCAAGAAGGGCCAACAGCTGCAAACCTAGACAAGAGTTACCCTAGAGCAGACTTAGAGATTGAACGGATGAAAATGTGCATGAAAATGGTAGAACAAGCTCAAGCTATACTTGAGACTAGTCAAAAGTTCAATCAGACAAACTCTGTCAAACCGGATTTGCATTTCCAAGGCTTACTAGAAAGATTAGAGCAGTTGGTAAACAAACCACAAGTTTCTTTACCTCCACAGGCTCAACCAGTTATTGGAAGAGGAAGCTCACCACCAATGGGAGCTTATGTTCCTAATTCTACGGATGCTGGAATACCTCCTTCAATTCAACAATACTCTCAAGAGTTCTTGCGGGAAATACAGGAAGAGAAATGGGCCAAGGAGAAGGGTTATTCCCCTCCTATTCCTGAAATTGATGATCTTCATGATCAATTTCCCCAAGACATTCCGTCTATCTATGGAGACCAAGCAGAGCAACAAGAAGATGAAAGATTAGATTTTGAATCTAATTCTTTACAAGAGTTGCCTCATTACACAGGCCCCTGGGAATCTGAATCTCTCCAGATCAGAGCCCCCACAATATTGGTAAGAAATGAAGACTCGGTGATTCCAAGAAACACTGATGTTGTGAAGAACACTAAGGTCCAATGTCATCTCACTGTGGAAGAGCTGCTCAAGGCAAAACCGGAGCTCTGGAATCATGTGAAGGATCAGGTTCCAGAACTTGAATCTAATATGCCAAAAGTAGGCTCTAAGCAAAAAGTTCCAGAGATACCTCTCGACAAGATAGGAGACATGAGTGAAGGTGAAGAAGGTAACACTTATCTTCCGATCACCTATCAAGGTTACACAACCAAAGCAATTGTAGATTCGGGGGCTGGTGTTGCAATTGCAACCACTTCCTTGTGGAAGCAATGGGGCAAACCCACATTAAGACCAACTAGAATGAAGCTTCAAATGGCAGATGGTCATTTTGAAAGACCTCTAGGATTGCTTGAAGGGATAACTCTAACCACTTGTGGTGTAGAGTTTGAACATACGTTTGCTATATGTGACTTTGAGAAAAATAATGTCTACGAGATGATCCTAGGAAGACCCTTCCTACGACAATTGCAAATAGTACAGGATTGGGGAACCAACTCCTTGTACTTACAACACTTAGGGGTCACCACCAAGGTCAATCTGAAGGATTATACCTTCAGAGATGTACCACCCCTACAGTGGAATCCTATCCACAAAGCAAAAGATGATTCAATCTCTGTGCATTCTGGAAGTTCACCTGATCCATCCTGGCTGCATGAAGATACTCACTTGTGGATGTGCAAGGTCGCAGAGGAAGAGGAAAAGCGCCTAAAAGCGAGAGAAGAAGGAACTTCCCCAGGAGATAGACCAATAAAAGACCCAGCCTATACACCGATGATATTTCCAGATGAGGAATTTGAGCCTCATGGTTGGGCAGAAATCTTAGCTACCATGGACATAGCAGTCAATGAAGAACAATGGACACCTCATTGTGATGAGGAGGGTTATGATATTTCAGTGTTCATGTGTCAGCCCCTGTTGGAAGAGTGTGATCCTAATGAGTTCATAAAAGAAGAAGAGAATGATGATGATCTAGAATCCATTGTGATGGATACCTACTTTGACTCAGAGGAACACTATTTAGAAGACATAGAAGTGTTAACCCAAAAAGAAGAAGAACCCCTCACGAGTATTAAAACGATAAATTCAAAGGAAGGAAGTGAAGGAGGTCAAAAGAAAAAGCAAAGAAAAGCAGTGAAACAAGAAGAGGAAGAATCATTGTTTGAAGTACCAGAAAATTTCAAGAAATATGAAGTGGAAGACCGAAAAATTTTGGTACGGATGCCTAAGAGAGAGGCCATTATAGGAGAAGCATATGACAATAAAGAAAAGACCAAGAAAATTGTAGTGACCATTGAAGGGAACGAAGAACGATGTACGTACATAGGAGATGACCTGAGTGCAAAAGAAGAAGCAGAGCTTGTAGCTCTATTAAGGGAATATAGGGATGTGTTCGCATGGCACTATAGAGACTTGAAAGGAGTAGATCCAAAGATTTGCTCTCATACTATTCCGATGACCGCTGATGCCAAGCCCACCAAACAAAAACCCTACACATATAATGACAATTATGCAGCCAAAATAAAGGAGGAAATTGACAGGCTGATTGAAGCTGGATTCATCTATGAGATTGAGCACACCGAATGGGTGTCCCCCATTGTGGTGGTGCCCAAGAAGAATGGGAAATTGCGAGTGTGCATTAACCTTAAAAAAGTTAATGCCGCTACGATCAGAGATAGTTATCCACTTCCAATCACCGAACATCTGTTGGAGCGTGTTGCAGGCAAGGAAGTTTATAGCTTCCTTGATGGATTTTCAGGTTACAACCAAGTAGCCATTGCCCCCGAAGATCAACACAAAACGGCCTTTGCCACAGAATGGGGAATTTTTGCATTTCGCGTGATGCCATTTGGGCTCACCAATGCACCTGCAACATTCCAAAGGCTCATGTGTCATGTCTTCAAAGAGTTCTTGCGGAAGAGCTTGGAAGTATATGTGGACGATTTATGTGCGCATTCCCAACAGAGAAATTACCACATCCCTGAGCTCAGACAAATCTTCAACAAGTGTAGAGATTATCGAGTGTGTCTGAACCCAGAGAAGTGTGTGTTCATGGTACGACAAGGTAAGATCTTAGGTCACATTGTTTCTAAGAATGGAATTTCAACAGATGAGGACAAAGTAAGAGCGATAGCAGAGCTGCCAAGACCAAGGAATGTTAAAGAGGTACAAGCCTTTATGGGCCATTGTGGATATTACCGTAGGTTTATCCACATGTATGCCATCATAGCTAAACCTCTTTATGGGTTGTTAACAAATTTTGAGTGGAACGAGGAATGCGAGAATTCCTTCAACGAGCTGAAAAGACGTTTGTGCACAGCACCAATATTGACTACTCCGGATTGGAGCAAACCCTTTCATGTCCATGTAGATGCCTCCAATCATGCAATAGGATGTGTGCTAGCACAACCCACAGGTGAAGGAAACCTAGATTTGCCGATAGCATATGCTAGTAGGCAATTAAATGCAGCTGAACAAAATTATACCACAACGGAAAGAGAAGGCTTAGGCATGGTATATGCCGTGAAGAAGTTTAGACACTATCTATTGGCCAATAAGTTCAAGTTTTTCACTGATCATCAAGCTTTACTATATTTGGTCAATAAACCTTGCAACACAGGCCGCTTAGTAAGATGGTTCCTCTTACTAATGGAATACGACTTTGAAGTTGTTGTCAGGAAAGGTAGAACCCATCTTAGGGTAGACCATCTTTCTCGTATCACTTCAGGAGAGCCACCGCAAGGAGTGTCTGATGAATTGCCCGATGCTTATCTGTTCAATTTAGAAGTTGTTCCTAAATGGGCAAATAAGTTGGTGCCAGTCCTAACCTTCGGACCTGCAAATAAAAATGTGAAAACAAGCAAAGAAGAAATTGTAAAATCACAAAAGTATCAAATATTGGCCGGAAGTATGTACAAGCAAGATCCAGAGGGTGTACTAGCTTGTTGTGTTGGGGACGACGAACATACTAGTTGGATGCAACAAGCCCATGAGGGGTTGCTAGGAAATCACTACTCTAAACAACGAACATTGCAGAATCTAAAACGTTTAGGAGTGTATTGGCCTAGCATGGACCAAGAAATACAGGAGTGGATCCAAAATTGTCCAGTATGCCAGAAGAGACCCCCAGTGGAGCATGCCACTCTTTATCATGTGTCATTAATCCCAGATTGGAGTGCTCCATTGGTTGAGTTCATGAGATCGGGAACATTGCCCAATCAGGCTAGTCTTGCAAGAAAACGGAGCATGGAGCAAGAGGCTCACCACTATGCCTTAGTAGGAGACAACCTATATCGAAGAGGCAAGGATGGTTACCTAAGACTGTGCGTTCATGAATCAGACTATTTAAAAGTCTTAGAAACTGCACACAGCGGTGTTGCAGGTGGACACTTTGGGCCTGACAGAGTAATTAAGACCATTTTATTCTCAGGACTTTGGTGGCCCACTCTTCATATGGATGCACATACTTATGTGAAGAAATGTGACACATGTCAACGTGCCCAATATCCGATAAGAAAAGACGAGATGCCTTTAAGGCCAATGATGGGAGGACGCGCATTCTCGAAGTGGGGTATAGACTTTGTTGGTCCTATTAACCCCCCAGCTAGAAACTCCCATGCAGAATACATTATTGTAGCCACAGATTACCTTACAAAGTGGGTGGAAGTAAAAGCCACGACAAAGAATGATGCTCAAACGACGGCTAAGTTCTTATTCGAAAATGTGTTCACTAGATATGGGTTACCAATAGAGTTGGTTAGTGATAGAGGTACTCACTTCTTGAATGAGGTCATTGAAAATCTCCTTCAAGAATTCATGGTGATACACAAGAAGTCTGCACCTTATCACCCACAAGCCAACGGACAGGCCGAGAGCACGAATAAGATCCTATGTAACGTATTGACGAAACTTGTAAATAATAAACGCTCTGATTGGGACAAACAGCTTCATCATGCTGTTTGGGCATACCGAGTTGCCTACAAAACGGTACTCAATGCTACCCCATTTCAGATGGTCTTTGGACAGAATGCCGTGCTACCATTGGACTTCCTAATCCCAGCCTTGAAGGTAGCACAAGAGCATGAGTGGAATGGACATGAGTTGTCTTCCAGGATCTTTGATCTAGAATGCTTAGGTGAGACGAGGCTACGCGCAGCAGCAGGCATTTATGCTGCAAAGAAAAGGCAAAAGGCATACTTTGATGCCCATATAAAGGACAAAGGATTGAAGGAAGGTGATCTAGTGCTGGTTTACACGCTAAAGCAACATGCCCGCAAATTGGAGAAACGAGGATATGGACCCATGATCATTAATAGACTCTCCACTAGCGGTGCAGTGCAATTGGCCACTTTAGAAGGTGATATCCTACCAAACTATATTAGTGGATGCCGAGTCAAGTTATATCAGGAACCTCTTACAGAGGAAATGCTCACGAGACTCAACACTGCTAAGAAGCGAAAAGAAGAGGAGTTAAGGGTTAGAGAAGAAGCACAAGCAGAGGCAAGAGAGCGCATCAGAAGAAATAAGCTACGGCGGCTAGGCCTAGATGTCAACACAAAAGCTCCCAAATATCACATGGACATGTGCCAAAAATCAGGCATAATTACTTCTCACATAATTGATCGACGGCCCTTTGTGACTATAGAGGTAGGACAAGGAAAGAGTGTAAGGACGGTGAGAGCATTGGTTGACTCCGGAGCAGCAACTAGTGCAGTTAGACTTTCATACTGCCAAGACCTGCGTTTGGACATCAAGCCCATAGAAGCCTATCTCATAGGATTAGGAGGCGTGGAAACACCCTGTTTGGGCGAGGTGGAACTTCCCATCTACCTTCAAGATGTTCCAATAAAAGTCAAAATGCTAGTGTGTCATGATGAGGACCTCACAGAACCACTTGTCTTGGGTCAAGATTGGATTTACGACCATGCTGTCAACTTGAACCTAAGAAGTCAACTTCTTCAAGTGTGGGTATATAATCAATGCATTACATTAGAATTGGAGAATCGCATGCCCACTGAAACTAACACCACACACTCTCTTCTTTCCTCTAAGGCTAATCTTCTCGAACAAGATGTTGTAGATGTCAAAAGCTCTATGATCCAGACGGACGCAAGCACGGAAGGACAGTCGCAAAGTCAAGATGAACCTTCTTCTTGTTTTTTAAAGAGCAAAGCATCCACAGGAGCTCAACCTCAGAAGCAAGCAAAACAGTGCAAGACAGCCAGTCTATCAAATAGACAAAGAGCCCTCAAGAAGAAAGAAGTGTTGGGCATGACACAGATCTGGGTAAAGAAAGGAGTGCAACCATCGACGTTGCCTCAAAGACTCCCACCCAACCAGATCGACCATGACAACAGAAGGACCAAGCACCTACGACAGGCTCAAACACGAGAAATCCAACTACTTTGGGTACCGAAACAATCGATGAAGGCCGACCACAATAAGGTACAAATTTGGGTGCCTAAAAAATTAGCTACAGCTCAACACGGGCGATTACAGATGTGGGTACCCAAGAAGCTCTTACATACGCAACGGCCTATGCTCCCCACCATGCAAAAGGTCTCAACAAAGAAGCCAAGGAAAACAAAGGATAAGAACAGAGCACAAAGACCCAAAGAAGATAAACTTAACCCTTCTACAAAAATAAGCAGGCACTCACCCAGGATATGGGTTTGGCAGCCAAAAGCACAGGCAACATCCACAAAACCAAGGGGTCAACCACACTGGATACCAAAGTTTGGACTGCATCCAAAGAAGAGCTGGCCTGAGGTGATCTCTACAGTACCAAAACCTATTCCAAAATGGGTTCCAATCCGGAGGATTACATCATTTCGAGATCCGATAGACACCACCAATCAAAGAATTCATCAAGTATACAAGTAACATCAAAAGCCTCGACTAGCAGCAACCATGTGCCTTTGGCATAACCTTGTCGTTTGCACCATTCAGGTCATGCATTTCCAAAGTATGCATCAATATAGGGCCACCTTACAGGGCCGTGCATAGACACAATTGAGAAATCCCAGGCACCTGAGACACAATTTTCACATGCAAAATATGTTATTGATACTAACCTCTTTCTTCTTGTTTGCGGCCACCATTGCTCCAAAAAAAAAAAAAAAAAAAAAAAAAAAAAAAAAAGAAAAAAGAGGGAAGACTATGTGCTTGAAAATGCTCATCAGCAAACTTCCAGCAAGGACATCCCTCAACAAAAAGGACAAGCCGACGGTCAAACACCATGAGGGAACCACAACACGAAGAGATGAAGATCAACGGACCCTTCACCATGGTAAGACATGTATGTTTCAACGACACTATAACCATGATAGATTAGGAAACCTCTTCGTCAGCATACCCTTGAGCACTTAGCTCAAGACCCAATCTCTTGCACCATACTTCTTGCCATGCATTTTCCAAGTACGCATATGTAGGGCCACATTACAAGGCCATGCACAAGGCACATATTTGGTTCAACCCATGCACTAATGCACTTACCCACCATTCATTATGGGTTACAAATACTTGGCATGAAAACTATGAAAAGACGACATCAAGATGACAACAACAAGAGCAAGGACGCCATCCACCACCGAGAGTTGCTCCCAATCAACATTGACCACATCCTTTGAGCAGCTAGCAGTTTTGGAAAACTCACAAATGCACCACCCAGATGGAATACAAGGCAGAAGTACGTACAAAGGGACTACAAACTGCAAGAGATAACAGTGGCAAAGTGAAGAACCAAACAAACAACCAGGATACATTGGGAAGAAGGATCGCCCCTGTTGGACGCAAAGGACGCTACCTCTCAACGTACTACATGGAACGACCAATACAACAAGGGTCTGTCAGGGACGACAGACTCAAGAGGGGGGGGAGTGTTGAAGCTTAAGGTCAAGGACAAAGCATGGAAGCACATCAAGGAAGTGGACACACAGGAAGAAGGAGCAAGTAGGGAGCTCCAAGAAGCACATGTCAAATTTTCAGAAGAAATCCCTACAAAAATAGTGATTTTTATCACTAAAAACCATTGTAAATACCATTTTCCATTTTTGTAACTCCATTTTGTTCAAGCCGAGGAGTCCTCGAGCTTGAGGAGTATTAGATCTACCATCCTACCAATTTTCATGATTTTTAGACTCCGTTTGAGCCCCCAAATAAGCCCTGGAACCTATTTTTTAACTAGGCCGGACACTAGGTCTGGACAGGGCCAAAACCACTCAAAAACTATAAAAAGGGCTGGAGAGCTCATTTTTGAGGTTGGCTTGTTGTAGATTTCAGTTTTGTAAGAGAGCTCTTTGGTAATCGAAGCTTTCCATTGCTCCACTCTTTGCTCTTACCTTGTGCGCGTGTGTGTGTATGTGTGTGCATGCTTGTGTGCTTTCACTCACGCACTTGTGCCATCACTTGCTCGCGGTCTTCATACCGGTCCTCACGTCTCCACGGATTGACATTTATGAGGTGTATCTCCTCACGTTGGTACTCACCATTGTGCTAGAGTGACATAAGGTTGCTGATAATTTTGTCTAACAGCTTTCCTATTGTAGGGACAATCTTGAGTCATATGGTTTGTGTATTTCCTCTTGATAGTGCAATATGGGGCATTCCTTTCTCTCACATTCTGGTTTAGCATTGGGCAAACGTTAGCCATGTGGTCGCCTCCGCAAGTATAACATCAATTGAATGAGATGACCCTTGGCATCTGTCTTTGGAATCCTAGCCTCTTGGCAACCTGATCAACTATCTCATCTTTCAGTGGAGGTTTTGGAAGTATGACTTGTAGAACAGTTCAAATCTTTGTAGAGTTCAGATAGTCCTAACTCCTCACCCAAGTTATCTTCTATGTCAATGCACATCCGCACACACTCTTCTATGGATCTAGGCTCTTTCAAGTACACATATGATCTTAACTTGGTGCTTAGTAAGCCATCTAGGAACAAGGCCACTTGTTTGGCTGGTGTCGGTAACTCTGGAACATGGCATCTTTCTAAGTATTGTCACCTTGTTCCTGCTAGTCGCACTATTTCTTGGGGTGTCTACTTGAAGCTGTGGATCAAGGATGATGTATTATGCCTGATACCACTCTTGGAAAATTCTATGATGAATTGGTCTAGCAGTTGACCTACATTGCGGTAGTTGCGACTACTCAGTGGTTGAAACCAAGCTAAGGTAGTGCCCTTAAGAGTCAAACCAAATGCCTTGTACTGGGTGAACAAATCCTCAACCTGTTCAGCTCTTAACACTTGTTTGAACTCGGCCACATGATCATAAGGATCTCCTGTCCCATCAAAATAATTCTTCATTGCCTTTATCACTTGAGTGGGTCTAAGGGTTCTTGTGTGCTCTCGGGGTCTAGGCAATGGAAAATCCTGTTCATCTCTTTGTTGCCTATGTGTTTGATGTCTCTCTCTTTCAGATCTTTCATTTTCAAATCCTGATCTATTCCTGCCCAGAGTGTGTGCAAAACTTACCTCAGGTCTCTCTCTAGTTCTTTCTTGTTGGAGCAAGACAATCAACAAATTGTGATTATACAATGGGCAGAAGTAAATACATGAAGAGAAGATTGAAGATCAATGTCAAGAATTGAAGGAAATAATTAGATAGTAAAGTTCTTTAATCAAATGTATATTAGTTCTTTGAGATACTTCAATATACTTGAAGTAGTTACGAGTTAGGACTTGTATATATATTAAAGTACATGTTTGTAGTAAAGAGAGACATAGAGAAGAGAGTTGAGATGAGTTAGTTGATGTACATTGTACAAATCAACCATCAGATGTATGAAGAAAATAGATAAGTGAAAAGTTCAGAAATGGCGCATCGATCAACTCTCCCATTCTCCTTCTGTGTTTAATCTTTTGAGAAATCCTTTTGCACGTATCTAAGTCAATAGCTAATCTATCTATGACTAGAATTTGAGAAGCTAATTGCAATCAGGCTGAGAGAATTTAGTTTAGGAACATTCATATGTGAAGATGTTCTGAGAGTCGTAAAAATTGGCGCAGATTTCATGTTCAGAGAAATGAACATTGCTCAGTGCACAGTGTAAAGTTTTACACAAGTGAGGACTCAAAATTTAAGTTGAAAGGTAAGCCATCTATGGCTAAAAGATCTTGATCAAACGGGAATTATTTTGGGAGAACCAGTGTTAAGAAGTTACAGGTGTCAAAGTTGCCATTGCAAAGAAGCTGCTTCAGACATAGGTAAAGTGTTTCACACATTTCTCACAGTATGCTCAATCATTTTGAGGAATTTAACTTGGATTAGTTGCACAACCTTAAGGCGAAGCATTGTGCAAAGTTTTATTAAAAACTTTACATGATTGATTAGTCAATGAGTGATTAATCTACAGCAAACTTTTCAGGAAGTTTCAGTTTTCAACAGTTAGACAAAATTATGATAATTTGGTGATTGTTTTCTAAATTAAGTGGAGTCAGAAGTTGTTCTTGATATAGAGGAGTTCTAAATTCAAGTGCAACTTGTTCTTTTGGAGATTAACACTCTCCATCAGTGGTATCAGAGCCAGGTTATGTCAAAATTGAAGTGAAGAAGACTCCGACTACTGCAGAAACACAAATCTTTACATCTTGAAGGTGCAAAGGGATAAAGGTTGAAGAAAACTTGAAGGTAGACACATTGAAGCTATCAAAAGGATCAGAAGGAGTAGATTCGAAGTTAAGGTACATTTATTTCTTGTAAAGGCTAAAGCTTTGAGACTACAGGTGAAGCAAGAATGGGAGATAGTCTCCAAATTGAAAAGTTGGATAGAGAGTGTTAGAGTATGATCAATGTCTACCCCTCATGATTGTATGCACATTTTGTAAGGCCCCCTTTATGAGGAGAAGCCAAGCGTGCATTACCAATTGATGGGAATCCCAACTTGAATGTTGGATGAAGGTCATATTGGACCATGTAAGATATTATAAGGAAAGGGAGTTACCAGGGTCCCCAATTGTGGGGTCCGGGGCAGCGGTGAGCAGCCCCGGCTGGGGGGTCCAAGGGGGCCAGCGGGCCCCCTGGCTGGGGGGTCCAAGGGGGCCAGCGGGCCCCCTGGCGCGACGGTAAAGGGAATATTCCATGGAATATTCCCTGTCGGAGTCAGAAATCATTTATATTTGTTAGGTCGGTTCAACCAGTCTAAGCCGTGTATGGCAATTACGCGGGCGGTGGCCGCCCACGCCCTACCGCCCATGTATAGCCGTCCATGGCAGGCCACCCATGATCCTATATATACATGACTTCTGCACTACCTAAGACATTGAGTTGAGCCAGCATACCTCTACCTTGTATCTCCCTATCTAGAGTTGTCTAGATCACCATTTAAGCTCTACCTTGAGAGCGCACGGGTGGACAACGCCATCATCTTTGTACTTGCTGCTAGTAGAAAATTGTTGAGATTCTCCTATATCTGTTATCTTCTCTGCTATTGCTCCTGTGTTATATTGCGTAACTATTGTCTTACAGAGAGAACTATCCAGCTTGGTCTATGAGAATGGAAGCTCATCTGATGAGCAAAGATTTGATAGCATACATTACAGGTGAAGAAGAGAAGCCTCAGTTCAGAGATCCTAGTGTTCCAACTAGGGAAGAATTATCAGATTTGAAGAATTGGATGAAGAAGGATGCTCAAGCAAGGAGCATAATTTACATGGCAGTCAATGACTATTTGCTTCCTCACATTAGAGGACTTGAAAGTGCAAGTGACATTTGGAATGCTTTGGAAGAGCATTTCCAAAACACAACCAAATCAAGGAAGGCTTCACTATGGGCAGAATTTACTACTTTCAAGAAGAAGGCCTCACAATCAATCTCTGATTATGTGACAAAGATGAAGGACATTGCAGATTCTCTAGGTGGAGTGGATGAAGATATTGAAGAAGATAAATTGGTAAGACAAATTCTCACAGGGCTAAGAGGAGATGAGAAGTGGAAGCCTTTTATTTTGTCTACAGAACTTTCATTAGATCACTTTACTCCTGACTTGAATCAATTGTTAGGTCATATGCTAACTTTTGAGAATGATATCAAAGGAGATGTTGATAAGAGTGCAGGTCATGCAATGTACTCTAAAGACAAGAAGAAAGCTAACAAAGGAAAGCAACAATCAGGTGAAGAAGAAGGTACTTCAAACCAAGCAAATTTCATAAGAGGAAAAGGAAATGGCAGAAGTAGAGGAAGAGGCAGAAACAACAAAGATAATGCAAGAGCTTGTTGGATATGTGGTAAGACCAATCATTTATCTCATGATTGTTGGCACAATAATCAGAACAATGGTAATTATCAGAACTTTAATCAAAGAGCAAGAGGTGGTAGATTTCAGAGAGGAAACTTCAGAGGTAGAGGTGGTAGGAATTCTTTTGGAAGAGGTGGAGGAAGAAGCTTCCAAAATCAATCCTATAATAACACCTACTACAACTATGCATCAGATCAGAAGGAGGATTCGACTCTCATTATGAATGCAACATATGAAACCTCACATGAGGACATGAGAGTGTTCTATATTGATTCAGGATGTAGTAATCATTTAAGTGGAAATATTGCTTTGATGAATGATTTAGATCATAATGCAATTAACCATACAGTTCAGACAGGTGATAATACAAAGCATAAGGTAAAGTCAATTGGTTCAGTCAAAGCCAAAGATGGGAGCACTCTTCTGAGTAAGGTTCTTTATGTTCCCACAATTCCAAAGAATTTGATCAGTGTAGGTCAAATTGTGGAAAAAGGATATGAGGTAAGATTCACCAATGATGGAGTTTATGTTGAAGACCCTAGTCAAGGGTATAAACAGGTTGTTACAGGAAAGAAAGAAGGGAGGCTCTTCACATTGAAGGTACAAGGAAATGTTGGACATGCTATGTTCACATATGGAGAGCAGAAGGTGTCTGAATTGGATCTTTGGCATAAAAGACTTGGACACTTCAATGAAAGAGGTATCAAAGACATGATTAATAATGATTCAGTGCTTGGGTTGCCTAACATTGCAGGTCAACACATGACATACAGATGTGAGGCATGTCAATTAGGTAAGGCTCATAAGCAATCCTATTCCAAGCATGGGTTTATGTATTCAGAAAGACTTGAGTTGGTGCATACGGATGTGTGGGGTCCTTCAAAGGACTTTAGTATAAATGGTTCAAGATATATTATGTCATATATGTTGATGATGCTACCAGATGGATCACAATTTATGTGATTAAAGAAAAGTCAGAAGTGTTTAATACATTTAAACACTATCATGCATATGCATAAAGGATTACAGGTCAAAAATTGAAGAGACTAAGGTCAGATGGAGGGGGAGAGTATTTTTCAAATGAATTCAATGATTACTTGTGGAATGCAGGTATAAAGAGAGAAGTTACTTGCAGGTACTCTCCTCAACAAAATGGGGTAGCAGAAAGAAGAAATAGGAGTCTTGTTGAGTTTGCAAGGTCCATGATGAAAGAGAAGAATTGCCCAAATTATTTGTGGGCAGAGGCTGTTAATACAACTACTTATTTGGTCAACAGATTGCCTTGTAAAGCTTTGCAAGGTATGACACCATATGAAGCTTGGTGGGGTAAGAGACCTACCTTGGATAATTGCAGAATATTTGGATGCTTGGCATATGCATATGTGCCATCTCAATTGAGGCATAAGTTGGAGCCTAAGGCAGAAAAGTATGTATTCATTGGTTATGATGATAAGCAAATGGGATACAGGTTGTGGAGTCCATCCACAAAGCAATTCCTTGTATCCAAGGATGTTACATTTGATGAGCAAGGTACTTGGTATGCAGGTAAAAATAATGTACATGCAGATGTTGAAGAAGTAGTGGATCAAAGGAAAGGTAAAGCAAAGATTCAATTACTTGATGAAAATGAGAATAATGAACAGGTTGAAGTTGAAGAGAGGCCAAGGTTTGATCCAGAATGTGATGAACCAGAGACTTCAAAAAGTGCAGAAGTTAGGAGGTCATCTAGGCACAAATGGCAACCTACAAGGTATAGCTATGACACCTCATTCTTGACTACTAAAGATTATGCTTATTTGGTAAAAGCAGATGAAGATCCATCTACATATGATGAAGCCAAAGGCAAGAGAAATTGGGAAGAAGCCATGCAAGAAGAGTATGATGCATTGATAGAGAATCAGACTTGGGATCTGGTTCCTAAACCTAATAGCCAGAAAATTATTGGATGTAAGTGGGTTTACAAAACAAAAAGATTTGCAGATGGAAGTGTGTCTAGGTACAAAGCCAGACTTGTTGTGAAAGGGTATGCACAAACATATGGAGTGGACTATGATGAGACTTATAGTCCTGTGGCAAAAATGACAACCATCAGAACTCTCATAGCAATTGCTGCTTGTAAAGGTTGGAAGCTATCTCAATTAGATGTTAAAAATGCTTTTTTGAATGGTTACATTTCAGATGAAGTATACATGGAGCAACCAGATGGGTTCAAAGATCAAGTGAATCCAAATCATGTGTGTAAGCTCAAGAGAGCTTTGTATGGATTAAAGCAGGCCCCAAGGGCATGGAATTATAGGCTTGTAAAATTCTTGAAGGATCTTGGATTTCAAGCATCAAAGGCAGATAGTAGCTTGCTAGTCAAAGCAAGTGAAGATGGGTTCATTTATGTTTGTATTTATGTTGATGACATAATACTTACAGGAACAGATGATAAAGGAATACAAATGATCAAGAAGCAGATGGAGAAAGAGTTCAAAATCAGTGATTTGGGGAACTTATCATTCTTCTTGGGAATGGAGATTTCTTATACTCAACATGGAGTATATGTGACCCAAGAAAGGTATCTTAAAAATTTGCTAACCAAGTTTAAAATGGAAGATTGCAGGGTTGCACCTACACCTTTGGAAGTGAACCATAAATTGTCTAGATTTGGAGGAGAAGAATTCAGAGACATGAAGCTCTATCAAAGTTTGGTTGGTAGCTTGATTTATGCTACATTGACAAGGCCTGATTTGTCATATGCAGTTGGTGTGCTTTCACAATTCATGCATTGTCCTAGAAAGGAACATTGGATTGCAGGACAAAGAGTACTTAGATACATCAAAGGTACACTCAAAGAAGGGTTGTACCATGGATTTACTTCTGATACAAGAGTGAAGATATATAGTGATGCAGATTGGGCAGGTAATGTGGATGATAGAAGATCAACACATGGATATTTGTGCTATGTAGGAGACAAATTGATTTCATGGTGTTCTAAGAAGCAACATACAGTTGCTTTATCATCTACAGAAGCAGAATACAAAGGTATGGTGGAAGCTGCAAAGGAGGTAATATGGCTAAAGACACTTATGAAGAGTTTTGATGTTGTTTAGAGTATTCCTATAATTTGTGGAGATAATATGAGCTCTCTATACTTGGCAGCTAATCCTGTGTTTCATGCTAGAACTAAGCATATTGAAATACAATATCATTTTCTGAGAGAGAAGGTCATTGATAAGGAGATTGAAGTCATACACACTCCTACAAAAGATCAACTTGCAGATATGATGACAAAAAGTTTAGATGGACCAAAGTTATAGAAGTTCAAAGACATGGCAGGAATAAAAAGGTTGCAGATAATCACAATTGATGATTGAGGGGGGAGCTGTTGGAGCAAGACAATCAACAAATTGTGATTATACAAAGGGCAGAAGTAAATACATGAAGAGAAGATTGAAGATCAATGTCAAGAATTGAAGGAAAGAATTAGATAGTAAAGTTCTTTAATCAAATGTATATTAGTTCTTTGAGATACTTCAATATACTTGAAGTAGTTACGAGTTAGGACCAAATCAACCATCAGATGTATGAAGAAAATAGATAAGTGAAAAGTTCAGAAATGGTGCATCGATCTTCTCTCCCATTCTCTTTCTGTGTTTAATCTTTTGAGAAATCCTTTTGCATGTATCTAAGTCAATAGCTAATCTATCTACGACTAGAATTTGAGAAGCTAATTGCAATCAGGCTGAGAGAATTTAGTTTAGGAACAGTCATATGTGAAGATGTTCTGAGAGTCGTAAAAATCGGCGCAGATTTCATGTTCAGAGAAATGAACATTGCTCAGTGCACAGTGTAAAGTTTTACACAAGTGAGGACTCAAAATCTAAGTTGAAAGGTAAGCCATCTATGGCTAAAAGATCTTGATCAAACGGGATTTATTTTGGGAGAACCAGTGTTAAGAAATTACAGGTGTCAAAGTCGCCATTGCAAAGAAGCTGCTTCAGACATAGGTAAAGTGTTTCACACATTTCTCACAGTATGCTCAATCATTTTGAGGAATTTAACTTGGATTAGTTGCGCAACCTTAAGGCGAAGCATTGTGCAAAGTTTTATTAAAAACTTTACAGGATTGATTAGTCAATGAGTGATTAATCTACAGCAGACTTTTCAGGAAGTTTCAGTTTTCAACAGTTAGACAAAATTATGATAATTTGGTGATTGTTTTCTAAATTAAGTGGAGTCAGAAGTTGTTCTTGATATAGAGGAGTTCTAAATTCAAGTACAACTTGTTCTTTTGGAGATTAACACTCTCCATCATTTCTCTCTGGACTTCATGAGCTTGGGATGTTCCTACTCCTTGGAGGCCATGGGAAACATTGGATCTTGGTGGAGGGAAAATCAATTCACTCTTCCAAGTATATGCATGTCTATCATGTTCTGTCACCAAGAACATTTTCTTTGATGTGTTATCTAGGTAGACAACTTTGCCTGGTATCTCTAGATCCTTGAACTCGTAGATGATAACTATGCCCAATTGGCTAGGTTGATCTAGCTTGAATCTCCAAAAGGCTTCCTCTATTTCTCTATTCAAGAATAGTTCTATACTTTTGTTGTCTTGATGGATCCAATCTGGGGTGATCACTCTGGTCAAAACTGACTTACCTCTAGGAGTCTGGGGTCCTTGTCCTACATTTCCTTGTTCTAGGTCTCCTATCTCATTCTCAAGAATGATATTTCCAAACTCATCTTTCCTATCTGGTAGGTTGGTGACCACATACATGGTTCCTTCCTTATCAATGTATGAACCCTCTTCGAACTTTACTACCGGGTGTTCAAGTCCAAAGGGTTGATTTGGATTTTTGAGTTGGACCACTGATCGCCTTAGGCCACCCTCATAGATGCGAGCACCTAATCGGTTGGTCCAAATATATTCCAGCTATGTCTTATATGGACCTTCTGGTGTTTGTAGGTAGGCATTTCCTGAGCCCCCTGCAGGTTTCCCCATGCTAAAAGACATTTCTGAATCACTTGTGTCTGAACTTAGTACGTAAGGATAACCACTTAGTTGTTGTGCCCAAGACTTAACTGTATGGTTGTCACTAGCCTCAGAAGATCTAATGCTTTGTTTATCCTTGCCTAGGTGTCTACCAGATCTCAGGTTCATAAGCTTTGGTTAAGAGACCAAAAATTTCCCCTTGGTATGGTTCAAAATCCCTTGGAGTCCCCTTTTTTTCCTAGTCCCACTTGAGGGTCAACTTCAAATTATCCTATCTGAAAATCAATGCATTATTCTTATAAAAAACAGTTGAGGTCGTGTAGGATTCGAAACAAGCTTTCCAACGAGCTATAGAGGTCAAAAAATGGACTTTTGATGAAAAAGTTATGTCAAATTAGGCTCTTGGGGGTGAAAACATGCAAACAGGACCTTTGGGAAAAATCATGATTTTTTGTGAGAATCGCGATTTTGGACAACCTTGCAAATCACGATTTTGTGAAATCTTTGAGAATCTTAGAGAATCGCGATTTTGAGCACAACCAGAGAATCACGATTCTAAGAATGATCTCAGAATTGTGTTCTTTTTAGAAAGCTTTTAGGCGGGAAACAGAGAATCGTAATTTTTTGAAAAAAACTGAATTTTATGAAAATTGTGATTTTCAGTCAGAATCGTGTTTTTTGGTGGGAAATTCAAATTTATGTGCGCCGAGCAATGGCGAGCTCCGTATGTGCAGAAAATCATGAAAAAACACAGGTGCTTGCTCTCCCTTGCACTTCCTAACTCCTTCTCACACAATAATGCATGAAAAATGGTATGAAAATGGTGAAAATGCACTAAAAAACAAGAAATTTCTATGAAGATGAAGAGGGAAGAAGATGGAGATGGTGATGATGATGAAGATGAAGAAGAAAAATCAGAAAATGAACAAAAATGATAGTTTTTTTTACCTTCCAACGTTGCAAATCTACGATCTTACCATGACAACGCTCGTCCTCGAAGCTCTCTCCCCGGCAACGGCGTCAAAATTTGGTGTAGCTCAAGCATAAGCACCACCTCCTTTATTTATGAATCCGCGGAGACGTGAGGACCGGTATGGAGACCACGGGCAAGTGAAGGCACAAGTGCGTGAGTGAAAGCACACAAGCATGCACACACATACACACACACACACAAGGCAAGATCAAAGAGAGGAACAATGGAAAGCTTTCTATTGCAAAGAAAATCTCTTACAAAAGCTCTATTCTCTAACAAGCTAACCTAAAAAATGAGCTCTCTATCTCTTTTTATAGTTTTTTGACTAGTTTTGGCCCTGTCCAGACCTAGTGTCTGGCCTAGTTAAAATTAGGTTCCAGGGCTTATTTGAGGGCTCAAACGAAGTCTAAAAATTACGAAAATTGATAGGATGATACTTCTAATACTCATCAAGCTTGAGGACTCCTTGGCTTGAACAAAATGGAGTTACAAAAATAAAAAATGGTATTTACAATGGTTTTTAGTGATGGAAATCACTATTTTTGTAGGGGATTCTTCTAAAAATTTGACATGTACTTATTGGAGCTCCCTACTTGCTCCTTCTTCTTGTGTGTGTCCACCTTTCTAATGTGTTTCCATGCTTGTGATTGACCTTGAGTTCCAACACATCTTTAGCTCTAATTAGAGCTTTGATAGAATAATTTCTTGTTTCTCTAGATTGATCACTTTTAGAATCACCATCTACACACTCTAATTTTACTACAGAAGACCCTTCCTTTGATTCAAAAAAATTCTCATAAAGTTTTTGCATCCCTCCTTTTCCCCAATTAACAACTAAAGGAAGATGTGTCCTATAATCACACAACTTCTTGTCAATATCAATGACAAGTTTTCATTCGTTAGTTTCCTTTAAAGCCTCACAAGTATAGGTGAGATGGTAAGTGGAATCACACCAAACACTTCTCCTAATGTTGGAAGTCTGATGCTCATTAAAGTTTCTTTGATTGATCAGTTGAGGAATAGGTGGTGGCACTATTATAGGTTGATGAAATTCACTATCTTGAGTTTGTGTAAAGGATTTAACGTAAGAATTTAGTGTATAGAATACATTTTGTAAGGTAGATACTTCCTTTGACATATTTGCATGCATTTGCATCATATTGTCCAATTTGTTAAATAAGATTTCAAATTGCAAATTAGTTGGTACGTTTGATGTAGATGCTGCTTGCTCAACCTTTGTAGCTATATGAGTCTCTCTAGGTTCATAAGTAGAGGGGAAATTAGGAGATAGATTAGGTATTGATTCATAAAGAAGAGATTGATGTCGCTTCATATGTGCAACTGCCTCAACCACATCCTTAACAATAGCCCAATCATCAGTAAGTCCATATCATTTACATGGCTCCTCGAATCTCCTCTCAACCTCAATTCTTACATCTGGAGTCAAAATATTAAGAAAGTATAATAGTATATCCGGAGTAAGGGCTACTGTCACTCTAGCACAATGGTGAGTACCAACGTGAGGAGATACACCTCATAAATGTCAATCCGTGGAGACGTGAGGACCGGTATGAAGACCGCGAGCAAGTGCTGGCACAAGTGCGTGAGTGAAAGCACACAAGCATGCACACACATACACACACACGCGCACAAGGTAAGAGCAAAGAGTGGAACAATGGAAAGCTTCGATTACCAAAGAGCTCTCTTACAAAACTGAAATCTACAACAAGCTACCCCCAAAAATGAGCTCTCCAGCCCTTTTTATAGTTTTTGGGTGGTTTTGGCCCTGTCCAGACCTAGTGTCCGGCCTAGTTAAAAATTATGTTCTAGGGCTTATTTGGGGGCTCAAACGGAATCTAAAAATTATGAAAATTGGTAGTATGATACATCTAATACTCCTCAAGCTCAAGGACTCCTTGGCTTGAACAAAATGGAGCTGTAAAAATAGAAAATGGTATTTACAATGATATTTAGTGATAAAAATCACTATTTTTATAGGGATTTCTTCTGAAAATTTGACATGTGAATCTTGGAGCTCCCTACTTGCTCCTTCTTCTCGTGTGTTCACTTCCTTGATGCGCTTCCATGCTTTGTCCTTGATCTTGAGCTGCAACACTCTCCCCCCTCTTGAGTCTGTCGTCCCTGACAGACCCTTGTTGTAGTGGTTGTTCCATGTGTTACATTGAGAGGTTGTTCCATGTGTCCACAGCACCGGTCCATCGTTCCAATGCAGCTTGGTCATTTGTATGGTTCTTCACTTTGTCATTGCTGTCTTTGCATGGACTTCTTCCTTGTATTCCAGTTTGCTACTGTCTTAGTGAGCTTGCAAAAATTGTGAGCTACTCAAAAGGGGTTATCACTGTGGATTATGAGTAACTCTCATGGTGCATTGCTTCTATGCTTGTTGTTGTCACCGTGATGTCCGCTGGTTTGTCCAAAGATGGGGTTCCGTGTTTTCATGCCCAGTACTTGTAACCTAGAAATGATGATGGGTAAGTGCTTTAGTGCGTGGGTTGAACAAAATATGTGCCTTGTGCAAGGCCTTGTAATGTGGCCCTACGTATGCGTACTTGGAAAATGCATGGCAAGAAGTATGGTGCAAGAGATTGGGTCTTGAGCTAAGTGCTCAAGGGTATGCTGATGAAGAGGTTTCCTAATCCATCATGGTTATAATGTTGTTGCAGTATACACGTCTTACCATGGTGAAGCGTCCGTTGATCTTCATCTCTTCGTGTTGTATCCCATTATGGTGTTTGACCATCGGCTTGTCCATTTGTTGATGGATGTCCTTCTTGAAAGTTCGCTGATGAGCATTTTCAAGCATAGTCCTCTTCTTTGCCTTTTTTTTTTTTTTTTCTTTTATGCACACGATGGCATCAAACAAGAAGAAAGAGGTTAGTATCAATAACATATTTTGCATGTGAAAACTGTGTCTCATGTGCCTGGGATTTCTCATTTGTGTCTATGCACGGCCATGTAAGGTGGCCCTATATTGATGCATACTTTGGAAATGCATGACCTGAATGGTGCAAACGACTGGGTTATGCCAAAGGCACATGGTTGCTGCTGGTTGAGGCTTTTGATGTTACTTGCATACTTGATGAATTCTTGGATTGGAGGTGTCTATTGGATCTCGAAATGATGTAATCCTCCGGATTGGAACCCATTTTGGAATAGGGTTGGGTATTGTAGAGATCACCTCAGGCCACTTCATCTTTGTATGCTTTCCAAACTTGGGTATCCCGTGTGGTTGGCCTTTTGGTTCTGGGGATGTTGTTGGTGCTTTTGGCTTCCAAACCCATAGCCTTGATGATTGCCTGCTTACTTTTGCAGAAGGGTTGGGTTTATCTTTGTTTGTTCTTTGTGTTTTGTTCTTTCCCTTTGCTTTCCTTGGCTTCTTTGTTGAGACCTTTTGCATGGTGGGGAGCATAGCCCGTTGTGTATGTAAGAGCTTCTTGGGTACCCACATCTGTAATCGCCCGTGTTGAGCTGTAGTTAATTTTTTAGGCACCCAAATTTGTACATGATTGTGGTCGGCCTTCTTTGATAGCTTCGGTATCCAAATTTGTTGGATTCTTCGTGCTTGAGCCTGTCGTAGGTGCTTGGTCCTTCTTTTTTCATGGTCGATCTGGTTGGGTGGGAATCTTTGAGGCAACATCAATGGTTGCACTCCTTTCTTTACCCAGATCTGCTTCATGCCCATAATTTCTTTCTTCTTGAATTTTGTCTGTCGAGTTGATATAGCAGATGTCATTTTTGCTTGCCTCCTTGGTTGGGTTACACTTGCATTAGTATGTGAAGGAGAAGGGAGGTGTGCTGGCCTTTGAGCTTTGGCTTTCATGATTGAGTCCCTGTGCATCAGAGGGTCGGTGACACACACAAAATTTTCTTTATGAAGATTAGTTTCAGGAGAACTCAGAGAATGTGTGACCTTTGGATTTGTGAGCATGCACTTGCCTAATTCTAATGTAATGCATTGTTCATGTACCCAAACTTGAAGAAGTTGACTTCTTAGGTTCAAGTTGACTGCATGGTCATAGATCCAATCTTGACCTAGGACAAGTGGCTCTGTAAGGTCTGCATCATGACACACTAGCATTTTGACTTTCATTGGAACATCTTGAAGGTAGATGGGAAGTTCCACCTCGCCTAAACAAGGGGTTTCCACACCTCCCAATCCTATGAGATAGGCTTCTATAGGCTTGATGTCCAATTGCAGGTCTTGGCAGTATGAAAGTCTAACTGCACTAGTTGCTGCACCTGAGTCAATTAATGCTCTCACAGTCTTTGGATTCTTCCCTTGACCTACCGCTATGGTCACAAATGGACGTCGATCAATTATTTGAGAAGCAGTTAGGTCCGATTTTTGGCACATGTCCATGTGATATTTTGGAGCTTTTGTGTTGATCTCTAGGCCTAATCGTCGTAACTTATTTCTTCTGATGCGCTCTCTCGCCTCTGCTTGTGCTTCTTCTCTAACCCTTAACTCCTCTTCTTTTCGCTTCTTAGCAGTGTTGAGTCTCATTAGCATTTCCTCTGTAAGAGGTTCTTGATATAGCTTGACTCGACAACCACTGATATAGTTTGGTAAGACATCGCCTTCTAGTGTGGCCAATTGAACTGCACCGCTAGTAGAAATTCTATTAATGATCATGGGTCCATATCCTCTTTTTTCCAATTTACGGGCATGTTGCTTTAGTGTATAAACCAACACTAGGTCTCCCTCTTTCAAGCCTTTATCCTTGATATGTGCATCAAAGTATGCCTTTTGCCTTTTCTTTGCAGCATAGATGCCTGCCGCTGCTCGTAGCCTTGTCTCACCTAAGCGTTCTAAATCAAAGATCCTCGAGGATAACTCGTGTCCGTTGCAATCATTCTCTTGTGCTACTTTTAAAGTTGGGATTAGGAAATCCAATGGTAGCACAACATTTTGTCCGAAGACCATCTGAAATGGGGTGGCATTGAGTACCGTTTTATAAGCAACTCGGTAGGCCCAAACAGCATGATGAAGTTGTTTGTCCCAATCAGAGCGTTTGTTATTTACGAGTTTTGCCAATACGTTACATAGGATCTTATTCGTGCTCTCAGCTTGTCCGTTAGCTTGTGGATGATAGGGGGCAGACTTCTTATGTATCACCAAGAACTCTTGGAGGAGATTTTCAATGACATCATTCAAGAAGTGTGTGCCTCTATCACTTACTAACTCTATTGGTAATCCGTATCTAGTGAACACATTCTCAAATAAGAACTTAGCTGTAGTTTGAGCATCGTTCTTTGTTGTGGCTTTGACTTCTACCCACTTTGTGAGATAATCCGTGGCCACAATAATGTACTCGGCATGGGAGTTTCTGGCTGGGGGGTTAATAGGACCTACAAAGTCTATGCCCCACTTCGAAAATGCACGTCCTCCCATCATTGGTCTCAAAGGCATCTCATCTTTTCTAATCGGATATTGTGTACGTTGGCATGTGTCACATTTCTTCACATAGGTATGTGCATCCATATGAAGAGTGGGCCACCAAAGTCCTGAGAATAGAATAGCCTTAATTACCTGATCAGGACCAAAATGTCCACCTGCCACACTGCTATGTGCAATTTCTCAGACTCTCAAATAATCTGATTCATGAACGCACAATCTTAAATAGCCATCTTTGCCTCTTCGGTATAGGTTATCACCTACTAAGGCATAGTCTTTAGCCTCCTGCTCCATACTTCGTTTTCTTGCTAGACTTGCCCCCTTGGGGGATGTTCCCGATCTCATGAATTCTATCAATGGAGCACTCCAGTTAGGAATTAACGACACGTGATAAAGGGTAGCATGCTCCACTGGGGTTCGCTCTTTGCACATTGGACAATTCTTTATCCACTCATGAATTTCTTTATCCATACTAGGCCAATACACTCCTAAACGTTTTAGATTTTGCAGTGTTCGTTGTTTAGAATAGTGATTCCCTAGAAATCCTTCATGGGCTTGTTGCAACCAACTACTATGCTCATCATCCTCGACACAACAAGCTAGAACACCTTCCGTGTCTTGTTTATACATGCTTCCTGCCAATATTTGATAGCTTTGTGACCGCACAATTTCATCCCTGTCCGTCTTCGCCTTTTTATTTGCGGGTCCAAAGGTTAGGACTGGTACCAACTTATTTGCCCATTTAGGAACAACTTCTAGATTGAACAGATAAGCATCGGGTAATTCATCCGACACTCCTTGCGGTGGCTCTCCTGAAGTGATGCGAGAAAGGTGATCCGCTCTGAGGTGGGTCTTACCTTGCCTAACAACCACCTCAAAGTCATATTCCATTAGTAAGAGGAACCATCTTACTAAGCGTCCAGTATTGCAAGGTTTATTGACCAAGTATAATAAGGCTTGATGATCGGTGAAGAACTTAAACTTGTTGGCCAATAAATAGTGTCTAAATTTCTTTACAGCATATACCATGCCTAAGCCTTCTCTTTTGGTTGTGGTGTAGTTTCATTCAACAACATTCAATTGCCTGCTAGCATATGCTATAGGCAAATCTAAATTCCCTTCACCAGTTGGTTGTGACAGCACACATCCTATTGCATAATTGGATGCATCCACATGTACGTGGAATGGCTTATTCCAATCAGGAGTCGTCAGTATTGGTGCTGTGCACAAGCGTCTCTTCAACTCATTGAAGGACTTCTCACATTCATCGTTCCACTCATAATTTGTCAACAAGGCATAAAGAGGTTTAGCTATGATTGCATACATGTGAATGAACCTACGGTAATATCCACAATGGCCCATAAAGGCTTGTACCTCTTTAACATTCCTTGGCCTTGGTAGCTCCGCTATGGCTTTTACTTTGTCCTCATCTGTTGATATTCCGTTCTTAGAAACAATATGACCTAAGATTTTACCTTGACGTACCATGAACACACACTTTTCTGGGTTCAGACACACTCGGTATTGTCTACACTTATTGAAGATATGTCTGAGATCAGGAATATGACATCTCCTTTCTTGGGAATGAGCACATAAATCGTCCACATATACTTCTAAGCTTTTTCGCAAGAACTCTTTGAAGACATGACACATGAGCCTTTGGAATGTTGCAGGTGCATTGGTGAGCCCAAATGGCATCACACGAAATGCAAAGATTCCCCACTCTGTGGCAAAAGCTGTTTTGTGTTGATCTTCTGGGGCAATGGCTACTTGGTTGTAACCTGAAAATCCATCAAGGAAGCTATAAACTTCCTTGCCTACAACACGCTCCAATAAATGATCAGTGATTGGAAGTGGGTAGCTATCTCTAATCGTAGCGGCATTAACTTTTTTAAGGTTAATACACACACGTAACTTTCCATTCTTCTTGGGCACCACTACAACGGGGGACACCCATTCAGTATGCTCAATTTCATAGATGAATCCGGCTTCAATCAATCTGTCGATTTCTTCTTTTATTTTGGCTGCATAGGTGTCATTATATGTGTAGGGCTTCTGTTTGGTGGGCTTGGCATCTGCTATCATGGGGATTGTGTGAGAACAAACCTTCGGATCTACTCCCTTCAAGTCTCTATAGTGCCAGGCAAACACATCCCTATATTCCCTTAACAAAGCTACCAACTCTGCTTCCTCTTCTTTACTTAGGTCGTCTCCTATGTATGTACATCTCTCTTCATTTTCTTCAATGGTGACTACAACTTTTTTGGTCTTTTCTTTGTTATCATATGCTTCTCCTGTCGTGGCCTCTCTCTTAGGCATTCGTACCAAAATTTTTCGGTCTTCCACTTCATATTTCTTGAAATTTTCTGGTACTTCAAATAATTGCTCCTCCTCTCCTTGTTTAACTACTTTTCTTTTCTTTTTCTTTTGACTACCTTCACTCCCATCCTTTGAATTTACCGTTTTGATGCTTGTGAGAGGTTCTTCTTCTTTTTGCGTAAATACTCCTATGTCTTCAAGATAGTGCTCCTCTGAATTAAAGCAGCTATCCATCACAATGGACTCTAGATCATCATCGTCCTCTTCTTTTTCTATGAAGTCACTAGGGTCACATTCTTCTAGCAAGGGCTGACAAATGAACACTGAAATATCATATCCCTCCTCATCACAATGAGGTGTCCATTGTTCTTCATTGACAGCAATGTCCATGGTGGCTAGGATTTCTGCCCAACCATGAGGCTCAAATTCCTCATCTGGAAATCTCATTGGCGTATAGGCTGGGTCTCTAACTGGTCTATCTCCTTGAGAAATTCCTTTTTCTCTGGCCTTTAAGCGTTTTTCCTCTTCGTTTGCGACCTTGCACATCCACAAATGAGTATCCTCATGCATCCAAGATGTATCAGATGAACTTTTAGAATGCAGAGAGACTGAATCTTCTTGCTCCTTGTGGATAGGATTCCACTGTAGGGGTGGAACATCTCTGAAGGTGTAATCCTTCAAATTTACCTTGGAACATCTCAAGGATAGGAGGAGGATTATCCTTTTCCTTGGCCCATTTCTCTTCTTGTATTTCCTGCAAGAACGTTTGAGAGTGTTGTTGAATTGAAAGAGGCTCTCTCTCATCTATGGAGTCAGGAACATAGACTTTCTTTGGTGATGAGCTTTCTCTTTCAATAGTTAGTTGAGCCTGTGGAGGTAACGAAACTTGTGGCTTGTTTACCAACTGCTCTAATCTATCTAGTAAGCCCTGGAAGTGCAAACCCGGTGTAATAGCATTCGTCTGATTGAATGATTGATTGGCCTCGAACATAGCTTGAGCTAGTTCCACCATTTTAATGCACATTTTTGTCCGTTCAATCTCTAAATCTGCTCTAGGGTAGCTCTTATCTAGGTTTGCAGGTGTTGGCCCTTCTTGAAGTCGAGCCTGGTATGCTTTGAACATCATGTCCAAGTGTTCTGGGGTTGGATCTGCAAGAACAGACCCCGGTTGTGGTGGTTCATTTACCGTGGTTGGTGAGTGGGGATGAGGTGATGTGGATGGAGTTTGGACTTGTGAGGGGCGTTGAGAGGCAATATCTTCTATTTTTGTTTTTGCATCTTTCAGGCTTTCTTCTAGATCGGATAACTTTTTGGTCCACTTACGATTGGCCTTCTCTCTAGTATCCTTCCATGTTCTTGTTCTTCTCTTACTAGGCTCTTCTGATTCACTTGGCTCTGATTGCTCAACTGGTTTATTTTGCTGTAAGGCTTGTGCTCTAGTAACTGCGTGTATAGGAGCCACATTATCGCTACTGGAACTTGAATCCCTTGCTAGGCCGACAACATTAATGGGTGTAACCTTTGGTACACTAGCGGGATGTCCGGGACAATCTCTCAAAAGCTGTTCTTTGCCACACTCTAGGCAGACAACTTGTATCGTGATGTTCTGCCCTTGTGTCGGAGCTAGTGTGTGGGGTGGTTTTTGTCTTGGCATAGATTGAGGTTGGCTATTTCCTTCATGTTCATATGGTCTAGTTGGTTCTCGTGGTTCAGGACATGGGCTATACCTAGGAACTTCTCTTCCTTGTTCTGTAGGAGAGTACCCGTATGGTCTATAGTGGGGTGGTACAAATGGTCGCGGCTGTCTATTCATTAGATAGTTTTCATTGTTGTAGTTGGGGTACTTTGGCTCACTATAAGAGTACATGTTAGGCACTTGAGTTGATCGTCTATCGTACGGGTAAGGTTGTGATAATCCTAATGCTTCTTGGTTGCAGACATGAGATGGATGATCCACACCGCAAAGTGTGCAACTTCCTAACATTGGCATTCTCAAAGGGAAGTTATGGTAGTTCCTTTGTCCTTGTACTCCTAATTTCTTGGCCACCAACTCTGTCACTTCCTCCACATAACTCAAACTAGAAGTTTCCTTGCTCCTTGTCTCCTCTGATTTGATAGGATCCTGTGTGATTTTGAGATCCTCAGCTAAGTTGTCTTCCAAATCTATGCACTCCTGAAGACACTGACTTAGGGTTTGCAGTCGTTTTACGTATACTAAGACTCTCAATGTTCCATTGGTTAGACCTTCTAAAAATAGGGATATCATTTTTTGCTGAGAAGGTCTCTCTGTCACAGGGCATCGGGTTACGTACTGATTAAATCTTCGTGCTGCATTTTTTACTGTCTCATTGGGAGCTTGTTTGAAACTATGTAGTAAGGACGACGAATTGTGCTTGATCCCGCACTTCGTGAATTCCCAAATAAGTTCTTGGAAGAATTGTTCAATATGTTCAAAGCAATTTGGATCCAGAGATTGAAACCAAGTTAAGGCTATTCCCGTAAGTGTTAGCCCAAAGGATTCATATTGCATGAAAAAGTCATCCACTTGCTCTGCTCGCAACACCTGCTTGAATTCTGCAATGTGGTCATAGGGTTCTTCTGTGCCATCGTAACGATTCCTCATACATTTGGCCAATTGGATTGTTCTCAGTCTTCTGTCGGATTCTGGGGATCGAGTTATGATGGGGACACCTTGGGGCGGTTCTGTCCTAAAGGTAGGTCTATTCATATTTCCCATCCTCTGACTAGAGTGGCCGTGGGGGTTGATTCTTGGCATGTTGAATTGTTCATGTAGTCTATCGAGTATGCTACCTTGGCTCATTCGTCCTAACGTCACATTTTCTGTTCTTTGTTGGGTTTCGAATGGGTTTTGCGAGGTAGTTTCCTGTTCTCGAGCTAACTCTCCTCTTTCATTAATCTGATTAGGACTTTCAGTTACTGCATATATCTGGCCCATCTTGTCCATGTAGACTCCGTCTTCATACTTGACAGCTGGTCTTGGAACTATTTCTAATTCTGTGGTGTTTATCATTCTTGCCACTGTCCTCTGTAGACCATCAAGGTAGATGGGTATTCCTTGCAAGTTAGTGGATATATACTGAAGAGACATTCGATATTCGCCTTCCACTCTAGACATAAAACCTTCCCTAGGTACGGAACTATGCATGTCTTCAGAAACCAAGAGCCTCTCCCAGTTAAGTGACATTTTTGACTCACTTGTCTATGAACTCAGCACATAGAGTTAACCCCTGAGTTGGGAGTCCCTGACTTGATTGCGTGGTTGATCTTAGTTTCAAGTGATATGGTACTTTATCTATCTCTTCCTAGGTATCATCTTGAGCTTAGGTTCATAAGCCTTGTTTGCAGGTCCACAATTGTCCTTTGAATTGCTCAAAATCTTGTGGAACCCCTTGCTTCCTAGTCCAACCTGAGGGTCAACTTAAAAATACCCTATCTAATAATCCTGGTATTAATATTAACATAACCAGTCGATGTTTTTGTTGTACTCCTCACGAGCTTTCCAACAAACCCAAGATCACTCCGAACGGATTTCGTATGAGAAAGTTATGCCAGTTCAGGGTTTTGGGGGTTAAAACAGGGAAACAGGGTCTCTCAGAAAATGCTTCAAATCAGGCGATATATGAAATTTCAGTGAAAACGATGCTTGATACTTCCCCTAAACGATACACGATCTCTAGCCCCAAACGATATACGACCAAACGATATCTGGATTGAGCGATCTCCGAGCCCGCGATACACGACCTTTAAGCCGAACGATACACGATCTCTAGCGCCACGATCTCTCACAAAACGATCGCTAACTCGAAACGATACCTAACCGACGATCTTTGCGAAACGATCGCTGACAAAACGATCTTTGGCAAACGATCTCTCACAAACGATCGCTGGTAGAACAATCTTTGGCAGACGATCGCTGACTCAAAACGATACACGATACTTGTCAGGTATCGCGATCGCTGAACCAAACGATAGACGATCTTTGAGAAACGATCTTTCATAAACGATCGCAGACCAAACGATCGCTGGTCAAAAACGATCTTCGACCGAAACGATCTCGATACTTGAAACGAAACGATACGCGATCTGAAACGATCGGCGATCTTTGTTCTAAACGATCTCTGCTGGGAACGATACCGATCTTTGAGCTAAAACGATCTGTGGATCAAATGATACGCGATCGCTGGGAAATATCGCGATACTCAACCACAGGAGGTCACGATACTTGCTAAGTATCGCGATACTCGACCGCGGGAGCAAAACGATACTTGACCCTTGGACAAATTTTGAAAGAAATTTTTTTTCAGATTTGAATCAATATAGTTGTTGTTCTAGCTCTCCTCCCCTTTCTTCACTCTCAGTATCACCCAAAACTCAACATTTAACCTCTGTAAATCCCAAACGATACTTGACGCAGGTCGACTTTTTTTCTGAAAAAACTTGGATTTCCTGAGAGTTCATGAGTATGAAGTGGGTTTGCTTACCTTTGATACTCTCTTCCAACTCTCCTAGCACCCTATTTTGCTCCGCGTAGCTCCCAAAAGCTTTGTTTCTCAAAAACGATACTTGACGCAGGTTTTAGCACTTCCGAAAATGGCCGCTCAGATTCTTGGTGTTTGGAGAGTGTTTCACGAGTTTTTCTTCAGCGATTCAGTTCTGCACCCCCCTCTAAGCCTCTTGTTCACAACCACAAGCAAAAAGCAAGGTGAATGTACTCTAAAAAATGGAAAAAACTGAGAAGATGAAGGTGGGTGGAGATGGTGATGATGGTGAAGATGGAAAATTCAAAAACTGAACTGAAAATGATGATTTTTTTACCTTCCAACGTCGCTACTCTACGTCTTACCGTCACACGCTCGTCCTCCAAGCTCTCTCCTCGGCAACGGCGCCAAATTTGGTGTCACTCTAGCACAATGGTGAGTACCAACGTGAGGAGATACACCTCATAAATGTCAATCCGTGGAGACGTGAGGACCGGTATGAAGACCGCGAGCAAGTGCTGGCACAAGTGCGTGAGTGAAAGCACACAAGCATGCACACACATACACACACACGCGCACAAGGTAAGAGCAAAGAGTGGAACAATGGAAAGCTTCGA
Source organism: Ceratopteris richardii (assembly GCA_020310875.1). Taxonomy (NCBI): domain Eukaryota; kingdom Viridiplantae; phylum Streptophyta; class Polypodiopsida; order Polypodiales; family Pteridaceae; genus Ceratopteris; species Ceratopteris richardii. The sequence continues at coordinate 168,331,226 of CM035413.1, read as the reverse complement.
TTACCAAAGAGCTCTCTTACAAAACTGAAATCTACAACAAGCTACCCCCAAAAATGAGCTCTCCAGCCCTTTTTATAGTTTTTGGGTGGTTTTGGCCTTGTCCAGACCTAGTGTCCGGCCTAGTTAAAAATTATGTTCTAGGGCTTATTTGGGGGCTCAAACGGAATCTAAAAATTATGAAAATTGGTAGTATGATACATCTAATACTCCTCAAGCTGAAGGACTCCTTGGCTTGAACAAAATGGAGCTGTAAAAATAGAAAATGGTATTTACAATGATATTTAGTGATAAAAATCACTATTTTTATAGGGATTTCTTCTGAAAATTTGACATGTGAATCTTGGAGCTCCCTACTTGCTCCTTCTTCTCGTGTGTTCACTTCCTTGATGCGCTTCCATGCTTTGTCCTTCATCTTGAGCTGCAACAGCTACCCTATCATTTTCTGGTAATTGTGAAAAACTCATAAATTTGCCATGAAGTTGGGTAATTGAAACTTGAGGGTTTGGGGTGTCAATCCACTTCATAAAACCCTCCCTACTATGCTGACTAGAGTCTTCTAAATAGAAATCTTTATGTAACTGCTTCGTAAATTCATCCCATTCAAGTTCACTAATTGGTTCAATTATGGCCATAACTATTTCTATTGCAAGCCTACCTAGGTACATTATCCACTTAGATTCTGATAATCCATGTAGCTTAAATAAATCTTCAAATGTATCTAGATAGTCTTGCCTTTATCTTTTAATAAGCTTTCCACAAACTTTTCTCCTTGGGTTTCATTCATCATATATTTGAATAATTCATCCATTTTTCTTTCTTCTTGATGTGATTTAAATTGAAAAATTTTAATAATATCTTGTACTTCTTGCTTGACCTTCTTTTTATGTTCTATTACTAAATCTACAAGCCCGTTGGTGTCCAGATTCATCGATGAAACTAAACCAAAAGTTTGAGAATATGAAGAAACCTTATTGTTAAGGACTCGAAGAAGAGGTTCAATAACTGTGCACATGTGAATTTTTGATACATTATTTTTCAATTTCTCAAAATCCTAAATACAATAATTGCTAAGAATATGATGTGTGTGCTATCATTGCTGCTTCAATAGTCGATGGAGTGGGTGGCATGATGAGGATCACCTACTTGCCAGTCTACCTAGAGGCGCTCTAATCATATGATCAACCCTCAACACCCAGGAGATTGCAAGGTTTAGAAAAAAGCTACTACTCCCAATGAGGAAGAAGCAAGCATGGCTTTGCAATTATCATTTATGCATATGTAGAGCAAAATAGAAATCATGTATACCTAAGTTATAGTGCCGTTTCCTCACATCGGGAAAATGATGCTTGCTTGTGTTGATATATTTAGGTAGTGATGTGAGTGAACACATTAGGACCGCCAGGGAACTTTTTCCCCTCTTTAGGAGGTTTTTTCCCCCGGCTTGTATATATGCCTATAGCCCTAATGGGTTACTTATCTTTGTACATTCTAGTGGTAATACATTCAATATTGTGCTGTTCGTGTGCTTCCGTAGACGTCTAACTCCAACAATTGGTATTATAGTAGGTCATTGCTTCATTTAGGGCATTCTGGACACCCCTCTGGTCATAGTCTCAAAAGCCCATGAAATTTGGTGAGCATACTCAGGGTGATTAGGATATAAAAATAGCTTCGCTCTATGGTGCCAACATTGTGATCTGAGCTTGTTTTGGCCTCCGAACACACTATCACAGTGCTTGTGTAGGCTATTTCATCTTTGTGCGCCAAAGATATATACAAGTTTTGGTTCGCCATTATAAGCATCTCAAATTCTACTATAGGTTTAGTAGAACTCGTCAGGGTAGTTCTGTTCAATTTTTTCGGATACAATCATTTTTCTGCACCAGGATATTTTAGTCAGTGGCCATGGTGGAAAGTAGTGATGTATTTCATATGTTGACTATTGAGGATAAGTTCGATGGTACGAATTACCCATTGTGGGCTTATATGATGTGTCATGTATTGGTCACAAAAGGACTATGGAATATTGTGCAGAGTGTTAAAAAACATCCTATTACACTTGCAAATATAGGTACTAAAGCCAATGCAGATGGTGTCAAAGATGGTGATATTCTATAAATTCCTGTTCGCGCTACAGTTCCTATTGCACCTAATGTAGAGAAAATTTGTTGGAATGGTACAGATGCTCAGGCACATGCATTGATAGCCTTGTCTATCAAATGTGCCATTATTCCTCACATTCACTCTTATAGAACAACTAAGGATGCTTGGAGATACACTTAAGACATTGTACCAAGCTAGGAATGAGGCTTGTGTTGCTTACCTTTGAAAACAATTGGAGAGTGCACATATGAATGAAGGTGATTCTATGGACATTTTTTTGAGAAAGATCAAGGATTTGAAGGAACAATTGATTTCTGCTGATGAAGTTCTTCCTGACAATTCACTTGTGTAGACTATTCTGAATGGTCTTCTTGACTAATATCAGAGTTTTGCTTCTACTTTTTGTTTGATGATGAAAGACAATCCAAATGCCTTAACATTTGAAGAGTTAGTTTTTGTTCTGTTGTAGGAAGATTAGTCTAGGTAGAACATGTCTATTATGCATGTTGGAGATCAAGCGTTCCTAGCTAGTCAGAAGGGCAAAGGTAAGTGGAGCTCACCTACTAGTAAGCAAAAATCAGCAAATGCTGCACATTCGAAGAAGGAAGACAAAGATGAGAAGAAATCAGAAAAGAAAAAATTGTTTTGCAAATACTATAAAGGAAATGATCATGTCATTAAGAGCAGCTGTACAAAATTGACTGCTAAAGAGGCAAAGAAAAAAGAGACCAGAATGGTTGTTGCAGAGGCCTCTACACTAAGAAACAAAATCTGCTAACCCTGTGGAGAATGAAGAATGGGCATTTACTACTGTTTGCATTTTTGACCCATCTTCTCATGAGCAGTGTATGCCTGCAATAGACTTAGATGTTTGGTACTTTGATATTGGGGCAACCAAACATATTACCTCGCAGCATAGTTTCTTCACTTCACTTGAGCATACCCCGATAGGGAATACTATCACATGTGCCAACAACTCCTTCTATCCTCTGATGGGAGTTGGTAATATCATTCTGACTATTGTTGATGGCAGTTCTTTTACATTGTCAGATGCTTTATTTGTGAAGAGATGGATAGGTATGTGCTTGAAGATGAAGAGGTGTTGCAAAATCCATGATCTACACCAGCCAAATGAACTCTAGGAGTATGTGCTGGGCCTTTTTAGCTTGCCAATGGATGTATTAGACACCCTATGTACCTTGGAAGATCACTCTAAAAAAGATAGATCAAAACAGATAAGTTGGAGTTAGCTCAGAGGTGAAGAACTTGCTATTTTGGTTCATACACCTGTCTAGTGTTTTGCATAATTCTCTGAGCACAGCAGTAGTTAGCTTAATTCTCTGATCATGAAAATGAAAGTATATTGATTGTACAATACAATGAAATTAATGATACATATGTGTGCCTTAGAATCACACCTTGATATGGCATAAAGCGCAGCTCTTCGAGGTCTTCTCTGAGGTCTCTCTAACCATGACTAAAGCTGCCATCTATTTATAGTTGAGCTTGGGAGGCTAACTTCCCTCAATCACTCTCCAATCAATTAGTGATTTATTTGATTCTCTATCTACCACAAATCACAAATTCGTGGCTCCTCTTTCTCTTTTTGATCAAGTGGACTCAACCACTTAAGATTCTTTCACTTTTACATTAAGTAAAGTCTTGAAAAGTTACAAGAGGTAGTTCACAAGTGAACTTTACATTGTCTTCATTTTAAGGCTTCTTCTTTGAATTTGTGGGACTCAAGCCAATACTTAGGCTTGTCATAGACTTGCTCCAATAGCTCGCCCTCAAGCCAAGTATGCTTGAGGTCTTCAATCTTCCAAGATTACCTGCAAACCTATCATAGCCTTGAATTTGCAAAGCTTTGTATCATCCAATGCTTTGGTTAGAATATCTGCACATTGTTGATGAGTGGACACATATGATATTTGAATCTCTTTGCTTAGAACCTTCTCTCATACATAGTGATAATGAACTTCAATATGTTTAGTCCTTGCATGAAAAATAGGATTAGTAGCCAAATGAATAGAACTTATATTGTCACAAAAAATAGTTGGAGTTCCAAACTCCAATCCAAGATCTGTGAATAATGTCTTCATCCACATAGCTTCTTGAGTAGCTATGGCAAGACCTCTGTACTCTGCCTTTGTGGAAGAAAGAGATATTGTAGGTTGCTTCTTGGATGACCATGAAATAAGGTTTGAACCTGCAAAAGTAAGGTATCTTGAAGTGCTCCTTCTATCTTCCTTGGAACCAGCCCAATCTACATCAAAAAATAGCTTCAAACCTAAATCAGATACATAAGGATAATAAAGTCCTTCATTTATGGTTCCTTTGAGATACTTGAGAATCCTTTTGGCAGCAACCATGTGTGGTTTCCTTGGTGTGTGCATAAATTGACTTAGCTCACTCACACTGTAACATATATCTACTCTTGTCAATGTGGCATAGTTGAGACTACCCACTAGAATTTGATATGATGTGATGTCCTCTATGAGTTCACCTTCATGTGAGCTCAATTTGTGATTGACCTCCATTGGAGTACCTACAATCTTACAATCTTGCATCTTGAATTTTGCCAACATGTCCTTAATGTACTTTCTTTGAGTGAGAAACAAACCATGATCTTTGTAGACAACTTCCAAACCTAGGAAGTAGGTAAGTGAACCCAAATCACTTATCTTGAACTCTTCTCTCATCTGATCTTTGATCTTCTTCATACCATCTGCATCATTTCCTGTCAATATAATATCATCTACATATACACATAAGTAGATGACCTCAAAATTACTCTTTTTAATAAAGAGTGAAGGATATTCCTTGCTTGGTTGAAAGCCTTTGTCCTGGAAGAATGAAAGAAGCCTGAAATTCCAAGCTCTTGGGGCTTGCTTGAGACCATACAATGCTTTGTTAAGTTTACACACATAATCAGGATAAACTAGACTCTCAAAACCTGGTGGTTGTGCCATATATACCTCTTATGTTATCCAACCATTCAAGAATGCATTCTTTACATCTAGTTGAAGCATCTTCCATTTCTTGGAAGAGGCAATACTAAGCAAAACCCTAATAGTAGGCTTCTTTGCCATAGGGGAGAAGGTCTCCTCATAATCAATTCCCTGAGTTTGTGTAAAGCCTTTTGCTACAAGCCTTGCCTTATATCTGTTAATGGAACTATCATAATTCTTCTTGAGTTTATAGACCCATCTTGAGCCCATTACCTTCATGGATGAAGTCTTGGGCACCAAATCCCAAGTGTTGTTTTCCTCAAGTGCTTCAATCTCTTCCTTCATTGCATGCTTCCATTCTGATTTTTCTTTGGCCTCTTCAAAGGATGATGGCTCCTCTTGATTTATATCCTGTGCTATGTAAATATAATATTTAGTTACTAATGAGGTGTCAAACCCATACCTTTCTGGTTTTTTTCTTTCCCTTATAGATCTTCTTAAGTCATGTTGTGATGATTCTGCCTCATGTCCAAGTTCCTGCAATTTTGCTTTACCTTTAGACTTCCATGCTTTGATTTTTTCCATCAGATATTCTTCACCATCTTCTGAGGTGTCTTGTTCTTCAATCTTTGGTTTTTCTCTACCAAGCTTTGGAAAATCTTCTTCAAGATCATATGGTAAATTGACCTTCCTGCATGAATCTTCATACCATGAATTGTCCTCATCAATAACTACATCTCTGCTTACCAAGAATCCTTTGTTGGTAGGATTGTATAACCTGTAGCCCTTTTGATTGTTGTCATATCCAATGAGTATGCACCTTTCTGCCTTTGGATCCATCTTGCCTCTAACATGTGAAGGAACATGAGCATAAGCAATGCAACCAAAAATTTTACAATGATCTAAGGTTGGTCCTCTTCCATTCCAAGCCTCATATGGAGTCATCCCATCAAGGGATTTTGAAGGCAACCTGTTAATCAAGTAAGTGGCTGTAGATACAGCCTCAGCCCATAAGTAATTAGGTAAATGATTTTCATTCAACATAGACCTTGCAACTTCAACAATTGTCCTATTCCTTCTTTCTACCACTCCATTTTGCTCAGGAGTGTACCTTATAGTTACCTCTCTTTTGATTCCTCTTTCTTGAAGAAAAGAATCAAACCCATGGGAGAAGTATTCTCCCCCTCCATCTGACCTTAGACTTTTTAGTGATTTACCTGTTTGATTCTCCACAAGAGCCAAATATCTTTTGAAACATGAAAAAACTTCATCTTTGTGTTTCATAAAGAATAGGATAGTCCATCTACTGCAATCATCAATAAAGGAGACATAATACCTTGATCTAGATATTGAAGCTTGCTTGCTAGGTCCCCATACATCTGTATGAACCAACTCCAAGAGATCTCCATGCATATAGCCTTTCTTCATGAATGGTAACCTGTGAGACTTTCCAAATTGACATGCACTACACTTATAAATCATATGTTGTTTTGAGAAGTTAGGGAGTCCAAGTACACTTCGGTCCCTACAAATTTGCTTTAATGACCGTTCATCAATATGTGCTAACCTTTTGTGCCATACTTCCAATTCTGTGAGTGTTTGGCTACCATAATTAAAGAGAGCAATGTTTCTAGTGTCTTGTAATTCAAATGTGAACAATCTACTTGTCTTTTCACCTTTTGCAATTCTTCTCAATCCTTGACTTGGATCTTCAACAAATGCTCCTGCTTTTGTGAACCTGACTTGCAACCCTTTCTCTACTATCTGCCCAACACTTATCAAATTCTTTGTAATGGTAGGGACATAGAGAACCTTATTGAGTAGGTTGATGTTTCCATCAGGTGCTTTGACATTTCCTATTTTGTCCACAAGGTGTCTTGTATCATCTCCTGTTTGTACCTCATGCTTACTCCTTGGATCTTCTAGTTCTGATAGGAGTGCCACATTTCCTGCCACATGATTTGAACAACCTGAATCTATGTAGAAAACATGCTCATCAGATTTACCTTATGTCATAGCCATGTTTATGATCAATAATGAATCCTCTTTGATTGAGTCTTCTGTGTAGTTATTGAAGTCTCTCCTTCCTTTGTATCCTCCTTGATAGTTTGAATGATTTTAGTTGTTATAGTTGCCATGATAATTGTTGAACCTTCCTCTTGAGTAGCCATAACTTCCTCTAATGTATCCTCTGCCTCTTTGATTCCTGGAATTCCTAAATCAATTTTCAGTTGTATGATTAGTTACTCCACAGTTAGAACATGGGTTCGAGTCTTGGGATCTCCCCCTGCCTTGTCTACCTCCTCTTCCTCTACCTCTGCCATGTCTTCCTCTATGATATGTTCTTGCTTCACCATCTACGTTCTTTGAATTTCCTTTGTTTTCTTTGGACTTGCTTTTATCAATATATAAGGCTTAAGATTGATTACCTTTAGAGCTTTCTCCATTTTTGATAAGCTTTGCCTCTTGAGTAAGTAGTTGTCCAATGAGTGTATTGAAATCAGGTACATGCATGTCCATGTACAAATCCATAGCTGTGGTGAAGGCTTCCCACTTGTCATCTGCCTTCAAGCCATTGATGACCTCCCTTACAATTTGCTCTTCATCTATTACCTCTCCAATGCTTCCCAACTGATCTACTATGTCCTTGAGCTTTGTGACAAAATCAGTCACATTTTGTTTGGGAGCCTTCTTGAGAGTTGTGAAATCCAGCCATAGTTGATGCTTCCTAGCTTTGGTACTTGAAGAGAAGAAGGCTTCAAGTGCATCCCACACTTTCTGAGATGTCTTACACCTTCTAATGTGAGGCAACAAAAAATCTGAGATAGAGTTGAGGAGATAAGACCTTGCAAGTGCATCCTTGGAGCACCATGTGCTCAATCTTTCTTGCTCTTCTTGTGTTGGTTGACTTTTGTTCCTGAAACTTGGCATAACTTCATCTCCAACCCATAACCATATAAACTTCTACCTTGGAGATAAGCTTCCATACTTAATGACCAAGCTGAGTAATTAACTCTATCCAATTTGTCAATTGATGAAGGAAATCCATCTGCCATCCTTGCTCTAATACCATTGTGAAGAGATGGATATGTATGTGCTTGAAGATGAAGAGGTGTTGCAAAATCCTTGATCTACACCAACCAAATGAACTCTAGGATTATGTGGTGGGCCCTTTTAGCTTGCCAATGGATGTATTAGACACCCCATGTATCTTCGAAGATCACTCTCAAAAAGATAGATCAAAATAGATAAGTTGGAGTTAGCTCAGAGGTGAAGAACTTGCTATTTTGGTTCATACACCTGTCCAGTATTTTGCATAATTCTCTGAGCACAGTAGTAGTTAGCTTAATTCATTTTGGGTAAGTCTAGTTAACTTAAAGAGCTAACTTTCAAGAGTAATCTCATAAAAAATAATGAACCACACACTAAGAATGATGTTTAACAAGTGATGACATCATCATGATTTTCACGTGCTGCTACAGTCATGAGACCGGTGAGTAGAAAAATGTGAATAACTCAAGATTTAAGAATCCAATGATTTTAAACATTTGTATCCTAATACTAGACAATATGCTAAATCCAACAAGCTTTAAATCATTGAATTTGGATAAGTACACACTGAGAAACAACTCTGACAAGATGAGTAAAAAAGTCGGGTACCTGACAGAGAAGTGAAAATGAACATACAGGGTTAACATCAACTGAACATAAATGAAGATTGAAACACGCAAATGAAATGAAAATTAGTGAGCATATAGTAGACTTATAGAGCTAACTTTACCAAGTTAAATCATGGAAAAGGATGCACCAAGTAGAGAGAAACCATCTCTGCAATGTGACTGAGAAAACTAAGAGATATGGCAGTGAGTAGTACACTTCACAAGAACATGGAAATATGAACTCAAATTATCATGAAAATGAAAGTATATTGATTGTACAATACAATGGACTTACTGATACATATGTGTGCCTTAGAATCACACCTTGATATGGCATAAAGCTCAGCTCTTTGAGGTCTTCTCTGAGGTCTCTCTAACCACAACTAAAGCTGCCATCTATTTATAGTTGAGCTTGGGAGGCTAACTTTCCTCAATCACTCTCCAATCAATTAGTGATTGATTTGATTCTTTATCTACCATCAATCACAGATTCGTGGCTCCTCTTTCCCTTTTTGATCAAGTGGACTCAATGTTGCTCTAGCACAATGGTGAGAACCACGTTAAGAAGCTCCACCTCCTTAACGTCAATCCGCGGAAGAGATAGGAGTGATATGAAGATCGTGAATGTGAGATGAAGTGAGAGTGAAGGTGAGAAGCATAGAAATGCACACACGCATGCACACACACTACGAAGAGACAAGCAAGACACAATGGAAGGTGGGAAATTAGCTCTATTACTCAAGAACACTATTACAAGCTCAAACTAGCTCTAAGCTCACACTAGCCAACCTCAAAAATGAGCTCTCTAGCTCTTTTTATAGTTTCTTGACTAGTTTTGACCGGTTTCACATCTAGTGACCGGCATAGTTAAAAATTAGGTCCTAGATGCTATTTGGAAGGGTAAACGGTATCTAAAAATAACGAAAATTGGTACGCGCATTCTCCCTAAGCTCCTCAAGCTCGAGGACTCCTCGGCTTGCACAAAATGGAGCTATGGATTACAAAATGGGATTTTCTATGTTACATATGTTACAATAGTGATAAAAATCACTGTTGGAGGTTTTTGGAAAGTATTTGAAAACATAATTCTTTGAAAAACGATTCGACTGGCTCCCTGCTTTGTCGTTACATGCTTCCATGTCGTCTGTGCCTCTGGGTGCATCTAAAAATAACGAAAATTGGTACGCGCATTCTCCCTAAGCTCCTCAAGCTCGAGGACTCCTCGGCTTGCACAAAATGGAGCTATGGATTACAAAATGGGATTTTCTATGTTACATATGTTACAATAGTGATAAAAATCACTGTTGGAGGTTTTTGGAAAGTATTTGAAAACATAATTCTTTGAAAAACGATTCGACTGGCTCCCTGCTTTGTCGTTACATGCTTCCATGTCGTCTGTGCCTCTGGCTTCTTCCAACACCCCCCTCCCTCTCGCTTTTGTCGTCCCTGACAGAACCTTGTTGTAAGGTCTGCCGGATATAGTTCTGTAGGAGGTCTTGAGCGAGGGTGTGCTCGGAGATACGAATGCCTCGGGCCAGGTCTGCCTCGAGTTTCTCCCAGTCGATTGGTTGCGGTTCTTCCGGTGGCGGGAGCTGATAATGTGTGGAATAGACCATTCGTTCACAGGCAAATAATTGTAATAAATTTGTAGGCCTGCTTATGAATACCTCTGAATGGTATTCCCAGAAGCTGGTTGTGAACATCTCTTCGAATGTCTGCTTGTAGCACGCCGGTAGGTACTTTATTCTGCAGTGCCAGGCATAACACACCCGTAGCGATGGCGTTGTACTCATACCATATACCAGATCGAAATTGCCATGCTCAAAGCCCGAGGTGTTGACATATGGTGCCTTGACGCGTCGGAAGACTTTAAAAATCATTTGCATCATGTCAAAGATATTGACAGTCATATGCGCCGCTATATCGTCCATATGCTTTAATCTAGGGAGCCAGTGGCGAATTGTAGCCATCATGTAGCCAACAATTGGTAACTCAATGGATGGCTTAAAATAGGGGTAATTCAATCAGTCTTGGCACTGCTTATTGTTTTATACCTTAATAGCAAAGGCAGTCTAGGAGCGGTGTCGTGGCACTGGTCCCCAACACGGGTTATACTTCAAGTGCAAAGGTGTCTTTACCCATGTACTCATCATTTCTGGATACTTTTGTAGTAAATCTTTGCGCCACTCTGGTTGATAGATCTCTCCTTGCTGCGCATCTAGTGGCAAATCGTCCTCCTCGAATTGAGTTGCATGCGATGGTTTCTTACCTGTCTCTTTCTCAATGGATAACTGGTATTCGGCCATTAACATGAAATACGGTTTATACTCAAGCTCATGCCCAGATATGTATCGTCAAGGGGCCAAATGAGCGAAGAATGGAGACTGTAATATTCGTTCTTCTATCATCGCCATGGCGTGTAATTGTGCCTCTACTCTCGCTGAGTGCGTTGTTCCAATCTCCTCAATAGACTTCATCCACGCGGGGGTCGGAAGTTCGTACGTCATCTGACCTTCGGCCGTGACGCGTCCGCCTGGGATGGGTTGTGGCTCGTACGCTTCTTCAAATGTTTCCTCCACCGGGATGGTGACCGTTTCTTCCTCAGCTGGAAGCTCAGGTGGGGAATCTGGCCTTGGTGGCGCTTCGTATACTGCAATCCTTGATCCAAGGGTCGATACCTGGGCCCCTAATGAGTTGAGTTCCTCTAGGAGGTCAAGAGAGGGGTCCACAGGTGCTGGTATGTTGTGGTGTGCCGGTTCTCGTAACTGGAGTAATTTGTGATCTTCTTTGAGTTTCTGTAACTCCTCGTTCATGCGGTCATATTCATCTAGCAATCTCACATGATCGTCTAGCAGCATCCTCATCGAGTCTGAAGGAATGGCTTTGAACCTGCTAGGACTGAGTGGTTGTTCTGGGTGGTCGAGCGCTGCTTCTAAGTTTTCTCGGTTCTGATCCTGTAAGCGCTGGTTTTCTTCCTTGGCGGCTGCTAGGTGTCTTCGTAGTAAGCTCGTGTTTCGTGTTAGCGTTGCATTGCGGACTGTCTGGGCTCTTAGTAAATTATCCAGGTCAGCAGTGGCTTCCTTGGTCTTTTCTTCACTTTCTAGTTCCAATTTGTGATAAGCCTCACGTAATTCTTGGTAGCGGGTGTTCAGAGAGGCATTCTCAATGGACAATAAATTAAGCTGCGACTGTAAGTCATTGGTTGTCCTCTGCAGCTGCTGATAATTATCACCAAGAGATGTGAACTCATCTCTGACTTGCATCATACACATGAACATCTGTCGGAATGCATTATCTACAATGGGTGATAGTATTAACGAGGTGCTAAATGAAGATGCAGTTGGTGTAGATGCAATGGGAACGGGGAATGGGGATGGGAAGGTGGATGATGTAGTGATTGTTGAAAATTGGGATGTGCCTAAAAATGTTTGTGCCGTGAGTGAAGGTAGTGATGGTGCAGTGGGTGGTGAGATGTCCATGTCAGTGGACGTATCTAGTGCGGTGACCGTGAATATGGGTGTGATCGTGGGTGCGCGTGCTGGTGTAAATACGGGATTTACAAATGTTGAGGGGTAATTTACAGGGGGGCTGGCTGGAGCAGCTTGGTGGAAAGGGGAAAGAGGGGTTACAGTGGGTCGGGGAGGTGAGACGGGGGAGAAGGTTAATGGCGGGGGGAATGGGAAAAGGGGTCCTTGAGTTGTGGGGAAAGATGGAAAAGATTGATGAAGGAATGGGTTGGATAGAAAGGTGGGTGTGGGAAGGGGTAGATTAGGGCTAATGGGCGCGGGAATTGTGGGGTGAGTGGTCGTAAAGACGGTTTCTGCAACACCACCGGCGAATGAAGATGTGGGTCTGGGGGAAGGAGGGTGAAGAGGGGAGGCTGGATGGACGGGTGGTGAGAGAGGAGCGGTTGGGGTGGTCGGTACTTCAGTGACTACTGAGGTAGGTACAATTGTAGCGCGGGGTGGGGAATCTACAATGATGGTTTCTACGGCCAATGAACGTTCGGGGACGAGGCATGCCTCCCTGGCTTGTTCTGAAGATTGTGCTCCGGTTGGTACACGAATGTATTCGCCGGGCTTTGAAAGTAGTCGTACTCTACGGGGGTCAAACTGTGGCAGTGGCTTTCGTTGCAAGTACCTGAGTGCCTCGTTGGAGCCTACTGATTGGACTAATTCTTTGAATCCTTTGATATAGGCGTCTTCGAATCCGCCTGTGACAAGTTCTTGTTCTATTATTTTTTGGCTCTCTTCCTCTGTCAGCTTCTTGGGTGCCCAAACTCTTTCCATAGTTCTATACAGCTTCTTGATAGCTAGAGTGTAAGCTGCTGCCTCGTAAGTTTCATCTTCATGGGTACTTGTATCGCCATGTGTGTCGGTTTGTTGGCCTTGGCCATCTGTCTGTTCCTGCTCTTGGGATTCATGTGTTCCCTGGCTAGCTTCGTCATCTCCTTCGTCGTCATCGGTTGCTGTCCGTTCGTCATCAGAGCTGGACACGACCTGTCCTTGTGGCTGATCCCTGGGTGTGGTAGGGTAGCTAGGCCTTTCAAATTCTTGAGAAAACATTTGTCCTTCTGAAAACTGGAACTCATTGGAGAATGCATCGGGCATCTCAAAATCAAACGTTTGGTCCAGTGGCTCTGCTTGTCCTGGTTCTAAATGCGGTATTGGAAAAGAGAAAGCTTCCGCACCGATAGTGGTGGGAAGTTCAGCTGCTGTGGTGATAGGTTCTGTGGTTGTGGCTGCTTGGGGTGCGACAGTACTGGTGGTGCCCTCCGTTACCACTGGTCTAGATAACCTTATGCGAATAGGTTGTACTGTGGGAGTGGCTGCTGTTGGTGACTGCTCTGGAGATGGTTGTGGAGAGGGTGATGCTGGGACTTGTAGGCACGGGATAGTACCTCTCATCCTCTTTCCGGCTCTGCCTTTGCTAGACTTTCTAGCCTTCCTAGTGGTGCCTTTGAATGCTTTCAGTTCCTCACTGGCCATGGCACGCTCTACGGGTAAATCATATGCCAAGCACATATATATGATCCTGGTGAGGGCGTAGCACCCATTGATTACCTTCTTTCACTCACACCGATGTTGTGCCAAATAGAGCTGATCAATGATCCAGCTAGCTAGATCAACCGTTTGCGGTCCAGTACATGCTAAGTACAATCCAAACCAGATTCTCTTGTGGGGCATGGTAAAACGATCCTGAGCTGGGAAAGCAAAATGCTGCATACATATCCGTAATGGCTTAGAGAGCTCAGGTGTTATAGCAGAAATATCCTCCCACTTAGTTACGTCACCACGCTTCATCTGCTCTGGGACTAGCCGTTCTTTCTCCGTTGGAGTGTGTGTTCCATGAATCTTGATGGCCGCTCTGATTAAATCCTTCGAAAGATAAAATCTTTTGTAAGGTGGATCATCCACTAAAGAAGGCAAAATAAAGGTTCCTGGGATGTCCTTATTCTCTGAGGCCAGCAAAGTGGTGATTAAGTAATAACACCTATAAAAGTCAGGTTTGGGCAGAGGATCACTGAAATACTCCGTGAAGCCGGCTCTAGCCCAAACATGAGTTAAGTCCTGGGTGTTCTGTAGGCCTTTGAATTCTCTTGAGAAGAATTGATACTTGCCCCATGTGCGGTCATCAAATGTCATATTTGCTTCAAAAATGAAGTCAGCATCAGCTAATGGTCCTGCTAGGCCTTGGAACCAGTGAGAGTTACGGTGTATCTTCTCTGTATATCCCATAGGTGGGTTATCGATTGGCATGGGTCCCGGAAATCCTTGGAACTCTGGCGGTGGAGCGGTCGGGTGGGATTCTGCGCGTAAAACATTGAGTGGCACCGCAGCCATGCTGGGGCCTGCTTCCGATGGTCCTGCTTCGGTTTGCATGATGACTGATGAGCTAATGGAAAAGATCTGCTACAAAAGATTAACACATTAGTATGGAAATTAATTATGATCCCATTAAGGTGAGACCGCAATCCCTTTCCATAACCGATGTGTAACCCCTGTAGCCAAGTGTCGTGAAGTGATTAATGCAATGATTATTTGCAAAACTAATGCAGGTCTCTAGACACCTACATGGTCAGATTATGCATACATTTCTTGATGAGCCGTTATTATGCATGATGTGGGGTTTGGGTGTATGAATTTATACAAGGTTTGGTTGAGGGTGAATTAGTACAAGGGTGGAGTTTAAAAGGGGTGGGAAAATTGTTAGATAATGGGTTACAAGAAGACGTCTGGATACGTTTCGGTATCCATTTCCTAAGAGTCTTTGAGTGGGTGGTATGTTTCTGCTGAGGTACAAAAAGTGGTATCGGGTTTGGTGGTATTGAAGGATGAAAAGGTTTCTGAGGGGTATATATTACATGGCTTGAGGGTTGGGATATAATACATTGTTTGGGTACCCAAATCTGCATGGGTGTGGGTCTATGGATAAGATATTTCTTGGCGATCCAAATCTGTCGAGTACTGGTACGTGTAGAAGAAGATCGAGGGGACTTTGGATGCGAACTCTGCTTCTGTTGCAACTTTATCCTGTTCTCGTCTGCAGTGTTGCCAATAGCCTGTGGTTGCTGTCCTTTTCGCACCCATATTTGTTTCGTGCCACTTGGTCTGTGATGTTGATACTGCTGCTTTCCTTGCCTTATCTGGTGGTGTCATCGGTCTGGGTTCCTCTGTTGTGGTTGACTCATTCGTGGTTGGGTTTGAGAGGTCCATTGGACGCTCTACTTTGGAAAAGAAGGGAGATCCAACACTTGCGTGACCTGCCCATTAGGAAGTGATTCGTGCTTTATCTTTAATCTAGGCCAGTCCGCAGCAAGTTTGGAAGGATGAGCACCGCAGGGTGTTGTGCTCATTCGGCTGCTGATGCAACCCATCTGACCGCTGATTGTGTTCAACTGCCCTAGCGGTTGGGTAGCTGCCCCTTCTAGTTTGCAGGAAGCCCCAGGGAAGATCTCCTGTCGTTCTTCTGATTGACAATTGTCCCTACCCAAGCCCGAGTGGGTTGGTGTAGACGTAACGTGACTGGTCTGACCCAAGATCTTCCGGTCTTCCGTCGCATGCGTTTCATAGGGTCTAGGGTTACAAACCTCAATCGGAATGCCGTTAGGGAAGTCAAGCGGTATCACTCGCTTCTATTCTAAGGTTCCAATCTGTAAGGAGCCTTGTCTAAGATTTAGGTCCACTGAGTGATCGTATAGCCAATCTTGGCCAAGGATTAGGGGTTCTATCAGGTCGTCATCATGGCACACTAGTAGCTTCGCTGTCATGGTCACATCCTTAATGAGGATAGGAAGGTCCACCTCACCCATGCAAGGGGTTTCCATGCCTCCTAGGCCTATGAGGTATGCCTCAATTGGCCGCATTTCTATTCCTGAATCCTTATAGTGGGACCATCGAATTGCACTAGTCGCAGCACCTGAGTCAATTAAAGCCCTGAGCTCTTGGCAAGGGTTGCCGTGCTCTAACCTGACTGTAATGAATGGTCTCCTGTCCACTATACTAGGATGAGTGGTTGACTTTACTTGACACATGGCCATGGGATATCTGGGTGTAGTTTCCAGATGGTTATAATGTTCTCTCCCTAGTCCTTGTCTTCTTAACTTCATGTGTTTAATGCGTTCTATTGCTTCTGCCTGAGCTTCTGCTCGTATTCTATTTTCTTCCTCCTTACGCTTCTTTGCCAACGTGAGTCATCTAAGCATATCCTCAGTAAGAGGTTCCTAATATAGCCTGACTCTACAACCACTAATATAATTAGGCATTATATCTCCTTCTAACGTGGCTAATTGTACTGCTCCACTGGTTGAGAGTCTGTTAATGATCATAGGTCCATAACCTCGCTTTTCTAACTTACGTGCGTGTTGCTTTAGCGTATATACTAGAACTAAATCTCCTTCTTTTAAGCCTTTATCTTTCACATGTGCATCAAAATATGCTTTCTGTCGCTTCTTCGCTGCATATATTCCTGCTGCTGCCTTTAGCCTGGTTTCTCCTAATCGTTCCAAGTCCATTATTCTCGCTGATAATTCATGGCCGGTCCACTGATGTTCTTGTGCAACCTTAAGGGTCGGTATCAAGAAGTCCAAAGGAAGCACAGCATTCTGACCAAAAACCATCTGAAAGGGAGTCGCATTGAGTACGGTCTTGTAGGCCACTCGATATGCCCAAACAGCGTGGTGTAACTGTTTGTCCCAATCTGAACGTTTGTTGTTCACGAGTTTCGTCAGTACGTTACAAAGGATCTTATTAGTGCTTTCAGCCTGAGGATGATATGGTGCGGATTTCTTGTGAATCACCATAAAATCTTGTAACAAATATTCAATGACTTGGTTTAAAAAGTGAGTGCCTCGGTCGCTCACTAACTCTATAGGCAATCCATATCTTGTAAAGACATTCTCAAATAAGAATTTTGCAGTTGTGTGTGCATCATTCTTTTTTGTGGCTTTTGCCTCTACCCATTTCGTAAGATAATCTGTGGCAACAATAATGTATTCCGCATGTGTACCTTTTGCAGGGGGGTTAATGGGTCCTACAAAGTCTATACCCCACTTAGAAAATGCACGTCCGCCCATCATGGGTTTCAATGGCATTTCATCTCTGCGAGTAGGAAACTGAGTTCTTTGGCACACATCACATCTCTTTACATAGGTATGAGCATCCATGTGAAGAGTGGGCCACCATAATCCTGCAAAGAGGATGGCTTTGATTATCCTATCGGGTCCAAAATGACCTCCTGCAACACCTTGGTGTGCAGTCTCTAGTATGCTCAGATAATCGCTCTCATGAACACATTGTCTTAGATATCCATTTCGTCCTCTTTTGTATAGGTTATCGCCAATAAGTGAATAGTCGTGAGCTTCCTGCTCTAGACTACGTTGTTGAGCTAAGGTCATTCCTTGAGGGAATGTCTTCGTCCTCAAGTATGTCACTAATTGTTCACTCCAGTCTGGTGTGAGAGACACGTGATATAATGTAGCATGCTCTACTGGTGGTCTTTCACAACAAACGTTGCATTCCTTACACAACCTGTAGACATCTGCTTCCATCGTAGGCCAATATACTCCTAATCTATGCAGAGTCTGTAATGTTCGATGTTTTGAATGATGTTGCTTTAATGCACCTATGTGTGCTAATTGCAACCAATTCGCATGTTCTGATTCATCTACACAACAAGCAAGAATCTTTTGATTATCCTGTTTATATATGCTTCGTGCCATTATTTGGTATCTCTGAGACTTGGTAATCTCTCCCTCTTTGATCTTTATCCTAGGATTCCTAGGTCCATATGTGAGAGTAGGGACTAAAGGCTTAGCCCATTCTGGTGCTATCTCAAGATTAAACAAGTATGCATCTGGTAGATCATCCGCTACTCCTTGAGGAGCTTCTCCTGAGGTTAATCTTGAAAGGTGGTCAGCTCTAAGATGTGTCTTTCCTTTCCTGACTACGACTTCAAAATCATACTCCATGAGTAATAGAAACCAACGTATCAGTCGTCCGGTGTTACATGGTTTGTTGACTAAGTACAATAGGGCTTGATGATCTGTAAAGAACTTGAATTTGTTGGCCAACAAATAATGCCTAAACTTCTTTACTGCGTAGATCATCCCTAATCCTTCTCGTTCCGTCGTGGTGTAATTTCTTTCTTCTGCGTTCAATTGTGTGCTTGCGTAAGCTATGGGGAGATCTATGTTACCTTCATTCGTGGGTTGTGCTAACACACATCCTATGGCATAATTGGATGCATCCACATGTACATGGAATGGCTTACTCCAATCTGGGGTAGTCAATATAGGTGCTGAGCACAAGCGTCGTTTAAGTTCATTGAATGAATTTTCACATTCATTTGTCCATTCAAAATTGGTTAAAAGAGAGTACAAAGGCTTGGCTATGATTGCATACATGTGTATGAATCTCCTATAATAACCGCAATGGCCCATAAATGCTTGTACCTCTTTCACATTAGTTGGTCTAGGTAATTCTGCAATTACCTTCACTTTTTCCTCATCTGTAGAGATTCCATTTTTTGACACAATGTGTCCTAGAATTTTGCCTTGTCTGACCATGAAAACGCATTTTTCCGGGTTCAAACAAACCTGATATTCTCGACATTTGTCAAATATTTGTCTTAACTCTGGGATATGTGTCTGTCTTACATTTGAATGTGCACATAAGTCATCGACATAAACTTCCAAGCTCTTGCGTAAGAATTCCTTAAAAACATGACACATGAGTCGCTGGAAAGTGGCGGGTGCATTTGTTAAGCCAAATGGCATCACACGAAATGCAAATATGCCCCATTCAGTGGCAAAATCCGTCTTGTGTTGGTCTTCTGGAGCAATGGCTACTTGATTATAGCCTGAAAAACCATCAAGGAAGCTGTAAACTTCCTTGCCCGCAACTCTTTCCAATAGATGTTCCGTGATAGGAAGAGGATAACTGTCTCTAATTGTGGCGGCATTAACTTTTTTAAGGTTAATACACACACGCAATTTTCCATTCTTCTTGGGCACAACCACAATGGGGGATACCCATTCGGTATGCTCAATTTCGTAAATGAATCCTGCTTCTATCAAGCGATCTATCTCCTCTTTAATCTTCGCAGCGTAGTTATCATTATACGTGTACAGTTTCTGTTTTGTCGGTTTTGCATCTGGAGTCATAGGGATTCTATGAGAACATATATCTGGATCTACTCCTTTCAAATCTTTGTAACTCCAAGCAAAAACATCTCTATATTCGCGCAATAGGGCAACTAGCTCTTCTTCTTCTTCAGTTGTCAAATCATGCCCTATGTATGTACCTTTTTCTTCTTCTCCTTTGATAGCAACTATTATTTTCTTGGTCTTCTCTCGGTTATCATATACTTGTCCATCATTCACCTTTCTATTAGGCATTCGTACCATGATTCTTCTATCTTTGATTTCATATTTCTTGAAATTCTCGGGTACTTCAAATAAAGATTCTTCTTTTTCTGACATGGTTGCTTTCTTCTTTCTTTTCTTGCCTTCACTCTTGTTAGTCACTTCCGTGGCTAACCTCACCTCATTCATAATTTCCTCGTGTCTCTGAGTGTGAGTCTCTACCTCGAAAAAATATTCCTCCTCTGATGCAAAGGGAGAATCCATGATAATTGATTCTAAATCAAAATCGCTTGCATCCTCAAATGCATCAGTGTTAGGTTCACATTCTTCTAAAATTGCATCGCACATTGTAGCTCAGTGATGAGTAGCACCTCCTTTAATGTCAATCCGGGAAGACGTGAGGATGGTATGAAGACCACGAGCAAGTGGAAGCACAAGTGCGTGAGTGAGAAGCACACAAGCATGCACACACATACACGCACACGCGCACACACGGCAAGAACAAAGAGAGTAAGACAATGGAATCACTTCTATTGCAACAAAGTTCTCATACAAGCTCAAACTACAAGAAGCTAGCCCAAAAATGAGCTCTCTAGCTCTATTTATAGTTTTTGACTAGCTTTGGCCATGTCCAGACCTAGTGTCCGGCCTAGTTAAAAATTAGGTTCCAGGGCTTATTTGAGGGCTCAAACGAGATCTAAAAATTATGAAAATTGGCAGGCAACTACTTCTAAGGCTCCTCAAGCTCGAGGACTCCTCGGCTTGTACAAAATGGAGCTACAAAAAGGTGAAAATGGTATTTACAGGGGTTTTTAGTGATGAGAATCACTTTAAAATGATGTGAGGGTTTTGAAAAAAATGAAGTGTTGCCTTAGTGCTAGATCTGCATGTGTGTCCGTACTTGCTTCTTCCCGTATACTGGCAACACTCTCCCCCCCCTAGCGTCTGTCGCCTCTGACAGACCTTTGATCTGCGGGTTGATCAATATAGTCCTGGAGAATGTCAGCTCCCACATCATGTTCTTTGATTCGCAGCCCTCGGATCAGGTCTCTCTGCAGGGTATCCCAATTGACTGGGCCCGGTATGTCCGGCTGTGGCCTTGTGTAAAGTTCTGAGTGCATCGTTTGTTCGCATGCAAAGAGGTGTAACAAATGGGTGGGTCGTGGCGCGAACACCTCTGAGTGTGCTTCCCAGAACCCTGTGGTGAACATTTCATCGAAAGTTTGCTTGTAGCAGGCAGGGAGATATCTAATGCGTGCGTGCCATGCATAAGCAACTCGTATGCTCGGGGTGGTGCTCATATCATATAGCAGGTCATAATTACCATTCACAAACCCGGGAATCGGAGGTTGAATATGGCAGACATTTCGGAAAGTTTTGAGCACAACCTGCATCATATCGAAGATCTTGAGCATCATCTGGGCAGCCACATCTGGCATAGGGTGGAGGCGTGGAAGCCAATGTCTGATGGTAGCCATCATGTAGGCTACAGTAGGCGTGCCGTTTGGGGGTGCAATGGCAGGGTAATTGAGCCATTCTTTGCAATTGGCGTTGTTCTTGACTTTGATGGCGAATGACTTCCATGTTCTTCTCCGTTGCACTGGTCCATAGCAATTGTTATACTTCAAATGCATGGGTGCGTGGTCCCATGTCCGTAGCATCTCGGGATAGGTTTCCAATAGCTTTTGCCTCCAGATGGGTTGGTGTATTTTCCCTTTGCGCGCCTCCTCTAGAATGTCCTCAGGTTCAAATTGTGTTGCGAAAGTTGGGTACTTGTTGGTCTTACGTTTGATCTCGGCGTTGTAGTCTGCCAACAGTACAAAATATGGCTTATATTGTAATTCTGAGCTGGTTATTAGTCTTCTAGGGGCCAGATGTCTGAAGTAGTCTGATTGAAGTATGGTTTCTTCAATGGTCTTCATGGCCAACATCTGGTAGGAGATACGTTCTTCATGAGTCTGCCCCATTTCTTCTACCTGTTTCATCCATGCCGATGGGGGTTCCTCATAAGTGTCCTGTCCCTCCTCAGTGATTGTGCCTCCGGGAAAAGGTTGAGGCTCATAGTTCTCTTCAAATGCTTCCTCCACTGGAATAATAACTGCTTCTTCTTCTATGGGTTGCTCAGGTGGGGAAGGAGGTCGTTCATATTGTAACAACTTGATTTTCAACTCTGCAACCTGTTGCCTTAGCTCAAGTACTTCATTGGTTACTGATAATTCCGGCTCTGGTGAGGTTGCAGCGTTGGCCATCTCTTTAGGTTCTCGTTGGTGTGGTGTAGGCACTTGGGCTTTCTGTAGGTCTTTGAATTGGTCAGCAAGCTGATCATGTGCTTCTAGGAGATTGGCATAGGTTTCCAATACTTGTTGTATGGTTTCTGAGGGGATGGCTTGAAATTTGGTCGGGTCCATGGGTGCCCCTGGAGTATTTTCCATAGCTGCTTCGAGGTTTTCTTGATTTTGTTGTTGTAGTCTTTTGTTTTCTTCTTGAGCAGCCGCTAAATGGCGTCGGAGTAGAGCCATGTTTCGTTGTAGTCTAGCGTTACGGGCTAGCTGATCTCTAAGTTGTTCTTCAGTTACCCTACTCTTCTCTGTATGTGTGGACTCGAGCTCCACCTGATATTGTTGGAGGGTAGTTACCTCCTGCTGTAATTCCGTATTAGATAACTCCAGGGCAGTGACACGTGCCTGGAGATGGGCTGACAAAGTACAGAGTTCTTTATTGTTTTCTTCTAGTAACCTGTATTCCTGTTTAAGTTGAGCAGCAGCTTCGAGCATGGTGTTGAGTGCATGACTAAATGAAGTGGTTGCAGGGGTAAAGGTGGAAGATGCAAGGGGTCGGGAGATGGGAAAGGGAAAAGTGGATGTTGTGCCTACAATGCTTGGAAATGGCGACGTGCGTGAAATGATACGTGGTGATGTTGGAATGACAGTGGTGGTGGGAGATCCTGTGGATGGTGAGATGTCCATGGGATCGGACGTGAGAGTGTGTGATTCGTGCACTGTGAATACAGGAATGGTGGGTGGTGTGATAGTGGTGGCAGTGAATGTGGGGAGTGGGGTTGGGAAAGGGACTTTTTATTATAATTATCCACCTGTTGGAGTATATTTACAAGGTTTGTCCAGAATGAGGGTTGTGTGACTTGGGTTGAGTGTGAGGCAGTTGCTAGGGGAGTGGTGGATAGGGTTTGGGTGTGGGTGAATGGAAGAGGGTGGGATGAGGTCTGGCTATTGGCAAGTGGCTGTCCAAGGGCGGGGAGATAGGAAGGGTGACCTATTATGGTTTGATCGGTGGCCGGATGACCGGTGTGAGGTTCAAAAATTTGGGTGGAAGTGTTGGATGTGGGTAAAGGGAAGGATGTAAAAACGGAGGTGTGTACAATGGTTTCATGATGGGTGGACATCGGTTGTTCAGAAAGGCTAGTGGAGAAGGGTTCTGAGGGTCGAATGGAAGGTGACGGTGGAGATGGTACCTGAGTAATTACCTCTTGTTCGTCAGCGGGACTTGGGCTCGTCATGTGAACATCCTCTGAAATGGTGGTAGGCAAGGCAGTAGAGACTTCCATTTGAATCATTTTCCCTCGTCGTGGCCGTGTATCAATCCTTCGTTGATCATAGATAGGGTTTTCCTGATAGACCATTGTCCTCAATGCTTCCCCGATCCCGCATGTCTCTGCTAATAGATTCAATGATTCCACAAAATGTGAGTCGACATTCTCGGTTTGAAGCATCTGGTTCACTAGAGCTCTGTTCGCCTCTTCTGTCATCTTATGCCTTCTCTGTACCTGCTTGATTGTCTTGTACAGCCGTCTGAGTTGTGCTGTGTAGGCAGGGGCCTCCTCTTCACTGTCTTCTGGGTCATTTCTTTGTGCCCCTTCCTGAACGTGTGTGTTTGGGTCAAGAGGATGTTGTGCCACTTCTTCCCCATGTACTCTGCTCGTCTCGCCCCGTGACTGTTCTCTTTGGATTGATGCACCCGGATCAACATTGTCAGGGGAATCTTCACTGTCTGATAGGGGGACCGTCTGCAGGAATCTTTCAAAATCGAAGTTTGGATCTTCTGTGAAGGTGGCCATAGATGCAAACTCTACATCGGTAGGTAGTGGAGGGGCGGATGGAGCGGGTTGTACCACCTCCCTAGCTTGAACTCCTTGAAGATGGATCGTGAAAGGTGTGACCTGAGCTTCTGGTCGGGGAGAAGCTTCGGTCGTGGCTTCTTGAGGGATCGTTACCTGGGAGAGCGATCCACGCATTCGTTTTGCAGGCTGGCTCCCTGACTTCCGCCCTTTGAACAGCTCCAGTTGTGCATACTTTAGGGCTCGGGCAATTGGCACATCATATGCAAGACATCTGTAGATGATTCTTGTAAGCGCACAACAGCCATGTAGGGTAGGCTTCCTCACACCCCGCTTACCTGCCTCATACACTTGATCTAAGATCCATACCGGCATCTTAATGGGCAAGCTTCCCGTCTCTGCTAGATATAACCCATACCATATTTTCTTGTGAGGTTGAGTGAAACGGTCCTGAGCGGGAAATGCAAAGTGTTGGAGGCACATCCGCAAAGGTATGGCGATGTTGGGGGTGAGGGCGCACATTTCTTTTAGTTTCTTGTTCTATTGCTTTTCATCGACTCCGGTATCAAGGGGTCGCGGTCAGAAGGTACATGGGTGCCATACATCTGAAGTGCTTCCCTGATTAAAGTCACATTCAATTCGAACTTCCTCATTTCCTCCAGATTTGACAAGGAGGGCACCCAGAATGTGCCTGAATGATCCTTATCCCCTGTCGGCTTCAGCGTGGCAATTAGGTAGTAGCACCTGAGGAAATCTGGTTTAGGTAGAGCTCCACTGAAATAAGTTTGTAATCCTGCTTTTTGCCAGATATCTTGAAGTGGAGCTGCATTTTGCAATGCTTCAAATTCTCGTGAGAAGAACTGGAAGGTCCACCACACTCCTCCACATTCCATCTTGGATTCCCAGATGTGATCCGTGTCTCCCAAATCTCCTGGCATCTGTTTTGTTTTGGACTCCAAGTTGTCCTCTCCAATCATGAAGTAACAAAGAATCAACAAATCATCTTTATTTTGTCAATCCTAGGAATATCCATAAGACCACAGCCCCTTCAAGATAATAGATTCAAGGAAATAAGAGATTAATGGCTGGATTGCTGAGAGAAATTGAAGATGAAGAGAAAATCTAGAGTTTACCATAACTAAGGCAAATCTCCATCATTTTCTATGTTCTTTATGTCAAAACCATGCCATTTCATTAGCAGAATACAAATATGAACTCAAAATTGAAAAATATCACCTGTATCACAGAGACGAGACAATCGCGATTCTGTACCATCAGACGATTTTCACAATTTTGGAACTTTCTTCAGTCCTTTTCCACTCATTACAGCAATAGGCCTCTCTCTTCATACAACTCACTCAGTAATACACAAATGTAACTCACAAATCTCCATGATTAAGCAAGAAACAAGCTCACACATCAAAGAAAATACACTCAACAGGAGAAAACACGATTTCAGCAGAAACTCTTTCTTCTCTATTGATAGCTTGAGCAAATGATTAACCAACCCCTCCAAAATAGAGAAAATTGACTTATATACATTTTCAAGTGTCCCTTTTCACACTTGAAATTAGGTCTTTTTCTCTAATTTTCTAAAAATATGCTATCTAAGAGTTTCTAAAAATTCTACAAAAATTACATGAGGTCCTTGACTACATAAGGAAGACTCTTCCTTATTTTTACAACCATTGCATAAATATTCTACAAGTTTTTGGCTTTTTACTAATTTTTTACATCAAAAAATGCTTTCCAAAAATACACCTTCCAACATCCTTCCCCTCCTAAGCCTTTCGGCTCCTGACGAAAGATTTTTCTGCTCCTCTACTTTGATCACTTTTCTTCATTTCTTCTTTCTTTGATATACCTGTGACAGTAAATCATGGCTTTTTCTTTCTGTTACATTTAAATTGTTGACCATCTCGAACAAGGCTTTTCTCCATTGTATTGCAGCTTCAGGTTTGTCAATAACGTCCTTTTTCAAGTATTCTGTATAAGAGGCTTCATAGGCAGTAAGTCTGGATTTAGTAACAACTGATAATTTCCCAAAAATTTCTGATTCTCGTTCAAAAAACCCATAGTCAAATGCATCCTCAAAAATTTGCAAAAAGTGGCTGCCCAAAAATATTATTCTGCTATAATAGGCCATTAGACATATCCTATCAGGTGTCTCACTGAGATCAAATAATAGAGCATCTGTTGGAGAATTGAATCCAATGTAATTCAAAATTCTAACATCCGTATCTGTGTATGTTTCTATACAGGCTAGAATTAACCTCATTATTCTGACAAGTAATATACAAGCAGGGTCATTAACATCTTTGTATGTTACTATAACCGACTCAGCAGTGTTCACCATGTAACTCTTTGTAGGCCAAGTTCCTGCCTTTGGACCTGCTATTTTTGGAAAATTCAGCCATTTTGCTGGAATCTGCCCTGTTTTTCTTCTTTCCCAAAAAACAGTCCACTCCCTTCTTCTGGCCACGGGGCAATAAGCTGGATTAATCTTTAAGTGTAGAGGTGCCTCCTTCCAGATTCTCCTACACTCTTTATTGGCATCCAACCATTTATTCCTCCATTTTGGGTTAGCTCTTTCAAATAATTCCTTTGTAACATTAATATCCTCTTCATATTCAAAATATTGATTTGGAGATAATCCCACTCTGGCCAACTGATAATTCTTTATGCTTTCCAATATCATACAAAAAGGAATTCCTAATCCATCTGCAGCCCAATGGTGCTGATCTGGATTGATGCCTTTATTTAAAGCAAATGTGACAATCTGGTTTTCATAATCATCATGCATTTTTCTCATAAACTCCATTCTTGATTCTCTGCTAGTCAGCAACTTCTGAACAAATTCCTCAGTGTATTCTTCCTCAGATCTTTTGGCTATTGCTTCATAATTTTCCTGTTCTTTATCAGCATCTCCTGTTTCATACTCTCTTGTATTGGTATCTTCTGCATGTGCCTGGTTCTGAACCTCTTCCTGGGCTTTTGATTTCTTCAGTTGTTCCTGCAAATCTTCTAAGGTCATACTTAAGCTTTTATTCTGAGTTGTCAAATCTTCTCTTTCTTTCATCCAGTCCATTCTTTCTCTTTCCAACTTGTCCTGCCAATCCTTCCTCTCTTGCTCTGTATTCAGAAACAACTTGTTATACCCCCTCATAGCTGTAGCAGCATGTGTACTTGCTTGCTTTTCTAGTTCTTTGGCTTCCTTTAATTCTTCTTGGAGTTTCTGAATTTCTTTATGCATTTCATCTTTTTCTTCCTCTGTCAATTGGGCAGGTTTACTTCCATCTTTTACTAGGCCTTCTTCTAGCAGCAACTTATTAATATCTTCATGGGCCCTAGTCAAAATTTGATATGAGGTTTGTAGTGTTCTGTATCTTCCTCCTATGGTTTTTAGTTCCATTTCCATCTTGGCATTCTGTTCTGATAACTTCACACTCTTATCCTCCAAATATTGTATTTTGTTCTGCTTCTGAACTTCACTTTCTTCCAAAGCAATTATTCTATTGACATACTCTTCATTTTTCTTCTGAATTGACCTCAGTTGTTCTGACATCTGCTCCTTTTCCTTTCTGTGTTCTTTGATAATCATACTCCCTTTCTCAAATTCAGATTCAGCCACCATGCCTGATATGATCATATTTCTGCTAGATGGTCTGAACTGTTCAATATTACTTATGATCTTCTGACAAGCTGCTCTTATACTCTTGGGTATCCTTTCCAGACCTACTTCCATTTCTGTCTGTCTGATTTCAATTTGCTTGTCTTCTTTACCCTTATCATCCTCTTCTGCTACTGTTTCATCATCTACATCCTTAGTATCCAGTTCTTCATCACTGTAATTATCATTCTCCGTCTCCTGATTAGTATCATCTTCTCCATAAACTAGTGCTTGATTTTTTGTCTCCTTCTGACCTGATAACTCTGAAGTCCTTATTTCTTCTAGTGAACTTCTTCCTTCCATTACCTGTTGCTTTTCTGTTCCTTCCAGATCTTGTATCTCATTTACCTTTATTAGAGTTCCCTGACTTTTGTCTAACTCTTCTCCAACATGATCCGTTTGAGCCTTCATGATTTGCTCTTCCTGCCCCATTCTTTCCTGAACAGATATTGATTCAATTTTTTCCACACAATTAATCTGAACATTATTTTTCTGAAATGCCTGTCTTTCTGTTTCTTGGGCTATATCTGATTCATTTGTATGAGAATTTTTTATCTGATCATTACTCCCCTTATTTGTGTATTCTTGATCTTGCTCCTCAATGTCCATAAAGTCTGCTTCTACCTCTTGTTCTTGATCATTCTTGGATGTAAATTCCCCACTGCTTTTTATATCCTGCAGCACATCCTTTATACTTTGAACAATTCCTTCCTCCATTACCTGTCCCAAGACCTCTTGAGCACTCTTTTCTGGTTCTAACTTCTTGATTTCCTGCTCTTTAGGTGCATCCTTCTGCTGAATAATTGAACTGCCGAATACCTTCTTTGCTAGTTCCTCTAAACTTGCATTCAATTGGAATTGTGTCTGTGAAGACTTGGTCCATATTGAATTTTCATCAACCTTCATTATTCCAGAGCTATCTTCATCTCTCCTCTGGTTTTCCTCTTCTGTCATTCTGGCCTTTCCTTTCAACAGTTTTCTTTCTTCTTCAGCACTCATCTGTTGGACAGTTTCTTCATAAGTCTGCCTTTCTTTAGACTTCTTGCTTGTATCCTCAGGTGTCTTCACTTTTTCTACAGCCTGTATAGCTACATTAGGAGTGTTGGGTATTGACAAGTTTAAACTTTTTAACAGAAAACTCTCAATGTCGCTATCTGAATCAGATGAGAATCGTGAAGATCCTCCCACTTCTTGTTCTGTAGGCTTTGATACTTCCATCACTGAGGTAGACTTCTGAGTGGCTTCAATGACTGTTGCTTCTGTGTCTTTAACTGTTGTAACTTCAACTACTGCTTTTTCTTTTCCCTTCTTGACTAGTTTCTTCTTTTGGATTTGCTTTTTTGGCACTTTCTTTTTTACCACAACAGTAGTCCTGGCCTCTGGAGGTCCTTGCAACTCTTTGAAATACGCCAGCAACTCTACTTCCTTCTTCACAAATATCTCTTCAGTTTCAGCTGCCATCATTTCTTCATGTAATGCTTCATAGTGCTCCACCTCTTCTTGGATCCAATCTGTAGCTTTGCATGAAAAATCTTCCAACATTTTTTGATATTGCGCCTCATACATAGCTCTTTTGTTGTTTCCTTGGGTGAGATAAGTATAAAGCTGTTCTTTACTCGTCTGTGGAGGGTGAGGTTCATTGGAGGATTGTACCTTTTTCTGTGCTGCCACATGTTCCTCTCTTGTTTCTTCTGCCTGTTCTAATTCTACTTTTCTGGGATCCAACTTTCTCTTCTTTACTGGAATCACTTCCTCAGATATTACTTTTCTCTTCATTCTTGTTCCCCTCATGCGAGTTTGTCCTTCTGATCCTCTTTCAATTATTTTTCTTGGAGGACTTTTGATTCCTGACATCAGATTTCTGAAGTACTGTGCTTCAGGAGCTAACTTTAACCGTTCTTCCATTCCTAGAACATGATAAATGATTCTTGTCAAATACTGGGCTCCATTCATGAATTTCTTCTGCTCCCAGTGTTTTGCTGCTTCCTTCAGCTGTTCATGGATGTATGGTGAGACATCCATTACCCCAAATGGCTTGGTTCTATCTTTGTTATTGAACATCAATAGAGTTACTGACTTATGAGGCATGGTGTACCTTGGTAATTTTGGAAAACAAAAGAACTGTAAGAACATTCTTATAGCGTATTCTTCATTTTCTCTTCCTTTGAAGTCAGTGAACTTTGCATATCCAGTGTAAGTATCCTTATTCTTTTTGACAAAACTTTGGTCTAGTTTGGTGCCCATTGGATAGAACTGTAAGGCGGCTCTGATATGTTCTGCTTTGATAACTACCCGTGCCTCCTGATTGTCCTTGTCCTTCACTTTGCATCTGAAGTAGGCATCATTACCTTTCCCTACTTCCTCCAAACTACCCATCACTTGAGCTACTCTTTCAAAGTCAATAAAGAAAATAGGTTCTTCCAAGAGCTTGTGCAATCCCACAGCTTTCCATCTCTTGATGTTGACAGAAGTTTTCTGAAACCTGTAAAATTCCTGGCACAGCATAGTGTACTTATATCCTCCCACTGCTACTGTGA
Source organism: Ceratopteris richardii (assembly GCA_020310875.1). Classification (NCBI taxonomy): domain Eukaryota; kingdom Viridiplantae; phylum Streptophyta; class Polypodiopsida; order Polypodiales; family Pteridaceae; genus Ceratopteris; species Ceratopteris richardii. The sequence goes on along the minus strand of CM035413.1, from coordinate 168,301,370 downwards.
AGATGTGCTGTCCTATTATTCCAAGAATTTCTTTAAGTTCTTTTGCTACTTTTTCAACTTCTAGGATTTCTTGGTCTTCTTCTGAGTCTAGGTTCACCTGTTCCTCAGCTGCATCACTATCCAAAAACCAGTGTCCTCTGGACAAAGTCACTGAATCAGCTTTGAAGTCATGGATTGTCAACTCCTTTGCATTCACCATTCTGTATTTATATATAAAAGAAAGAAAAACACTCTACCCACATGAGTCACAAGAATTCTCAAAAAAAATACTATCTTCTTCTAGAATATTACTGATATATAAAAAATAAGAAAGACAAGTTCCAAGCAATTTTTGCTTTTCCCAAGAAACTCAATTTTAAGTGAGCAATACAGGTGTAGCAAGATATCTATTGTGCTCTCTTCAATTGTCACTTCCTTGCTCAAAAAACAATTCCTGAATAGAAAGATGATGTTGGAAAAGATGATTAATGAAGAAGCTTGAAAAAGTAGTGATCAAAAAAGATGATCACAAAAAATTGAACAACAGTAATGCAAAACAACTTTTTTCCATAATAAATTACTCTCTCCCTCCCTATATCTTGCTTTGTGTTTTTTAATTTTAGAAAGAAAAGCAAGAAAAAAAAAATAAAAAAAAAAAAATAAAAATATATATATATATATATATATATATATATATATATATATATATATATATATATATATATATATATATATATATTTTTGTCATCTTTCCTTCCCCTCCTAATTTTCTTCTAAAGGGAAGGAAGGAAATACTTTTTTGTCATTTTCAAAATTCCAAAGATAGGTCCACTGTGGATTATCCCTCTTCCATTGACCCAATTCTGATTTTTTCACCCAGTAATGTTTTACTCCATTTGTCCTTTTGTTATGGAAATATGCATGCTCTGTAGATGAACATTTTGTGGCATTTTTTGGCTTCCATATCCATTTTGTTCTAATTTCTTGTTTTGGTGAGCAATATCTGTGCTTTGCCTGTTTCCATATTCCTCTTGTTCTGATTTGTTGATATTGTAAATTTGGCAATAATAGTCTTCTTTGTTTTATCTCCTCATCCACCTTTACTCCTTCAGTCTTTTGCTGGTCCTGAGTGTATGAAGCTTGATCACTTTGTATTGACAAGATGTTCCTGTCCTCCATTGAGAAAGTAAATCCTTCGAGATCTGTGACATGAACATCCATATAAACTACCTGTTCTTCATTACTCAGAAAGAACATTAAAAACTTTTTGTCCTTGATGGTCAAATTAAGCTTCATTTTTTCAAAATTTAAGATGACTTTACCTTGTTTGAGCCATGGTTGCCCTAAAATCAGCTTTTCAGCCATTAAATGGTCTGGCCATTCTTCACAATCTATCTCCATATATTCATTATTAAATTTAACTTTAATAGAAAGTGAAGATATGCTCTGAATCCTTTTCCCTCCCAGGGTTTTGATCAAAATTCTGCTTTCAGCTCTCTTAAGGTTAAACTTATTGACCAAGGCTGAGCTAATTAGATTCACTTGAGCTCCTGAATCTATCAAAACCCTTATGTTTTCATTCTGATAATTCATCATAATCAAAGGCAAATGTTCTTTTTGTTTTAGAGTGTTTTCACATAAGCACACTTGTTTTAATTTTCTAATTCTCTCTTTGGCTTCTAGTTGAGCCTCCTTTCTAATACTTTCTTCTTCTTTTTTCCTGTTTTGGGCCTTTTGCAATCTTCTCCATTCATCAGTAGTTAATGGGCACTCATACCTCTTCACTCTACATCCACTTATGAAATTTGGCATGATTTCCCCATCAATGTTGGCTAATTGAATAGCTCCACTTTTGCTTATCTGATGTATGATATATGGACCATGACCTTTTTTCTGAAACTTTTTCTGATGTTCCTTAATTGTGTAAGCTAAGACCAGGTCTCCTTCTTGTAGATCTTTGTCTTTTATGTGAACATCATGATAAGCTTTTTGTCTTTTCTTGTTTGTGTATATACTCATCACTGCTTGGAGTCTCGATGCTCCCAGCTTTTCCAAATCTATGACTCTCTCAGATAATTCATGTCCTGTCCAATTGTATTGGCTACCCACCTTCAATGTTGGAATAAGAAATTCCATGGGTAAAATTGCATTCTGGCCATATACCAAATTAAATGGTGTAGTCCCTAAAGCCGTTTTGTATGCCACTCTATAAGCCCAAAGAACATGATTAAGTTGAGAATCCCAGTCGTTTCTGTTTGTGTTGACTAATTTGGACAATACATTGCAAAGTACTTTATTAGTACTTTCTGCTAACCCATTGGCTTGTGGGTGATATGGGGCTGACTTATTATGACTAATCATGAAATAATTGGTCATGTTTTCTATGATCTGATTCAAAAAATGAGTTCCCCTATCACTTACCAATTCAATTGGTAGTCCAAATCTAGTGATAATGTTTTCATACAAAAATCTAGCAGTGGTGTGAGCATCATTTCTTCTAGTAGCTTTGGCCTCAGCCCATTTTGTCAAATAATCTGTAGCTACTAGTATGTATTCTGCATGAGATTGTCTGGCTGGAGGATGTATTGGTCCAATAAAATCCAATCCCCATTTACTAAAAGCTCTGGCTGAAATTAAAGGAATTAATGGCATGTTATCTCTTTTGTTTGGTTGACTCACCCTTTGACAGACATCACATCTTTTTACATAAGTTCTAGCATCGGGAAATAGGGTTGGCCACCAAAAGCCAGAATATAAGATGAGTTTGGCTGTTCTATCACTTGAGAAATGTCCTCCAGCTACTCCCGAGTGTGCCATTTCCAACATCTCTAAATACTTTTCTTCTGGAACACAAATTCTCAGATATCCATCCATTCCTCTCTTGTATAATTGTTCTCCTATGAGTTGATATTCCTCTGAGATCACTTGTAGATTTCTTGAATCAGCACCAGCTATTACCTGTTTTCCTTTCTCCTTTCTCTTCAACTTCTCAACAATGTTTTCACTCCATTCAGGGTTTTTCTGAAACCAATATAAAGTTATTAATTCTGATTTCTGCAATGTTTGACATTTTTGACAGTTATCAATATATCTCTCCACATCTTGAATCTTATTTGGCCAATGTACTCCCATCCTATTAAGGTTACTTAGAGTGACAATCGTGGAAGCATGAGTACATGGATTCCAGCAATGAGCTTTCCTTACATATTCATGTTGCTCCTCTTCTGGAGTACAATATTCCAATATACCTGACTGATTGAGGTGATACAAATGTCCAGCTAACAGCATGAAATTCCTGCTTTGTAACACCAAATGTGTGTTATTTGCTAATGACCTACAAGGTCCCATGGTTAACAAAGGAATTAATGACATAGACCATTCAGGAACACTTTCTACCTTGAATAAGTATGTATCTGGCAAATCATCATCTATAGGTGAACTAGGTTCCTTTGACTGGATTCTTGACAAATGATCTGCCCTCAAGTGTGTTTTTCCTTGTCTAACCACCACCTCAAATTCAAATTCCATTAGTAAAAGAAACCATCTTACTATTCTTCCTGTATGACATGGTTTATTTACTAAATAGAGTAGAGCTTGATGATCCACAAATAATTTAAACTTGTTGGCCAATAGATAATGTCTGTATTTTTTGACAGCAAAGATCATTCCCAATCCTTCTCTCTCAGTGGTTGTGTAATTTCTTTCTGCAATGTTTAATTGTCTACTTGCATATGCTACTGGGAAATCTAATTTGCTTCCTTCTATAGGTTGTGCTAACACACATCCCAGAGCATAATTTGAAGCATCGACATGTACATGAAAGATTTTATCCCACTGAGGTGTTTTTAAAATTGGTGCTGTCACCAAACAAGTTCTTAATATTTCAAATGCTTGGTCACATTCTTCAGTCCACTCAAACTTTGTGATGAGGGCATATAAGGGCTTGGCTATATCAGCAAATTTGTGTACAAATTTTCTGTAGTACCCACAATGTCCCATAAAGGTTTGGAGTTCCTTCACATTTGTAGGTCTAGGAAGCTCTATTATGGCTTTTATTTTCTTCTCATCAGTAGAAATTCCATTTTTTGACACTATGTGACCCAACATTCTTCCTTGTCTGACATAGAATACACACTTTTCAGGATTTAAGCATACTCTATATGTCCTGCACTTCCTGAATATTCTTTCCAAATCTTGTAAATGATCTTGTCTTTTTAAAGAAAAAGTGCACAGATCATCTACATAGATCTCCATCACATTTCTCAGGAATTCTTTGAAAATATGACACATCAACCTTTGAAAAGTTGCTGGGGCATTAGTCAATCCAAAGGGCATAACCCTAAAAGCATAAACCCCCCATTCTGTAGAAAAGGCAGTCTTATGTTGGTCCTCTAAGGCTATAGGTACTTGATTGTATCATGAGAAACCATCTAGAAAACTATAGACTTCCTTTCCTGCAACTCTCTCAAGAAGATGATCTGTTATTGGCAGTGGATAACTATCCCTTATAGTTGCTGCATTCACTTTTTTCAAGTTGATGCATACCCTAAGTTTTCCGTTCTTTTTTGGCACCACAACTATAGGTGATATCCATTCAGTATACTCTATTTCATAAATGAAATTAGCAGCCAACAACTTGTCAATTTCTTCCTTTATTTTGGCAGAGTATTTATCATTAAATGTATAATGTCTCTGTTTGCTTGGTTTTGCATCAGGTGTCATAGGGATCTTATGCTCACAAATTTTTGGATCAATTCCTTTCAAATCTTTATAACTGTAAGCAAATACATCCCTATAGTTCTTTGCCAGGTTCCTTAATGCTTCTTCTTCTTGTGATGTCATGTCATCAGCTATTACTATTTGTCTCTCTTCTCCTTCTTCCTGTGTAATTACAATTTTCTTTGTTTGTTCTTCATTATCATATGCTTCCCCTTTCTTCTTCTCTCTTTTTGGTTTCATTTTCAGAAGTAGTCTGTCTTCTACTTCATAAGTTTTAAAATTTGCTGGTACATCAAAGTATTGGTCTCTGTTTATCTCTTTCTCTTTCTTTTCTTTTTCCTGGTCTCTTTCTATTTCTTTGTGTTTATGTTCCTTGTATTTGCCTGAGATTTTGTCTTTGATTGCATCCTCAGCTTTTACTGTTTCCAAATACTGTGATTTTCCTTCTTTTAATATCATTTCTTGATTTTGATCCTCTTCTGTTTTTGATACTCCTATCATGTGTATACTAATGTGGAAAATATCAAATCCTTCCTCATTTTGGAATTCCACTCCCACATATTCCTCACTGGCCAAATCCATGGTAGCTAAGATTTGATTCCATCCATAAGGCTCAAACTCTTCATCTTTGAATTGTTGAGGCACATAACTTTCATCTTGTATTTTTCTTTCTTCCACACAATCTTCTCTTCTTAACTTTCTTTTCCTATTTGTGAAATTTCTTATTATGTTACACTTCCAAACTGCTGATTCACCCTCTTCCTGATCCTCCCTCTCTGATTCTTCACTTTCTTGTTGATTTTGATGTATTTTATACCATTCTCTTGGAGATATCTCACAATAGTGGCCATTTCTTAAGTTTACTCTTGTTATTCTTCCCTGGCTCTGAAGATACAAACAATCATTACCCCAATCTTGTACAATTTGCATTTGTCTCAAGAAAGGTCTTCCTAGGATAATTTCATAAGATGTGGATTGTGGAAATTCTACTATAGCAAAGGTGTGCTCTATTTCTATTCCACATATATCCACAATTACTTTTTCCCAAATACCTAGGGGTTTTTCTATATGTCCATCTGCAAGTTGTAATCTCATTTTAGTGGGTAGTAATTCCTTTCTTCCCCATTTCTCCCAGGTTTGTTTAGTCATTATGGCCACTCCTGATCCACTATCCAAAATAGCTTTAGCTGAATTTTTTCCATAATGTAATTTTAGAGTTGAATTTCCTTCTTCTCCTTCACAATATCCTCCTATTTTGTCAATAGGAATATACCATAGTTCCTCTAATTCTTGTAATGGTGAATGAAGGTTTCCAGATATTGTTTCTCCTTTGTTCATCTTGTTTTGTAGGTGAGGATTTTGTTTCAACAAATTTTCCCATGTTGTATGACATGTAATGCTACAATGTTCATCTAAGATCATTTGGAATGTTATTTGTGGATTTCCTTCTTTATCATCTTCCTTGGTTTTTGTTTTTTCATGCTGTTCAATTGTTCTCCGAGAGCTGTCTTCTTCCCCTAATCTGAGTTGTGTTTCCTGGATAATTTGTTTGCATTTTAGCATCCTTTCATGCTCTAGATCCGGTATGGGATAAGCCATTGCATGATCTGCAGGGCTTGGTCCTTCTTGAATCCTTCCTTTATAGGCTTTGATTAGGGTATCTAGACTCTGAGAATTTCCTAATTCAGACAGATTCTGGGTCTTTTGAGGAGAAGTATGTTTTGAATTTGATTGTTCCTGATTATCTTCTTCCAGACTTTTGCCCACTTTTCTTTTCTTTTCCCATTTCCCTTTTTGTCTATTTTTTTTCCCTTTTGATGTAGAACCCTCATTTTGTTCTTTAATTGTTCCTTGTTGTTTGGCTTGTACCCTTGTTATGACATTAAGTTCAACTTGATCATTGTCACTCAATTCCTCTTGTTCCATAATTTTGACTGTTTTTAAAGGTATGTTATTAGGTGTGTTCTGTGGTTTTTGGGGATTTTTTGGACAGTCCTTGATCAGATGTTCTCTACCACAATCCTTACAATATGCTCCCTCTATTCTGAATGTTGGAGGTTGTGGACAATCTCTAATGAAATGTTCTCCCCCACACCTATAACATGTTATCTTTGGTCCCCCTTTGAATTGAGGTTTTTGATTGGACATGTAGTTGTTGGTAATGTACATGAATGTTGCTGTGTCCATTTCAATTTTTCCATTTCCCAAATCTAGGGCTTTAAGCTCAGGTTCTCTTATTTCATAATCTTCCCATTCTTCCTGATGTCCCTCACTCCATTGATACTCTTCCTTATAAGGTGATCTGAATCTTGAATTTCCTTCATCAATGGGTGTATATTTGACTGGTACCACATTAGTTGGAATAGGAGGCTGTTGTCCTAATACTGGCCTTGGTTGCTCAGTATAACCTGATTCCCTCTGAGCCATGTAGTCTCTTTCCTTGACAGGTTGTTTGTTATAGAAGCATTCCTCCCTGGTATGGTTTGTCCATTTTCTCTCTAGTGTACAATACTTGAGTGTCTTCCTATCTTGTAAGTGTTGTGGCTTCTGATAAGGGCATTGTTGTGCCAGATGATTTTCTCCACAAATATAACATTTCTTATTTGTGTTTATCCTAGAGTTTATCAGATTAGTTTTAGTGCTTACCTCTAGGGCTTTAGCAATAGCCTGAGCCAACTCTTCTGCTGGAGGAATTTTGTCTTCATAAGATCTGGGTTGATCAAATGCTAACAAATCTTGACCTCTGTTGTCCTCCAAATCTATGGCTTCCTTAACACAGGCTGCTAAATCAAGACATCTCCTATAGTACACTAGGGTCCTTAATTGGGCACTTCTCAAACCCTCAATGAATAAGGATACTTGTTTTGCCATGGAAGGTACTTCTTCTCTTGGGCATCTATCAATGTACTGTTTAAACCTTCTGGCTGCTTCTCTAACATTTTCCTCCTTTTGTTGTTTGAAGCTGTGTATCAATGTGGCTGTACTATGTTTGATTCCAGTCTTAGAGAATTCACCAATGAAAGCTTCTAAGAAAGATTCAATGTCTAGGTACATTTCTTTTCTCAAAGGAATGAACCATGATAAGGCTGGCCCTGTTAGGGTTAGACCAAATGCCTCAAATTGCACCTTGTAATCTTCTACTTCCTCTGCTCTAATTAGTTGTCTAAATTCTGCAGCATGAGCATGAGGATCTGAATACCCCTCATATTGGTTCTTCATGCATTTGGCTACTTGGTATGGTCTAAGCATCCTACCCTGAGGTTGCCAATGAGGTCTTCTTCTGAGTGGGAAGTCATTGTATCCTTCTGGTTCTTTGTCAAAGGGATTTGGTGAAGCATGTGTTCTTCTCCCATGATGTTGCTCATTATTAGTGTAGTTTTCATTTGGTCTAGGTATATCTGGTTGTCCCATGTTATGTTCCTAAGGTCCCTTGTCAGCACATTGCCCTAGATCATTTGAATTTTCTGGGTCTTGAGAGAAGATGTATACACATCCTTGCCTGTCTTCATATCTTCCATCTTTGAATTGGGCTACTGGAGTTATATTCAGGGGAACTTCTAAATTTCTCAATCTAATGAGGAATTTATGCATTCCATCCTGATATACATAGGTTCCAAACCTATTTGTATACATGTATTTGAGGATGTTTCTAAAATCCCCAGTTTCTATTGACTCATTTGTTTCATTTAGGTTCTCCATGTTATTTTCTTGGCCTAAATTTCTTTCTGATCTTTTACTACTTCCTGGCTCTTTTTCCTTTCTTGTTAGGTCTTGTTTAGAAAGTGAATTTATTTTATTTCCAGACCTTAGTATCATTCAACTGTTTTTGACAAATTTCTAATACTCAAAAGAGTGTTTGTCACAGTTTCTTAACCACTGTATTGGTTTTTCCACAATTTTCTGTCCCAAACTGTGTGTGTTTTAATTTTCTTCCTAGGTTTTGTGCTTTTCACAACTTTCTGGTGAAAATCGTGTTTTTCACGATTTTATGATGCAATTAGACTTTCCCACGATTTTCTGTTTAGGTTTTGTTTTTCCACGATTTTCTATTTAGATTTTGTTTTTCCACGATTCTCTGTTTAGGTTTTTGTTTTTTCCACGATTTTCTGATGAATTGGGGTTTTTCACGATTTTCTGATGAAAATCGTGTTTTTCCGCGATTTTGTGGTCAAAATCGTGTTTTCCACGATTTTGTGTGAAAATCGTGTTTTTCACGATTTTGTGTTCAAAATCGTGTTTTCCACGATTTTATGTCAAAATCGTGTTTTCCACGATTTTGTGTGAAAATCGTGTTTTTCACGATTTTGTGATTAAAATCGTGTTTTTCACGATGTTGTGATCAAAATCGTGTTTTCCACGATTTTGTGTGAAAATCGTGTTTTTCACGATTTTGTGTTCAAAATCGTGTTTTCCACGATTTTATGTCAAAATCGTGTTTTTCACGATTTTGTGATTAAAATCGTGTTTTTCACGATGTTGTCATCAAAATCGTGTTTTCCACGATTTTGTGTGAAAATCGTGTTTTTCACGATTTTGTGTCAGAAATCGTGTTTTTCACGATGTTGTGATCAAAATCGTGTTTTCCACGATTTTGTGTGAAAATCGTGTTTTTCACGATTTTGTGATCAAAATAGTGTTTTCCACGATTTTGTGTCAAAATCGTGTTTTTCACGATTTTGTGTCAAAAATCGTATTTTTCACGATTTTGTTCATGAAATCGTGTTTTCCACGATTTTGTTCCCAGCCAATCGTGATTGCTCACAGATTGTAAAAAACACGATTTTCTTATGAAAATCGCATTCTGGGAATCGCGATGTTGATGGCACTCTTCACAGAATCGTGATTTTGAGTTAAAACTCAGAATCGCGATTTTGTCCAATTTTTGGCAGAATTTCAACTTATGCTTTTTTCAATATTTTTTCACCTATAGAATCGCCTTATCTAAATTTTAACATGCAATGAAGCAACTAAAGCAAAAGCAAATGATTCCTTAGTAAAAACTCAAGAAATCAGAAAACCGCGATTCTGTCTTCCTCTGATTTTTTTCTATTTTTTGGTGTTATTTTTCTTTCAAAACCAAAAATATGTATTCAAGTATGATGTTAGGATTCTTACCTTTCTTGCTTGGGTGCAAATGTTCCAAAGTCCACTGTTTTGCAGAAAGTCGCGATTCCGGCAGCTCTGCTCACTCTGTCTCTCCCTCACTCTCACTCTCAAATGATTTTTTTCTTCAATTATCTGTTTATATAGTGCTCAAAAAATCACGATTTTGTACTTAGAAAGTCGCGATTTTGTTCAAGTTTCAATTTTCCACACTCTTTCAATTATTCCTCTTCACTTACTCAATCCCCCTAATCTTCCTTACACTTCCTTATCTCAATGTACCCAAATTTACCACAGATTCCAAAAAAAAACTTTCTTTACAGAAAATCGCGATTTTGTGTAGAGAATCGTGTTTTTTCTGTAGATCTTTTCTTGTGCAATTTTGAGTATTCTATGTCCTTGCCTTCTCTCAATAACCTTCACAACTTCAATACATGAATCACCTGAAATGTTATTTCAGAAACAACACTTTTTTACAGAAAATCGCGATTCTGTTCAGAGAATCGTGTTTTCTAATTTTCTGGGTTTTTTGATAAAAATTTTTTATTTTTCAAACTTTTCTTTCTCTTTGTTTTGCTTCAATTCCTTCTTTTCCTTGTAATTCACTCTACTCCTGAACTTTTGCACCAAAATCACAATCTTCCTCAGAAAATCGCGACTTTGTGCAGAAAATCGTGTTTTTCTCTATTTGTGATTTTATGCCAATTTGAGTAGTTTTTTCTTGCTGATTACCTTCAAGACCCTTCAACAACTTCAATTCATCTTTCACTTAAAATGTTATTTCAAAATCAATCACTTTTTTCAGAAAGTCGCGATTCTGTGTAGAGAATCGTGTTTTTTAATTTTCTGGTTTTTTGATCATTTTTTGTTTTCTTTTCCAGTTTTCCACAATCACTCCTATCCACAACACCTCACTTCAACTTCTTATCAAGAAAAGAAATTTGTTTGATTGTTTTTGATGAGTTTTGTGAATTTGTTTGGTATTTTTGCCCTAAAAATAAAGGTGAACACTTTACTTAGGGTTTCTGGTTTTGGAAATCAACTGATCCCTTGGTTCTTGATTGGTTATGAGTTTCTATGTCCTTGGCTATCACTAAAGTACCAGAGAAAGGTTCTCCAATGAAAAAGTGTTATGAAAGGCAATCAAATTTTGTAAAGATAAACTCAATCATATGTTTTTTTCAAAATGCAGAACAACTCAAGATTTAATGCTCAGACTTGGTCAACAACTGAATCCCTCATTCTTACATCTAGCTACTTTAACTGTCCTTTCCTTAATATCACCATGTTATCTTCCCAAGATCACCCATGGTGTCTAGTACTTGGGCAAAAAGAAATCTAGAAATGCAAGAATAGATTCAAGTTACCTCCATCTTCAGCTTCTTGGCTCAAATCCTCCACACACCTGCACTTTTACTTCACCAAAATGATGAGCAACTATCAATTTACAAAGATTTCAGCACTTCCACTTCTACAAGACATCCATTGCTTTCTTCTTCCCTAAAGACAAACAATGATATCTACCTATTCATGTGCACTTTTACTAGTTGATGAGCTTTACCTTGTTCACCATCATCAACTGAAGATCCAGCGAAGGTCCAACTTCAAAGAAGTTCTTGGAATGTTCCCCGGCAACGGCGCCAAAAAATGTTTTGTTTTGGACTCCAAGTTGTCCTCTCCAATCATGAAGTAACAAAGAATCAACAAATCATCTTTATTTTGTCAATCCTAGGAATATCCATAAGACCACAGCCCCTTCAAGATAATAGATTCAAGGAAATAAGAGATTAATGGCTGGATTGCTGAGAGAAATTGAAGATGAAGAGAAAATCTAGAGTTTACCATAACTAAGGCAAATCTCCATCATTTTCTATGTTCTTTATGTCAAAACCATGCCATTTCATTAGCAGAATACAAATATGAACTCAAAATTGAAAAATATCACCTGTATCACAGAGACGAGACAATCGCGATTCTGTACCATCAGACGATTTTCACAATTTTGGAACTTTCTTCAGTCCTTTTCCACTCATTACAGCAATAGGCCTCTCTCTTCATACAACTCACTCAGTAATACACAAATGTAACTCACAAATCTCCATGATTAAGCAAGAAACAAGCTCACACATCAAAGAAAATACACTCAACAGGAGAAAACACGATTTCAGCAGAAACTCTTTCTTCTCTATTGATAGCTTGAGCAAATGATTAACCAACCCCTCCAAAATAGAGAAAATTGACTTATATACATTTTCAAGTGTCCCTTTTCACACTTGAAATTAGGTCTTTTTCTCTAATTTTCTAAAAATATGCTATCTAAGAGTTTCTAAAAATTCTACAAAAATTACATGAGGTCCTTGACTACATAAGGAAGACTCTTCCTTATTTTTACAACCATTGCATAAATATTCTACAAGTTTTTTGGCTTTTTACTAAATTTTTACATCAAAAATGCTTTCCAAAAATACACCTTCCAACATCATCTCATTGAACCAGTGAGAATGCCCCTTTACTCTTTCGGTTAGGCCATTTGGTGGATCTGGAATAGGAATCCTCCGCACATTCACGAACTCCTCAGGCCGAGCTGTTGGTGGGGCCTCCACCGGCATGGCATCCCAATTGATTGGAGCACCAGATCCTGCCTGAGAGCTTGTGCCTGCCGCTGTTGCCATGAGAGTAGGTTGCTTATCTGCTGGAAGACGAAAGGCACATTAGTGTTGCATAGGAAACAAGATGTAATGGTGTTCCCTTCACAATACTAACATGACAATCCCGGAGGTCAGTGGTTAGTGGTGAAGTGTTTGTGATAGGTGTGAGTGGTGATTAAAGGTCAGTGTCATCCTCGATGCATACTTTGGTTATGCAATGGGCTCGGAATGCTCCTGTGTTAGTGTGGACGGATTTACAGAATAGGGTCAGGGGGTTTAGTACACAGTTTAATTCTCCACACTTTGGTAGAGGAGTCGTAGCTCTTAGAGCTAAAGACAGGTGAAGATTTCTGTATGAGAGTGTGATGTATTTGGGACCTTTTGGGTACCCATGTCCAGACATTCCTAGGGTTGATGGGCGTGGGGATAGTGAGAGGTGTAGGTATCTTTTCATTTTCTGAGTTGTTGGTCATGAGTGCTTGTGAAAGTTGCTTCATCCTAGTGCCTGAAGGTGAAGTAATTTGGGCTTGTAAGCAGGCCTTGGGCACCCATATCTGTCTAGCATTAGGGGTAGCCTTCATTGACCGCTTAGGGACCCAAATAGAAATGGTATGCCTAGGGGTTATCCTAGGGGGCTTCTTAACTTTGTTCCTTGACGGTGAGGCTCGTTTCTTGTCTTCTTGAGAGTCTGCTATTAGAGTTGTGGGTTTCCCATCCTTGCGTATCCAGATCTGCTTCGCGCCTCGAGGTACTCTGTGTTGCACGGGTTGGCGCTCCTGCCTCTTGATCAGCAGCCTCCTTCGTGTAGAGTGATGTTCGGTCTGCTCGTTTAGAATCTTCTTTGGATTAGTTAGGAACTCCTTCTTGGCTCCTGAACCTTCAGTAAGATTGACATTCCTCTGCACCATAGAAGTTTGGACAAGAACAACATTGTTATCTTCATGTGGATTCCTGGAGGGACCAGGAGTTGGTGCCTGTTCTATTGGTTTGAGTGCTTGATTTTCTAATTCAATCGTGAGACGGCTTTGGCCTACCCAAGCCTGAAGAAGTCCACTTCTTAGGTTGAGGTTGACTGCGTGATCGTAGATCCAGTCTTGGCCCAGGACCAGAGGTTCGGTCAGATCCTCGTCTTCACATACTAGCACTTTTGCTGGCATGAGGACCTCTTGTATGTAGAGGGGAAGATCCACCTCTCCCATGCAAGGGGTTTCAACACCTCCTAATCCTATCAGATATGCTTCTAGGGGTTTTACCTCCAATTGCAGCTGCTGGCAATAAGAAAGCCGAACTGCACTTGTGGCTACCCCTGAATCAATTAATGCTCTCACGTTTGTTGTGTTGTCTCTTTGTCCTATTTCTAGGGTCACAAAAGGTCGTCGGTCCACTATCTTATGGGTACGTTCACCTGAAGCCTCGCACATGGCCATGTGATGGCCTGGAGACTCTTGAGTGTCAGTCACAGGCTGATCCCTCCCTTGTCTCCTCAACTTCATTCGTCTGATACGCTCTAAGGCCTCTGCCTGTGCTTCTTCTCGAATTCGTTTTTCCTCCTCTTTACGTTGCTTAGCAGTATTGAGTCGACTTAGCATTTCCTCCGTGAGGGGTTCCTGATACAGCTTGACTCTGCACCCGCTAATATAGTTTGGGAGAACATCCCCCTCTAGAGTGGCTAGTTGTACTGCTCCACTCGTGGAGATCCTATTGATGATCATAGGTCCGTAGCCTCTCTTTTCTAGCTTTCTTGCGTGTTGTTTCAATGTGTAGACTAAAACTAGATCTCCTGCTTTCAAGCCCTTATCCTTCACATGGGCATCAAAGTATGCCTTTTGCCTTTTCTTTGCAGCATAGATGCCTGCTGCTGCTCGTAGCCTCGTCTCACCTAAACGCTCTAGATCAAAGATCCTAGAGGACAACTCATGTCCATTCCACTCATGCTCTTGTGCTACTCTTAAAGCTGGGATTAGGAAATCTAATGGTAGCACCGCATTCTGTCCAAATACCATCTAAAATGGGGTGGCATTGAGTACCGTTTTGTAGGCAACTCGGTATGCCCAAACAACATGATGAAGTTGTTTGTCCCAATCAGAGCGTTTATTATTTACAAGTTTCGTCAATACGTTACACAGGATCTTATTCGTGCTCTCGGCTTGTCCGTTAGCTTGTGGGTGATAGGGTGCAGACTTCTTATGTATCACCATGAATTCTTGAAGGAGATTTTCAATGACCTCATTCAAGAAGTGCGTACCTCTATCACTAACCAACTCTATTGGTAACCCATATCTAGTGAACACATTTTCGAATAGGAATTTAGCCGTCGTTTGAGCATCATTCTTCGTCGTGGCTTTTACTTCCACCCACTTTGTAAGGTAATCTGTGGCTACAATAATGTATTCTGCATGGGAGTTTCTAGCTGGGGGGTTGATGGGACCTACAAAGTCTATACCCCACTTTGAAAATGCACGTCCTCCCATCATTGGCCTTAAGGGCATTTCATCTTTTCTTATCGGATATTGGGCACGTTGGCATGTGTCGCAACTCTTCACATAAGTATGTGCATCCATATGAAGAGTGGGCCACCAAAGCCCCGAGAATAGAATGGTCTTAATTACTCTGTCAGGCCCAAAGTGTCCACCTGCAGCACCGCTGTGTGCAGTTTCTAAGACTTTCAAATAGTCTGATTCATGAATGCACAGTCTTAAGTAACCATCCTTGCCTCTTCGATATAGGTTGTCTCCTACTAAGGCATAGTCTTGAGCCTCTTGCTCCATGCTCCGTTTTCTTGCAAGACTAGCCTGATTGGGTAATGTTCCCGATCTCATGAACTCGACCAATGGAGCACTCCAATCTGGGATTAATGACACGTGATAAAGAGTGGCATGTTCCACTGGGGGTCTCTTCTGGCACACTGGACAATTGTGGATCCACTCTTGTATTTCTTTGTCCATGCTAGGCCAATACACTCCTAAGTGTCTTAGATTCTGCAATGTTCGTTGTTTAGAGTAGTGATTTCCTAGCAGTCCCTCATGGGCTTGTTGCAACCAACTAGCATGTTCATCATCCTCGACACAACAAGCTAATACGCCCTCGGTATCTTGCTTGTACATACTTCCGGCCAATATTTGATACTTTAGTGATTTTACGATTTCCTCTTTGCTTGTTTTAACATTTTTATTTGCAGGCCCGAAGGTTAGGACTGGTACCAACTTATTTGCCCATTTAGGAACAACTTCTAAGTTGAACAAATAAGCATCGGGCAATTCATCAGACACTCCTTGCGGTGGCTCTCCTGAAGTGATGCGAGAAAGATGGTCTGCCCTAAGATGGGTTCTACCTTTCCTGACAACAACTTCAAAGTCGTATTCCATTAGTAAGAGGAACCATCTTACTAAGCGGCCTGTATTGCAAGGTTTATTGACCAAATATAGTAAAGCTTGATGATCAGTGAAAAACTTGAACTTATTGGCCAATAAATAGTGTCTAAACTTCTTCACAGCATATACCATGCCTAAGCCTTCTCTTTCCGTTGTGGTATAATTTCGTTCAGCTGCATTTAATTGCCTACTAGCATATGCTATCGGCAAATCTAGGTTTCCTTCACCTGTGGGTTGTGCTAGCACACATCCTATTGCATGATTGGAGGCATCTACATGGACATGAAAGGGTTTGCTCCAATCCGGAGTAGTCAATATTGGTGCTGTGCATAGACGTCTTTTCAGTTCGTTGAAGGAATTCTCGCATTCCTCATTCCACTCAAAATTTATTAACAACCCATAAAGAGGTTTAGCTATGATGGCATACATGTGGATAAACCTACGGTAGTATCCACAATGGCCCATAAAGGCTTGTACCTCTTTAACATTCCGTGGCCTGGGCAACTCTGCTATTGCTCTTACTTTGTCTTCATCTGTTGAAATTCCATTCTTAGACACAATGTGACCTAGGATCTTACCTTGTCGTACCATGAACACACACTTCTCTGGGTTCAGAGATACTCGATAATCTCTACACTTGTTGAAGATTTGTCTGAGCTCAGGGATGTGGTAACTTCTTTCTTGGGAATGAGCGCATAAATCATCCACATATACTTCTAAGCTCTTTCGCAAGAACTCTTTGAAGACATGACACATGAGTCTTTGGAATGTTGCAGGTGCATTGGTGAGCCCAAATGGCATCACACGAAATGCAAAGATTCCCCATTCTGTGGCAAAGGCCGTTTTGTGTTGATCTTCGGGGGCAATGGCTACTTGGTTGTAACCTGAAAATCCATCAAGGAAGCTGTAAACTTCCTTGCCTGCAACACGCTCCAATAGATGTTCGGTGATTGGAAGTGGATAACTATCTCTGATCGTAGCGGCATTAACTTTTTTAAGGTTAATGCACACTCGCAATTTCCCATTCTTCTTGGGCACCACTACAATGGGGGACACCCATTCAGTGTGCTCAATCTCATAGATGAATCCAGCTTCAATCAGCCTGTCAATTTCCTCCTTTATTTTGGCTGCATAGTTGTCATTATATGTGTAGGGCTTTTGTTTGGTGGGCTTGGCATCAGCGGTCATCGGAATCGTATGAGAGCAAATCTCTGGATCTACTCCTTTCAAGTCTCTATAGTGCCATGCGAACACATCCCTATATTCCCTTAATAGAGCTACAAGCTCTGCTTCTTCTTCTGCACTTAGGTCATCTCCTATGTACGTACATCGTTCGTCGTTCCCTTCAATGGTCACTACAATTTTTTTGGTCTTTTCTTTATTGTCATATGCTTCTCCTACAATGGCCTCTCTCTTAGGCATCCGTACCAAAATTTTTCGGTCTTCCACTTCATATTTCTTGAAATTTTCTGGTACTTCAAACAATGATTCTTCCTCCTCTTGTTTCACCGCTTTTCTTTTCTTTTTCTTTTGACCTCCTTCACTTCCTTTCTTTGAATTTATCGTTTTAATACTTGTGAGGGGTTCTTCTTCTTTTTGGGTTAACACTCCTATATCTTCCAAATAGTGTTCCTCTAAGTCAAAGTAAGTATCCATTACAATGGATTCTAGATCATCGTCATTCTCTTCTTCTTCTATGAACTCACTAGGATCACACTCTTCCAACAAGGGCTGACACATGAACACTGAAATATCATAACCCTCCTCATCACAATGAGGTGTCCATTGTTCTTCATTGACTGCAATGTCCATGGTAGCTAAAATTTCTGCCCAACCATGAGGCTCAAATTCCTCATATGGAAATATCATCGGTGTATAGGCTGGGTCTTTTATTGGTCTATCTCCTGGGGGAGTTCCTTCTTCTCTCGCTTTTAGGCGCTTTTCCTTTTCCTCCGCCACCTTGCACATCCACAAGTGAGTATCTTCATGCAGCCAGGATGGTTCAGGTGAACTTCCAGAATGCACGGAGATAGAATCTTCTTTCGCTTTGTGGATAGGATTCCACTGTAGGGGTGGTACATCTCTGAAGGTGTAATCCTTCAGATTGACCTTGGTGGTGACCCCTAAGTGCTGTAAGTACAAGGAGTTGGTTCCCCAATCCTGTACTATTTGCAATTGTCGTAGGAAGGGTCTTCCTAGGATCATCTCGTAAACATTATTCTTCTCAAAGTCACATATAGCAAATGTATGTTCAAACTCTACACCACAAGTAGTTAGAGTTATCCCTTCAAGCAATCCGAGAGGTCTTTCAAAATGACCATCTGCCATTTGAAGTTTCATTCTCGTTGATCTTAAGGTGGGTTTGCCCCATCGCTTCCACAAGGAGGTGGTGGCAATAGCAACACCAACACCCGAATCCACAATTGCTTTGGTTGTGTAACCTTGATAGGTGATCGGAAGATAAGTGTTACCTTCTTCACCTTCGCTCATGTCCCCTATCTTGTCGAGAGGTATCTCTGGAACTTTTTGCTTAGAGCCTACTTTTGGTATATTGGATTCAAGTTCTGGAACCTGATCCTTCACATGGTTCCAGAGCTCCGGTTTTGCCTTGAGGAGCTCCTCTACAGTGAGATGACATTGAACCTTAGTGTTCTTCACAACATCAGTGTTTCTTGGAATCACTGAGTCTTCATTTCTTACCAATATTGTGGGGGCTCTGATCTGGAGAGATTCAGATTCCCATGGGCCTGTGAAATGAGGCAACTCTTGTAAAGAATTAGATTCAAAATCTAATCTCTCATCCTCTTGTTGCTCTGTTTGATCTCCATAGATAGACGGAATGTATTGGGGAAATTGATCACGAAGATCATCAATCTCAGGAATAGGAGGGGAATCACCCTTCTCCTTGGCCCATTTCTCTTCTTGTATTTCCCGGAAGAACTCTTGAGAGTACTGTTGAATTGAAGGAGGTATTCCAGCATCCGTGGAATTAGGAACATAAGCTCCCCTTGGTGGTGAGCTTCCTCTTTCAACAACTGGTTGAGCCTGTGGAGGTAAAGAAACTTGTGATTTGTTTACCAACTGCTCTAATCTTTCTAGTAAGCCTTGGAAATGCAAATCCGGCTTGACAGAGTTTGTCTGATTGAACTTTTGACTAGTCTCAAGTATAGCTTGAGCTTGTTCTACCATTTTCATGCACATTTTCATCCGTTCAATCTCTAAATCTGCTCTAGGGTAACTCTTGTCTAGGTTTGCAGCTGTTGGCCCTTCTTGAAGTCGAGCCTGGTAGGCCTTGAACATCATGTCCAAGCCTTCAGGAGTGGGGTCAGCTAATACTGATCCTACTCGGGGTGGTGGGTGGGTTACGTGGGGTGTATTAGAGGGTGGAGGAATGGAGGGTGATGGGGATGGTAGTGGTGGAAGTGTGTGGGAGTGCGGTTGAGATGTGATCTCTGTGATTTTTGCCTTGGTTTCTCTCAAGCTTTCTTCAAGCTCGTTTATCTTTTTTGCCCATTGCCTTTTCATTCTTTCACGACTATCCTTCCAGGCTCTAGTCCTCTTTTTGGTTATGTTCTCTGTTTCACTCACCTCGGGGCTCTTTTCCTGACCAACACCTTGGTTTTGTTGTAGTGCCTGGGCTCTTGTGATCACCTGCACAGGTGCAGTGGAAGTCACACTCCCTGTGGGGTCTACAACTAACCCAACAACATTGATAGGAGTGATTTTAGGCATGTTATTAGGGTTCTTTGGGCAATCTCGTAGGAGATGTTCTTTCCCGCAGTCTTGACAGAAACCCTGAATGGTTACTGGTTGAGGTTGTGTAGGGACAGGCAGTGGACAATCACGTACAAGGTGATCTCCCTGACATCTGAAGCATGGTCCTCTAGGAAATGGGGTTCGTACCTGCCTAGGTTGAGGTCTAGAGTTGGGGTTTGTGTACATGACATTAGCATACTCAGGTTCCCCACTATTTTCACTGGGGTCCTCATAATAGTATGACTCGTTATGCTCGGGTGACTGCATGTAGTAAGCCTGTGGGCTATCCATATGTGTGGAGTCAAAACTATGGTCACTTGGATCACTGTCTGATAGCAATGGGGTGACTGGGACTATGGCTCTATTCGGATTTTCTTCAGTAGATGCATATTTCACTGGGATCACATTGGTTGGAGCAGGGGGTTGCTGCATTAGGACTGGTTGAGGTCTCTGCTGCCCTTGGTAAGGTGGCTGATAAGTTTGCTGTGGTCTGTTGTATTGTTGTGATGGGTACTGATTCTGGTATCTACCATGTTGTGGGTATGGCTGAGGGTAATTTTGCCTAACAGTTTGTTTGTTATATGGGCAGTCTTGTGCAGTGTGGTTGGTGTACCTGCGCTCTATGGTGCAGTACTGGCTACTAGGATTCGCCTGGGGTTGGGCCATAATGGGACATACACTTGCCATATGTTCACCGCCACAATTGTAACACCGCTTAACTGGGGCAAATCTCAGAATTTGCTTGCTAGAGACACCTAGTTTTTGGGCTACCTTCTCTGCAAGTTCCTCGATGGATGTGGATTGACCAGATGTCATGTTACTAGAGCTACCAGAATCCTTATAGATTTTTGATAGTTCTAATTCCTCACCTAGATTGTCCTCAATGTCTATGCACATGCGCACGCACTCTTCTATCGTTCTGGGGTCCTTCAGGTACACATATGACATGAGCTTAGTGCTCAACAATCCATCTAGGAACAAGGCCACTTGTTTGGCTGGTGTGGGTAACTCCGGCACCGGGCATCTCTCCAGGTACTGTCTAAATCTTCTTCCAGCTAGTCTGACCGTCTCTTGAGGTGTTTGTTTGAAACTATGAATTAGTGAGGAGGTGTTATGCCTGATTCCACTCTTAGAAAACTCAACAATAAATGCCTCTAAGAGCTGGTCTATGTTTCTGAAATGCCTCTCATTTAGTGGTTGAAACCACGTAAGGGCAGTGTTCCTAAGGGTTAGACCGAAAGCATTATATTGTGTGAATAGGTCCTCTACCTGTTCAGCTTTCAATACTTGCCGAAATTCTGCCACATGGTCATAAGGGTCTCCCGTGCCATCGAAGTAATTCTTCATGGACTTCACCAGTTGAGTTGGTCGTAGGGTCCTAGTGTGTTCTCTCGGCCTTGGCAAAGGAAAATCCTCAGTATTCCTTTGATTCCATGGGGTTCTATGTCTCTCAGGTTCCACTCTATTCCTTTCTGATCCCGTTCTTTCTCTTCCCAGGGAGTTGGCAAAACTTACCTCAGGTTTGTCTCTACTTCTATCTCTTTGAGCTCCATGAGCTTGGGAGGTCCCAGCTCCTTGGTGACCAAAGGACACATTAGACCTTGGTTGGGGAAAAACAAATTCTCCCTGCCATGTGTAGGCATGTCTGCCATGCTCAGTGACCACGAAGATTCTCTCTGATGCATTGTCTAGGTAGGTTACTTGGCCTAGGCTATCAGGGTCTTTAAACTCATAGATTGTGAGGGCACTCACTTCCTGAGGTTGAGCAGATTTGTATCTCCAAAAAGCCTCATCGGTTTCTCGGTTTAAAAGCAGATCTATGCTTTTATTATCCTGTGGAATCCACTCTGGAGTCATGATTCTGGTCAAGACAGATTTACCACGGGGAGTTCTTGGCTCTCTCTCTAAGTTCCCTTGCTCTATATCACCCATGTCGGTCTCCGCAATCACATTTCCAAACTCATCAGTTCTATTAGGAAGAGTGGTGACTACATATATAGTCCCCTCTTTATCTAGGTATGCTCCATTCTCAAACTTGACTACCGGGTGGTCTAATCCATGGGGTTGATCGGGGTTCTTAATCTGGACCACCGATCTTCTCAGTCCGTCTTCGTAGATGCGAGCACCTAGACGATTCGTCCTGATATATTCCAATTGAGTCTTGTAAGGTCCCTCTGGCTTTTCTAGATAAGCCAACCCTGAACTACCTACTGGTCTCTCCATGTGATAGGACATCTCAGAATCACTTGTTTCCGATCTGGGAGTGTATGGGTAATCACTCAATTGTTGGGCCCAAGACCTGGCAGTGTGATTGACACTAGCTTCAGAAGATCTGAGGCTTTGTCTGTCTCGGCCTAAGTTTCTGCCTAATCTAAGGTTCATATGCGTGATTTATCTACCCCCTGCGACCCAACCACACTCTCGTTGCAGGTTAATTTTGCACCAATCACTTTGTTCTTTTGAGTTGAATATTATGTTTATGGTCTTGTCTGAAATCGCGTCGTCAGGAGTACTTAAGTGAATTTCCGCACTTGATAAGTGATCGATTCCCGTTTACCTTTTGTCCCTTAGGGTTTTCGCACTTAGGACCTATTTACTTCTTGCACTTGGTTGATTAATACTCTTGGACTTGATTCGTGCCTAACGTTGCCCTAATTAATTACCACACCTAAGTCGTACTTAGCCTAGGCTAGGAATTGACAAAGGAGGGTGGAGAGATCTTCCAACCTCAATTAGCTGGTTGACCAGACTGCTACACAAGCCCAGGAAGCCTTCTCCCAAGCTTGGTACTCACCCTTGCTAGCTTGCTTTGGATTGCCTTGAGTGCACACAAAGTTCCTGCAACAGCTCACCCGTTAGTATAGCTCTATTACCACAAGTAATTGAAAGACACACATCAATAATTTTAGTCCCCCTGGTGTAACTCACTGCACCCCCTGAATCTGAGGACCACTTAGTTCCACCTAAAGGTCAACTTAAAAATGCATGTTCTAAAACTCCACGTATGATTCTTACAAAAACCAGTCGAGGTCCACGTAGGATTCTCAACGAGCTTTCCAACGAGACCAAAATCTCATCAATCGGAGTTAGTATGGTCAAGTTATGACCATTCAGGCACTAAAGGGTCAAAACAGGCTCTCAGGGTTCACGAGATCCCTCTCTGGTTTCTAGGTCTTTTGCCCACTTCCAAGGTTCTAAAGTTATACCAAGGTGCCTAAAATTAAGCTCAACTACCCTTCCAATCACTCAAAAAATAACCCTAAATTTTCATGCGTTAAAGGCCGTGTATCGCGATAGGTCGGGTCGAGGTGTCGCGATAGGTCGAGGTGTCGCGATAGCTCGTGAAGTGTCGCGATAGCTCGTGAAGTGTCGCGATAGGTCGAAGTGTCGCGATAGGTCGAAGTGTCGCGATAGCTCGTGAGGTGTCGCGATAGGTCGAGGTGTCGCGATAGCTCGTGAAGTGTCGCGATAGGTC
Organism: Ceratopteris richardii; assembly: GCA_020310875.1. Lineage (NCBI taxonomy): Eukaryota > Viridiplantae > Streptophyta > Polypodiopsida > Polypodiales > Pteridaceae > Ceratopteris > Ceratopteris richardii. The sequence goes on along the minus strand of CM035413.1, from coordinate 168,278,319 downwards.
AAAGTGTCGCGATAGGTCGTGAAGTGTCGCAATAGGTCGAAGTGTCGCGATAGGTCGAAGTGTCGCGATAGGTCGTGAGGTGTCGCGATAGGTTGTGAGGTGTTGCGATAGGTGGGAAGTGTCGCGATAGGTCGTGAGGTGTCGCGATGGGTCGTGAGGTGTCGCGATAGGTCGTGAGGTGTCGCGATAGGTCGTGAGGTGTCGCGATAGGTCGTGAGGTGTCGCGATAGGTCGTGAGGTGTCGCGATAGGTCGTGAGGTGTCGCGATAGGTCGTGAGGTGTCGCAATAGGTCGAGGTGTCGCGATAGCTCGTGAGGTGTCGTGATAGCTTGGGATATGGTGAATTTTTCTGTTCTGTCTAGTGATCCTGGGAGCTCTAGGCCTGCGTAGTGTCGTGGTGCACTCAGAATCGTGATTGGGTGAAATTTTTGGAGTGTCGCGATAGCTCGAGCTCAACGCCTCGGGGACTGTGCAGACAAATTCTGTACCTGCTGAGCTTGCTGGAGATGATGATGGAGCTGCCACCTGCAAGAAACATGCAAAAAACACACAAAGACAAGCACACACACTCGCTCTCTCTCAAACTCGCACACAACAAATGAGGGAATGATAAGGAAGAGGGAATATGTAGTGGAGAAGGAGGTGGAGGTGGAGATGGAGAAGGAGGTGAAGATGAAGATGGAGATGGAGAAAAATCAGAAATTTACCTACTACTTACCATTCCAACGCATCCTCTCTACGTCTTACCATCACACGCTCGTCCTCAAAGCTTGATCCCCGGCAATGGCGCCAAAATTTGGTGTAGCTCAGTGATGAGTAGCACCTCCTTTAATGTCAATCCGGGAAGACGTGAGGATGGTATGAAGACCACGAGCAAGTGGAAGCACAAGTGCGTGAGTGAGAAGCACACAAGCATGCACACACATACACGCACACGCGCACACACGGCAAGAACAAAGAGAGTAAGACAATGGAATCACTTCTATTGCAACAAAGTTCTCATACAAGCTCAAACTACAAGAAGCTAGCCCAAAAATGAGCTCTCTAGCTCTATTTATAGTTTTTGACTAGCTTTGGCCCTGTCCAGACCTAGTGTCCGGCCTAGTTAAAAATTAGGTTCCAGGGCTTATTTGAGGGCTCAAACGAGATCTAAAAATTATGAAAATTGGCAGGCAACTACTTTGAAGGCTCCTCAAGCTCGAGGACTCCTCGGCTTGTACAAAATGGAGCTACAAAAAGGTGAAAATGGTATTTACAGGGGTTTTTAGTGATGAGAATCACTTTAAAATGATGTGAGGGTTTTGAAAAAAATGAAGTGTTGCCTTAGTGCTAGATCTGCATGTGTGTCCGTACTTGCTTCTTCCCGTATACTGGCAACACACATGATTGGCTCTATCGTGAAAACTGATATGTCATAGCCATCCTCGTCACAGTGGGGTGTCCATTGTTCCTCATTGATGGCTACATCCATGGTTGCTAGGATTTCTGCCCAACCATGGGGTTCAAACTCTTCGTCAGGGAATACTACAGGTGCGTAGGCTGGATCTTGAAGGGTTCGTGGATGTTGTTCTGCGCCTAAGGTCCTGGCTTCTAACCTTTCTTCCTCTTGTTTTGCAACTTTACACATCCATAAGTGAGTATCCTCATGCAACCAAGAAGGATCTGATTCTAATGAGTGCACGGATTCCGTTTCTACTGGTGTCTTATGGATGGTATTCCATTGTATTGGGGGTACATCTCGATGTGAATAGTCTTTAAGATTGACTTTGGTAGTCACTCCTAAATGTTGCAAGTACAAAGAATTAGTTCCCCAATCTTGTACAATTTGCAACTGACGCATGAATGGTCGTCCCAATATCATCTCATAAGCATGGTTTTTTGCAAAGTCACAAATGGCAAAGGTATGCTCAAATTCTACACCACAAGTGGTGAGAGATATGCCTTCTAGTAAGCCTAATGGTTTTTCTATGTGTCCATCAGCCATTTGTAGCTTCATCCTGGTGGGTCTTAATGCTGGCTTACCCCAACGTTTCCATAAAGTGGTGGTAGCTATGGCTACTCCGGCTCCTGAATCTAAGATAGCTTTCGTGGTGTAGCCCTGATGGGTTATTGGAAGATAAGTGTTACCTTCCTCTCCTTCACTTACATCTCCAATCTTTTCTACGTGTATTTCTGGTACCTTATTTTGTGATCCTATTTGTGAGGGAGTAGTAGCAAGCTCGGGGAATTGATTTGCTACATGTTTCCACAATTCTGGTTTTATCTTCAGCAACTCCTCTAGAGTGAGATTACACTGTACTTTGGTATTCTTGATCACTTCCGTGTTTCTAGGGATTACTGATTCTTCATTCCTCACTATTATTGTGGGTGCTCTCATACTAATAGACTTTGCTTCCCAAGGTCCTGTGAACTGAGGTAATTCTTGTAAAGAATTAGATTCAAATCTTGTGTGTTCACTCAGTTGTTCTTCCTCTACATCATCGTAAATAGAGGGAATGTCTTGGGGAAATTGTTCCTGCAAGTCATCTATTTCTTGAATAGGAGGATGGGTTCTTGGTTCCTTTCTCCATTTCTCTTCTTGTATTTCTCTCAAAAATTCATGTGAATATTTATGTATGGAAGACAAATTGTCTTGACTTTCTGAGTTGGGTACTTGAGACAGGGATGGTGCATTCCTTTCCTGTGTCTCTGGGACAATAGGGTTCCTATGCTGATCCTTTTTCTCTTTGCTCTCTATCAAATATTATAGCCTCTCCATTAGTCCTTGAAAGTGTAATTCCGGTTTTGCCATGTTATTCCAATTAAGATATCTAGAGGCTTCGAACAAAGCTTGTGCTAGTTCTACCATTTTCATGCAAAGTTTAGTTCTCTCAATTTCTAGATCAGCTCGAGGGTAGTTTTTGCTCATTTCAGCTACCTGAGGTCCCTCTTTTAATCTAGCCTGATATGCACGAAACATCATGTCTAGATTTTCTGGTATGGGTTCCGCTAAAACTGATCCTGATTTCTGAGCTGGATTCTCTTGATTCAAGTCCTGTGAAGTCAATTCTTGGATTTTGGCTCTAGATTCCTTTAAACTTCCTTCCAACTCACTTATCTTTTTACTCCATTTTCTCTTTATCCTTTCTCTAGAATCTTTCCAAGATTTCGTCTTTTTACTACTAGATTCTTCAACTTCACTAGTTCCGGCTACTTTCTCTTGATTAAGCTTTTGGTTCTGTAAGAGCGCCTGGGCTCTTGTGATAGCTTGGATAGGCACATATGTAGGGTTGGATCCCTCTGCGTTATTTACAATACCTATCACGTTGATCGGTGTCACATTTGTAGCATTAACAGGGTTCTTAGGACAATCTTTGATTATGTGCTCTTTGCCACAATTGGCACAAAAGCCTTGGATGTTATAGTACTGTGATTGTCCTGCTATCGGGGGATGTGGACAATCCTTTATGAAATGATCTCCTTGGCACCTAAAGCATGGTCCTCTAGGGCCCTGTGGTCTTTGTTGTCTCAATTGGGGCCGTGGATTTGGGTTTGTGTACATCACATTAGCATAGTCGGGCTCCCAACTAGGTTCCACTGGTGGACTATCATAATGATATGTCTCCACATGTTCTGGTGACTCTGTGTAATATGCGGGTGGACTATCTACATGCGTAGAGTCAAAACTGTTTGAGTGTGGATCACTCTCTGTGATCAAAGGTGAAGAAGGCACTAAGGCCCTACTTAGGTTCTCTTCTGCAGCAGCGTATTTGACTGAGATGACATTCGCTGGTGGGGGTGGCTGCTGAGCTAAGACAAGTTGAGGTCTCTGTTGAGCCTGGTATGGGTAGTTCTGAGGAGGCCTATAGTAATGAGGCTGAGCATTGTATTGGCCTTGATACCTACCTGGCTGCGGGTATGCTTGCAGGTAGTTCTGTCTCACGGTTTGTTTGTTGTATGGGCAGTCCTGAGCCGTGTGATTCGTGTATCTTCTCTAAATTGTACAGTATTGGCCACTAGGGTTGGCTTGAGGTTGTGGTGCATTGGGACACACATTTGCCATATGATCACCACCACAGGTGTAACAACGCTTGTTTGTTAGCACCCTAGGTTTACTAGAAACTCCTAGTTTCTGAGCCACTTTTTCTGCTAAGTCCTCTATCGAGCTAGACAATTTTGTGGATGCTAGAGATGAACAGTCTGAGTCCTTATAGACCTTTGAGAGTTCCAACTCGTCTCCTAAGTTGTCCTCAATGTCTATACAAATTCTTACACATTGCTCTAGCATTCTGGGTTCTTTTAGGTACACATAGGAGCGTAGTTTAGAGCTCAACAAGCCATCTAGAAACAATGACACTTGCTTAGCTTGTGAGGGTAGCTCTTGCATTGGACATCGTTCAACATTTGTCTAAACCTACGTCCTGCCAGTCTAACTGTTTCTTGAGGGGTCTGTTTAAAGCTATGAATCAACGAAGACGTGTCATGTCTAATCCCACTTTTAGAGAATTCGGTGATGAATGACTCTAAAAAGTGATGGATGTCTCTAAATTGCCTTTGTTGCAGAGGTTGGAACCAAGTTAAAGCTGTATTCTTTAACGTTAGTCCAAATGCGTTGTATTGCGTGAACATGTCTTCAACTTGTTCTGCTCTTAGTACTTGCTTGAATTCTGCGACATGGTCATAGGGATCTCCTGTCCCATCAAAATAATTCTTCATTGATTTTACTAACTGTGTGGGTCTCAATATTCTTGCGTGTTCGCGTGGCCTAGGTAGAGGAAAATCATCTCTACCACCTGGTATTCCATGATCTCTTTGTCTATCTGCTCTATTAGTGTCTGTGGTTGTTCTATCTCTCCCTATGGGATGAGTGAAGCTTACTTCTGGTCTCTCTTTATTTCCCTCTCTTTGATTTCCATGGGCTGAGGATGTTCCTACCCCTTGTTGACTTGTATTCATGTTCGTTCTAGATGGAGGGAATACCAATTCACCTCTCCATGTGTATGTGTTTTTAGCGCGGTCAGGCACCACAAAGACTCTTTCTGAAGTCTCATCCAGGTATACAACCTTTCCAGGTGTATCCGGGTCCTTGAACTCGTATATCGTGATGATTCCTACCTCACTAAGTAGTTCTGTCTTGTATCTCCAAAAGGCTTCATCAGTTTCTTTATTTACAAACAACTCTATGCTTCTGTTGTCCTGAGGGATCCATTCTGGGATTAGTACTCGTGTTAATACAGATTTCCCTCTAGGTGTTCTAGGCTCTTCTAATGGTTCCTTTCCTTGAGATTTTGCTTCCGTCTCTGGTTGAATCACGCCAAACTCGTTGGTATTGTTTGGCTGCGTACTTAAGATGTACATCGTTCCTTCCTTGTCTATGTACGCGTCTCTCTCGAATTTCACCACTGGATGTTCCAATCCAATGGGTTGATCGGGGTTGTGCATTTGCACCACTTGCCTTCGCAAACCATCCTCATAGATGCGCGCACCTAATCGGTTGGTTCAGAGAAACTCTAGTTGTGTCCTATAGGGTCCTTCTGGCTTTTCTAAATAGGCTACATTCGACCCTCCTTCTGGTCTTTCTGTGCTAAATGCCATTTCTGAATAACTAGTATCTGAGCTCTCGTAGGGATAATTACTATTCAATTGCTGAGCCCACGATCGTGCAGTAGTTCTTACACTTGCCTCTGATGATCTAAGGCTTCGTCGGTCTGACTTACCTATATGTTTGCCCGATCTAAGGTTCATTAATTTTCTTCCTTGCACACTCAATACACGCTCAGATCGTCACTGATTCTTTGTTATTACTGTCTTGATTCTTTTTAGATTTCTTTAGATTCTTGTCTTAATGTATGCGTCAGGAATTCGACTTTCCGTTATAATTTTGAGTTCTCGTTCCGTCAGACTTATGTTCTTTCCTTTAGGTTTTCGTGTCACACACCTTTACTTTAGTCTTGAACTTGATAAATTTAACTCTCTTGAACTTGAGGCGTTCCTATCGTCCTTAATCCACAACACTACCGTTTAGCCTAAGCTAAGAATTGACTGAGGGGGTTGAGTAATCTTCCAACCTCGAGTCAGCTTTTCTGGTTGCTCTGATGCCCAAGAAGCCGCGCTTCCCAAGCTTTATGCCCTTCACTGCCTTGCCTTGGTTGCCCTTGATTGCCCTTGCTAGACCTGGAAAAATCCAATATTAGACCAATTCACAGTTGGATGATCAAACACTTGAGTATATACACCTTTTAAGTCCCTTCCCCTTTGCCCAACTTTTCAATGCTTGCCCCCTGACTTTCAAGTCCCAAACTAGGTCAACCTCAAAATAGCTTATCAAAAAATAGAGTATCCCAAACTAGGTCACGTAGTACTCGTAAAGAGCTTTCTAACGAGCTATTAAGCTCAAAAAACGGACTTCGGATGAAAAAGTTATGACCGTTCAGGCCCTGGGGGGTAAAAACTGACAAACAGGTTTTTCTCCAAATATGAGCTAAGGGGTCTCCTATGAGTCTAATCACCCAAAAATTTCCCAAAAATAGCCCCAAAATTGGCCAAAAAATGAAACCCTAAAATTTGCGATGGGGGTGCACAATCGCGATGGTCTGAGATGATCGCGATGGTCTGGGACCGTCGCGATGGCGTGAGAGTGCACCGTCGCGATGGCGTGAAATTGCACAATCGCGATGGCGTGAAAGTGCACAATCGCGATGGTCTGAAAGTGCACCGTCGCGATGGTCTGAAAGTGCACCGTCGCGATGGCGTGAACCTGGACAATCGCAATGGTCTGAAATTGCACCATCGCGATGGCGTGAAAGTGCACAATCGCGATGGCGTCAGTCAACGGTCAACGTGGACAATCGCGATGGTCCAAAGTGAACCGTCGCGATGGTCTGGGCGCGATGGCATAAGCCAATCGTGATGGTCTGGGCGCGATGGCGTGAGCCAATCACGATGGTTTGGATTTTTGAAGTGTCGCGATGGTGTAAGGGTGTCGTCGCGATGGTCTGAAGTGCACCGTCGTGATGGTCTGAATTGCCACGTGGCACCGTCGGCATGATGGCGTGAGCCAATCGCGATGGCGTGACACAATCGCGATGGTCAGAGACCGTCGTGATGGTCCGGCCAAGCCGTCGCGATGGCGTGAGCCAATCGCGATGGTGTGAGACAATCGCGATGGTCAGAGACCGTCGCGATGGTCCACCAAACTATGAATTTTTGCAATGCAGCTGTGGATTCGTAGAGGCGCTGGTGTCGCCTACATGCTGGTGTGGTTGCTTACCAAAAATGCCGAAGGTTGTAGACCATCGCGATGGTCTAACACACTCGGAAATTTCTGACAGAAGATGATTTTCTTACCTTTTTGCAGCCTTCCTGATGCACTGGAGCTCTGTACCTGCAAGAAAACTCAAGAAAACAAAAGTACACACAAGCACAAAAGTTCTCTCTCACTCTCTCACATGCACAAATGAGGGGAAATGAGGAGAATGGGTGGATATGGTGAATTTTCTGATTTTTTTGGAGATGAAGATGATGATGCGGTGATGAAGATGGAGTGTGGGGGAGGTGAAAAACACTAAAAACTAAGTAAAAACAACAACAAAAACTGAAAGTTTTACCTTCCAACGCTACTTCTTGTTATACTCTTACCATCACACATTCGTCCTAGACTCGATCCCCGGCAACGGCGCCAAATTTGGTGTTGCTCTAGCACAATGGTGAGAACCACGTTAAGAAGCTCCACCTCCTTAATGTCAATCCGCGGAAGAGATAGGAGTGATATGAAGATCATGAATGTGAGATGAAGTGAGAGTGAAGGTGAGAAGCATAGAAATGCACACACGCATGCACACACACTACGAAGAGACAAGCAAGACACAATGGAAGGTGGGAAATTAGCTCTATTACTCAAGAACACTATTACAAGCTCAAACTAGCTCTAAGCTCACACTAGCCAACCTCAAAAATGAGCTCTCTAGCTCTTTTTATAGTTTCTTGAATAGTTTTGACGGGTTTCACATCTAGTGACCGGCATAGTTAAAAATTAGGTCCTAGATGCTATTTGGAAGGGTAAACGGTATCTAAAAATAACGAAAATTGGTACGCGCATTCTCCCTAAGCTCCTCAAGCTCGAGGACTCCTCGGCTTGCACAAAATGGAGCTATGGATTACAAAATGGGATTTTCTATGTTACATATGTTACAATAGTGATAAAAATCACTGTTGGAGGTTTTTGGAAAGTATTTGAAAACATAATTCTTTGAAAAACAATTCGACTGGCTCCCTACTTTGTCGTTACATGCTTCCATGTCGTCTGTGCCTCTGGGTGCATCTAAAAATAACGAAAATTGGTACGCGCATTCTCCCTAAGCTCCTCAAGCTCGAGGACTCCTCGGCTTGCACAAAATGGAGCTATGGATTACAAAATGGGATTTTCTATGTTACATATGTTACAATAGTGATAAAAATCACTATTGGAGGTTTTTGGAAAGTATTTGAAAACATAATTCTTTGAAAAACGATTCGAGTGGCTCCCTGCTTTGTCGTTACATGCTTCCATGTCGTCTGTGCCTCTGGCTGCTTCCAACACTCAACCACTTAAGATTCTTTCACTTTTACATTAAGTAAAGTCTTGAAAAGTTACAAGAGGTAGTTCACAAGTGAACTTTACATTGTCTTCATTTTAAGGCTCTTCTTTGAATTTGTGGGAATCAAGCCAATACTTAGGCTTGTCATAGACTTGCTCCAACATTATTTGTGCCAGGGATCAAGAACAATCTGTTATCAGTTTTTGCATTAGCCAAGATTGGCTTGGTTTGAAATTTGTTGATGACAGATGTAGAGTTCATGATCTGTCAAATGGCGATGTGATTATTGCTTCTGGCATTTTATGTCAAGGGGTGTATAAGCTCATAGACTATGGAAAACCTATGAATGATTTAGCATATGTAGTACATGATTCTTAGGCTATGTTAGATGCAAAGCTTTGGCATGCATGCTTTGGTCATCTAAATTTTGCTATTTTGCCACGCTTGCAGAAATCTGAAATGGTGTCCTCTATGCCCAAAATTGAGGCACTTGATAAATATGTTTGTGAAGGTTGTATTTTGGGCAAAATGTAGCATTCTTCATTCCCAAAAGATGGTTCAGTTTGGGCTACTCAAAAATTGCAGCTTGTTCATAGTGATGTCTGTGGTCCTATGCAAACACCCTCTTTTGGAAACTATCTTTACTTTGTGACTTTCATCGATGATTTTTCTAGGCATGCATGGGTATATCCATTGAAAGCAAAGTCCAAAGTGTTTATTTGCTTCAAACAGTTTTTGGTTTTGGTTGAAAATTTGTCACCATGTAAAATGGGCACCCTCTGCTCTGATTGAGGGGGGGAATATATGTCTTCTAACTTTAGTGCATTTCTAGCTGAACGTGGGATAAAACATCAGTGTACAGTGCCGTATACACCTCAACAGAGTGGAGTTGCTGAACGAAAGAACAGAGCACTCATGGAGATGGCAAGGTGTATGGTCAAGAGTCAGGCCTTACCACATAGTTTCTAGCTTGAGGCCGTCATGTGTGCAACATATGTACTTAACAGGTGTCCCACTAAATCAATGCAATCTATCACTCCATATGAAGCTTGGCATGGTCCAAAGCCATTTGTTGCTCATATGCATGTTTTTGGTTGTCTGGCATATGCATTAGTGCCTGAACAAGATCGCAGGAAATTGTATTATAAAGCAATAAAATGTATTTTTGTTGGGTACAATTCTAAAAGCAAAAGCTATCGTCTATATCATCCACAGAGTAAATGCATTTTGGTTAGCCGTGATGTTGTTTTTGTGGAAGATGCTATTCACCCTTTACTTTCATGTACGAAGGAGACATCTGTTAGCTCCAAATACATGTATGATACTTTGCTGCCTCTTTTTATAGTGGAGAGTCTAGTACTAGTCCTGATGAGGCGACTTCTCAACCTTTGCAGGTTTCATGTGATGATGCAGATCATTCCATTTTTTATGCATATTTACATGATGCACTTGATGAGAGAGCTGATATTGAGGAGGCGAAAACTATGCCAAAATTGTTGGTGTAGACTTTGCACGACAACAAATTAGATGCACCTCTATCATATCGTACTCGTTTAGGCTCTCATAGTGCCTCTTTTGCATTAGATTGCTATGCTATGGCTGCCTCTATTCTCTGTGCTGAGAATGAGCTTGTTTCATTTGATGAAGCACAAAATGCAGAAAATTGGATGGCTGCTATGCAATCTGAATATGATGCTATAATGAAGAATGGGACCTGGCCTTTATGTGACTTGCCTCCTGGCAAGAAGGCCATTGGCACTAAGTGGGTATACAAACTGAAGCGTAAGCCTGATGGAACTGTTGACAGGTATAAGGCCAGACTTGTTGCAAAGGGCTATGCATAGGAAATATGCATTGATTTTGATGAGACCTTTGCTCCTACTTGCCAAATGACTACTATTCATAGCATCTATGCACTTGCAGCTCATCATGGTTGGAATGTACATCAACTGGACATTAAATCTACATTTCTGAATGGTGACTTGCATGAAGAAATGTATGTTTTTCAGCCTCGTGGATTTGTGCAGAAAGGGCATGGAAACCAGGTGTGCAGGTTAAAGAAGGCATTATATGGTTTAAAGCAAGCATCACATGTTTGGTATGAAAAGATACATGCCTATCTGATTGCCCATGGTTTTGAGAGTTGCCCAACTCAAAGCACCTTATATGTTAAGCGTGCTAAGGATGTGCTTCCGATCATTGTTGTGTATGTTGATGATATGCTGCTCGTTGGTCCTCATGACAAGCATATTGCTGATTTTAAGGCTGATTTGCATGCCTCATTTGAGATGTCTGATTTGGGGCATTTGCATCATTATTTAGGCATTCAGTTTATGCAAGTTGATGATGGAATGGATTTGTGTCAAACGAAATATATTGACACATTATTGCACGGTTTTGGCCTTGAAGACTGCAAACCTATTGCCACTCCTATGTAGATATGTTTACAATTGAGTCTTCATGATGTTGGAGATGCATTTGATTCTATTCCTAATCAGCAAGCTATTGGATGCTTGATTTACTTGTGCATTACTAGGCCAGATATTGAGTTTGCTATCTTAGAGATGAGCAGGTTTATGGATTGCCCAGGTGTCAAGCATTCACAGGCAGTTAAGTGCATGGATTGTTTTATCCCAAGGGGGGATCACTACCGCCAGATTTGCATGCTTTTTTTGATAGTGATTGGGCTAGTTTCTATGACACTCGTGTGGTATCCGGTTACTTGGATTGTTTTATCTCAAGGGGGGATCACTACCCCCAGATTTGCATGCTTTTTTTGATAGTGATTGGGCTAGTTGCTACTTGAGTGGTACCCAGTTACTTGGATTGTTTTCTCCCAAGGGGGGATCACTATCACCAGATTTGCAGTCTTTTTTTGATAGTGATTGGGCTAGTTGCTATGACACTCGTGTGTCCACTAGTGGCTTTTGTTTCATGCTTGGTAGCTCATGTATATATTGGTTGAGCAAGAAGTGGCCTACTATGGCCACTTCCAATAGTGAGGTTGAGTATAGGGCAGCTTTCAGAGCGACTATTGAGTGTCTGTGGCTCAGACGCCTTATGGCTGATTTAGGTGTTGGTCAGCCTTTTGTCACTAGCATCTTCACTTACAATCAGAGCACATTGGCAGTTGCGAGGAACCCTGTGTTCCATGCTCGCACTAAGCACATTGAGGTGCATTATGATTATGTTAGGGAGAGGTTCTCTGCTGGAGAGATCAACTTGGCATATGTGCCCACGTAGGAGAACATTGCAAACCTTTTCACGAAGGCTCTGCCTAGGGAGAAATTTGAAGCTTTTCGCAAGGATTTGGGCTTACTTCCTTTTGTGGATTGATTCCACATAGCTTGGCAGTTCATTATACTAGACTGCCAGCTCCTTGCTCACTGCATCACCCCCAAGGGGGATTTGTTGATATATTTAGGTAGTGATGTGAGTGAACACATTAGGACCATTGGGGCACTTTTTTCCCTCTTTAGGATGTTTTTTCCCTTGGCATGTATATACACTTATAGCCCTAATGGGTTACTTATCTTTGTACATTCTAGTGGTAATACATTCAGTATTGTGTGTTGTGCTTCAAGCTTCTCCTTCTTTCTTGTGCTATTTGTGTGCATCTACAGACATCTAAGTCCAACAGGTTGGTGGATGAATTCAACTATCTTGCCAAACGACACACACACATGGTGTCTTTAGAAACACAGGTAATAGAAAATAACCTCAAGGAAATTGATCAAATAATAAAGAAAATTTTTCATATCATCAAGAGATTAGGCAAAACAATTCATCATGCTTGGTCAGACTTTTTTTTTTATGGAATATGATAATATAATATTAACACTTTTTAGCATCCCTGAATCAAAGCTTACGTGATTTCAACTTATAACATATGCAATCAAACAATTATATGTATCCATTACACTAAGATTGATGAACAATCAAAGCACATTTCAAAATTTGTTTTATGTTGAATAGAGGACTCTGGATTTTTGGTGTCATTGATGTTGACAGAGATGGTGTCATCATAGAAAACCTCGTGATAAAATCCTTCAACACAGAGATCGAGGCAGTTACATGAAAAAAGAAACAGGGGCTAGATTCATTGGTGGAAAATGATAGAGTTAATGGAGTCATAGTTGCAAGTGGAAGAGATGGATGCATACTTAAGATTCACATGAGAATTGGTGGAATATCAAAATTGAATCACTATGTAGCAACTTTTTAGATGGTATACTTCACAGCTAGTTAACTTGCCTCTTCCATTGAGCGTCATAGTTGTAGGAATCAATATAATCAAATCTACATCCGATAGCTTCACATTCATTTGCTGGCGAACTCTCTTCTTAAACTATTCGTTGAAGGTAAAATTCTAGAGGAGTATTGCTCTGTTAGATCTTGGAGAGATTAGAAGACAACGGGATAAATTCTGCACAGTAATGAAGGAAAAGCTTGTATAGCAAAATTCTGATGATCAACATCACTACCATTGTTTTATGCTTGCACTCCAAGGTGCAACATCTAACTCATGATATTTTTCGAAAACATGCATTGCTTCTAAAATGCTTCCACATTTCCCATATATCATTATGAGGGCACTAAAAGACTAGGATATATGTGTGGATTCGGTGCCACATTTAACATTTGCATATGGTAAAATGCATTGAGTGCATCTATGTCTCTCCCATGCTTTACTGAAGCATCAATAACCACCTCCCAAGCATTAACGGTGTCAAGTGACTTCCATAGAAAATAAATCCCTTCAAGTACATTGATGGACAATGCTCTCCTTGAAGTGATACAAATCATCCAAGGTAGTCCACAATCGTTGGTCAATGGTCTTCATATTTTTCATGTGAATGAGTCCTTTTCCACTAATTGTCTTTCCAGGTGGGGAGAGTAAATCTCTCCAACAACGTGTGTCCTAGTGGTTGCATGTATAGGAGCCATGTTAGCACTACTTGAACTTGAATCCACCACTAAGCCTACCACATTAATTGGTGTAACCTTGGGCTCACTAGAGAGGTTCCTTGGACAATCTCTTAAGAAATGTTCTTTACTACACTCTAGACAAAAGCCTTGTATTGTGATGCTCTCTCATTCTCCTGAAGCTGGTGGGTGGGGACATTCACAAATGAAATGCTTGCCTTGACATCTATAACATGGTCCTCTAGGGGCTTGTGGTTATTAGTTTCATATGGATAAGTCTCACTATGCTCGAGTGACTCTGTATAATAAGCTCATGGACTATCTTCATGGGTATAGTCAGAACTCTGAGCATGAGGGTCATTTTCTGAGAGTAAAGGTGTCATCGACACCAAAGCTCTATTAGGGTTCTCCTCTGCCATTGCATACTTAATTGGAATCACATTGGCAAGAGGTGGTGATTGGTTTCCTAGGACTAGTTGTGGGCTATATGGTGCCTAAAATTCTTGTTGGTGTTGAGGTTGATATTGCTATTGTGTCCTATAATACAATTGGTTATATTGGTTCTGATACCTACCCTGTTGGTAAGGTTGTTGATAAGTTTGTCTGATGGCCTTCCTATTGTACAGACAATCTTGAGCCATGTGGTTCATGCATTTTCTCTCTATCCTATGGTATTGGCCACCAGGGTTTCCTTAGGGTTGAACCATGATTCGATAAACATTAGACATGTGGTCTCCTCCACATGTATAGCATCAATTTACTGAGGCCATTCTAGGTGTGTGTTTGCCTAAGACTCCTAACTTTTGAGCTACCTTCTCTGCCAATTCTTCAATGGAGGTGGATGGCTTTGAAATGAAACTTGTACAATCATCATAATCTTTGTAGATTTTTTAGAGCTCTAATTCATCACCTAGGTTGTCCTCTATGTCTATGCACATGTGCACATATTTCTCTATGGTTCTAGGTTCCTTTAGGTACACATAAGATCTAAATTAGGCACCTAACAATCCATCTAGAAATAAAGCCACTTGTTTGGCTGGTGCAGGTAACTCTGAAATAGGGCATCTCTCCTGATAATGTCTAAATCATCTACCTGCAAGCCTAATTGTCTCTTGAGGAGTTTGCTTAAAGCTATAAATTGAGGATGAGGTATTGTGTCCGATGCTACTTTTGGAGAAGTCAGTTATGAAGGCTTCCAATAATTGTCCTATGCTTATAAATTGCCATTGGTGTAATGGTGGAAACCAAGTCAAGGTTGCATTCTTGAGAGTCAGACCGAAAGAATTATATTGAGTGAACATGTTATCATTTTTTTCAGCTCTCAATACTTGGTTAAACTCTGCTATGTGATCGTATGGATCTCCTGTGCCATCGAGGTAATTTTTCATGGACTTAATCAACTGCGTAGGCCTCAAGATCCTAGGATGTTCTCTGGGTCTTGGAAAAGGAAATTCATATGAAACTCTTTGAAGTCTTGGGTCTCTATGCCTCTCCTAATCTATCTTGTCTATCTTCATTCCTAATCTATCTCTTTCTACACTCTCTCTAGCTTTGTCTCTTTGGTTTCCATGAGCTTGGATGATCTTTTTTGGTGTTTGAGGTCTACGGAAGCACACGAACATCACAAGGAAGAAGAAGAAGCTTGAAGCACAACATACAATATTGAATGTATTGCCACTAGAATGTACAAAGATAAGTAACCCGTTAGGGAAATAGGCGTCTATACAAGCTCGAGGAAAAACCTCCTAAAGAGGGAAAAAAGTGCCCTGGTGGTCCTAGTGTGTTCACACACATCACTACCTAAATATATCAACAAATCCCCCCTTAGAGTGATGTGGTGAACAAGGAGCTGGAACTCATGTATAAGGAAGTGCCAAGCTATGGAATCAATCCACAAAAGGAAGTAAGCCCAAAGCTTTGCGAAAAGCTTCAAACTTCTCCCTAGGCAAAGCCTTCGTGAAAGGGTCTATAAGGTTTTGTTACCGTTAGTGTCCATGTGAAAGGCCAAATGGCCACCATACACTTGTTTGTATATGTTCTTTAATAAAACATATAGTGGCTTGGTCAGTCATAGACTCCAAGTTCGATCGGATTTGTAACAACTAAGAAGTGAAGTCTATGTTCATGCTGCCTGTGTACTGTGTTTTTCTGCGTATTCTGCAACCTCTGTGTGAAGTACCATGTGCGGCCCTAGGAGCTTGATTTTCTACTATGAGGATATCTTCTTGGAGCTCTCGAGAAGGAGAGTGCACTGTGGTGCATCATCATCAAAATACTTCACTGGTATCAGAGGCTTTTCGATGCAAAAGACTTGTTCCCTTTGTGTGAGTGTTGAGAGCAGTATGGGCACCCAAGGACTGACTAGACAAGGAAGCCAGGGCACCCAAGGATTGACTAGACAAGGAAGCCAACGGAGAGAGTCAGAACAAGGTGAAGGAGTAAGTAGACAAAGCAGTCGACGCAAATCTGGCAGATAGGCCCTTCAATTTTTCCAAATCTACATCTTTTAACAGTGATTCTTATCACTAACAATCATTGTAAATACCATTTCATATTTTTGTAGCTCCATTTTGTGCAAGCCAAGGAGTCCTTGAGCTTGAGGAGCCTTAGAAGTACCTACATATCAATTTTCATATTTTTTAGACTCCGTTTGAGCCCTCAACTTGGCCCTGGAACCTAATTTTTAACTAGGCCGGACACTAGGTCTGGACAGGGCCAAAACCTAGTCAAAAACTATAAAAAGAGCTAGAGAGCTCATTTTTGGGGTTAGATCGTAATTGAAACGAACTTGTAAGAGCATTTTGAAAGTAATCTAAAAGCTCCATTGATTCTCACTCTTTGTCTTGCCTTGTGTGCGCGTGTGTGTGTATGTGTGTGCATGCTAGTGTGCTTCTCACTCACGCACTTGTGTCGCCACTTGCTCGAGGTCTTCATACCATCCTCACGTCTCCCTGGATTGACATTAAAGGAGGTGCTACTCATCACTGAGCTACACCAAATTTTGGCGCCGTTGCCGGGGATCGAGCTTTGAGGACGAGCGTGTGATGGTAAGACGTAGAGTTGACGCGTTGGAGTTGTAGGTATTTTCTTCACTCTCATCGATTTTCTTTTACTTTTTTCACCATCGTCATCACCATCTCCCACGTCCATCTCCATCATCGCGAAAATTTCAGTTTTTGACTATATCCCCACCTCCACCTCATTTCCCTCATTTCACTTGTGAGAGAGAGCGAGAGAGCGAAATTGCATGTGCTGTTTTTGCATGTTTCTTGAGCTATCTTGCAGGTACAGGTCACATCACCATCTCCAGCTTCCCGCGCAGGTACGGAACTCGACGAAACTGTCTCGCAGTCGCCGCCTTCTGTCCATCGCGATTGACAGAAATTTTCACTTGTTGGTAAATCTGAGTGCACCACAATGGACTAGAGACCCTGCACACCACATTCCCACTAAAATTTTTGAAAATCTTGCAAAATTTCAGTCCATCGCGATTGACAGCTCTGTCCATCGCGATTGACAGCTCTGTCCATCACGATTGACAGCTCTGTCCATCGCGATTGACTGCCTGTCCATCGCGATTGACTGAACCCCGGTCCATCGCGATTGACTGAAGTCTCTGTCCATCACGATTGACTGAACCCCGGTCCATCGCGATTGACTGAAGTCTCTGTCCATCGCGATTGACTCAACCACCTGTCCATCGCGATTGACTGAAGTCTCTGTCCATCGCGATTGACTGCCTGTCCATCGCGATTGACTCAACCACCTGTCCATCGCGATTGACTGAAGTCTCTGTCCATCGCGATAGACTGCCTGTCCATCGCGATTGACTCAACCACCTGTCCATCGCGATTGACTGAAGTCTCTGTCCATCGCGATTGACTGCCTGTCCATCGCGATTGACAGCCCTGTGCATCGCGATTGACAACCAATTTTAGCCAAATTTTTTAGGGTTTGTTAATTGAAAAGTTGGGCTAATTTTGGGCACAAATATTATGCTCTTGAGCACATGGGGAAGCCTTAGGAAAACAACTTGGGGAAAACCTGTTGCACAGTGATCCTGTTTGAACCCTGTCGTAACCCTAGAACCCTGAACGGTCACAACTTTTTCATACGAGATCCATTTTTTGAGCTCTAGGGCTTGTTGGAAAGCTCGTAGCATATACTACACGCCCTCAACTGTTTTTTATAAATATAATGCATTGATTTTCAGATAGGGTATTTTGAAGTTGACCATACCCAGGGGGATCAAAGTTAGGGGTCCTTAGGATTGTTTTCTTGAAAATCACTATGCAAGTTTGTGTTTGTGCTACATGAATGAAAAGTTGATTCTGTCTTTGGAATGTAAATTTCAAAGCTAACTTTGAAACTCTTACAGAGCATCGAGAGGCGTTCTAAGCAAGTGTAAGTGCGAGCTTGGGAACACATTTCCTGGGCACTCAAGGGCAACCGAGCAAGAAACAAAAGGTTGGACACTTTTAACCCCCTCTGTCAATTCATAGCTTAGGCTAAGAACGACGAGAGGTAGGAGTAAGTCAGAGCGACGATAGGCAGTTATCAAGTTGAAGACTACCTAAAAACTCAAGTTCAAGATAAAAATCTAATCTCTGTACTGTCGGTAACATAAAGGAAAGAACCTAACGTGGAACGATCAACCTGAAAGTACAAAGAACACTCAAGTATTCCGACGACGTAATATCAGACAAGACCCTAAACACGATAAATAACTAAAAAGAATCAAGTGACTGATACCAAGTGATCGGCAATGAGGTGGTACTCTAGAAAAATTGGGCTAATCAGTTAGGCATATGAACCTTAGATCAGGACGACATTTAGCAAGGGAAAGACAAAGCCTTAGATCTTCAGAGGCTAGTGTCAACCACACTACTAGGTCCTGGGCCCAGCAGTTGAGCCACCACTCGAACTACCCTAGCTCTGAGACCAGTGAGTCAGAGATGTCTCAAGGCATGGACAGACCTACGGGAAGTTCAGGTGTGCCTTACCTGTACAGGGTAGAAGGCCCTTACAAAACGCAGCTGGAGTACCTTAGGACCAACCGATTAGGTGCTAGCATCTATGAGGACGGCTTAGGAAGATCTGTGGTCCAGATTAAAAACCCTGATCAATCCATTGGACTAGAACACCCAGCTGTCAAGTTTGAAAATGGTGCATACCTGGACAAGGAAGGAACTATATATGTAGTCACTAGTCACCCTGATAGGACAGATGACTTTGGGAATGTAATCTCAGAAGCGGACTTAGGTGACCTGGAACAAGGGAACATGGGTGCGGAACCTAGAACCCCTCGAGGTAAATCAGTTCTCACTAGGATTATCACGCCTGAATGGGTCCCCCAAGACAACAAGAGCATAGAGTTGCTCCTCAATCGAGAAATTGATGAAGCCTTTTGGAGGTATAAGTCTAATCAGCCAACAGACATAGGAAATATCATGATCTATGAGTTTAAGGATCCGGATAGCCCAGGCAGAGTGACCTACTTAGATCATGCTTCAGAACGGATCTTTGTGGTGACAGAAAATGATAGGCATGCTTACACTTGGAAGGGTGAATTTATTTTCCCTCAACCAAGATCAAATGTATCCTATGGTCACCCTGGGGCTGGAACTTCCCAAGCTCATGGTACGCAAAGAGAGAGAAGTAGAGATAGACCAGAAGTAAGTTTTGCCAACCCAGTGGGCAGAGAAAGAACGAGAACAGAGACGAATAGGGTAGAACCTGAGATGCATAGAGCCCACAGGAACCAAAGAAATGTAGATGGATTCCCTCTGCCGAGGCCTAGAGAGCACACAAGAACTTTGAGACCCACCCAGCTAGTTAAGTCCATGAAGAATTACTTTGACGGCACAGGAGATCCCTATGATCATGTGGCGGAGTTCAAGCAAGTCTTGAGAGCTGAACAAGTGGAAGATCTGTTCACGCAGTACAATGCCTTCGGTCTAACCCTTAGGAACACAGCACTTACATGGTTTCAGCCATTAGATGAGCGTCAATTCAGGAGCATAGACCAACTCCTAGAGGCATTCATTGTAGAGTTCTCTAAGAGCGGCATAAGACACAATACCTCCTCATTGATTCACAGCTTCAAACAGACCCCCCAAGAGACTGTCAGATTGGCCGGAAGAAGATTTAGACAATATCTTGAAAGGTGCCCTATTTCGGAACTACCCACATCTGCTAAACAAGTAGCCTTATTCCTTGATGGATTGCTGAGTACGAAATTGAGATCCTATGTGTATCTGAAGGACCCTAGGACTATAGAAGAGTGTGTACGCATGTGCATTGACATTGAAGATAACCTAGGGGAAGAACTAGAGCTTTCCAAAATCTACAAAGATTCAGATAGTGCATCTAGTCACTCTTCCACGCAGTCCACATCAATTGAGGAACTTGCCGAAAAAGTAGCTCAGAAATTAGGTGTAACTAGCAAACAAATCCCAAGGTTTGCCCCTGTGAAAAGATGCTATACATGCGGTGGTGACCATATGGCGAATGTCTGCCCTATTATGGCTCAACCCCAAGTAAACCCTAGTAGCCAGTACTGCACCATAGAACGGAGATACACCAATCACACCGCACAAGATTGCCCATACAACAAGCAGGCAGTTAGGCAACCCTATCCGCAGCCCTACCAACAAGGCCGATACCAGAACCAAAATCCACCACCACAATATGCTAGACCCCAACAAACCTATCAGCAACCATATCAGGCCCAACAGAGACCCCAACCGGTGCTAGCTCAACAGCCCCCAAACCCCGCTAACGTGATTCCAGTAAAGTATGCTGTTGCAGAAGAAAACCTGAATAGGGCCATAGTACCAGTAACCCCATTGATCTCAGAAAGTGACCCAAGTGACCATAGCTTTGATTCTACACATGTCGATAGTCCCCAGGCTTACTACATGCAGTCTCCAGAACATGGTGAGTCTTACTATAGTGAAGAACCAAGTGAACCTAGTTGGGAGTCAGATTACACGAACGTCATGTATGCAAACCCCAACCTCAGGCCTCAACCTAGGCAAGTAAGACCTCCATTCCCAAGAGGACCGTGCTACAGATGCCAAGGAGATCATCTCATTCGTGATTGTCCCTTGCCCCCACCTACACAACCCCAGTCAGTGACTATCCAAGGCTTTTGCCAAGATTGTGGAAAAGAACACCTCTTACGAGATTGCCCTAAGAATCCTAACAATATGCCAAAAATTACTCCAATCAACGTTATTGGGTTAGTGGTAGATTCCACAGGAAGTGTCACTTCCACTGCTCCCGTACAGGTAGTCACTCGTGCTCAAGCCTTGCAGCAGAATCAAGGGGTAAACCAGGATAA
Source organism: Ceratopteris richardii (assembly GCA_020310875.1). Lineage (NCBI taxonomy): Eukaryota > Viridiplantae > Streptophyta > Polypodiopsida > Polypodiales > Pteridaceae > Ceratopteris > Ceratopteris richardii. Next base: position 168,257,493 of record CM035413.1, on the reverse strand, counting down.
GAACTCAGAGGCTAGTGAAACCGAGAGCGTAACAAAGAAAAGGACTAGAGCATGGAAAGATAGTCGAGAAAGAATGAAAAGACAATGGGCCAAAAAGATGAGTGAGCTTGAGGAAAGCATAAGAGAAACCAAAGCGAGGATAACTGAACTCACAGCTCAAACTCCCTCTCACATTACCCCGCCTCCACCACTCCCATCTCCATCCGACCCACCACCTTCCCCACCGCCTCATCAAATCCCACCACCCCCTAGAGTAGGATCAGTCCTAGCAGATCCCACTCCTGAAGACCTAAACATGATGCTTAAAGCATATCAGGCCAGAATCCAAGAAGGGCCAACCATAACCGATCATGAAAAATGCTACCCTAGAGCCGAGCTAGAGCTTGAACGAACTAAGATTTGTGCCAAAATGGTAGAATTGGCTCAGACCATGTTTGAGGCCAGCCGCCTATTTAACATTTCTAGTTCAGCTAAGACGCAGTTACACTTTGATGGACTGCTGGAAAGAATAGAGAAGCTGATTGCACAATCAGAGAAGGAAACTGCCCCTCAAAAGGATAGGGCAAGAGAACGGGTAAGCCAGCCTCTTCAGGAAGCCCACGCGCCTCCTCAAGAAGCCTATCTTCCTCCCCAAAAGGCAGATGGGCCTCCCCCGAAAGCTTATGTACCTCCACAGGTGACCCACATTCCTTCTCAGAGAGCGTATGAGCCTGTTCGGAAAAGTAATAGAATAAGTAATCCTCCCCAAGAAGCTTGTGCTCAAGCCAACTATGGGAACGAGGAGAGAGCCAACGATAGAATAAGCCCTCCTTCCCAGGTTGCATATGCACCTAATTCTACGGAGCCAGACACTTCTTCTTCTATGAATCGGTTTGCACCAGACTTCCTACGAGAGATTCAAGAAGACAAATGGGATAACGAAAGTGAAGTCGCCCCTCCCTTTGAACTTGTGGACGATGCACACGACCAATTCCCACAAGACATCCCATCTATTTACGGGGAACATGAGAGTGCTCAGTCTCACGAGAGATTGGACTTTGAGTCTAATTCCATACAAGAGCTACCCCACTTCACAGGCCCATGGGAAGCAAAGTCCACGTGTATGAGAGCACCCACAGTCATGGTAAGGAACGACGACCCAGTCATACCAAGGAACACGGAGGTAGTAACGAACACCAAGGTGCAACGCAATCTCACTTTGGAAGAACTGCCTGAGGATAGACCAAACGCGCGGAAATATGCAGCCAGTCGAGTAACTGAAGTTGCAAAACCTCATTCCCGGGTAGGATCCCATAGGACAGTGCCATAAATTCCCTTGGATAAAATAGGAGATATGTGTGAAGGCGAAGAAGGGAACACCTATCTTCCCATTAGCTACCAGGAGTACACCACCAAGGCAATTTTGGACTCAGGTGCAGGAGTTGCAATTGCCACCACCTCCTTATGGAAGCGTTGGGGCAAGCCAGCACTCAGGCCAACGAGGATGAAATTGCAGATGGCCGATGGTCACATAGAGAAGCCCTTGGGATTGCTAGAAGGCATAACTCTCACCACTTGTGGTGTTGAGTTTGAGCATAGCTTTGCTATATGTGACTTTAGCAAAAATCAGGCCTATGAGATGATTTTGGGAAGACCATTCATGCGACAGTTGCAAGTGGTACAGGATTGGGGGACCAATTCTTTGTACCTGCAGCACTTAGGTGTTACGACCAAAGTCAATCTCAAGGATTATTCTCATAGAGATGTACCTCCTATCCAATGGAATCCCATCCATAGAGCCAAAGATGATACGGAATCTGTGCATTCCATAGAATCTGGATCCTCATGGATGCATAAAGATACTCACTTATGGATGTGCAAGGTAGCAGTAGAAGAAGAGAAGAGAGAGAAAGCCAGAGAGGTAGGTGCGAAAGAAACCCATAGATCAATCCAAGACCCAGCCTATGCACCTGTAGTTTTTCCAGACGAAGAATTTGAACCTCACGGTTGGGCAGAAATCTTAGCAACAATGGACGTAGCCATCAACGAAGAACAATGGACACCTCACTGTGATGAGGATGGCTATGATATTTCAGTCTTCTCCATAGAGCCAATCATGGGAGAGGCAGTTCTAGAAGAATGCGAACCTAGCCCTGATGCATTTGAGGATGCAAGTGACTCCGATCTAGAGTCAATCATTATGGACCCACCATTTGCATCAGATGAAGAATACTTCCATGAAGTAGAATTTCAAACCCAGAGGCATGGAGAGCTGACAAATGACGTAAGATTAGCAACACATGTGAGCCCGAAGGAAGAAGGGAAGAAACGAAAGAAGAGAGAAGCCTCACCAGAAGAGGAAGAATCTTTGTTTGAGGTCCCCAAAAATTTTAAGAAGTATGAGATAGATGATAGGAGAGTCATGATAAGAATGCCTAAACGAGAGGCACAAGCAGGAGAGGCCTATGATAACAAAGAAACTACCAAGAAAATTGTAGTGGCCCTAGAAGAAGGAGAGGAGAGATGTACGTACATAGGTCATGACCTAACAGCGGAAGAAGAGCACGAATTGATTGCCTTGCTAAGAGAATACAGAGATGTATTTGCTTGGAGTTACAAGGACTTGAAAGGTGTTGACCCTGACATATGCTCACACACTATCCCCATGACCTCAGATGCCAAACCCTCTAAGCAAAAGCCTTACACATATAATGATAATTACGCTGCTAAGATCAAGGAAGAGATAGATAGATTGGTCGAAGCTGGATTTATCTATGAAATTGAGCACACTGAATGGGTATCCCCCATCGTAGTGGTGCCCAAGAAGAATGGCAAGCTGCGTGTGTGCATTAACTTGAAAAAGGTTAATGCCGCCACAATTCGAGATAACTATCCGCTTCCCATCACAGAGCATCTCTTAGAAAGAGTGGCAGGCAAGGAAGTGTACAGCTTCCTTGATGGATTTTCGGGCTACAATCAAGTAGCCATAGCTCCAGAGGATCAGCATAAGACAGCCTTTGCCACGGAATGGGGCATTTTTGCTTTTAGAGTAATGCCATTTGGGCTTACCAATGCACCAGCTACCTTCCAGAGGCTGATGTGCCATGTGTTTAAGGAGTTCCTGAGGAAGAGTTTAGAAGTCTATGTTGATGATCTTTGTGCTCATTCCAATGTTAGACAAACCCATATTCCTGAACTCAGACAAATCTTTGACAAATGTAGAGAATATCAAGTCTGCCTGAACCCAGAAAAGTGCGTTTTTATGGTCAGGCAAGGCAAGATTCTAGGACACATAGTGTCAAAGAATGGCATATCTACTGACGAAGAAAAAGTGAGAGCCATAGCAGAGCTACCTAGGCCAAAGAATGTCAAGGAAGTACAAGCTTTCATGGGGCACTGTGGTTATTATCGACGATTTATACACATGTATGCTGTAATAGCAAAACCCATGTACGGACTTCTGACTAACTTTGAGTGGACGGATGAATGTGAGAATTCCTTCCAGGAACTTAAACGAAGATTATGTTCAGCACCAATCTTGACCACGCCAGATTGGAATAAGCCATTCCATGTTCACATGGATGCATCCAATTATGCTATTGGATGTGTGCTTGCACAACCTACTGGTGAAGGTAATATGGATCTTCCAATTGCCTATGCCAGTAGACAATTGAATGCGGCTGAACGGAATTACACCACTACAGAGCGCGAAGGATTAGGCATGGTATATGCAGTCAAGAAATTTAGACACTATTTGCTTGCAAATAAGTTTAAATTTTTTACTGATCATCAGGCATTGTTATATCTTGTAAACAAGCCATGCAATACAGGAAGATTAGTAAGATGGTTTCTCTTGCTAATGGAATATGATTTTGAGGTTGTGGTAAGAAAGGGTAGGACTCACTTGAGAGCAGATCACCTCTCTAGGCTCACATCAGGAGAAGCCCCACAAGGAGTGTCAGATGACCTTCCTGATGCTTACTTGTTTAATTTGGAAGTGGTGCCGCAGTGGGCTAAGCCAATAGTACCAGTATTGACATACGGGCCTAATCATCCAGTGGTGAACACACGGAATAGAGAGATCGTAAAAGCCCAAAAGTACCATATCATGGCAGGAAGCATGTACAAGCACACAGATCAAGGGATCTTGGCTTGTTGCGTAGAAGAGGATGAGTACGCTAAATGGTTGCAATTAGCACATGTAGGTGCGTTAGAGCAACACTACTCAAAGCAACGAACTTTACAGACCCTAAGGAGACTCGGAGTACATTGGCCAACTATGGAAGCTGATGTCCAAAAGTTGTGCAAGGAATGCCCAATCTGTTGCACTAAACCACCTGTGGAACATGCCACTCTCTATCAAGTCTCCATTGTGCCAGATTGGAGTGAACCTCTAGTATCATTCTTGAGGACAAACACATTCCCTCCAGACATGACTCTAGTTAGAAAAAGGAGTTTGGAACAAGAAGCCCAGGATTATTCACTCGTTGGTGATAATCTATACAAGCGCGGTAAGGATGGTTACCTGAGACTGTGTGTCCATGAAAGTGAGTATCTTAAGATCTTAGAAACTGCTCACCAAGGTGTAGCAGGAGGACACTTTGGACCGGATCGGGTGATCAAGGCAATCCTATTTGCGGGCTTTTGGTGGCCTACCCTTCACATGGATGCACATACCTATGTGAAACGGTGTGATGTCTGTCAGAGGACTCAGTATCCTATACGCAAAGATGAGATGCCATTGAAACCTATGATGGGTGGACGTGCATTTTCTAAGTGGGGAATAGACTTCGTAGGTCCTATTAATCCCCCAGCCAAGGGTTCTCATGCGGAATACATCATTGTTGCAACAGATTATCTCACCAAGTGGGTAGAGGTAAAGGCTACGACAAAGAACGATGCTCAAACAACTGCCAAATTCTTGTTTGAGAATGTATTCACGAGATACGGGCTACCTATAGAGCTTGTAAGTGATAGAGGCACTCATTTCTTAAATGAAGTGATTGAAAATCTACTCCAAGAATTCTTGGTAATACACAAGAAGTCTGCCCCCTATCACCCTCAAGCTAATGGACAGGCTGAGAGCACTAATAAGATCTTATGCACTGTACTGACAAAATTAGTGAACACTAAACGCTCTGATTGGGACAAACAGCTACACCATGCTGTTTGGGCATACCGAGTTGCCTATAAAACGGTACTCCAAGCCACCCCCTTTCAGATGGTATTCGGCCAAAACGCTGTGCTACCCTTGGACTTCCTGATTCCTACATTGAGAGTAGCACAAGAGCATGAATGGACAGGTCATGAGCTCTCCTCTAGGATCTTTGACCTTGAACGATTAGGAGAAACAAGACTGAGAGCCGCCGCAGGAATATATGCAGCCAAGAAGAGACAGAAAGCATATTTCGATGCCCATGTGAAGGATAAAGGCTTGAAAGCAGGAGATCTAGTCTTAGTCTATACACTAAAACAACACACGAGGAAGCTAGAAAAGAGAGGCCACGGACCTATGATTATCAACAGGATCTCCACGAGTGGAGCAGTACAATTAGCCACGTTAGAGGGTGATGTTCTCCCTAACTATATTAGCGGATGCAGAGTCAAGTTGTATCAGGAACCCCTAACGGAGGAAATGCTCAGCCGACTCAACACTGCTAAGAAACGCAAAGAGGAAGAGAAGCGAATTAGAGAAGAAGCTCAAGCAGAAGCTTTAGAATGCATCAGAAGGATGAAATTACGAAGGCAAGGTAGAGAGCAGCCTAGGACAAATGACTATGCAGATCAAGGATATCATATGGCAATGTGTGAAGTTGCAGGAACCAGCTCACCTAGGATAACTGATCGACGTCCTTTCGTAACCCTAGATATAGGACAAGGAAAGAGTGCAAGGACTGTAAGAGCCTTGGTTGACTCAGGTGCAGCCACTAGTGCTGTTAGAGTGTCTTACTGTCAAGAGTTACAGTTAACTGTCAATCCTGTGGAAGCATATCTCATAGGATTGGGAGGCGTGGAAACCCCTTGCATGGGCGAGGTGGAACTTCCCCTCTACATTCATGATGAGGCAATGACAGTTAAAGTACTAGTGTGTCAAGATGAGGATCTCACTGAACCTCTTGTCTTGGGTCAGGATTGGATCTATGACCAAGCAGTCAATGTAAACCTAAGAAGTGGACTTCTCCAGGTTTGGGTCAATCATAGTCGAATTACAGTAGAATTAGACAATGGAGCACTCAAGGAACTAGGAAAGGCACAGACTCCTGGTCCTTCCAGGGGTGCACATGAAGATGACCATGCTGTTCTTGTTCAAAACCGTGTGTTGCAGAGGAACGATATTTGCAAAAAAGGAGTCAGGGGTGCAACGGAACTCCCTTCTTTTCCAAAGGCCAGAAGGAGGCAACAACCAAAGGTGGAGCAAAGGCAGAAGAAGCAGAGTACTACCTATGCCGGACATCAAAAGAACCTGCGCAGCAGAATGTCTCAACAAGTGAACCAAGTGTGGGTGCGAAAAGGCGAACACCCGGTTGCACCCACGCCAACCGCACGGGCAAAGCCTCTTATTAGTAACCAACAACACGTCACTAATAAGAAGTCTTTCGGAAATTCTTCTGCTAACGTGAAATCTATTTGGGTGCCCAAAAGGTCGATGAAGGCTAGCCCACAATCAAGACAAATTTGGGTGCCTAAGGCTTGTTTGCGGGCTCAAATAGCTACACCAAGAACACACCCTACACAGCATGATCCATTCACTCGCACAGCCTACATCCACTCATTTTCAACACCAAGGCACATGAACACGAACAGAATCAGTTGTAAATGGGCCCCTAAAAGGCCTCAGGTTAAAGCTGACACACCTATAAAGCTCTCGAGAATCTCTACGGAACCACGAGTAAAACCCATCCACTGCATTTGGCAGCCCAAGACTTGTAACAAACCCCCTGACCCTATTGTAAATCCATGACCACCTACTAACCGCTTCACTCTTAATTCACATCATTTCGCTTAGCCCTTAGGTCTACCTAACTCCTAACTACACACACCAGCACCGAGCACTTATTAACTCCTAACCACTCCAGAACTTTAAGTTAATATTGTAACAAGGGACACCATGTCATTTTTGTGTCCATTGCAATGTTAACGTTTATTCATATATTCTCACAGAATCAGCTGCGACATTTTCAACATGGCGGAGACAGCAGGAACTAGCTCTCACACAGAAACAAACCCGCAAGTGGTGGACTTGGACAGTTTACCCGTTTTGCCTGAGACAGTTGAAAGACCAGAAGAATTGCAGGCCGTCAAAATCATACCTATTGCGGACCCTCCGCGTGGCCACACCATGCCCGTGGGAAAGACTTCACATTGGTTTACCGAGGTAGCAGGACCCTTGGGGGAAGGAACGTACCTATGGGAATCAGAGTTAGACTATAATGGAAAGCAAGGAAGATACCATTTCTTTACAAGAGAATTTGAGAAGTTACAAAATGCGGAAGGTCTACGCCCGATATGGGAAAAAGCAGGATTGAGTGCCTATTTCAGTGCCTGACTCCCAAAACCTGACTTCATGCGATGCTACTATCTCATCAACACCTTGACTCCAAATCAGAACCCAAAAGGTGCAAGCTCATTTGTGATTCCATCTCTGACAAAGGGGAATGAGCTCAAGAGGTTCAGGTTATCAAACAATTTGGTGAGAGAGGCTCTAGATATGCGCGGAATGCATATTCCTACAGAAAAGGAAACCCTAGTACCGGATTACATGAAGAATCGAGGTCTCACCAAACTCAAGGACATGGTATCCATGACGCCTAATATTGCAATACACCTTCGCATGTGCATGCAACACTTTGCTTTCCCGGCGCAGGATAGATTCACCATGCCGCACAAAAAGATTTGGTTTAGCCTGTATCTGGCAGAGACACAGAGCCTCACCATCAACCTACCCCACTGGATAATTGATCAGATACACTTAGCTCACAAACGCTGGCCGCGGAAACAGGTTTTATATGGTTGTTGTGCTCTGACAAGAATCATTTATAGGTGTTTGGCTTATGACATTCCAATCCAAAGAGCCCTGATGTGGAATCGGGTAGAGCAGTTTCGAGGCAGGACATCCACTGGACCCCCTTCTAAGAAGATGAGAGGCACGGTCCAAGTCCCATGTGCTCAACCACGTGGAGCCACCCTAACACCAGACGTCACCCCGCCACCCCGAAGAGTCCGACCATTCACACTCCGACTTCCAAGACGCAGCACGGATGGTTCCACCTTGATATTCCCTCCCATCCCAACGGATCTCGAATTTCCTAGTGGTGCACCTTTGGAAGAACTCACTAATGAAGACTTCGAACAACTATTACAAGATGTAGAGTTGGAGGCAGAAGAGGCACAACAAGCGGAGAATGTACAAACGCAGGCCACAACCTCCCAAGCACCTGTCACACCTGTTGAAGTGGATGCAGAAGATGACGAGGATGAAGAACAGGAGGATGATGAGGAGGAGTATGATCAAGAGCAACAAGAGGAGCAACAAGAAGTGCCAGAACTTGTAGGTGCACCTGCATATACAGCTCAACTACGAAGGCTATATGACACTATCAAAGCAGTACAAGAAAGACATCAACTCTCTCTGGTATCAGGTCAAGCTCTGATGCAAGAAATGCTATCAGATGAAGGGGTGGACCAACACTTCATTGACACCCTCAAATTAGTGTCAGACTCTTTAGGAGTTCCAGAGGCTGTCCACACCGCAGTCCGCCAGTCCGTAAGGTATGACAAACGCAGAGTGGACACGTTACCACGAGCAGGTAAGACTATCAGGATACCCGTCACAGAACCAGAAGTACCCATTGAGACCACAGCCACCCCCATAACCACCACTGACCTCTCCGCTGAAACCTTCGTTCAGACATCACCCATCTCACCCCAGCATCCTCCATCACCACCTTCTCCGCCCCCACCACCACCTCCCACCTTGGAAGAAACGACAGTCATCACCTCTACCTTCACTTATAATCCATCCTCATTCACATCATTCTCATTTCGAGAACCCACCTCACAAGACACCCTCTTCTCCTTCGTCACCAATCCCTTGTACACTTCGACCCGTCTATCCTCTGAACCCATGACTGGCCATCCCATAATTACAAGTGTAGTTGGAAACCCAGCACCCACAGAAGGCACCCTGTGTTTCCCGACCTATCCCCCAATACGGGTACCTCCATTCCATGACCCTCACTTCCCATCTGGTCCCCACACCTCTTTCAACCTGACCGCGCCACCCCAATACCCGTCCTTTGTGGAGCAGTTCTTCCGCTCTCCAATGTTTCAAAGGCACCTTCCTCCGATGTTCGCAACGACATCAATTTACACGAACACCACACTCACTTCACCTACCATACCCACCTACATGGTAGCCCCTGCACACACCACCTTGTCTGACCCAATGGACATTTCACCAACCACAGCACCTCTCCCCACCATTTCCCCACCTTCCCCTCCCTTGCCCCCCACCTCACCACTCACATCATTGGCACACACAGCATTCACTACCCCCCTACCCAATCCTACCTCCTCTGCATTTCAAACTTTTCCCCTTGCATCTCATAATGTAAATAGCACGTTCAACACATTACTTCAGTGTGCACATCAGCTACAACAAGACTACCATCAATTGGAAGAACGCACTGCTGCCCTCCAGGCAGAATCTCAACGTCTCCAAGCTAGAGTCACCACTCTTGAAGCTGACTACCTGACGCTCCTAGACGAGCATACCACATTACAGCAGGCCCACTCCGAATTGGAATCAAAGGCATCAACTGTAGATGACCAAGCAGTCAAGGAACTAGAAACAGTGCTTCAAGCGCAAATGATATCTAACGCTACACTCAGACGCAACATTGGGCTACTAAGAAAGCATATGGCAGCAGCACTAGAAGAGAACAAACGACTTCAACAACAAAACCAAGATAACTTTGAAGCGGCTATGGAAGGAACCGTAGGAGCAACCATTAGCCCTACCAGATATAGAGCAGTTCCATCAGAAGACATCCGCATCTTACTTGAGGAGCATGCAAATTTCCTGGAGTCATATGAAAAACTAGAGACTGAATGTGCCGATCTAAAGAAACAGTTAGCCAGTGTACCCACTGCTCAACAGGAGCCGGTAATCTTGCAACAATCTACAGAAGAAATGGAGACCCTTCGGAAACAGGTGGCAGAACTCCAAGCACGCCTCTTACCATATGAACGACCACCCTCGCCCATTGAAGAACCAGAACCTGAAACAGTAGTGGAAATCCCCGTCGAGGACAGCTACGAAGAGCCATACGAGCCTATGCCGACGCCTGGTGGTCGAACTACAGAAGAAGGACAAGACACGTTAGAAATTCAAGTTCCAGATTGGGTCAGAAGGGTCGAGAAAGTGGGTAAGACACATGATGATCGTGTGGCCGTGCAAATGCAATCTCTCACGAATCTGGAAGAAACGGTCCTTCGGTCTTCCTACTTTCAACAATTATCCCATCAACGGTTAATCACAACATCAGAATCGCAATACATGCCTTATTTTGTCTTACTACATGATTATAATGCAGAAGTCAAAAGACATACAGGGAAGGAACCCACATTCGCTACTCAATTCGAGATAGGGGATTTACCGACCGATGCACGTGCTGGCTCGATTTTCCAACCTAATTGGCGTCCACGTTTACTCACCGATTACCCAGAGATGATGAGTACCTGGGCTACCATGCCACTCTATATCAAGTATAATCCATGCTATTGTCCAGTGGTACGTCGCAGATCCTGGCAAGCATTTGCAATCAAGGTACGCAACAATAAAGAGTGCTCGGCTTGGGTAAACTATCCATATTTTGCTCCACCTCGAGGACCTCCAACCGTAGCCTACATGATATCAACCATTTGGCACTGGTCCGCACGCCTAAATAATGTACCTGATATAGCAGCGAAAATGTGTATGAAGATATTCGAGCTCATGACCATTGTCTTCAAAACCTTTCGGAATGTCCAAGCTCCATACATCTCTGCCCCTGGATTCGCTCAAGGCAACAAGGATCTAGTCTACGACATGAGCCAAACCCCCTCGGTCACTATCATCTTTGCTTGGCATGCACGAATAAAGTACTTGCCCGCATGCTTCAAGCAGACATTTGAGGAAATGTTCTCTACGGGATTCTGGGAATACAATTCCGAAATTTTCATTCCTAGACCCACACATTTGCTACATCTATTCGTAGTAGAACAAGCGATCCATGCAGATCAGTTACGTCTGCCACATCCGGCCATTCCAGGACCAATCGATTGGGATCGTATGATGACAGATTTGGCCAGAGGACTACGCTTACAAGAACATCAGCTTGCCACTCAGGTTGTGGAATATTACATCCAACACTCCCAGCAACAAGGGTCTGTCAGGGACGACAGACGCGAGAGAGGGGGGGGTGTTGAGAGCAGTATGGGCACCCAAGGACTGACTAGACAAGGAAGCCAGGGCACCCAAGGATTGACTAGACAAGGAAGCCAACGGAGAGAGTCAGAACAAGGTGAAGGAGTAAGTAGACAAAGCAGTCGACGCAAATCTGGCAGATAGGCCCTTCAATTTTTCCAAATCTACATCTTTTAACAGTGATTCTTATCACTAACAATCATTGTAAATACCATTTCATATTTTTGTAGCTCCATTTTGTGCAAGCCAAGGAGTCCTTGAGCTTGAGGAGCCTTAGAAGTACCTACATATCAATTTTCATATTTTTTAGACTTCGTTTGAGCCCTCAACTTGGCCCTGGAACCTAATTTTTAACTAGGCCGGACACTAGGTCTGGACAGGGCCAAAACCTAGTCAAAAACTATAAAAAGAGCTAGAGAGCTCATTTTTGGGGTTAGATCGTAATTGAAACGAACTTGTAAGAGCATTTTGAAAGTAATCTAAAAGCTCCATTGATTCTCACTCTTTGTCTTGCCTTGTGTGCGCGTGTGTGTGTATGTGTGTGCATGCTAGTGTGCTTCTCACTCACGCACTTGTGTCGCCACTTGCTCGAGGTCTTCATACCATCCTCACGTCTCCCTGGATTGACATTAAAGGAGGTGCTACTCATCACTGAGCTACAGTGAGTGAAGCAAGCACCCATCTAGCCACCCAAGGCTTTCTTCAAGGCTTATGACTAAGGCAACGACCAAGGCATAGACCTTGGCATACCTTGTCATCTGAGTCATCAAAGTTACTGTTGGCACCGTTCGTTGCAAATGAGGGAGGACCTCAATGATCAAGGAAGATAGAGGTTCCTGATACTTCTTGAGAGGTCACCCATCCTAGTATTGTTCCCCCTGGAGCTTGCTTAATCGTGGCAATCTCTTACCACTAAGCTACACTCTTGTGGTGTCAGAACAAGGGGAAAGACTAAGGTTAATAGTAACTTGAACATGTTTTGGTCCCTCAAAGCTTCATTCTTTGCTTTCAAAGCGTATTTTTGAAGGATTTTTAGGGTGTTTTTTGGAGCCATTTTGGACTACTTTCACACATAGTTCTCTTCACACAGGTCCAAGAACATCAAGAACAGTGTTCTTTGTACTTCTCTGACAATAAATATCAACCTTTTTTCAGCCACACTCCTAAAACTACAAGTTTCTTGAAAGGTTTTCCGTTTTGGTGGGAGCAGCCATTGCAAATCTATGCAAGTTTTTGAGTCTAAAATATTAGAGTTGATAGAAATTTACAGGTGTTGTTGGATAGTTTTTGGGCTGTGCATTCAGCCTTTTAGTTTCATTTTACTACATATATTGAGCACATACACACCATGTATAGCTTTTGTGGATACCACTTATGTACGTCCATGTGGTCATTGATATAGCGGTTACATTTTTTTATTGCATAAAGCCTTTTACATTTGATAAATAGGGTCGTGGTGAGGTTTTCTTAACTGGGAGACACCCAGATGTTAGGGTCTCTTTGGTGATGCAGGTGGAAGACTTACCCAGCCTCGCCATAGGAGATGCATGATAGTTGTTCATAGGTGCTCGATAAGCCTAGTTGGCTTCTAGTGGGTAACTGATTATATGCAGTGGAGTCCGTGATTCACTATGTAGCTAAACATGGTAGTAATTGGAGTTTTATGATATTTTGACACTGTTCATATGCTCATTTTGCAGAGAATAGGTGCCAAACATATTCTTGGCATGCACATTACTCGTGATAAGAGTAAAAGATGCATATACTTGTCTCAAAGTGAGTACATATCCAAAGTACTTCACAGAAGTTCAATATGCAGGGTGGAAAGGCATTGTGTACACCTTTACCTACATATGTGAAATCGAGCAAGGATGATTGCCCCAAATCAAATGAGGGAAAGGAATTCATGACCAAAATTCCTGATCACTCTATTGTTCATAGTCTCATGTATGCTATGGTAGCTACGAGACCGGACATTGCATTTGTAGTGGGAGTTGTGAGAAAATATATATCTAATCCTGGCAAGAAACATTGGGAAGCGGTCAAGATGATTTTAAGATTTAGTGTCTATGCTTAGGTAGAAGGAAAGCATCCATTATTGGTTATACAGATTCTCACTATGCTGGTTGTGTAGACAATCGTAAGTCTACATTAGGGTACATTTTTTATTTTGCTGGAGGTGCTATCTCTTGGAGATCTTGTCTTCAAGAATGTGTAGCTATTTCCACCATAGAAACAGAGTATGTTGCAGCAAGTGAGGCAAGTAAGGAAGCATTGTGGCTTTCTCGTCTTCCTTGTGATATGGGTTTACCTCAACATGTACCTCATTTGCTCAGTGATAGTTAGAGTGCCATTACTTTGGCTAAGACTCCTGTCTATCATGCAAAGACCAAGCTTATTGAGGTGAGATATCACTTCATTAAAGATTGCTTAGCCACTGCGTGCATTATTCTTGAGAAGGTTCACACTCAAGATAAGGCTACAGATGCTTTGACTAAGGCTCTACCATAGGATAACTTTCGACACTATTATCACTTGATGGGGGTTACTTGATTCATGATCTTACATAGTCACTTGTATACTGTGTAGCATGCCCATTAGGTGGGAGGTCTAGTTTGTATACTTACACTTAGGTATTCTTTATCATTATTTATTTTTCTCCCATAGTTACTTTGGCCATATAGGCCTGTAGTGGGAGATTGTTCCGTTAGTGTGCATGTGAAAGGCAAAATGACAACCAGACACTTCTTTGTATATGTTCTTTAATAAAACATATCATGGCTTGGTCAGTCACAGATTGCAAGTTCAATCGCATTTGTAACACCTAAGAACTCTATGTTCATGCTCCCTGTGTTCTGTGTTTTTTAGCATATTTTGTAGCCTTTGTGCACAATACTGTGTGCAGCATGAGGAGCTCAGTTTTCTACTCCAAGGATATCGTCATGGAGCTCTCAAGAAGGAGAGCGCACTATGATGCATCACCATCAAAATAATTTAGGTTATCCTGCATGTGCACATATGCCAAGTTGATCTCTCGGTGCGAGCATGGAACACTGGATTCCTTGCAATAGCCAATGTGCTTTGACTATGAGTGAAGATGGTCGTGGCAGAAGACTAAACAACACCTAAATCAAGCATAAGGCATCTAAGCCACACACACCCAACAATCGCTATGAAAGCTGCCCTATACTCAGCCTCACAACTGGTAGTGGCCACAATAGGCTTCTTCTTGCTCAACCAAGATATACATGAGCTACCAAGCATGAAGCAAAGTACTCATGGACACACAAGTGTCATAACAACTATCCCAATTAGAGTAAAAAAAGCATGTAAATATGGCGATAGTGATCCCCCCATGGGATAAAACAATCCAAGTAGTCGGGTACCACTCAAGGAGCGAAAGATGCGTTCAACCGCCTGCCAATGCTTGACACTTGGGCAATGCATAAACATCTTCATCTGTCAGACAACAAACTGAATATCTGGCTGCGTAATTTATAAGTAAATCAAGCATCCAACTGGCTAGTGATAGAGAACAACATCAAATGCATCTCCAACATCATGAAGACTCAATCATAAGCCTGTCTCCATAGGAGTGGCAATAGGTTTGCAGTCTTCAAGGCCAAAATGATGAAATAATGTGTGAATATATTTCCTTTGACACAAGGCTCTTCTGCCATCAACTTGCATAAATTGAATGCCTGAATCTTGATGCAAATGTCCCAAATCAGACATCTCATATGAGGCATGCAAATCAGCCTTGAAATTAGCAATATGCTTCTCATGAGGAGCAGTGAGTGGCATGTCATCAACATACACAACAATGATTAGAAGCACATCATTTTCATGCTTAACATGCAAGGTTCTCTCAATTGGACTATTCTCAAAACCATGTGTAATCACATAGGCATGTATCTTTTCATACCAAGCATGTGGTGCTTTCTTTAAACCATATAATGCCTTGTTTAACCTGCATACTTGGTTCTCATGCCCTTTTTGCACAAAGCCACGATGCTGAAAAACATACACTTCTTCATGCAAGTCACCATTCAAAAATGCAATTTTAATGTCCAACTAATGTACATTCCAACCACAAATACTTCAAGAAGGCTCATATTATTCATAAAATGTAGCAAAAATACCATGTGAGTTCTAGAACATGGTGAGTCAAATTAGTGAGTCACAAGGGAGCTTCAGTGGTGTCCTAGTGGAAGGTCGATGTGGCTAGTTCTCAAAGTCCATCAATACTTTGCTTATTTGAGCACTTGAGTCATGTAATACCTCCATCCAAGTGTCTACCACAAATTTAGATGTATTAGGAAGGTTTTAGATTACTTTCCCATGCTATAAAAAGAGGAGAAAAGTCGTGATCTTGTGGGATGTCCAAGAGAGTCATATGTGTATCTCTATGTTGCTGTAGTTTTTTATGCAGAGATTGCAGAGCTTGTATCTACCTCATTATATATCCACATTATATGTTTAATATCTCATTTGAAAGCTCTTACTGTCTACTTGCTTCCTGTAAATTTTCATAATCATTGAAGTTGTGAGCTGAGAGCAATACTCTCTGCACGTAGTGTGTGTTCTCTGTTTTTTATCCCTACTGAAGGTCTCCATTAAACCTCAAACTTGCAGAGGTCATATCTCCTTGTGTATGTATCCAAGTCATGTGTTCTTTGGCTTGTTAGAAAGCTCTTTAAGTCTACTTGTATTCGGGAAAGTTTCAAAGTCATTGGAGTTGTGAGTTAAGAGCAGTAGTCTCTGCAAGTGATGTGTGTCCTCAGGTTCATCTCTGTTTCAAGGTCTCCATTAAAGCTGCATATTGCAGAGGTCATAGATCATTGTGTATTTATCCATTTGAGGTGTTCTATATCTTGTTGGAAAGATCTTAGAGTCTAGTTTATGTGTGTGAAATAGTTTTGGAAAATTCTAAGTGAGTAAAGAGCAATATGCTCTGCAAGCAAATTGGTCTGTGCATACAAGTTTGTGAAAAAGTCAACTAGGTCCTGTTGGGTTTCGCCTACTTCTAGCTGTACTTTGGAGATCAATAAACTCCAACATTGGTATCAGAGCAAGTACTTGGAGGCTTGGAGAAGGTTATCATACCTTGACGAAGAATTTGAAGCTATCAAAGAAGCAGTTCATCATCAACACTACACAAAGGTAGAAGAAGATTGCAAGGAGGCATCTGAAGCAACATCCAAGCAAAGAAAGGTGCACATACCTCATTTACAAGGTAAATATTATATTTATTCTCATCACACACATTGGAAAGGAGGCTTAAAGGAGGAAGCTTAGCATTTGTATTATGGGAGACCAACATGCACAAATAGAGAAGCTTGATAAGACCAATTATCAGGCATGGAAGTTTAGAATCACAGCATACTTGCAAGGTAGAGGCTTGTATGATTTGATTGACGGAACATATATCAAACCCACATTACCAGAGGACCCAAATCAGCAACAATTGAGGGAGTTTAGACTTTGGAATGAGAGAGACAAAAGGGTTATATTCATTTTATCACAAAATATTCAAGATTCAATGGTAGGACACATACAAGATCTAGACACAAGTAGAGATGTTTGGCTTGCATTGGAAAGGTTGTATGCTACAGGTACAAGAGCAAGGAAGATTCAACTAAAAAATGAGTTGAGTAACATAAAGAAAGATACAAGGACATCGATCAATGGTTACATATTGAAAGTTAAAGAGATTGCAGATCAACTAGGATCAATTCAAGCTCATGTGGAGGACGACGACTTGGTTGCACATACTCTCAACGGACTCAAAGATGATGAGAGATGGAAACCCTTCATTACTTCAGTTTATGTCAGAGGAGAATTACCAGATTTTGATCAACTTATTGCCCTCATGGTCACGGAGGAGATGAATCTAAATGGTTCTACTTCAAATGAAAAAGGATCTCAAGGACAAGCTCTTTATGTAGGATCATCAAGAGGTGGAAACAAAGGTGGAAGAGGTTCAAATAGAGGTCGAGGAAGAAGGAGCGATGATCAAAGGACTTCACGTGGCTTCTTCAACACAAGAGGAAGAGGAAGATCAAAGACAAAGGAGTGAAGATAACAACAATTGCTATATATGTGGAAGGTATGGACACTATGCCAAAGATTGCTATCAAAATGAAAATAATCAAGGTGGTAATCGAAGAGGAGGCTATTCAAGAAGAGGTAAACAACAAGGAAATTATGCAGTTGAAGGTAAAAGTGATGATTATGATTCACTTCTTATGATGAATGTAGAAACTAAGATGAATTGCAATAGCGATGTATGGTATGTAGATAGTGGCTGTTCTAATCACATGTCTCATGATGCTTCATGGTTTTCTAATATGCATAATCCGTCATGTAAAGGTCATGTTGAAACAGGAGATGATACAACACATAAGATTATGCAAGTTGGAGATGTTGTTATGCAGGATAAGAGCAAGACAAATTGCTTGAAGGATGTACTTTATGTGCCAACAATCACTAAGAATTTGATGTCGGTTGGTCAAATGGTAGAAAAAGGTCTACAAGTGAGATTTAATCATGCAGGTTGCTTCATTGAGGACCCAAAGCAAAGGAGGTTAATTGCTAGAGGTCAAAAACAAGGTAGATTGTTTACATTCAAGGTAAACCCAAATCATACAAACTATTTCTCTTATGGTATGCATCGAATAGCAGAGCTTGATCTATGGCACAAAAGGATTGGACATATGAATGTACACAGGTTAAAGGAGCTATCAAAGAAGAGGATTGTTGAAGGATTACCTGATCTTACTAAGCAACATATGGTGCATCTTTGTGAAGCATGTCAAATGGGTAAGCAGAGTAGACAATCACTAATTTTGTGTATGATGAAGGTATCAAAAGAGAAGTTACATGCAGGTATACTCCACAACAAAATGGAGTCGCAGAAAGAAGAAACAGAATCATAGCCAGAAGCATCTAGAAGCATGCTTAATGATATGTGTTTGCCTAATTATTTTTGGGCTGAAGCTGTTAGCACAAGTGTTTACATTATGAATAGAGTTCCGACTGCTAGAGTTCATCATTTGACACCATATGAGGTATGGCATGGAAGGAAACCAAGTGTAAGTCATTTGAAAGTATTTGGTTGTGTATGTTATGTACATGTACCTAGTGAGGTGAGATCTAAACTTGATGCAAAATCAGAAAAATGTATATTTATTGGTTATGCAGATACTCAAAGAGGATATAGATGCTATAATCCTCATGCCAATAAGGTTTTTGTGTCAAGAGATGTAAACTTTGATGAATTAATTTCATGGTATGCAGATAAGAATTGTTTGCAGGTCATGGATGAAAATGAAGAAGGTGTGGTTGAAGGAGATGAATGCATAGTTCAGCCATCAGGAAGTTTAAATGATGAAAGGAGTGGTTTAGATGAAGAAAGAGGATCACCTTTCAATGGAAGATTAAGGCAAGAGTCACCTCCAAGTGTTAAAAGTAAAGGTAAACTCAAACTTGTTGAAGTTAATGAGGAAGGAGAGGAAATTAGTGATGTATGTGAGTATGGAGAATCATCAAAGGTTCCTAATAAGAAAGGAAGAGCATCTACATTGGAGGTAAGAACAACTTCAAGAGTAAGTAAGCAACCTCAAAGGTATACTTATGAATCTTTCATGAATACTCATTATGCTTTTATGACAAAAGTTGAGCAAGAAAATGAACCCACATGTTATGATGAGGCCAAAGGAGATGAAAAGTGGGAGAAAGCAATGAGAGAAGAAATGGAAGCACTACAGGATAACAAGACTTGGAATTTAGTTCCAAGTACACCAAAACAAAATGTAATTGGTTGCAAGTGGGTTTTTAAGATTAAAAGAAATAGTGATGGTAGTGTGTCTAGATATAAGGCTAGACTTGTAGCAAAAGGATATAATCAAATTCAAGGTGTGGACTATGAGGAAACATTTAGTCTAGTAGCAAACATGGCAACGGTGAGAACTTTGTTGGCTTTAGCTGGAAGTAAAAAGTGGAATCTATATCAACTCAATATAAAGAATGCCTTTCTTAATGGTGAGTTAAATGAAGAAGTGTATATGTCACAACCAGATGGTTATGTGGATGCAAAATGTCCTAATCATGTATGCAGGTTAAAGAAGGCATTGTATGGTCTTAAGCAGGCACCAAGGGCATGGAATGCAAGGTTGGTAAAGTATCTTATGCTGCAAGGATACACAACGAGTCATGCTGATCCTTCACTTTATGTAAAACATGTAGATGGCATGTGTGTCTATGTATGCATTTATGTGGATGACTTGTTGATTACAGGGAATGATGCAAAAGCAATTGATGAGATAAAAGGTAATTTAGGAAAGGAATTTAAAATTTCAGATCTTGGTTTGCTCAGATACTTTCTTGGGATTGAAATTGTGTATAGCGATGAAGGTATGTGGTTGATACAAAGAAAGTATATATGTGATATGCTGAAAAGGTTTGGTATGCAGGAATGTAAATTTGTTTCTACTCCAATGGAATGTAATGTATAGCTGAGTGCAAAGGAAGGTGATGAGTTGCATGATATGAATGTATATAGATCCATGCTAGGATCTTTGATTTATGCAACAAAAACTAGACCTGATATATGTTATGCAGTGGGAGTATTGTCACAGTTTATGCATGAACCTAGAGTACCTCATGCATGCAGCGAAAATAGTGCTTAGGTATTTGAAAGGTACCATGAACGAAGGATTATTTTATAGTCATGATGCTGATCTAACTCTTAAAGTCTTTAGTGATGCAGATTGGGTTGGAAGCAAAGATGACAGAAGATCCACAAGTGGATATGTGGTAATAGCAGGAAACAAGACATTAACATGGAGTTCAAAGAAACAGCCTACAGTTGCTTTATCTTCTACAGAGGCTGAGTATAGAGGTTTAGCATTGGCTACTACTGAGGTTATGTGGTTTAAAAAGTTGTTTCATGACTTGAATGTGCAGGTTGATGTACCACTGATATATGGGGATAACTTGAGCAGCATTCATATGACCTCAAATCCTATTTTTCATGCTAGAACAAAGCATATAGAGGTTCACTATCATTATGCTCGAGAGAAGGCCATGAACAATGAAGTGCATGTTTCTTTTGTTGGAACAAAGGATCAAGTTGCAGATATCTTCACCAAATCCTTGGATGGACCAAAGCTTCAAAGATTCAACTATATTCTTGGCATGAAGGAAATACCCTTTGAAACTTGAGGGGGAGAATGTTGCGAACATTTGTTTTATGTAGGGTACAAGTTTCAAATTATGTAGATACCTTTGGGAAGTCTTCAAATACTTCAAGAAGGCTCATATTATTCATAAAATGTAGCAAAAATACCACGTGAGTTCTAGAACATGGTGAGTCAAATTAGTGAGTCACAAGGGAGCTTCAGTGGTGTCCTAGTGGAAGGTCGATGTGGCTAGTTCTCAAAGTCCATCAATAATTTGCTTATTTGAGCACTTGAGTCATGTAATACCTCCATCCAAGTGTCTACCATGAATTTAGATGTATTAGGAAGGTTTTAGATTACTTTCCCATGCTATAAAAAGAGGAGAAAAGTCGTGATCTTGTGGGATGTCCAAGAGAGTCATATGTGTATCTCTATGTTGCTGTAGTTTGTTATGCAGAGATTGCAGAGCTTGTATCTACCTCATTATATATCCAAATTATATTTTTAATATCTCATTTGAAAGCTCTTACTATCTACTTGCTTCCTGTAAATTTTCATAATCATTGAAGTTGTGAGCTGAGAGCAATACTCTCTGCAAGTAGTGTGTGTTCTCTGTTTTTTATCCCTGCTGAAGGTCTCCATTAAACCTCAAACTTGCAGAGGTCATATCTCCTTGTGTATGTATCCAAATCATGTGTTCTTTGGCTTGTTAGAAAGCTCTTTAAGTCTACTTGTATTCTGGAAAGTTTCAAAGTCATTGGAGTTGTGAGTTAAGAGCAGTAGTCTCTGCAAGTGATGTGTGTCCTCAGGTTCATCTCTGTTTCAAGGTCTCCATTAAAGCTGCATATTGCAGAGGTCATAGCTCATTGTGTATTTATCTATTTGAGGTGTTCTCTATCTTGTTGGAAAGCTCTTAGAGTCTAGTTTATGTTTGTGAAACAGTTTTGGAAAATTCTAAGTGAGTAAAGAGCAATTTGTTCTGCAAGAAAATTGGTCTGTGCATACAAGTTTGTGAAAAAGTCAACTAGGTCCTGTTGGGTTTCGCCTACTTCTAGCTGTACTTTGGAGATCAATAAACTCCAACACTTTCTACCAAGAGGCAAGTCACATAAAGACTAGGTACCATTTTTCATGATGATATCATATTCTGATTGCATAGTAGCCATCCAATTTTTAGAATTTTGTGCTTCATCAAACAAAATAGGCTCATTCTAATAAAAAAGACTAGAGGCAGCCATAGCATAGCAATGTGATGCAAAAGTGGCACTATGAGAGGTTGAACAAGTACGGTATGATAGAGTTGCATCTAGTTTGCTGTCATGCAAAGTCTACACCAGCCATTTTGGTATAGTTTTTTCCTCCTCCATATCAGCTCTCTCATCTACAAGTGCATCATGTAAATCTGCATCAGAAATGGAATGATCTGCATTATCATATGAAACTTGTAATGGCTAAGATGTTGCCTCATTAGGACCAAAATTAGATTGTCCACCTGTAAGAAGAGGCAGCAAAGTGTCATACATGTCTTTGGAGCTAACTGATGTCTCCTTAGTACATGAAAGTAATGGTTGAATAGCATCTTCCACAAAAACAACATCATAGCTAACTAAAATGCGTTTGGTCTATGGATGATATAAACGATAGCCTTTGCTTTCAGAACTCTACCCAATAAAAATACATTTCACTACTTTATCATCCAATTTCCTACATTGTTGTTCAGGCACTAATACTTATGCCAGACAACCAAAAACATGTAGGTGAGCAACAGATGGCTTGCGGCCATGCCAAGCCTCATATGAAGTGATAGACTGCAATGCTTTAGTGGGACACTCGTTAGGTATATATGCTGCAATGCTTGAACCCAGAAACTATGTGGTAAAGCATGACTCTTGACCATACACCTTGCCATCTCCATGAGTGACTTATTCTTCCGTTCAACAACTCCATTCTATTGAGGTGTATATGGCATTGTACAGTGATACTTTATCCCATGTTTAGCCACAAATGCATCAAAGTCATAAGACATATACCCCCCCCCTCCCTTGATCAGAACGAAGGGTGCCCATTTTACATGCTGACAGATTTTCAGCCAAAACCAAAATTTTTTTGAAGCACATAAACACTTTGGACTTTTCTTTCAATGGATATACCCATGCATACCTAGAAAAATGATTGATGAAAGTCATGAAGTAAAGATAGTTCCCAAAAGAAGGTGTCTACATAGGACCACAGACATCATTGTGAACAAGCTGCAATTTTTGAGTAGCTCAAATTGAACCATCTTTTGGGAATGATGAACACTCCATTTTTCCCAAAATTGCCTAAGTTTGGGCAGAGAGGACACCATTTCAAATTTTTGGAGGTGTAGCAAACTAGCAAAATTCAAATGACCAAAGCATGCATGCCAAAGCTTTGCATCTGATATAGCCTAAGAATCATGTACTACACATGCTGAATCATTCATAGATCTTTCATTGAGCTTATATAGCCCACGACATAAAATTCGAGAAGCAATAATGACATCACCATTTGACAGATCATGAACTGTACATATGGCATCAACAAATTTCACAACCAAGCCAATCTTGGCTAAAGTTGAAACTGATAACATATTCTTCTTGATTCCTAGCACAAATAAAGCATCCAACAATGTAAAAGAACTACCATCATTAGTAGTTAGAATGATCTTACCAACTCCCATGATAGGATAGGAGGAGTTTTTGGCACATGTGATAGTATTCCCTATAGGTGTAGGCTCAAGTGAAGTGAAGGAACTGCACTGCAAGGTAATATATTTGGTTGCCCCACTATCAAAGTACCAAACATCTAAGCCTGCTACACACATACACTACTCATGGGAAGATGGGTCAAAACTGCAAACAATAGTAAACACCCATTCTTCATTGTGCACAAGATTAGCAGACTCTATTTTTGGTGTAGAGGCCTCTGGAACAACCATTCCATCCTCTTTCTTCTTTGCATCTTTTACAACTAGTTTTGGATAACTGTTTATGACATGATCATTTGCTTTACAATACTTGCAAAACAATTTCTTCTTTTATGTTTTCTTCTCGTCTCTCTCATCCTTCTTTCATTGTGGAGAATTAGCAGATTTCTACTTACTAGTAGACGAGCTCCATTTACCTTTGCCCTTTTGACTAGCCAAGAAAGCTTGATCTGCAACACACATAATGGACCTGTTCTGCTTAGACTGATCTCCTTGCAATAGAGCACAGACCAACTCCTCAAATGTCAAGGCATTTGGATTGCCTTTCGTCATCAAATGAAGAGTAGAAGCAAAACTCTGGTATGAATCGGGAAGACCATTCAGAATAGTCTGCACTAGTGAACTGTCACACAAGACTTCATCATCAGAAATCAAGTCTTCCTTCAAATCTTTGATCTTTGTCAGAATGGCCATGGAATCTCCTTCTTTCATGTGCTCACTCTCCAACTATTTTCAGAGGTAAGCAACACGAGCCTCATTCCTTGCCTAGTATAAAGTGGTAAGTGTATCCCAAGCATCCTTAGCTATTCTACAATAATGAATGTGAGGAATAATCGCACGTTTGACAGATAAGGCTATCAATGCATGTGCTTGAGTATCTCTACCATCCCAACAAATTTGATCTTCAATAGGTGGAGCAAGAACCACAAAAAAAATAGGAACATGAAGAATATCATCATCTTCAATGTCATATGCATCACCTTCGGCAACTGTGTTTGTAGGTGTAATAGGACATTTTTCAACACACTACACAATATTCCATAGTCCTTTTACAACCAATACATGACGCATCATATAAGCCCATAATGGGTAGTTGGTACCGTCCAACTTATCCTCAACAACCAACATACGAAATACATCATTGCTTTCAGCCATGGCAATTGACTAAAATATGCTGATGCAAAAATTGACTTTATCTCAAAAAGTTGAATAGAAGTACCATGTCAAGTTCTACCAAACCTGTAGTAGACTTCGAGACGCTTATAATAGTGAACCCAAACCTATATATATCTTTGGTACAAAAAGACAAAATTGCCTACACAAGCACAATGATAGTGCATTCAGAGGTTGAAAGGAGCTGAGATCGCGATTTTGGCACCACAGAGCGAAGCAGTTTTGTTCTTCTAATCACCCTGAGTATGCTCACCAAATTTCATAGGATTCTGAGACTATGACTCGAGAGGTGTTGACAACACCCTAGATGAAGTGGCAACCTGCTGTGATACCAATTGTTGGAGTTTGAGGTCTATGGAAGCACGCAAACAACACAAGGAAGAACAAGAAGCTTGGAGCACAACACGCAATAATGAATGTATTACCACTAGAATGTACAAAGATAAGTAACCCGTTAGGGTAATAGGTGTATATACAAGCTAGGGGAAAAAACCTCTTAAAGGGGGAAAAAGTGCCCCGACGGTCCTAGTGTGTTCACACATATCACTACCTAAATATATCAACAATTTTGCTCCTTGGTGGCCATGGGAGACATTTGATCTTCGTGGAGGAAAGATCAGTTCACCCTTACATGTGCAGGCATGCCTACCCTGCTCCATAACTAGGAACATCCGCACTGAAGTGTTATCTAGATAGACAACCTTGCTTGGTGTCTCTAGGTCCTTAAACTCATAAATGGTGATTGAGCCAACTTCGTTAGTGTTGGAAGCAGCCAGAGGCACAGACAACACGGAAGCATGTAACGACAGAGCAGGGAGCCAATCGAATCGTTTTTCAAAGAATTATGTTTTCAAATAGTTTCCAAAAACCTCCAACAGTGATTTTTATCACTATTGTAACATATGTAACATAGAAAACCCCATTTTGTAATCCATAGCTCCATTTTGTGCAAGCCGAGGAGTCCTTGAGCTTGAGGAGCTTAGGTAGAACAAGCGTATCAATTTTCGTTATTTTTAGACATCGTTTACCCTTCCAAATAGCATCTAGGACCTAATTTTTAACTATGCCGGTCACTAGATGTGAAACCGGTCAAAACTAGTCTAGAAACTATAAAAAGAGCTAGAGAGCTCATTTTTGAGGTTAGCTTGTTTGAGGTTAGAGTTCTTTTGAGCTTGTAATAGTGTTCTTGAGTAATAGAGTTGATTTCTCACCTTCCATTGTGTCTTGCTTGTCTCTTCGTAGTGTGTGTGTATGTGTGTGTGCATTTCTATGCTTCTCACCTTCACTCTCACTTCATCTCACATTCACGATCTTCATATCACTCCTATCTCTTCTGCGGATTGACATTAAGGAGGTGAAGCTTCTTAACGTGGTTCTCACCATTGTGCTAGAGCAACACCAAATTTGGCGCCGTTGCCGGGGATCGAGTCTAGGACGAATGTGTGATGGTAAGAGTATAGCAAGAAGTGGCGTTGGAAGGTAAAAATTTCAGTTTTTGTTGTTGTTTTTACTTAGTTTTTAGTGTTTTTCACCTCCCCCACACTCCATCTTCATCACCGCATCATCATCTTCATCTCCAAAAAAATCAGAAAATTCACCATATCCACCCATTCTCCTCATTTCCCCTCATTTGTGCATGCGAGAGAGTGAGAGAGAGCTTTTGTGCTTGTGTGCACTTTTGTTTTCTTGGGTTTTCTTGCAGGTACAGAGCTCCAGTGCATCAGGAAGGCTGCAAAAAGGTAAAAACTTCAGTTTCTGTCAGAAATTTCCGTCTGTGTCAGACCATCACGATGGTCTGCAAAGTTCGGAATTTGGAGAAGGCGACCACACCAGCGTGAAGAGCACACCTGCGCCTATAGGAATCCATAGCTGCATCCCAAAAATTCATAGTTTGGTGGACCATCGCGACGGTCTCTGACCATCGCGATTGTGTCACACCATCGCGATTGGCTCACGCCATCACGACGGCTTGGCCGGACCATCGCGACGGTCTCTGACCATCGCGATTGTGTCACGCCATCGCGCCGACGGTGCCACGTGGCAATTCAGACCATCGCGACGGTGCACTTCAGACCATCGCGACGACACCCTCACACCATCGCGACACTTCAAAAATTCAGACCATCGCGATTGGCTCATGCCATCGCGCCGAGACCATCGCGATTGGCTCACGCCATCTCGCTCTGACCATCGCGACGGTTCACTTTGGACCATCGCGATTGTCCACGTTGACCGTTGACGGACGCCATCACGATGGTGCACTTTCACGCCATCGCGATTGTGCACTTTCACGCCATCGCGATTGTGCAAATCCAGACCATCGCGATTGTGCACTTTCAGACCATCGCGATTGTGCAATTTCACGCCATCGCGACGGTGCACTTTCACGCCATCGCGATTGTCCAGGTTCACGCCATCGCGACGGTCCCAGACCATCGCGATTGTCTCAGACCATCGCGATTGTGCACCCCCATCGCAAATTTTAGGGTTTCATTTTTTGGCCAATTTTGGGGCTATTTTTGGGAAATTTTTGGGTGATTATACTCATAGGAGACCCCTTAGCTCATATTTGGAGAAAATCCTGTTTGTCAGTTTTTACCCCCCAGGGCCTGAACGGTCATAACTTTTTCATCCGAAGTCCGTTTTTTGAGCTTAATAGCTCGTTAGAAAGCCAGGGGGCAAGCATTGAAAAATTGGGCAAAAGGAAAGTTCTAGCAAGGGCAATCGAAGGCAACCAAGGCAAGGCAGTGAAGGGCATAAAGCTTGGGAAGCGCGGCTTCTTGGGCATCAGAGCAACCAGAAAAGCTGACTCGAGGTTGGAAGATTACTCAACCCCCTCAGTCAATTCTTAGCTTAGGATAAACGTTAGCATTGTGGATTAAGACGGTAGGAACGCCTCAAGTTCAAGAGAGTTAAATTGATCAAGTTCAAGACTAAAGTAAAGGTGTGTGACACGAAAACCTAAAGGAAAAGAACATAAGTCTGACGGAACGAGAACTCAAAGTACCACAGGAAGTCGAATTCCTGACGCATACATTAAGACAAGAATCTAAAGAAATTTAAAAAGAATCAAGACAGAAATAACAAAGAATCATTGACGATCTGAGCGTGTACTAAGCGTGCAAGGAACAAAATTAATGAACCTTAGATCGGGCAAACATATAGGTAAGTCAGACCGGCGAAGCCTTAGACCATCAGAGGCAAGTGTAAGAACTACCGCACGATCGTGGGCTCAGCAATTGAACACTAGTTATCCCTACGAGAGCTCAGATACTAGCGAATCAGAAATGGCATTTAGCACAGAAAGACCAGAAGTAGGGTCGAATGTAGCCTATTTAGAAAAACCAGAAGGACCCTATAGAACACAACTAGAATTTCTCCGAACCAACCGATTAGGTGCTCGCATCTATGAGGATGGTTTGCGAAGGCAAGTGGTGCAAATGCACAACCCCGATCAACCCATTGGATTGGAACATCCAGTGGTGAAATTCGAGAGAGACGCATACATAGACAAGGAAGGAACGATGTACATCTTAAGTACGCAGCCAAACAATACCAACGAGTTTGGCGCGATTCAACCAGAGATGGAAGCAAAATCTCAAGGAAAAGAACCATTAGAAGAGCCTAGAACACCTAGAGGGAAATCTGTACTGACACGAGTACTAATCCCGGAATGGATCCCTCAGGACAACAGAAGCATAGAGTTGTTTGTAAATAAAGAAACTGATGAAGCCTTTTGGAGATACAAGATAGAACTACTTAGTGAGGTAGGAATCATCACGATATACGAGTTCAAGGACCCGGATACACCTGGAAAGGTTGTATACCTGGATGAGACTTCAGAAAGAGTCTTTGTGGTGCCTGATCGCGCTAAAAACACATACACATGGAGAGGTGAATTGGTATTCCCTCCATCTAGAACAAACATGAATACAAGTCAACAAGGGGCAGGAACATCCTCAGCCCATGGAAATCAAAGAGAGGGAAATAAAGAGAGACCGGAAGTAAGCTTTAATCACCCCATAGGGAGAGATAGAACAACCATGGACACTAACAGAGTAGATAGGCAAAAAGATCATGGAATACCAGGTGGTAGAGATGATTTTCCTCTACCTAGACCACGCGAACACGCAAGAATATTGAGACCCACTCAATTAGTGAAATCCATGAAAAATTACTTTGATGGGACAGGAGATCCCTATGACCATGTCGCGGAATTCAAGCAAGTACCAAGAGCCGAACAAGTTGAAGACATGTTCACGCAATACAATGCATTTGGACTAACGTTAAAGAATACCGCTTTAACTTGGTTCCAACCTCTGCAACAAAGGCAATTTAGAGACATCCATCACTTTTTAGAGTCATTCATCACTGAATTCTCTAAAAGTGGGGTTAGACATGACACGTCTTCGCTGATTCATAGCTTTAAACAGACCCCTCAAGAAACAGTAAGACTGGCAGGACATAGGTTTAGACAATATGTTGAACGATGTCCAATGCAAGAGCTACCCTCACAAGCTAAGCAAGTGTCATTGTTTCTAGATGGCTTGTTGAGCTCTAAACTACGCTCCTACGTGTACCTAAAAGAACCTAGAACGCTAGAGCAATGTGTAAGAATTTGTATAGACATTGAGGACAACTTAGGAGAAGAGTTGGAACTCTCAAAGGTCTATAAGGATTCAGACTGTTCATCTCTAGCATCCACAAAATTGTCTAGCTCAATAGAAGACCTAGCAGAAAAAGTGGCACAGAAGCTAGGAGTTTCTAGCAAACCTAGGGTACTAATGAACAAGCGTTGTTACACCTGTAGTGGTGACCATATGGAAAATGTGTGTCCCAATGCACCACAACCACAAGCCAACTCTAGTGGCCAATACTGTACAATTGAGAGAAGATACACGAATCATACGGCTCAGGACTGCCCATACAACAAGCAGACCGTGAGACAGAACTACCCGCAAGCATACGCACAGCCAGGTAGGTATCAAGGCCAATACAATGCTCAGCCTTATTACTATAGGCCTCCTCAGAACTACCCATACCAGGCTCAACAGAGACCTCAACCTGTCTTAGCTCAGCAGCCACCCCCACCAGCGAATGTCATCTCAGTCAAATACGCTGTTGCAGAAGAGAACCTAAGTAGGGCCTTAGTGCCTTCTTCACCTTTGATCATAGAGGGTGACCCGCATTCGAACAGTTTTGATTCTACGCATGTAGATAGTCCACCCGCATATTACACAGAGTCACCAGAACACGTGGAGACATATCATTACAATAGTCCACCAGTGGAACCTAGTTGGGAGCCCGACTATGCTAATGTGATGTACACAAACCCAAATCCACGGCCCCAACTGAGACAACACAGACCACAGGGCCCTAGAGGACCATGCTTTAGGTGCCAAGGAGATCATTTCATAAAGGATTGTCCACATCCCCCGATAGTAGGACAATCACAGTACTATAACATCCAAGGCTTTTGTGCTGATTGTGGCAAAGAGCACATAATCAAAGATTGTCCTAAAAATCCAGTTAACGCTTCGAATGTGACACCGATCAACGTGATAGGTATTGTAAATAACGCAGATGGATCCAACCCTACGTGCCTATCCAAGCTATAACAAGAGCCCAGGCGCTCTTACAAAACCAATAGCTTAATCAGGAGAAAGTAGCCGGAACCAGTGAAGTTGCAGAATCTAGCAGTAAAAAGACAAAATCTTGGAAAGATTCTAGAGAAAGAATTAAGAGAAAATGGAGTAAAAAGATAAGTGAGTTGGAAGGAAGTTTGAAGGAATCTAGAGCCAAAATCCAAGAATTGAGTTCACAAGAATTGAATCAAGAGAATCCAGCTCAGAAATCAGGATCAGTTTTAGCGGAACCCATACCAGAAAACCTAGACATGATGTTTCGTGCATATCAGGCTAGATTAAAAGAGGGACCTCAGGTAGCTGAAATGAGCAAAAACTACCCTCGAGTTGATCTAGAAATTGAGAGAACTAAACTTTGCATGAAGATGGTAGAACTAGCACAAGCTTTGTTCGAAGCCTCTAGATATCTTAATTGGAATAACATGGCAAAACCGGAATTACACTTTCAAGGACTAATGGAGAGGCTAGAATACTTGATTGAGAGCAAAGAGAAAAAGGATCAGCCTAGGAACCCTATTGTCCCAGAGACACAGGAAAGGAATGCACCATCTCTGTCTCAAGTACCCAACTCAGAAAGTCAAGACAACCTCTCTTCCATACATAAATATTCACATGAATTTTTGAGAGAAATCCAAGAAGAGAAATGGAGAAAAGAACAAGAAACCCATCCTCCTATTCAAGAAATAGATGACTTGCAGGAACAATTTCCCCAAGACATTCCCTCCATTTACGATGATGTAGAGGAGGAACAACTGAGTGAACACACATGCTTTGAATCTAATTCTTTACAAGAATTACCTCAGCTCACAGGACCTTGGGAAGCAAAGTCTATTAGTATGAGAGCACCCACGATAATAGTGAGGAATGAAGAATCAGTAATCCCTAGAAACACGAAAATGATCAAGAATACTAAAGTACAATGTAATCTCACTCTAGAGGAGTTGTTGAAGGTAAAACCAGAATTGTGGAAACATGTAGCAAATCAATTCCCCGAGCTTGCTACTACTCCCTCACAAATAGGATCACAAAATAAGGTACCGAAAATACCCGTAGAAAAGATTGGAGATGTAAGCGAAGGAGAGGAAGGTAACACTTATCTTCCGATAACCCATCAGGGCTACACCACGAAAGCCATCTTACATTCAGGAGCCGGAGTAGCCATAGCTACCACCGCCTTATGGAAACGTTGGGGTAAGCCAGCATTAAGACCCACCAAGATGAAGCTACAAATGGCTGATGGACACATAGAAAAACCATTAGGCTTACTAGAAGGTATATCTCTCACCACTTGTGGTGTAGAATTTGAGCATACCTTTGCCATTTGTGACTTTGCAAAAAACCATGCTTACGAGATGATATTGGGACGACCATTCATGCGTCAGTTGCAAATTGTACAAGATTGGGGAACTAATTCTTTGTACTTGCAACATTTAGGAGTGACTACCAAAGTCAATCTTAAAGACTATTCACATCGAGATGTACCCCCAATACAATGGAATACCATCCATAAGACACCAGTAGAGACGGAATCCGTGCACTCATTAGAATTAGATCCTTCTTGGTTACATGAGGATACTCATTTATGGATGTGTAAAGTAGCCAAAAAAGAGGAAGAAAGATTAGAAGCAAGGACCTTAGGTGCAGAACAACATCCACGAACACTTCAAGATCCAGCCTACGCACCTGTAGTATTCCCAGACGAAGAGTTTGAACCCCATGGTTGGGCAGAAATCCTAGCAACCATGGATGTAGCCATCAATGAAGAACAATGAACACCCCACTATGACGAGGATGGCTATGACATTTCAGTTTTCACGATAGAGCCAATCATGTGCGATGCAATTTTAGAAGAGTGTGAACCTAACACTGATGCATTTGAGGATGCAAGCAATTTTGATTTAGAATCAATTATCATGGACCCACCCTTTGCATCAGAGGAAGAATATTTTTTCGAGGTAGAGACTCACACTCAGAGACACGAGGAAATACGAATGAGGTGAGGTTAGCCACAGAAGTGATTACCAAGAGTGAAGGCAAGAAAAGAAAGAAGAGAGAAACCATGTCAGAAAAAGAAGAATCTTTGTTTGAAGTACCCGAGAATTTCAAGAAATATGAAATCGAAGATAGAAGAATCATGGTACGAATGCCTAATAGAAAGGCGAATGACGGACAAGTATATGATAAATAATAGTAGCCATAGAAGGAGAAGAAGAAAAATGTACATACATAGGGCATGATTTGACAACTGAAGAAGAAGAAGAGCTAGTTGCCCTATTGCGCGAATATAGAGATGTTTTTGCTTGGAGTTACAAAGATTTGAAAGGAGTAGATCCAGATATATGTTCTCATAGAATCCCTATGACTCCAGATGCAAAACCGACAAAACAGAAACCGTACACGTACAATGATAACTACGCTGCGAAGATTAAAGAGGAGATAGATCGCTTGATAGAAGCAGGATTCATTTACGAAATTGAGCATACCGAATGGGTATCCCCCATTGTGGTTGTGCCCAAGAAGAATGAAAAATTGCGTGTGTGTATTAACCTTAAAAAAGCTAATGCTGCCACGATTAGAGATAGTTATCCTCTTCCTATCACAGAACATCTATTGGAAAGAGTTGCGGGCAAGGAAGTTTACAGCTTTCTTGATGGATTTTCAGGCTATAATCAAGTAGCCATTGCTCCAGAGGACCAACACAAGATGGCATTTGCCACTGAATGGGGCATATTTGCATTTCGTGTGATGCCATTTGGCTTAACAAATGCACCCGCCACTTTCCAGCGACTCATGTGTCATGTTTTTAAGGAATTCTTACGCATGAGCTTGGAAGTTTATGTCGATGACTTATGTGCACATTCAAATGTAAGACAGACACATATCCCAGAGTTAAGACAAATATTTGACAAATGTCAAGAATATCAGGTTTGTTTGAACCCAGAAAAATGCGTTTTCATGGTCAGACAAGGCAAAATTCTAGGACACATTGTGTCAAAAAATGGAATCTCTACGGATGAAGAAAAGGTGAAGGTAATTGCAGAATTACCTAGACCAACTAATGTGAAAGAGGTACAGGCATTTATGGGTCATTGCGGTTATTATAGGAGATTCATACACATGTATGCAATCATAGCCAAGCCTTTGTCCTCTCTTTTAACCAACTTTGAATGGACAGATGAATGTGAAAATTCATTCAATGAACTTAAACGACGCTTGTGCTCAGCACCTATATTGACTACCCCAGATTGGAGTAAGCCATTCCATGTACATGTGGATGCATCCAATTACGCCATAGGATGTATGTTAGCACAACCCATGAATGAAGGTAATATAGATCTCCCCATAGCTTACGCGAGCAGACAATTGAACGCAGCAGAAAGAAATTACACCACGACGGAACGAGAAGGATTAGGGATGATCTACGCGGTCAAGAAGTTTAGGCACTATTTGTTGGCAAACAAATTCAAGTTCTTTACAGATCATCAAGCCCTATTGTACCTAGTCAACAAACCATGTAACACCAGACGACTGATACCTTGGTTTCTATTACTCATGGAGTATGATTTTGAAGTAGTAGTCAGGAAAGGAAAGACACATCTTAGAGCTGACCACCTTTCAAGATTAACCTCAGGAGAAGCTCCTCAAGGAGTAGTGGATGAGTTACCAGACGCATATTTGTTTAATCTTGAGATAGCACCAGAATGGGCTAAGCCTATAGTCCCTATTCTCACATATGGACCCAAGAATCCTAGGATAAAGATCAAAGAGGGAGAGATTACCAAGTCTCAGAGATACCAAATAATGACAGGAAGCATATATAAACAGGATAATCAAAAGATTCTTGCTTGTTGTGTAGATGAATCAGAACATGCGAATTGGTTGCAATTAGCACATGTAGGTGCACTAAAGCAACATCATTCAAAACATCGAACATTACAGACTCTGCATAGATTAGGAGTATATTGGCCTTCGATGGAAGCAGATGTCTACAGGTTGTGTAAAGAATGCCATGTTTGTTGTGAAAGACCACCAGTAGAGCATGCTACACTATATCACGTGTCTCTCACACCAGACTGGAGTGAACAATTAGTGACATACTTGAGGACGAAGACATTCCCTCAAGGAATGACCTTAGCTCGACAACGCAGTCTAGAGCAGGAAGCTCACGACTATTCACTTATTGGCGATAATCTATACAAAAGAGGACGAGATGGATATCTACGACAATGTGTTCATGAGAGCGATTATCTGAACATACTAGAGACTGCACACCAAGGTGTTGCAGGAGGTCATTTTGGACCCGATAGGATAATCAAAGCCATCCTCTTTGCAGGATTATGGTGGCCCACTCTTCACATGGATGCTCATACCTATGTAAAGAGATGTGATGTGTGCCAAAGAACTCAGTCTCCTACTCGCAGAGATGAAATGCCATTGAAACCCATGATGGGCGGACGTGCAATTTCTAAGTGGGGTATAGAATTTGTAGGACCCATTAACCCCCCTGCAAAAGGTACACATGCGGAATACATTATTGTTGCCACAGATTATCTTACAAAATGGGTAGAGGCAAAAGCCACGAAAAAGAATGATGCACACACAACTGCAAAATTCTTATTTGAGAATGTCTTTACAAGATATGGATTGCCTATAGAGTTAGTGAGCGATCGAGGCACTCACTTTCTAAACCAAGTCATTGAATATTTGTTACAGGATTTTATGGTGATTCACAAGAAATCCGCACCATATCATCCTCAGGCCAATGGTCAGGCTGAAAGCACTAATAAGATCCTTTGTAACATACTGACGAAACTCGTGAACAACAAACGTTCAGATTGGGACAAACAGTTACACCACGCTGTTTGGGCATATCGAGTGGCCTACAAGACCGTACTCAATGCAACTCCCTTTCAGATGGTTTTTGGTCAGAATGCAGTGCTTCCTTTGGACTTCTTGATACCGACCCTTAAGGTTGCACAAGAACATCAGTGGACCGGCCACGAATTATCAGCCAGAATAATGGACTTGGAACGATTAGGAGAAACCAGGCTAAAGGCAGCAGCAGGAATATATGCAGCGAAGAAGCGGCAGAAAGCATATTTTGATGCACATGTGAAAGATAAAGGCTTAAAAGAAGGAGATTTAGTTCTAGTATATACGCTAAAGCAACACGCACGTAAGTTAGAAAAGCGAGGTTATGGACCTATGATCATTAACAGACTCTCAACAAGTGGAGCAGTACAATTAGCCACTTTAGAAGGAGATATAATGCCTAATTATATTAGTGGTTGTAGAGTCAAGCTATATCAGGAACCTCTTACTGAGGATATGCTTAGACGACTCACGTTGGCAAAGAAGCGTAAGGAGGAAGAAAATAGAATACGAGCGGAAGCTCAGGCAGAAGCAATAGAACGCATTAAACGCATGAAGTTAAGAAGACAAGGACTAGGGAGCGAACATTATAACCATCTGGAAACTACACCCAGATATCCCATGGCCATGTGTCAAGTAAAGTCAACCACTCATCCTAGTATAGTGGACAGGAGACCATTCATTACAGTCAGGCTAGAGCACGACAACCCTTGCCAAGAGCTCAGGGCTTTAATTGACTCAGGTGCTGCGACTAGTGCGATTAGATGGTCCCACTATAAGGATTCAGGAATAGAAATGCGGCCAATTGAGGCATACCTCATAGGCCTAGGAGGCATGGAAACCCCTTGCATGGGCGAGGTGGACCTTCCTATCCTCATTAAGGATGTGACCATGACAGCGAAACTACTAGTGTGCCACGATGACGACCTGATAGAACCCCTAATCCTTGGCCAAGATTGGCTATACGATCACTCAGTGGACCTAAATCTTAGACAAGGCTCCTTACAGATTGGAACCTTAGAACAGAAGCGAGTGATACCGCTTGACTTCCCTAATTGCATTCCGATTGAGGTTTGTAACCCTAGACCCTATGAAACGCATGCGACGGAAGACCGGAAGATCTTGGGTCAGACTAGTCACGTTAGGTCTACACCAACCCACTCGGGCTTGGCTATGGACAGTTGTCAATCAGAAGGACGACAGGAGATCTTCCCTGGGGCTTCCTGCAACCTAGAAGGGGCAGCTACCCAATCGCTAGGGCAGATGAACACAATCAACGGTCAGGTGGGTTGCATCAGCGGCCAAATGAGCACAACACCCTGCGGTCCTCATCCTTCCAAACTTGCTGCGGACTGGCCTAGATTAAAGATAAAGAACGAATCACTTCCTAATGGGCAGGTCACGCAAGTGTTGGATCTCCCTTCTTTTCCAAAGCAGAGCGTCCAATGGACCTCTCAAACCCAACCACGAAGGAGTCAAGCACAACAGAGGAACCCAGACCGACGACACCACCAGACAAGGCAAGGAAAGCAGCCGTATCAACATCACAGAACAAGTGGCACGAGACAAATATGGGTGCCAAAAGGACAACAACCACAGGCTATTGGCAACACTGCAGACGAGAGCAGGACAAAGTTTCAACAGAAGTAGAGTCAGCATCCAAAGTCCCCTCGATCTTCTTCTACAAGTACCAATACTCGACAGATTTGGATCGCCAAGAAATACCTTATCCATAGACCCACACCCATGCAGATTTGGGTACCCAAACAATGTATTATAGCCCAACCCTCAAGCCATGTAATATATACCCCTCCGAAATCTTCTCATCCTTCAATACCACCAAACCCGATACCACTTTTTGTCCCTCAGCAGAAACATATCACCCACTCCAAGACTCTTAGGAAATGGATACCTAAACGTATCCAAACGTCTTCTTGTACCCCATTATCTAACAATTCTCCCACCCTGTTTAAACTCCACCCTTGTACTAATTCACCCTCAACCAAACCTTGTATAAATTCATACACCCAAACCCCACATCATGCATAATAAAAGCTCATCAAGAAATGTAGGCATAATCTGAACCATGTAGGTGTCTAGAGACCTGCATTAGCTCTGCAAAATAATCATTGCATCAATCACTTCATGACACTTGGCTACACGGGTTACACATCGGTTATGGAAAGGGATTGCGGTCTCACCTTAATGGGATCATAATTAATTTCCATACTAATGTGTTAATCTTTTGTAGCAGATCTTTTCCATTAGCTCATCAGTCATCATGCAAACCGAAGCAAGACCATCAGAAGCTGGCCCCAGTGCACGGATGGCCACTATTGGAGAATTACTCGCGGAATCTTATCCTACGATGCAACCACCAGAGTTTCAAGGTTTTCCAGGACCCATGCCAATCGACGATCCTCCTAGAGGATATACTGAGAAGATTCATCGTAATTCTCACTGGTTTCAAGGCCTAGCAGGACCATTAGCAGATGCTGATTTCATATTTGAGGCCAATTTGGCATTTGATTTACGCACATGGGCCAAGTACCAGTTCTTTTCACGAGAATTTGAAGGACTGTAGAATACACAAGATTTAACGCACATTTGGGCACGAGCGGGATTTACAGAGTATTTTAGCGACCCTCTGCCTAAACCCGATTTTTACAGATGTTTTTACTTGGTAACCACCTTAACAGCTTCAGAAAACAAGGATCTACCTGGCACATTTATGTTACCATCCTTGGTAAATGACCCTCCATTCAGAAGGTTTTATTTGTCTAAAGATTTAATTCACGCAGCTCTGAAAATACATGGAACACACACTCCGACGGAGAGAGAACGGCTAGTCCCAGAGCAGATGAAACGTGGTGACGTAACTAAGTGGGAGGATATTTCAGCTATAACACCTGAGCTCTCTAAGCCATTACGGATATGCATGCAGCACTTTGCTTTCCCAGCTCAGGATCGTTTTACCATGCCCCACAAGAGAATCTGGTTTGGTTTATACTTAGCATGTACTGGACCGCAAACGGTTGATCTAGCCAGCTGGATAATTGATCAGCTCTATTTGGCACAACATCGATGGGAACGAAAGAAGGTCATCAATGGGTGTTGTGCACTTACAAGGATTATATATATGTGCTTGGCATATGATTTACCCATAGAGTGCGCCATGACCAGTGAGGAACTGAAGGCATTCAAAGGGACCACTAGGAAGGCTAGAAAGTCTAGCAAAGGCAGAGCCAGAAAGCGGATGAGAGGTACTATCCCATGCCTACAAGTCCCAGAATCACCCTCTCCACAACCCTCTCCAGAGCAGTCACCAACAGCAGCCACTCCCACGGTACCACCAATTCGTATACGGTTATCAAGACCAGTTACGCCGGAGGCCACCACCAGTACGGTTGCACCCCAAGCAGCCACAACCACAGAACCTATCACCACAGCAGCTGAACTTCCCACTACCATTGGTGCGGAAGCTTTCTCTTTTCCAATACCGCATTTAGAACGACAAGCAGAGCCACTGGACCAAACTTTTGATTTTGAGATGCCCGATGCATTCTCCAATGAGTTCCAGTTTTCAGAAGGACATTTGTTTTCTCAAGAATTTGAAAGGCCTAGCTACCCTACCACACCCAGGGATCAGCCACAAGGACAGGTCGTGTCCAGCTCTGATGACGAAAGAACAGCAACCGATGACGACGAAGGAGACGACGAAGCTAGCCAGGGAACACATGAATCCCAAGAGCATGAACAGACAGATGGCCAAGGCCAACAAACAGACACACATGGTGATACAAGTACCCATGAAGATGAAACTTACGAAGCAGCAGCTTACACCCTAGCTATCAAGAAGCTGTATAGAACTATGGAAAAAGTTTGGGCACGCAAAAAGCTGACAGAGGAAGAGAGTCAAACAATAATAGAACAAGAACTTGTCACAGGCGGATTCGAAGACGCATACATCAAAGGATTCAGAGAGTTAGTCAAATCAGTAGGCTCCAACGAAGCCCTCAGGTACTTTCAACGAAAGCCACTACCACAGTTTGACCCCCGCAGAGTACGACTACTTTCAAAGCCCGGCGAATACATTCGTGTACCAACCGGAGCACAATCTTCAGAACAAGCCAGGGAGGCACGCCTCGTCCCCGAAAGTTCATTGGCCGTAGAAACCATCTTTGTAGATTCCCCACCCTGCGCTACAGCTGTACAAACCTTAGTAGCACCGACCACCCCAACCGCTCCTCTCTCACCGCCCATCCCTCCAGCCTCCCCTCTTCACCCTCCTTCCCCCAGACCAACATCTTCATTTGCCGGTGGCGTAGCAGAAATCGTCTTTACGACCACTCACCCCACAATTGCCGTACCCATTAGCCCTAGTCTACCCCCACCCACACCCACCTTTCTATCCAACCCATTCCTCCATCCATCTTTTCCATCTTTCCCCACAACTCCAAGACCCCTATTTCCATTCCCACCACCATTAACCTTCTCCCCCGTCTCACCCCCCCGACCCACTGTAACCCCTCTTTCCCCTTTCCACCAAGCTGCTCCAGCCAGCCCCCCTGTAAATTACCCCTCAACCTTTGTAAATCCCGTATTTACACTAGCACGAGCACCCACGATCACACCCATATTCTCGGTCACTGCACTAGATACGTCCACTGACATGGACATCTCACCACCCACTGCACCATCACTCACTTCACTCACGGCACAAACATTTTTAGGCACATCACAATTTTCAACAATCACTACATCATCCACCTTCCCATCCCCATTCCCCGTTCCCGTTGCATCTACACCAACTGCATCTTCATTTAGCACCCCGTTAATACTATCACCCACTGTAGATAATGCGTTCCGACAGATGTTCATGTGTATGACGCAAATAAGAGATGAGTTCACATCTCTTGGTGATAATTATCAGAAGCTGCAGAGGACAACCAATGACTTACAGTCGCAGCTTAATTTATTGTCTATTGAGAATGCCTCTCTGAACACCCGCTACCAGGAATTACGTGAGGCTTATCACAAATTGGAACTAGAAAGCGAAGAAAAGACCAAGGAAGCCACTGCTGACCTGGATAATTTATTAAGAGCCCAGACAGTCCGCAATGCAACGCTAACACGAAACATGGGCTTACTACAAAGACACCTAGCAACCGCCAAGGAAGAAAACCAGCGCTTACAGGATCAAAACCGAGAAAACTTAGAAGCAGCGCTCGACCACCCAGACCAACCACTCAGTCCTAGCAGGTTCAAAGCCATTCCTTCAGACTCGATGAGGATGCTGCTAGACGATCATGTAAGATTACTAGATGAATACGACCGCATGAACGAGGAGTTACAGAAACTCAAAGAAGATCACAAATTACTCCAGTTACGAGAACCGGCACACCACGACATACCAGCACCTGTGGACCCCTCTCCTGACCTCCTAGAGGAACTCAACTCATTACGGGCCCAGGTATCGACCCTTGAATCAAGGATTGCAGTATATGAAGCGCCACCAAGGCCAGATTCCCCACCTGAGCTTCCAGCTAAGGAAGAAACGGTCACCATCCCGGTGGAGGAAACGTTTGAAGAGGCATACGAGCCACAACCCATCCCAGGCGGACGCGTCACGGCCGAAGGTCAGATGACGTACGAACTTCCGACCCCCGCGTGGATGAAGACTATTGAGGAACTTGGAACAACGCACTCAGCGAGAGTAGAGGCACAATTACATGCCATGGCGATGATAGAAGAAAGAATATTACAGTCTCCATTCTTTGCTCATTTGGCCCCGCGACGATACATATCTGGGCATGAGCTACAGTATAAACCGTATTTCATGTTAATGGCCGAATACCAGTTAGCCATTGAGAAAGAGACAGGTAAGAAACCATCACATGCAACTCAATTCGAGGCGGATGATTTGCCACTAGATGCACAGCAAGGAAGGATCTATCAACCAGAGTGGCGAAAAGATTTACTATAGCAGTATCCAGAGATGATGAGTACATGGGTAAAGGCACCTTTGCATTTGAAGTATAACCCGTGTTGGGGACCAGTGCCACGACGCCGCTCCTGGACTGCCTTTGCTATGAAGGTACAAAACAATAAGCAGTGCCAAGACTGGTTGAATTACCCCTATTTTAAGCCACCCATTGAGTTACCAACTGTTGGCTACATGATGGCTACAATTCGCCACTGGCTCCCTAGATTAAAGCATATGGATGATATAGCGGCGCATATGACTGTCAAAATCTTTGACATGATGCAAATGATTTTTAAAGTCTTCCGACGCATCAAAGCACCACATGTCAACACCCCGGGCTTTGAACATGGCAATTTTGATTTGGTATATGATATGAGTACAACGCCATCGCTACGGGTGTGTTATGCCTGGCACTGTAGAATAAAGTACCTACCGGCGTGCTACAAGCAGACATTCGAAGAGATGTTCACAACCGGCTTCTGGGAATACCATTCAGAGGTATTCATAAGCAGGCCTACACATTTATTACAATTATTTGCCTGTGAACGAATGGTCTATTCCACACACTATCAGCTCCCACCACCGGAAGACCGCAACCAATCGACTGGGAGAAACTCGAGGCAGATCTGGCCCGAGGCATTCGTATCTCCGAGCACACCCTCGCTCAAGACCTCCTACATAACTATATCCGGCAGACCTCACAGCAAGGTTCTGTCAGGGACGACAGAAGCGAGAGGGAGGGGGGTGTTGGAAGCAGCCAGAGGCACAGACGACACGGAAGCATGTAACGACAGAGCAGGGAGCCACTCGAATCGTTTTTCAAAGAATTATGTTTTCAAATACTTTCCAAAAACCTCCAACAGTGATTTTTATCACTATTGTAACATATGTAACATAGAAAACCCCATTTTGTAATCCATAGCCCCATTTTGTGCAAGCCGAGGAGTCCTCAAGCTTGAGGAGCTTAGGTAGAACAAGCGTATCAATTTTCGTTATTTTTAGACATCGTTTACCCTTCCAAATAGCATCTAGGACCTAATTTTTAACTATGCCGGTCACTAGATGTGAAACCGGTCAAAACTAGTCTAGAAACTATAAAAAGAGCTAGAGAGCTCATTTTTGAGGTTAGCTTGTTTGAGGTTAGAGTTCTTTTGAGCTTGTAATAGTGTTCTTGAGTAATAGAGTTGATTTCTCACCTTCCATTGTGTCTTGCTTGTCTCTTCGTAGTGTGTGTGTATGTGTGTGTGCATTTCTATGCTTCTCACCTTCACTCTCACTTCATCTCACATTCACGATCTTCATATCACTCCTATCTCTTCCGCGGATTGACATTAAGGAGGTGAAGCTTCTTAACGTGGTTCTCACCATTGTGCTAGAGCAACAGTTAGGTTGGTCACGTTTAAACCTCCAAAATGCCTCATCAATGCTCCTATTCAAGAATAAATCTATGCTCTTATTGTCTTGGGGGATCCACTCTAGGGTGATCACTCTAGTCAAGATGGATTTACCTCTAGGTGTCCTAGGCTCTCCTCCTTAGATTCCTTATTCTAGGTCTTCCATTTCCATCTCAAGAATGATGATTCCAAACTCATCTGTCCTATCAGGTAAGCTCGTGACCACATACATGGTTCCCTATTTATCAATGTATGAGCCTTCTTCAAACTTGACCACTAGGTGTTCAAGTCCAACTGGCTGATTTGGATTCCTAAGTTGGACAATAGACCTTCTCAGATCATCCTCATGGATGCGAGCACTAATCAGTTGGTCCTGATGTATTCCAATTGGGTCTTATATGGCCCTTCTAGTTTTTCTAGGTATGCGGCACCAAAACCACCAACTAACTTTTCCATACTATACGACATCTCCGATTCATTAGTCTCTGAACTCAGCACGTAGGGATAGTCATTGAGTTGCTGGGTGCATGACCTAGCTGTGTGATTGACACTAGCCTCAGAGGATCTGATGCTTTGTTTATCATGGCCTAATGTTTTCCTAATCTAAGGTTCATAAGCCTTATCAATTAACCTAGTTTTCCCAAGTATAACCACATTGTTGTATTCCTTTGTATCAACCACTTGTCCTTTTTATATTTTACTTTGATTTTCACTTATTGTCCACTAATTCGTGTCTTGTCCCTTAGGCTTTGTAGCAACATTATCTTAGCTATGCTTAGTAATTAGGGTTTGTTAGACTTGATTGGTGCCTAGCATCACCGTAATTAATCACTGCCACTAATCACACTTAGCCTATACTAGAAATTGATTGAGGGGTTTGAGATTTCTTCCAACCTCGACTCTAGTGCTCCGAAAAGTGCTCTGATGTCTAGTAAGCATGCTCCCCAAACCTTGCTTTGTTTTGCGCTTTACCTTGCTTTGGACACAATTGAATGGCTCTTACTGGACCTCTAAAAGTCCCAAGTTTAGATCAAGCTTTAACTTTAATCTATTTGATAGAAAATTTTGATTTAGGCATTTTTTAAAGACCCATTTTCCCCCTTGTATTGTTGAAAAATCCTATGGACCTCCCTTAGCTTGCTAATCGCACTTGAAGGTTAGCTTGAAATTACCCTATCTAAAAATGAACACATGATTTTTAATAAAAAGAGTTGAGGTCATGTGGGATTCGAAACGAGCTTTTTGACAAACTCTAGAGCTCAAAAAATGGAATTTGGATGAAAAGGTTATGTCAATTCAAGCTACTGGGGGTCAAACAGACAAACAAAACCTCTCGAGATATTTATGTACTTGTTTAAAGCAGCCATGATTGTGTGAAAATGTCATGATTGTCTAAGAGAATCGTGATGTTATGAGAAAATCACAATTG
Organism: Ceratopteris richardii; assembly: GCA_020310875.1. NCBI lineage: Eukaryota > Viridiplantae > Streptophyta > Polypodiopsida > Polypodiales > Pteridaceae > Ceratopteris > Ceratopteris richardii. Next base: position 168,213,638 of record CM035413.1, on the reverse strand, counting down.
TGACAACTTGAGAATCGCGATTTGTGAGAGTCAAGCAATTGCGATGCTATGAGACAATCATGATGTTGAGACAACTAGAGAAATTTTAGGCACGAACTTCCAATACTAAGGTGATCGTGATGCTAAAAAAAATTTTGAATTTTCCAAAAGTCGTGATTTTTTTTGCAAAGTCATGATTTTTTGAGACTTTTGGCAGGAACTTTGAAATCAACCATCAAGGCCTATAAGTCATGCAGAGGATCGCAAAAATCATAGAGACTTGCACACACAAACTCTCTCTCTCTCTCTCTCTTTGTCTCATATCCATGAATGAGAAATGATGAAAATAGGGAATATATTGTCAAAAACAAAAAAATTTTTGTGAACATGAAGGTGGGAGAAGATGATGATGATGATGAATGTGGAGAAAAAAATAAAAAAATTAACAAAAAATGACTATTTTTTACCTTCCAACATCGCAAATCTATGATCTTACTGTCACAACACTCTTCCTCGAGAAATGCTCCCTGACAACAGTGCCAAAATTTGGTGTAGTCCAAGCATGAGAACCACCTCCTGTTACTTTTCATTGTGCGGATATGTGAGGAGGATATGAAGATCATGAGCAATTGTGGTGAGAAAATGTGAGAGACAAGCATACATGCACTCACACACACACGCACACAAGGCAAGATAACAACAATAGGAAAAATGGAAGCTTTGATTCTCAATAACTTGATTGCACTCTTCAAGAAGCTCCTCCTCTAACTTTATAATTCTAAGAATGAGCTCTCTAGCTCTTTTTATAGTTTTTTGACTAGTTTTGGCCGATTTCAAACCTAATGTCTAGCCTAGTTAAAAATTAGGTTCCAACTGCTATTTGAGGGCTCAAATGAGCTCTAAAAATCATGAGATTTGAAACATGAGTTTTACCTAGGCTCCTCAACCTTGAGGACTCCTTGACTTGTACAAAATGGAGATGCAAAAATATGATTTACAATGGGTTTAAGTGATCAAAATCACAGTTTTTAGAGGGATTTCTTCTAAAAATTTGACATATACTTTTTGGAGCTCCCTACATGCTCCCTCCTCTTGTGTGTTCACTTCTTTAATGCATTCCTATGCCTCGTGCCTGACCTTGACTACTAAAAAAGATCTTCTAGGACTTGAATCTTCATAGCTCTTGGACTTTGTAGAGTTCTTCATATGTGGTATTGGAACATGATGATGATGGATATCCATGATGAAACAGGAAAGGGTTTGTAGTATATCTACGTACATAATCAACAACATGATTCTCATGATGGGATGTATTCATCTTATGACTCTCATGATGATTCCTTTGATATGAGATGGTGATTGTGGAAGTCCTAATTCCAATTTGATTCTTCATCTTAGGACATTTGAAAACCATATGATCATGATCTCCACAATAAAAGCATAATCCAGATGATCTTTCTGATGCTTTCTTTCCTTTGGTGTAAGTCCCCTGACCCTGATGATATCCAATTGCATGGATTTTGGTTGAGATTCTTCCAACATATGTTGTTTAGGAACTGAGGTAGACTTGTATTCTCGATCTCTAATAGAAGTTTTCTTCTCTTGCTTTCTCTCGAACAACCTATTATCACACTCAATTGCTTGATTCATGAATTCATTCAAAGTGTTTACCTTCGATACATGGTTAGCATGAGCTCCTTGACATCATCACGTAATCCCCATAGAATTTGGTTGATAAAATAATCCTCACGTCATGTGAGATAACAAATGATTTTTTTAAATTCTAATGCATAGGTAGACATAAGCCAATTTTCTTGATGTAGCTTCCTTAGCTTTGTTTCGACAACACATGAAAAATTCGTTTTCCTATGTGTCCTACTTGAGAAGCATCATTTGGATACGTGTCTGGTTGCATTCTTATGAATAGTTTCAATTGTAAAAATCCTTGAGACTTTGATCTTGTCCCATCAAATTTCTCAGGCATGCTCACTTGTGGAATTTTCCTCAGATTGGTTGCCATAGGTGTACTTGAAGAAGATTGATTTGTAATGATCTACAACTCTTGGATTTGCCTTTGAAGCTCTGTGATAACATCTTGAATATTCTAGTATTGAATCCTTTCTTGCTTTTCCCGTATCTCCTCGACTTGTTGTCGAATAACTTTAAGTGTAGAAAAATTTCTTCATGAGTAATCTCCATGGTGCATGGTCTTGATGAAGCTAGCCTTGCCAAAATGTCAATGAAGCACTAAATTGTTCCCTCTGAGAAGATTTGATTTTGAATTTATACTTTGGATTACAAGATCACTGGCATAGGGAAAATAATACAAGAATATGTAACTGATACAAGAAGTCCCATAGATGGTCGATCTTAGGGTTTTGTACGTTTTGAATATGCTCAAAGCATTAGTTTCTCTGAATTTTGAGCCAAACACAAGATATAGAAATTCACACGAAATCTAACAATCATGGTTCTTTCCTTTGCATCCATGAAATCATCTCCCCCTCAAGCAACGAGTTCCACGAGGAGTAGTTATGTGACTATGAGATGATCTAGGACTTGAATATTCATAGATCTTGAAATTTCTAAAGTTCTTGATATGTGGTATTGGAACATGATGATGATAGATATCCATGATGAAGCTGGAAAGGGTTTGTAGTATATCTAGGTACAAAATCAACAACATGATTCTTATGATCGGATGTATTCATCTTATGACTCTGATGATGATTCCTTTGATATGAGATGGTGATTGTGGAAGTCATAATACCAATTTTTTTCTTCTTCTTAGGACATTTGGAAACCATATGGTCACGATCTTGACAATAAAAACATAATTGTCTTTCTTATGTTTTCTTTCCTTTGGTGTAAGTCTCCTAACCGTGATGTAATCCGATTGCATGGGTTTTGGTTGAGATTCTTCCAACATATGTTGTTGAGGAACTAAGGTAAACTTCTATTCTCGATATCTAATAGAAGTTTTTTGCTCTTGCTTTCTCTAGAACAACCTATTATCACACTCAATTGCTTGGTTCATGAATTCACTTAAAGTGTGTACCTTCGACATGGCTAGCATGAGCTCCTTAACATCATCACATAAGTCCCATTGAAGTTGGTTGAAAAAATTAATCCTCATTCCATGTGAGATCACAAATGATTTGTCTGAATTCAGATGCATAGGTAGATACAAGCCAGTTTCTTTGATGTATCTTCCTTAGCGTTGTTTTGACAACAAATGAAAAAATGGTTTCCCCAAAAGAAGATGTGAATTCTCAAACAAAGGCCTTGAGATCATACAAAATATCCATATCCTTCTCAAGGATAGGCGCAAACCATGAAGGACTAGGGCCACATAATAGAGTTCCTATGTGTCCTACTTGAGAAGCATCATTTGGGTACCTATTTAGTTGCAATGAATAGTTTCACTTATAAAAATCCTCAAAACTTTGACCTTGTCCCATCAAATTTCTCATGCATGCTCACTTTTGGACTTTTCCTCATATTGGTTGCCATAGAGGTACTTGAAGAAGATTGATTTATAACGATCTATAGCTCTTGAATTTGCCTTTGAAGCTGACTGATTACATCTTGAATATTCTAGTGCTGAATCCTTTCTTGGTTTTCTCGTATCTCATGGACTTGTTGTTGAATAATTTAAAGTGCAAAGAAAAGTTCTTCATGAATAATCTCCATGGTACTTTCTTTCCATTGGTGTAAGTCGCTTGACCCTAATGTTATCCAATTGAATGGGTTTTGGTTGAGATTCTCCAGAATATGTTGTTGAGGAATTGAGTTAAACTTGTATTTTGGATCTCTAATAAAAGTTTTCTTCTCTTGCTTTCTCGAACAACCTATTATCACACTCAATTGCTTGATTCATGAATTCATTCAAAGTGTTTACATTTGGCATGGCTAGCATGAGCTCGTTGACATCATCACATAAGCCCCATTGAAGTTGGTTGATAAAATAATCATCATGCCATGTGAGATCACAAATGATTTGTTTGAATTCTGATGCATAGGTAGACACAAGCCAATTTCCTTGATGTAGCTTCCATAGATCTGTTTAGGCAATACATGAAGAACTAGTTTCTCCAAAAGAAGATGTGAACTCTTGAATAAAGGCCTTGAAATCATACAAAATATCCATATCCTTCTCAAGGATAGGTGAAAACCATGAAGGAGCAAGGCCACATAATAGAATTCCTATATGTCCTACTTGATAAGCATCATTTGGGTACCTGTCTAGTTCCATTCTTATTGATAGTTTCACTTGTAAAAATCATGGAAACTTTGATCTTGTCCCATGAAATATCTCATGCATGCTTACTTTTGGACTTTTCCTCACATTGGTTGCCATTGGGGTACTTGAAGAAGGTTGATTTATAATGACCTAGAGCTCTTGGATTTGCCTTTGAAGCTCTGTGACTACATCTTAAATATTATGGTGTTGAATTCTTTCTTGGTTTTCTCGTATCTTGTGGACTTGTTGAATAACTTTACAAGTAGAAAAAAGTTCTTCACAAATAATCTCCATGGTGCTTGGTCTTGATGAAGGTAGCCTTGACAAAATGTCAAGGGAGCACTAGATTGTGCCCTTTGAGTAGATAAGATTTTGAAATTATACTTTTGATTACGACATAATCTGCATAGGGAAAATAATACAAGAATATGTAAGTGACACAATAAGTCCCACAACTCGGGATCGGTAGGTGTGGATAAATGGACTAGAAGAATACAAGAGATCCCACAATCTCAGACTATAGGTATGAAACATGATATCTGAATTACAAAAAATCCCTTGAAAGAGATGAACTAGATACAAAAAACAAGTTGACATTTTGTACTACGAGAATACAAGAGGACAAGATATGATGTCCAAGAAGTAGACTAATTAAGACTAGAATAAAGAATAGGACAATAACTCGAACTGGAACTTCAAGGGTACTTACTTGATGATAATGAATCCTTGAGCTCCCAAGACTAGCACTAGTGAGATTGTGGCCAACCCCTCCTTATATATGTTTTCAAGGGTGGTTCATCAATAGCAGTTACGAATTGATGATGTAATCGATAATGTGATCCATTAGAAACAAGACCTACAAGCATCAGAATTAGGTGAATAAATAGTCGATCTTATGGTTGCAAGAGAAACTTAGATGGTATGGAAAGGATGCTCAAACTCATGCATTGATCGCGCTTTCTGTGAAGAAACATATTTTTCCACAAATTCAATCATGCACTACTTGAAAACAAGCTTGGGATACACTTGCTTCTTTGTATATTGTGTGTAATGAAGCATGTGTTTCTTATTTGAGAAAGAAACTTGAAGATGTATGTATGGCTAAACATGAGTCAATAGATGTATATATTCCACACATCAAGGATTTGCAAGAGAAATTGGGAAACATCAATGATATAGTTCGAGATGCATTAGTAATTTCTACAATGCTCAAAGGATTGCTAAAATCATTTCAAAGCTTTGCTACTATATATGTTTGGTTGCAAAAGGAAATCCAAATATATATACTTTTGATGAGGTTTTGCAAGAAGAGTAATCAAGAGTGAATAGAAGTGGTTCACTTGAGGATCTGTTATTCTTACTGGTCTATCTTAGCAGAAAACTACTCATTCATTTTGTTTAGTAAAGTTGCATTCTATTGCAGGAGTTCGTAGTCTTGAGCTTGTTCTTGTAAATGAAACTTCATATCATTGATGGCGGCATCATGAACAACCGTCTCTTTCTCCAATTCCTATATTCAGAGTAGATGATAAGAATTTGCTTCTTGAACATTGAGAATTTTCTTCTTATAACTCTCTGTCTCACGCCTCGATTCTTCATAAAAGTCTCTGAAGTACTAATGTGCCAGGACTCCTAGTACAAGGCATCTCCCAATTAATGGTTAGTGAACAGTTGATTGTGTAGCTTGTCCTGCAACTATTGAGTTTGGAGCTGGAGCCACTCATTGTGTTCTTGGAGGCAGTTGCAGGTTTGTTGGTAGTCGTCCATATCATGAGTGATGAGTGTTTGCATATGGATGAGGTAGGTACGAAGATGAACAAATTCATGGAGACCACATTGCTCATTAACACCAAACTGCCAAAATTCTTCATTAGGGGCCAAAAGGGGCAGCAATGTAGGTAGATTGACTTCATCTTCGAGTTCAAGTTTGGCAAAATCCCATGGAGAGATTGGCAAGGAAGGAATGGACCATCCGACACTCGAAGGAGTACCGGGTGGAGAATATGATGGCAAAGAAGGAGGGGTAGGGAGTGGCATGACATGAGCAGGGGAATGAATCTCAGAGATGTCAGCAAGGTTTGGAGATTGGGATGGAGGAGAAGGTGCAACATGTGAGACAACTACTATGGCAACCGGAGAAGGAAGTGGGGGTAAAGATGGTAGATGTGGGTTTGGATGATGGTTCTACAATCATTGCGGGTTCAAAATTGTCGGCACTAGAGGAGTAGGAGCTAACTACCACTTAGGGTCAGTGAGAATGGCATAGGATGAGATTAACAATGTCTTCCTCTTCTTCTATGGGCAAGGTGGGTCAAGAAAACCATCGGGGAATTAGCAACACATGGGTGGAGATGGGGAATTCACGAGGGTACAAAATGGATAGCAGGTAGGGGAGGTGGGTTTTTGGGTGGTGGCCAAGGTCTAACCGCTGAACAATGTTTTGGAATTCCTTATGGATACAGTTAAAAATGATGACTGACCAAATGATCGGACATTGGGCTACATGGGCGACTGTTGAAGCTCAAGGTCAAGGACAAAGCATGGAAGCACATCAAAGAAGTGGACATAGAAGAAGAGAGAGCAAGTAGGGAGCTCCAAAAAGTGTATGTCAAATTTTCAGAAGAATCCCCTACAAAAATAGTGATTTTCATCACTAGAAACCATTGTAAATACCATTATCTATTTTTAGTAACTCCATTTTGTTCAAGCCGAGGAGTCCTTGAGCTTGAAGAGTATTAGAAGTACCATCGTACCAATTTTCATAATTTTTAGACTTCGTTTGAGCCCTCAAATAAGCCCTGGAACCTAATTTTTAACTAGGCCGGACACTAGGTCTGGACAGGGCCAAAACTAGTCAAAAAACTATAAAAAGAGCTAGAGAGCTCATTTTTGGGGTTAGCTTGTTAGAGAATAGAACTTTTGTAAGAGAACTCTTTTGCAATCTAAGCTTTCCATTGTTCCTCTCTTTGATCTTACTTTGTGCGCGTGTGTGTGTATGTGTGTGCATGTTTGTGTGCTTTCACTCACGCACTTGTGCTTTCACTTGCTCGTGGTCTTCATACCGGTCCTCACGTCTCCGCGGATTGACAAGTAAAGGAGGTGGTGCTTATGCTTGAGCTACACCAAATTTTGGCGCCGTTGCCGGGGAGAGAGCTTCGAGGACGAGCGTTGTGATGGTAAGATCGTAGATTTGCGACGTTGGAAGGTAAAAAAAAAAACTGTCATTTCAGTTCATTTTCTGTTTTTTCCTCTTCATCTTCATCATCATCATCATCTCCACCTTCTTCCATCTTCTTCTTCATAGAAAATTCTTGTTTTTTAGTGCATTTTCACCATCTTCATACCATTTTTCATGCATTATTGTGTGGGAAGGAGTTAGGAGAAGCAAGGGAGAGCAAGCGCTGCATTTTTTTCATGATTTTCTGCTCATACGGAGCTCGCCATAGCCGGCGCTCAGAAATTTGAATTTCCCGCCAAAAAACGCGATTCTGTGATGAAAATCGCGATTCTGTGAAAATTCAAAATTTTTTGAAAAATCACGATTTTCAGTTTTCCCGCCTAAAAGTTGGTTGAAAAAAAAAAATCGCGATTCTGTGTTTTTCTCAAAAAAAAACACGATTCTCTGCTCAAAATCGCGATTCAAAAAAAAACACGATTCTCTGCTCAAAATCGCGATTCTCACCAATCACGATTTTCAGCAAAAACACGATTTTGTGAAAAACACGACCTTCTGCTCAAAATCGCGATTCTCACCAATCACGATTTTCAGCAAAAACACGATTTCGTGAAAAAGGCGATTCTGTGAAAACACGATTTTTTGCTCAAAATCGCGATTTTCAAAAACACGATTTTGTGCTCAACATCGCGATTTTCATGTGAAAAATACGATTTTCAAAGAAACACGATTCTCTGCTCAAAATCGCGATTCTCACCAATCACGATTTTCAGCAAAAAAACACAATTGTGTGAAAAACACGACTTTCTGCTCAAAATCGCGATTCTCACAAATCACGATTTTCAGCCAAAAATACGATTTTGAGAAAAACACGATTCTGTGGGACAAAATCGCGATTTTCAAGTCAAAAACACGATTTTGAGAAAACACGATTTTCAGTCAAAAACACGATTTTGTGAATCACGATTCTCTGAGTCAAAATCGCGATTTTCAGAAACACGATTTTGTGATCAACATCGCGATTCTCTGAAACACGATTTTGTGATCAACATCGCGACTCTCTGAAACACGATTTTGTGATCAACATCGCGATTCTCTGAAACACGATTTTGTGATCAGCATCGCGATTCTCTGAAACACGATTTTGTGATCAACATCGCGATTTTCAAATCACGATTTTCTGCTCAAAATCGCGATTTTCAAAAACACGATTTTGTGCTCAACATCGCGATTTTTTTGACTTCACAGCATCGCGATTTTCAGAAAGTTCACAAAATCGCGATTTTCTCCAAAGGTCCTGTTTGCCTGTTTTGACCCCCAGGAGCCTGATTTGACATAACTTTCTTATCCAAAGTCCATTTTTTGAGCTCTATAGCTTGTTGGAAAGCTCGTTTCAAATCCTACACGATCTCAACTGTTTTTTTCAAGAATAATGCGTTGATTTTGAGATAGGATAATTTGAAGTTGACCCTCAGGTGGGACTAGGGAACCAAGGGGGCTCTAAAGAATTGTAAACCATACCAAAGGGAAAATTTGGACTCTTGACTAAAGCTTATGAACCTGAGATCTGGTAGACACTTAGGCAAGGATAAACAAAGCATTAGATCTTCTGAGGCTAGTGTCAACCATACATCCAAGTCTTGGGCACAACAACTAAGTGGTCATCTTTTACTCAGATCAGACACAAGTGATTCAGAAATGTCTTTTAGTATGGGAAAACCTGCAGGTGGCTCAGGGACTGCCCATCTACAAACACCGGAAGGTCCCTATAAGACACAGTTGGAATATATTCGGACCAACCAATTAGGTGCTCGCATCTATGAGGATGGTCTGAGGCGATCAGTGGTCCAACTCAAAAATCCAGATCAATCCTTTGGACTTGAACACCCGGTGGTCAAGTTCGAAGAGGGTTCATACATTGATAAGGAAGGAACCATGTATGTGGTTACCAACCAACCAGATAGGACCGATGAGTTTGGAAATATCATTCATGAGAATGAGATAGGAGACCTAGAACAAGGAAACGTAGGACAAGGACCCCAGACTCCTAGAGGTAAGTCAGTTTTGACCCGAGTGATCACTCCGGACTGGATCCCTCAAGACAACAAAAGCATAGAACTATTTTTGAATAGAGAAACAGAGGAAGCCTTTTGGAGGTTCAAGCCAGATCAACCTAGCCAATTGGGCATAGTGATCATCTATGAATTCAAAGATCCTGAGATACCAGGCAAAGTTGTCTACCTGGATAACACATCAGAGAAAATTTTCTTGGTAACGGAACATGATAGACATGCATATACATGGAAGAATGATATGATTTTCCCTCCACCAAGATCCAATGTTTCCCACGGCCTCCATGGAGTAGGGTCATCCCAAGCTCAGGAAGCCCAGAGAGAAAGAACTAGAGAGAGACCTGAGGTAAGCCTTGCACACACCGTGGGCAGGAATAGATCAGGATATGAAAATGAAAGACCTGAAAGAGAGAGACATCAAGCACATAGGCAACAAAGAGATGAACAGGATTTTCCACTGCCTAGACCCCGGGAGTACCCAAGAACCCTTAAACCCAGTCACGTGATCAAGGCAATGAAGAACTATTTCGATGGGACAGGGGATCCTTATGATCATGTGGCCGAGTACAAACAAGTGCTGAGAGCCGAACAAATTGAGGACTGGTTCACCCAGTACGAGGCATTTGGTTTGACCCTTAAAGGCACTGCCTTAGCTTGGTTTCAACCATTGAGTAGAAGCAGCTATCGCGATATAGGTCAACTGCTAGACGAATTCATTGTAGAATTTTCCAAGAGTGGTATCAGGCATAACACGTCGTCCCTGATCCATAGTTTCAAGCAGACACCCCAAGAAACAGTGCGACTAGCAGGTAGAAGGTTCAGACAGTACCTAGAAAGATGCCCTGCTCCAGAGCTACCCACACCAGCCAAACAAGTGGCTTTGTTTTTAGATGGCTTACTGAGCACAAAGTTAAGATCCTATGTATACTTGAAAGATCCTAGATCCATAGAAGAGTGTGTGCGGACGTGCATAGACATAGAAGATAACTTGGGTGAGGAGTTAGGATTGTCCAAACTCTACAAAGATTCGGATAGTTCTACTAGTCATACTTCAAAGATCTCCACAGAAATAGAAGAGATAGCTGAGCAAGTTGCCAAGAAGCTGGGAGTCCAAAATAAACAAACACAGAGAGTCACTTCATTGAATCGGTGCTATACTTGCGGAGGTGACCACATGGCTAACGTATGCCCAATGCAAAACCAAAACATTAGAGAAAGGAATGCTCCATATTGCACTATTGAGAGAAAATACACAAACCACACGGCTCAAGATTGTCCCTACAATAGGCAGGCTGTTAGACAAAATTATCAGCAACCTTACCCACAAGGTAGGTATCAGAATCAATACCAACAGCCATATTACAGACCACAACAGCAATATCAGGTACCATATAGGCCACAACCTGTCTTGGTAAACCAACCACCAGCTCCAGCCAACGTGATTCCAGTCAAGTATGCTGTGGGAGAGGAAAATCCAAATAGAGCTTTGGTGCCACTAACCCCATTGATACCAGATAATGACTCTCATGCTCATAGTTCAGACTACTCCCATGAAGGTAGTCCACATGCTTATTACACAGAGTCACCTGAACATAGTGAGATTTACTCGTATCAATATGAGGCACCGCCTATGGAGCAAAATTGGGAGCCAGAATACTCCAATGTCATGTACACAAATCCTAACCCTAGGCCCCAGTTGAGACAAATGAGACCACAAGCCCCTAGAGGATCTTGATTCAGATGTCATGGTGACCATTTCATTCGTGACTGTCCCCACCCACCATCTCCGAGTCAAGGACAGGCTATCACAATACAGGCTTTTTGTCCTGATTGTGGCAAAGACCACCTCCCCAGAGATTGTCCAAGAAACCCCTCTAGTGCACCCAAGATTACACCCATTAATGTGGTAGGCTTAGTGGCAGATCCAAGTTCAAGTAGTAGCAATGTGGCTCCTATACAAGCTGTCACTAGAGCACAAGCCTTAAAACAGGATAAACCAGTAGAACAATCAGAGTCGAGTGAATCGGGAGAGCCTAGTAAGAGGAAAACAAGAACATGGAAGGATACCAGAGAGAAGGCCAATCGCAAGTGGAATAAAAAGTTATCGGAACTAGAAGAAAGCTTAAAAGAAGCGAAAACAAAAATAGAAGACATTGCATCTCAAAGCCCCTCGCATGCCGAAACTCCATCCACTCCACCTCATCCCACCCCACCACCCATTGTAAATAGACCGCAACCAAGGTCTGTTCTTGCAGATCCAACCCCAGAAGGCTTGGACATGATGTTCAAGGCCTACCAGGCTCGACTTCAAGAAGGGCCTACAGCGGCAAACCTAGACAAGAGTTACCCTAGAGCAGATTTAGAGATTGAACGGATGAAAATGTGCATGAAAATGGTAGAACAAGCTCAAGCCATACTTGAGACTAGTCAAAAGTTCAATCAGACAAACTCTATCAAATCGGATTTGCATTTCCAGGGCTTACTAGAACGATTAGAGCAGTTGGTAAACAAACCACAAGTTTCTCTACCTCCACAGGCTCAACCAGTTACTGAAAGAGGAAGCTCACCACCAAGGGGAGCTTATGTTCCTAATTCCACGGATGCTGGAATACCTCCTTCTATTCAACAGTACTCTCAAGATTTCTTGCGGGAAATACAAGAGGAGAAATGGGCCAAGGAGAAGGGTAATTCCCCTCCTATTCCTGAGATTGATGATCTTCATGATCAATTTCCCCAAGACATTCCATCTATTTACGAAGATGAAGCAGAACAAGAAGACGAAAGATTAGATTTTGAATCTAATACCTTAGAAGAACTGCCTCAATTTCCAGGCCCATGGGAATCTGAATCACTCCAGATTAGAGCTCCCACAATACTAGTAAGAAATGAAGACTCAGTGGTCCCAAGGAACACGGATGTCGTGAAGAACACTAAGGTGCAGTGTCATCTCACTGTAGAAGAGTTGCTCAAAGCAAAACCTGAGTTATGGAATCATGTGAAGGATCAGGTCCCAGAACTTGAGTCCAATATGCCAAAAGTAGGCTCTAAGCAAAGGGTACCAGAGATACCTCTAGACAAAATAGGGGACATGTGTGAGGGTGAAGAAGGTAATACTTATCTTCCAATCACCTACCAAGGTTACACAACCAAAGCAATCATAGATTCAGGTGCTGGTGTTGCTATTGCGACCACCTCCTTGTGGAAGCAATGGGGCAAGCCCACATTAAGACCAACTAGAATGAAGCTTCAAATGGCTGATGGTCATTTTGAAAGACCTCTAGGATTGCTAGAAGGGATCACTCTAACCACTTGTGGTGTAGAGTTTGAGCACACATTTGCTATATGTGACTTTGAGAAAAATAATGTCTTTGAGATGATCCTAGGAAGACCCTTCCTACGACAATTGCAAATAGTACAGGATTGGGGAACTAACTCCTTGTACTTACAGCACTTAGGGGTCACCACTAAGGTCAATTTGAAGGATTACACCTTCAGAGATGTACCACCCCTACAGTGGAATTCTATCCACAAAGCAAAAGAAGATTCCATCTCTGTGCATTCTGAAAGTTCACCTGATCCATCATGGCTGCATGAAGATACTCATTTGTGGATGTGCAAGGTTGCAAAGGAAGAGGAAAAACGTTTAAAGGCAAGAGAAGAAGGAACTTCGCTAGGAGATAGACCAGTTAGGGACCCAGCCTACACACCGATGATCTTTCCAGATGAGGAGTTTGAGCCTCATGGCTGGCCAGAAATCTTAGCCACCATGGACATTGCTGTCAATGAGGAACAATGGACACCTCATTGTGATGAGGAGGGTTATGATATCTCAGTGTTCATGTGTCAACCCTTGCTAGAAGAATGTGACCCTAGTGATGTCATAGAAGAAGAAGAGAATGACGATGATTTGGAGTCTATTGTGATGGATAGTTGCTTTAATTCAGAGCAGCACTATCTAGAAGATATAGGAGTGTTCACCCAGAAAGAAGAAGAACCTCTCACAAGTATTAAAACAGTAAACTCAAAGGATGGAAGTGAGAGTAGTCAAAAGAAAAAGAAAAGAAAAGCAGTGAAACAAGAAAAGGAGGAATCATTGTTTGAAGTACCAGAAAACTTCAAGAAATATGAAGTTGACGACCGCAAAATTCTGGTACGAATGCCTAAGAGAGAGGTCATCATAGGAGAATCATATGATAATAAAGAAAAGACCAAGAAGATTGTAGTGACCATTGAAGAGAACGAAGAGAGATGCACATATATAGGAGATGATCTAAGTGCAAGAGAAGAAATGGAGCTCATAGCTCTATTAAGGGAATATAGGGATGTGTTTGCATGGCACTATAGAGACTTGAAAGGGGTAGATCCAAGAATTTGTTCTCATACTATCCCCATGACTGCTGATGCTAAGCCCACCAAACAGAAGCCCTACACATATAATGATACCTATGCAGCCAAAATCAAAGAAGAAATTGATAGGTTGATTGAGGCTGGATTCATCTATGAGATTGAGCATACCGAATGGGTGTCCCCCATTGTTGTGGTACCCAAGAAGAACGGGAAGTTGCGAGTGTGTATTAACCTTAAAAAAGTTAATGCCGCTACGATTAGAGATAGTTATCCACTTCCAATCACAGAACACCTATTGGAGCGTGTTGCAGGCAAGGAAGTTTATAGCTTCCTTGATGGATTTTCAGGTTACAATCAAGTAGCCATTGCCCCAGAAGATCAACACAAAACAGCTTTTGCTACAGAGTGGGGAATCTTTGCATTTCGGGTGATGCCGTTTGGGCTCACCAATGCACCTGCAACATTCCAAAGGCTCATGTGTCATGTCTTCAAAGAGTTCTTGCGAAAGAGCTTAGAAGTGTATGTGGATGATTTATGTGCTCATTCCCAAGAAAGAAGGGTTCACATCCCTGAACTCAGACAAATCTTCAACAAGTGTAGAGAATATCGAGTGTGTCTGAACCCAGAAAAGTGTGTGTTCATGGTGCGTCAAGGTAAAATCCTCGGTCATATTGTTTCTAAGAATGGAATCTCAACGGATGAAGATAAGGTACGAGCCATAGCGGAGCTACCAAGGCCAAGGAATGTTAAAGAGGTACAAGCCTTTATGGGTCATTGTGGATATTACCGTAGGTTTATCCACATGTACGCGATCATAGCTAGACCCCTTTATGCCTTGTTGTCTAATTTTGAGTGGAACGACGAATGCGAGAATTCTTTCAATGAACTGAAGAAACGTTTGTGCACAGCACCAATACTGACCACTCCTGATTGGAATAAACCATTCCATGTCCATGTGGATGCATCCAATCATGCCATAGGATGTGTGCTGGCACAACCCACAGGTGAAGGGAATTTAGATTTGCCCATAGCATATGCTAGTAGACAACTAAACCCAGCCGAAAGAAATTATACCACAACCGAGCGAGAAGGGTTAGGCATGGTATATGCTGTAAAGAAGTTTAGACACTATTTATTGGCCAACAAGTTCAAGTTCTTCACTGATCATCAAGCTTTGTTATATTTGGTCAATAAACCTTGCAATACTGGACGCTTAGTAAGATGGTTCCTCTTACTAATGGAGTATGACTTTGAAGTTGTTGTCAGGAAAGGTAGAACCCACCTTCGGGCAGATCACCTTTCTCGCATTACTTCAGGAGAGTCACCACAAGGAGTGTCTGATGAACTACCTGATGCTTATCTGTTCAATTTGGAAGTTGTTCCTAAATGGGCAAATAAGTTGGTACCAGTCCTAACCTTCGGCCCTGCAAATAAGAATGTGAAAACATCACAAGAAGAAATTGTAAAATCACAAAAATATCACATATTGGCAGGAAGCATGTACAAACAAGATACTGAGGGTGTATTAGCTTGTTGTGTCGAGGATGATGAACATAGTAGTTGGTTGCAGCAAGCTCATGAGGGATTGCTAGGAAATCACTATTCTAAACAACGAACATTGCAGAATTTGAAACGTTTAGGAGTGTATTGGCCTAGCATGGACAAAGAAATACATGAGTGGATCAAGAATTGTCCAATGTGTAGAGAGAAACCACCAGTGGAGCATGCGACCCTTTATCAAGTATCATTAATTCCAGATTGGAGTACTCCATTGGTAGAGTTTATGAGATCGGGAAGATTACCCAAAGAGGCCAGTCTAGCAAGAAGACGAAATATGGAGCAAGAGGCTCAAGGCTATGCCTTAGTAGGAGAAAACTTATACCGAAGAGGTAAAGATGGTTACTTAAGACTGTGCGTTCATGAATCAGACTATTTAAGGGTCTTAGAGACTGCACACAGTGGTGTTGCAGGTGGACATTTTGGCCCTGACCGAGTGATTAAAACCATTCTATTCTCAGGACTTTGGTGGCCCACTCTTCATATGGATGCACATACCTATGTGAAGAAATGTGACACTTGCCAACGTGCACAATATCCAGTGAGAAAAGACGAGATGCCCTTGAGGCCAATGATGGGAGGACGTGCATTTTCGAAGTGGGGCATAGACTTCATAGGTCCTATTAACCCCCCAGCTAGAAATTCCCATGCAGAGTACATCATTGTAGCCACAGATTACCTTACAAAGTGGGTAGAAGTCAAAGCCACAACAAAGAATGATGCTCAGACTACGGCTAAGTTCTTATTCGAGAATGTGTTCACGAGATATGGACTACCATTAGAGTTGGTGAGCGATAGAGGCACACACTTCTTGAATGAAGTCATTGAAAATCTTCTCCAAGAATTCTTGGTGGTACATAAGAAATCCGCCCCCTATCATCCACAAGCCAACGGACAAGCCGAGAGTACCAATAAGATCCTCTGTAACGTATTGACAAAATTGGTAAATAATAAACGCTCTGATTGGGACAAACAACTTCATCATGCTGTTTGGGCTTATCGAGTTGCCTACAAAACGGTACTCAACGCCACCCCATTTCAGATGGTCTTCGGACAGAACGCTGTGCTACCATTAGATTTCTTAATCCCTGCCTTAAAAGTAGCACAAGAGTATGAGTGGAATGGGCATGAATTGTCCTCTAGGATCTTTGATCTCGAACGCTTGGGTGAAACGAGGCTACGAGCGGCAGCAGGCATCTACGCTGCAAAGAAGAGGCAAAAGGCATACTTTGATGCACACATCAAGGATAAGGGATTGAAAGGGGGAGATCTAGTGTTGGTATACACACTAAAACAACATGCCCGTAAGTTGGAAAAAAGAGGTTATGGACCCATGATCATTAATAGAATTTCCACTAGTGGTGCAGTTCAGTTGGCCACTCTAGAAGGAGATATCTTGCCAAACTATATTAGTGGCTGTAGAGTCAAGCTATATCAAGAACCTCTTACTGAGGATATGCTAATGAGACTCAACACTGCGAAGAAGCGAAGAGAAGAAGAGTTAAGAGTGAGAGAAGAAGCACAAGAAGAGGCCAGAGAGCGTATTAGGCAAAATAAGTTAAGGCGATTAGGCCTAGATGTCAACTCAAAAGCCCCAAAATATCACATGGATATGTGTCAAAAGTCAGGCATTGCGACTTCTCAGGTCATTGACCGAAGACCCTTTGTGACCATAGAGATAGGACAAGGGAAGGGTGCAAGGACGGTGAAAGCATTGATTGACTCAGGTGCAGCAAGTAGTGCAGTTAAACTTTCCTACTGCCAAGACTTGGGGTTGAACATCAATCCCATAGAAGCTTATCTCATAGGATTGGGAGGTGTGGAAACCCCTTGTTTGGGCGAGGTGGAACTTCCCATCTACCTTCAAGATGTTCCAATGAAAGTCAAAGCGCTAGTATGTCAAGATGAGAACCTTACAGAACCACTTGTCTTGGGTCAAGATTGGATCTATGACCATGCAGTTAACTTAAACCTAAGAAGTCAAATTCTTCAAGTTTGGGTACATGAACAATGCATTACATTAGAATTAGAGAACTGCATGCTCCTAGATCATGGCACCACACACTCTCTTAGTTCTTCCAAGACTAATCATATGAAAGAAGATGTTGTATGTGTCCAAAGCTCTATGATGCAGAAGGAGTCAATCGTGGAAGACCAGGTTCGAAGGCGGGTGGATCTTTCTTCTTCTCCAAAGACTCAAGTAGCCACAGTAGTGAGCCCACCACACAAGCAAACACAACCGTTCACGACAACTGCTACATCAAATAGAAAGACACCATTCGATAAAAAAGCGGTTCCGGGCATGAAGCAGATCTGGGTACGCAAAGGAGAGCAACCACCAGCCTTACCCCCACAAATCCCATCCATGCACACTAACCAAGCCAGAAGACGAAGGAAGCAGCTCAGACAAGCTCCGTCACAAGATATCCAACGAGTTTGGGTGCCTAAGAAGTTAGCTGCAGCTCAACAAGGGCAATTACAGATGTGGGTACCTAAGAAGATCCTACACCCACAACAACCTTTGTTCTCCCACATGCAAAAGGTTTCAACAAAGAGGCCAAAAAGAGAAAAGGGTAAGAACCACGTACAGAGACCAAAGGAAGATCAAATCAGCTCTTCAACATTAGTAGGAAGACATGCAAAAAGGATATGGGTTTGGAAGCCAAAAGTGCAAGTAGCCTCCACCGAACCAAAGCATCAACCACACTGGATACCACAGTTCAGAAAGCATCCAAAGAGAAAGACGCCTGAAGTGACCTCTACAGTGCCAAATGATGTTCTAAAATGGACTCCAATAAGGAGGATTACATCAGTTCGCGACTCAATAGATACCTCCACTAAGGCCGGCATCAACCTCCACAAATAACATCGAAAGCCTCGAACGAGCAACAACCATGTGCTCCTTGCACAACCCTGTCTTTTGCACCATTTAGGTCATGCATTTCCAAAGTATGCATTAATATAGGGCCACATTACACGGCCGTGCATAGACACACTTGAGAATCCCATGCACAAGAGCACAGTGACATATGTCGAACAATTCTATTGATACTAACTTTTGTGTTCTTGTTTTGTGATATCCTGTTCCTCAAAAAAAAAAAAAAAAAAAAAAAAAAAAAAAGAGAGAGAAGTGGGAGAGAGCTTGTTCCCAGTGTGTCTCGGCCAGCAGTGAGATTATTGCTGCCTTATCTGGTAGAGGACAAGCATTTGGCATGAACATGGCATCTACAGCTATGATTTTCTCTTACCATGGTAGGAATGAAGAGTTTGAAGGTCCGCAACTTGCGTGATGCTTAACTACTTCATGTACCAGAGCATCCAAGGAGATATCTGCAAAAGGTAGTTCTAGAGGAGAAGACTCCTGCATATAGTGAGCTAAAGAGTATATGTGAAACACAGCTTGGTGTAGTTATCCGATGTTGCTTGCCAAGGAATATAAAGCAATTCAATTCTCAGTATTTCCTGAACCAGTATGGAACAGTAGCACTGGTGAATGGTCTATGTCAATCAGCATGGTAATCTCTTAGAAACCGGCACGTGTCCAATATTCCTCTGAGTGTCAATATAGGGAAGTGAACGTGCATGAGCCCAAGCTCAGAAATGCACATTGTTAGTGACAAATGTTGCTTTGAAAAGAGGAGAGGGGATCCACCACTCAAAAGATCTCATCAGTGGACAATCAACATGGACATTCATCAACAAGGTTCCATCCCAAAGGCCGAGTGTACCACACGAAGAGGCAAACATCCATCAACCTTCGCCATGGTAAGTATCTTTACTCTGGAAACACCATAACCATGATAGTTTAGGAAACCTCTTCGTCAGCATACCCTTGAGCACTTAGCTCAAGACCCGCAATTTTTGCACCATACTTCTTCCAATGCATTTTCCAAGTAAGCATGCGTAGGGCTACATTACAAGGCCGTGCACAAGGCACATACTTTTTTCAACCCATGCACGAACACACTTACCCATCACTCAATATGGGTTATGAGTACTTGGCTTGACTACTATGAAGATCAACTTTGGAAGATCTAGAAAACATCAACGGAGACTCACAACGACACAGTCATGCTGGAATACAAGGCAGAAGCACATACCAAGAGACTACAACCTGCAAAGACTCACAGTGATAGATGAAGAACGTCGGACGACTTGTGTTCATACAGAAGGGACACTCCCTCTCAAGGCACTACTTGGAACAATCACTACAACAAGGGTCTGTCAGGGACGACAGACTCGAGAGGGGGGGGAGTGTTGAAGCTCAAGGTCAAGGACAAAGCATGGAAGCACATCAAAGAAGTGGACATAGAAGAAGAGAGAGCAAGTAGGGAGCTCCAAAAAGTGTATGTCAAATTTTCAGAAGAATCCCCTACAAAAATAGTGATTTTCATCACTAGAAACCATTGTAAATACCATTATCTATTTTTAGTAACTCCATTTTGTTCAAGCCGAGGAGTCCTTGAGCTTGAGGAGTATTAGAAGTACCATCGTACCAATTTTCATAATTTTTAGACTTCGTTTGAGCCCTCAAATAAGCCCTGGAACCTAATTTTTAACTAGGCCGGACACTAGGTCTGGACAGGGCCAAAACTAGTCAAAAAACTATAAAAAGAGCTAGAGAGCTCATTTTTGGGGTTAGCTTGTTAGAGAATAGAACTTTTGTAAGAGAACTCTTTTGCAATCTAAGCTTTCCATTGTTCCTCTCTTTGATCTTACTTTGTGCGCGTGTGTGTGTATGTGTGTGCATGTTTGTGTGCTTTCACTCACGCACTTGTGCTTTCACTTGCTCGTGGTCTTCATACCGGTCCTCACGTCTCCGCGGATTGACAAGTAAAGGAGGTGGTGCTTACGCTTGAGCTACAGCGACTCTGGAATAAAACTATCAAGAGATGCCATAGGGACGATGCTCGAGGTTGAGGGCAATAACTAAGAAATGAAGGATGGATTGCTCTGGTTCCGAGTGATAACGAATGGCATATTCAGAGTTGTGCTGATGAAACAACTGGTCCATGGAGGCATGAGAAATGGAGGGTACTGACGTCGAACTGTCAATGGGTAGGAAAAATCACTGACCCACTTTGGTAGGTGTCATGCAGAGCTCCTTTCCACTAAGCAAAACTATCCAAGATGCAATGCATGCAGGCTCTACAACAATAGCATGGATAATGCTCTCAACAGCAGGCTACACCATAGCGACATCCCACTGTAAGAGGCAGAAATGGCCTAGATGGTGAGGGTTTAGGAACACATTTATCTCATTTGATAAGATTACTGACAGTGGTTCAAAGGGTGCTAAAGTTTCCATAGCTAAGCACAATGTACGCAACAAGCACAAGCATCAAATACAATGCAATCACAATCACACATAGAAAGCGATAATTGTGGATGGTGAGGTAGGGAGATTTTTAAACAAGAGAGAAGCGTGTCGACATGATTGAGGAGCGAGATGGATGAAATGATGAATGCAAGTCGAGGGAGATTATGCCATAGCTATCATGCAAATCATGCAAGAATGAATGGTGAACAAATGATTGAACACGTGGAGGGCAACCCAAAAGGATAGAGTTTTGACCCATTGATTGGATTTTTAATCACTACTCTAGCAAGTGTCCGCAACCTGAAAGTTACTAGACCCACCCGTGTCAAAATCTGGTAAGGACCGAACCACTAGACTTTAAACTTTCGTGTGGCCTGATCTAACTTTGAGTTGAAGCAACATCAGTTGGCCTACTTCTAAGACTAGAATCCATAAAAAGTGATCATGAGTCTGTGCTTGTCATAGCTCGACTTCTTGCATGAGCAAGAAGCCTTCAAACCAGTGCTCATCGAGAGCACATAAATCATCAATTCGAGCATACAATGAATCAACTGGTAATAGTTTGTGTTCAATGGCTACACGCAAGCTTGGGATGATTACCTCTATAGGGGTAATTGCTTCAATACCATATGATAGTTTAAAAGGAGTATAACCCATATTAACTTTATAAGTATTTCTTTATGCCTAGAGTATCGTAGGCAAAAGCTGGTCCCATCGATAAGGACAATCAACAATTAACTTCTTGAGCAGGGTGAGAAATTTTTTGTTTGTACTTTCAATAAGGCCATTTGCTCACGGGCAATACACAGTATTGAACTTGGGGGATAATGTTGAAGGAGTGGGTAAGAACCTGAATTAATTCATTGGCAAAATGGGTTCCTCTATCCGACACAATTTTGAGAGGGAGGCCAAAGCGCGAAAAGAGATCATATGTTAAGAACTTGGCAACCACTATAACAGTGGCTGATTGGACTGCTCAGGGGTCAACCTAGTGAGTGGGATAATTGGTGCAAGTCAAAATGTATCGATTGGCAGTAAGGGTAGTCGATAGAGTAATCAGACCAATGAAATCCAATCTCGACTTCTTGAAAGGTTCCAAAGGGAGAATGGGTTGCAAAGGAAAACAATGCCACATCAACAATTGGCCACTGCATTGGAAGGGATCGCACTGTGAGCATAAGCATGCATGTTGCATTGCATTGTCGACCACCACAGTCCACTTTGTAGAATGTTCTTGTGCAGGAACTCAATCGATAAATGACCACCAATAGGCACAAAGCGGGCCAATGCCAATATCAAAGGCACCTCATGAATAGGGACACACCAGAACCAAGATCTTGATGGATCAACATGGTACAATTGTCCCACAATGACACAAAAATGTCGGCTATACATGGCAAGCTTCTATCGAGTAGCTGTAGATAGGGAGTTGGGGGGGCAACCAGAAGTTAAAAAGGCCATACAAATGTCATAGTACGAGTTTTCTAGATTCCAAGGAACCAATCAAGAACTAGGTTCAACCCTATAAATAGCAAGAGATGAATCATCCACTCCCATTGGGGCTTCACCGGAATCTAATCGAGAAAAGAAATCAGCAATCACATGGGATGAATCGAGGTGATGAATCACCTCATAATTAAACTCTTGGAGGAGCAGAACCCAATGAGCAAGTCATCTGCACAAATTCTATTTTTGGACCAAGTAGGTTAAGCTAGAGTGGTCCGCAAAATATAAATTTGCGACGTAGAAGGTAAATAAAAAATTTCTTGATAGAATAGATAAGACCCAAACATTCACGTTCAATGAAGGAATAATTATGTTTGGCAAGGGCTAAATGGTGGTTAGCATAGTAAATGGGATGGTACCATTTTTCCTAGAGTTGCATCAATACACTCCCAAAGGCAATATCCAAGACATCCATAAATACGTGAAAAGGCAAATCCCAATTCAGATCCTGCAAGATAGGAGCCTATGTAAGAAGCTACTTAAGTCGTAGAAAACTCTCTTGACATTCTGCAATCCAATGAAAATCACGAGGGGCAACTATCGTTAATCGGGTGAGGGGAAATGTTAAATGGACTAAACAACAGAGATGGTGACTATGCCAATGGGCTTGGCCAAGAAATCACAAAACATCCTTGGGCGATTTTGGTGGCGAGACTTGCAGAATGACCTACACCTTATTTGGGTCAGCCTGAATCCCTCGACGAGAAATAATGTGGCCCAATAACTTGCCAAAAGTTATAGCAAAAATGGATTTGTTTGGATTAAGGCACAATCTATAATCTCTACACTTTAGAAAGCAAAGGAAAAGGTGTTGTGGATGTGCAATTATAGCATCTGAGATTGATAAACCATCAAGATATACCCTCATGAAACTGGTAAGATAAGGAGAGAAAATCTCCTACATACATCGCTAGAAAGTATTGGGGGAATTTGAGAGCCCAAACCACATAATTATGCTTACCTAGAATCCCCAATTTGTAATAAAGGCTATTTTAGGTATGTCCTCCTCAGTCATACGGACTTGGTTATATTCGTTGTACCCATCTAAAAAGGAATACATCTCATATCCTACAACTTCATCTAGCATATTGTCCAGAAATGACAAAGGAAAGGGAACAAGGATGTGACAATGTTTAGTTTTGATAGTCGACATAAATTTAGAGTTTCTTATTTTTCATAGGGATGATAAGGATAAGGGAGATCCATTCTACATGTTTGATGGGAACTATAAACCTAACTCGTAATAAACGATCCAATTCATCTTTTACTTGTTTAGCATAATGGGGGTTCATTCTATAGCTTTGCCGCTTAGTTGGATAAACATTCTACTTCAGGCCCACTCGATGTTGGTGTATTATGGGGTCTAAACCCTTCATGTCCTTATAATCCCATGCAAACACATCAACAAAATCATTCAACAATGCGAGTAGATCCTATTTAAAAGATTCCTCCACTCTTGCTTTAATCTTTATAGGCTGTGGGTTTAAGTCATCACCTAGGTTACATGTAATTAATTGATCCTTTGCGACATAAGTTTGCTACCCAAAGGTACTAACCATCCCATTACAAAGATTCTTCTATAAGTCTACTAGGTCCAATATATCATCCGGGGAAATTTTGGTCTCAATCGAGGTAGGTTGAACAACACAAGACACTGGAGACTAGTGGTCTAGTATGTGTTGTAAGTCCATTGTTCCTAAGGAGAGAAAATCCTCATTGGCTGAAAGGAATGCAGTTCCTCATCATTCAAAAGACCATCCAACATATGGACCGGTTTAACCACATAAGGCCTAGCATGTATCTCACAAGGTTTAATATCATCAAATGTACTTATAGTGGTTACATTTAAAGATCAGTTCATGTGATGACCAATCTTGCAAGACTTTGGCCTACTTTAGCCAAGGATGGCCATATACTCAAATGGGTCTTGAACAACAAAATTCATGGAAAAGATCACACCCTAGAATGTAATGGGAATATTCTAGACTAACCCCATTGGATGGACCCTAGACTGGCTAACAATACAAAGAAAGAACTTTACTGGTTCAATTCCATTCCAACCAAGTTACTTACATAGAGCTCTAGTGGCAACATTTATACCAGAGCCACCATCTATGAGGAATTGTGTAATTTCATGATTCTTATACCAAATTGTAATCAAGGGAATCACATGATCGATGGTTGTATCTAGTTCTAGGTGTATGGTAGTTGTAGCTGGTGGTGCGATCTGATCTAGATTAACCTACTATTGAAAGTGTTCCAGATTCTCAGGACAAGAGTCAGTAATTGTCCTAAAGGCAAGGTGATCAGTGCTTTAGAAAAAAAGTCCCGTGCTTTGCTAGGAGACGAATCTTTGATAGTCTGTCAATTGGTTCAAGTGGTTCAACGATTGAAGATTTTGGCATAGTTGATATGGGAGGTTCAACTTTTTGAGTAGTGATCGATACAGGATCAAGGAAGACTATAGCTTTAGCTTGGGCCCATTTTTCTACATTGGATAACATCCGTTGCTGCTCCTTAAAACTTGGTCAAATGCTTTGATAGCTGGTTGGAAGGCTTTTCTTGATCGTGTCCAATAGTAGAAGCTTGTGCTTTGGTAGGAAACTATCTTCTTTGTCCACCTTGTTGTCTACCTTGTTTTCCACCTTGTAAATCTTCCATTTCTTTAGGAGTGATCAAAGGATATGTTCAAACACAAGGTGTGGACTATGATGAAACTTATACTCGAGTGGCTAAAATTTCTACAATTAGAACATTGATAGCTATCGTAGAGCTTGCAAAGGATGGAAGTTATCACAATTGGATTAAAAAATGTTTTTTAAATGGATAAATTGTAGATGAAGTATACATGGAGCAAGCAGGGGTTTCATAGATCCAAATGGACTAGATTGTGTGGGTAAGATCAAAAGAGATTTGTATGGTTTGAAGCAAGCCCCAAGGGCTTGGAACTATAGAAATGTGAAGTTCTTACATGAACTTGGATATGAGCCTTCAAAGGTAGATAGTAGCTTGCTAGTGAAAGCAAGTGATGATGGTTACATATACATTTGTATCTATGTTGATGACATTATACTTACAGGAATAGATACTCAAGGAATCAAAAAAATCAAGAAACAAATGGGAAAAGAATTCAAGATAAGTGACTTTGTAGACTTATGTTACTTCCTAGGCATGGAGACAATCTACACTCAACATTGTTGGTACATTTAGGAAACTTAAGTGCATTGCTAAAGTCTTGGGACTACACATCCATTTTATCTCTTCTCAAGAAGGAACTATATGTGAACCTATGCTTTCATTCTTAGCATAGTTACTGTGGATAATTGTAAAAGCAAAAGAAATAAGGAATTTCATGAAGTTAGGGAGCTGAACCCATGACTCATGTGGTAGGAAGAATAAATTCAAATCATCCCTAAAGGTTAGGATCAACTTTTAGGTGAGGGAAAATTCAAATTCAAACTCAAATTATGAGTATAAAAAGACATGCTTTTAGTCATGGGCTAAGTGAGCCATTCAGAGAGACTTTGAGCTACATGAGTGTGCAGACATTGAGCTCACTCATGCATGAGTAGTCCAATACACTTACCTTGTATCATATGTTCATTAGCATATACATTTTGATACATTTCTTCAAGTATATCTCTCTCTACTGTTCTTTGTTGCATCTTCATCATTACAATGATCTTGTGGAATCGATTTCTCTACTTGTAACCACTCATTTTCCATACTTTAACTTGGGTTAGTTAGGGTATAGTGTCTCTACTTGTATATCCAGTTTCATCACATTTGGTTTAGAGGATCTTGAGATATGAGTCATAGAAGGTGACTATGTCTGCACATCTTCTAGATCCTAAAATGTCGGGATGACCCCTTTGACTCGTTAGATTCATTTCTCAGTGTATGGTGTGGCTAAATTGATAAAAAAACTTTCTTTAGTTAGCTATGCACTCTAATTAGATGTGTGCAAAATCACTCTAGTCAACTCATACCAGGTTGTGATCTCTGAGCAACTTATTGAGCACTTCTATTCCCAAAAATAGAAGGTTTCTTTACATTTCTAGTACATGCGAGTTATGTGTTTTGATGAAAACTTTTGGAAATGATGTTCCAAAGCATGAGATGGTTCCAAATGCATTAATGTGAAGCTAATAGATTCTATTAAGCATCTATGAAGTTAACTTGGTAGGTGTAGACCAAGATTTGTGCAATACCAAACCATCTCTGAAGCATACTCATCCATCTCCTCATAGTGGTATCAGAGCAACAACAAATCAACATGGGAGATGGATTTCTTTCATCCATAGATAAATTGGATCAAGGTAACTACTCAGCTTGATCACTTAGAATGAAATCTTATCTTCAAGGGAGAAACCTCTATGGTTACATATCTAGAGATGAGATGATGACAATCCTCAGAAGAAAAGGACAACCAACTCAAGAAGAACAAGAGAGAGGTTAACCACATATATTCTTAGCTCAATCTTTCTACATAGACTTAGGCTATTCAAATCATGTAGCAAAGAATGTAGCTCTACTCTCAGACTTAGAGGAACCAAGGAATAAACATGAAGTCCAAAGATGAGATGAAACAAGGCATCCACTGGAGAAGATAGGCAATGTGAAGACTTTACATGGTAACATGAACCTATTGAGCAAGGTATTGTATGTTCCAACCATCACCAAAAAACTCATAAGTGTGGGATTGAAGGTCAGTTTCACAAAAAATGGAGCATTTGTTGAGGATCACATCAAGGATTCAGGAGGATAGTAAGAGGAGAAAAGTAAGGTAGATTATTTACTTTTGAGCTCCAAGATACTAGGAACATTGCATTGTTCAATTATGATAGTCAAACCTTATCAAAATTGGAAATTTGGCACAAGAGCTTAGCTCATATAGGTGAAAGGTCTCTAAAGAAAATTAGTAGGGATCAAAGTGTGCTTGGTCTATCAAACATCTCCAAACAACACATGATTTACAAATGTACTACTTATCAATTTGGCAAGTCTCATAGGCAACCATTTAGAAAGAAGTGATACATTCATGGAGACCTATTGGAGATAGTCCATACAAACGTATGAGGCCCAAGCAAGGAGCCTTCAATCTCTAGATATAGGTATTATGTGTCATTTATTGATGATTGTAGCAGATGGACAATACTATATTTTTTGAAGCATAAAGATGAAGTGTTCTCTTGTTTCAAGAAATATCTAGCACTTGTAGAAAACCAAACAAGTAATACTTTGAAGAGACTAAGGTCAGATGGAGGGGGAGCATATTTCTCCCATGAATTTGATTCTTATCTCCAAGATAGAGGAATCAAAAGAGAGATTACAACTAGGTATACCGTAGAGCAAAATGGAGTGATAGGGAGAAGATATAGAACCATAGTGGAGGCTACAAGATCAATGGTATATGAGAATAAGTTGCCCAATTACCAATGGGTAGAGGCTCTATCCACATCCACCTATTTGATCAATAGACTCCAATCAAAAGCATTAGATGGGATAACAACTTATGAAGCATGGAATGGAAGAAGACCTAGCCTTGATCATTGCAAGATCTTTGGGTGCATAGCATATGCACACATGCCTTCACAAATGAGAGGCAAATTGGATCCAAAGGTAGAGAAATGCATATTCATTGGCTATGAACTTAATCAGAAAGGTTATAGGCTATATAATCCAAGCAATAAAGGTTTCATTGTAAGTAGAGATGTTGTTTTTTATGAAAACAAATCTTAGTTTGAGGATGATTGTGGGAAAAGCAAACTTCCCTATGACCTAGAGGAAGACTTGCCAACATTGTCAAAGAGGAATGAGCATACACATGAATAATCAAGTGATTCTGAAGAAGACCAGAATACCCCAAGAAGGGAAATCAACTCTTGGAACTCCAAAGGCAAAGACAAAGTGCAGGAGATGAGATATATGGCAAAATCATCTCAAGAAACTATAAGGAGGTCTAATAGAGAGAAAAGGAAGCTAAAAAGGTATGGTTATGATGCTTCTTTAGTCACTAACCATTCAATATACATAGCACAAGACTCAAACTCTGAAGAACCATCAACATATGAAGAGGCCAAGAAGAAACTAGAATGGAGAGATGACATGGAAGAAGAGATAGATGATCTACAAGAAAACTAGACTTGGGGATTGGTTCCCAAGAAACCATCTATGAAGGTCATTGGCTCAAGGTGGATTTACAAGGTACAAAAGAATTCTGATGGCTCAATTCATAGGTACAAAGCAAGGATTGTAGCAAAAGGTATTGATTATGAAGAGACATTCTCACCTATGGCAAAAATGCCCACAATTGGAGTACTCATGAGTGTTGTATCTTCCAAGAATTCGAAGATACATCAAATGGATGTTAAAAATGCTTTTCTAAATGGTTGGATTTTAGAGGAGGTATACATGGCTCAACCTCTTGGTTTTGAAGATCAATCACATCCAGAATATGTATGCATGTTAAGGAAAGCTTTGTATGGCTTGAAGCAAGCTCCTAGAACTTAGAACCATAGACTTGTCACTTACTTGCAGGATAAAGGTTTTATGGTAAGAAAGGCAGATCCTTCCCTCTTCATTAAGAGGAACCACTTAGAGGTCATATAAGATTTTGTATATGTGAATGATATAATCATTGTTGATGCAAATAACAAGCCTAAGTGCTTGACTATTATCTCAAGACTACACCTTGGTTTATATATCTCACATAGAGGATCACATATGAACACCTACTTATACATTTAGTTGTATTCACCATGGATAAAATATGAAAGTAAAGAGAGAATAGAATCTCATGAAGAAAGGGAGCTGGACCCACGACTCATGTGGTAGGAAGAATCATTTTCAATCACCCCTAAAGTGTAGGAACACTTTTAGGTGAGGGAGATTCAAAATTTAAACTCAAGAAGTGAGTATAAATAGAGGTGATCTATTAGTAGGGCAACTGTGCCATTTATGAGAAGCTTGATGCTACATCTTTGAGCATACATTGGGATCAACTTATGTATAAGTAGTCCACTACACTTCCCATGTATCATATGTGGAATATCATATACTAATTGATACATTTGTTCAAGGTCATTTGTGGCTACTGTTCTTTGTTGCATCTTCATCATTTCAATGATTTTGTATAGGTGCTTTCTCTGTGTGTACTCAACCATTTGATGCACTTTAACTTCGCATGGTTAGAGTGACATGTTTAATATTGATGCATCAAGTTTCATTACTTTTGATTTAGCTCATTTCTACACATCATCTTCTTCTTCTTGAAATGTTAGGATGACCCCCTTGAGTTGCTAAACTCATTTTGAAGTATATAGTGCCTCTAAATTCATGAAATAATTTTTTTTAGTTAGCTACACACTTGAATTAGAGGTGTGCAAAAGCTGTCTAGTCAATTCATACCAGGTTGTGAGCTCTGAGTAAAATAGTGAGTACCTACATTCCCAAAATAGAAGGTTTCTTCACATTTCTAATACATGCAAGTTATCTATTTTGGCACAGACTTTTGGGAACGATGTTCCAAAGTACATAGTGGTTATAAATGCATTATTGAGAAGCCAAAGGAGTCTACTAAGCATCTGTTGCAGAGCAAAGAGAGCACAAGGCAGAGAAAAAGAAGGGCCCCAAAATTTTTCCGATTTGGACACCTTATTTTTGTATCATAATCACTCTGTAATATATTTTCTGCTGTAAATGCAATAGAGGAGTCCCCTAGGTGCACCCCCACAGAAGATTAGTAGTTTACCCGTGTAAATTAGTAGGAAATTAGCCTTTTAGTGAATAAAGTGTCGGTCTCTTGTGTGAAAGGACCATTTTTAGGGCACATGTATATAAGTCAATTTGTGACTCTTTGTAGAGACTTTTTGCCATTGTGAGAATCAAGAGCACAGAATTTCGAATTTGTGTCCTCTCCTCTTGTATCATCTTCTTTGTGAGCTTGTATGCAGGTGTGTTGCTTGGAAAGAGTGTTAGGAAGTGTCGTCTATCCATGAAAGCGTTTGTTTGCTGTGGTTAAGGTGTGTGTGAAGTGTAGGAAGTGCTGAAGTGTAGGAAGGTCATTCCTGCGACTCAATATTTTGCTCATAACTTGAAGTAGAAGCATCAAGATTGAGTGAAAATACCAGCATTGGATGCGTCTGCTTGAGAGCTTCGAAACGCATATGCTATTTGCTATATTCCAAGTTGGGAGATGAGAGAAAAGCTCAATTTACTGTTGGCCGCTGTTCCAAGTATCGCAACACCATGACTGACAGATGAAGCTTGTGATTAGTCTTTGCCTTGTTTGCACTCTTTGAGTAACTCATTTGCATTGATCGTCATTTGAATGCATGTCTTCATACACTCGGCTAGGTTTTGATACTTATCGGATTGATAATTAAACCGTGAATCCCCACTATATGCACTTGAGGGGGATTGAGGTATAGTCTCTTTCTCCACAAGTCCCTAAGTTGGTTCTTAGGTACACACATTTTTTGGTGCCGGGGAGCGTCAAATCAAACCGAGGCATTCGTGTGATGGTAAGTAGCTTTTTGCATTGAAGCGAGAGGAGGAGTAGTGATTTTGTCTTCTTTGGTAAGTCACATTCATCCGCACTTACTACTTCTCACTCTTGAAGTGTGTGTAGTGAGTTATTAGTCTAGGAAAGTGAGTGGAGTGAGTAGAGTAGGAGGAGTAAGGGAGTAGGTTAAGTAATTAGAGTAGCTTTCAGTCTTTGTCTTGTTGTTCTTTTTTCAGTGAGTAGGAAAATTCAAAAGTATAAAAGCCAAAAAATGTCATTTTGTAAGTCACTTGTCTCTTGAACAAGTATCATGAGAGGTGGTTGTCGAGTATCGTGAGCGAATTCCGAGCTGTTTGAGCTGCGTAGAGCAAGTCAGTGTGGTTAAAGGGTTGAGGGAGAGTACCTAAGGTAAGCACATATATCATTCTCTCATCCTTATCACATAAATTAAGCATTTCAGAAAAAACGATCTGCGTGAAGTATCGTGAAGGCCACACCGGGGTAGAGAAGAAGTATTCTTCTGATTGAGGCTAAGAGGGGAGGGTAAATGTACTCTAAGAACATGTGTATGAACCCAAAATAAAAAATAACACTGGCAAAAAACTAAAAAGTGTCAAGTATCGTGTTCTCCCACGGTCGAGTATCGCGATACCTGACAAGTATCGTGATCTCCTGTGGTTGAGTATTGCGATACTTCCTGAGTATCGCGATACTTCCCGAGTATCACGATACTTCTCAAGTACTGAGTATCGTGTGATCCCTGATCGTGATACTTCCCAAGTATCGAGTATCGTGTGATCCCTGATCGCGATACTTTCTAAGTATCGAGTATCGTGTGATCCCTGATCGCGATACTTCCCAAGTATCGAGTATCGTGTGATCCCTGATCGCGATACCTCACAAGTATCGTGTATCGTGTTTTCTTAAGTATCGTGTATCGAGTATCGTGATTAATCAAGTATCGAATATCGTCTCGCATGAAGTATCGTGTATCGTGTCTGGGAGATATCGTGTATCGTCTGAGTCAAAGGTCGAGTATCGTGAAATTTTTTGGAGGTCAAGTATCGTGACTTGAGGACTCACAGTTAGTCCTGTCCCCACCAATTTTTTTTAGAATTCTGACCCATAGTGAAGAGCTCTAGAAGCCAAAGGTTGGCAAAGGCTGATCAGAGCTTTTAAGTGGATGAACCTGAGATTTGGGAGAACCCTAGGAAGCCGAAGAAGTGTGATCTCTTCTGTAGAAAGTGTAGCCGAACCAAGTAGCCGTTCACATTATTTTGAAACCTCTAGTGAGTTAGAGGAAGAAATTCCTATGGCTTCAGAGGATATGCAAAACACTGTACCAATGATTGGTATGATGTCAATTATTGAGGGAGAATATCAAACATCTTTAGAATATGTGACCACCAATCAACATGAGATACCTATCTACCTAGATGGTCTAAACAGATCAGTGGCCAGACTGAAGAAAGCTTCAGATGCTTACATAGTGCCTAGGCTAGTAGTTAAGTATGCAGGAGGATTGTATATGGATAAAAGGGATATCCAGTATGTTGTTACAGAACATCCTAAAAATATCAATGAACTTGGGGAAGAAAACACTGCTCCAAACCTTAATGAAGACGGAGATGAAGAGCAAGTGACCACACCTAGAGGGAGATCTACTATTGTTGGGGTTTGGAGAGGAGACCTAGTTCCTCAAGATGACTCCTTGATGGATGTGTACTTGATCAATGGAATCATATAGCTGAATTCAAGCAAGTAATCAGAGCCGAACAAGTAGAAGATTTTTTGATCCAATATGAGTCTTTTGGTCTAACTTTGACAGACACAGCTTTAGCTTGGTTCCAGCCATTAGATCCCAACAATTTTCAAAATATGGAACAAGTCTATCAAGAAATGATTGAGGAATTCACTAAGTTTAGAATTAAAAACAACTCGTCCTCATTAATCCATAGCTTTAAGCAAGCTCCTATAGAATCAGTGAGATTGGCAGCAAGAAGATTCAAACAGTATGTGGATAGATGCCCTATTGAAGAGAGACCCACTCAAAACAAGATGGTGTCATTGTTCCTGGAAGGATTATTGAACGGATCATTAAGATCTCTGGTGTATGTGAAAAGAGTTCAAACTTTACAAGAATGTATGAAAGAATGTATTGACCTAGAAGACAATCTAGCCGAGGACCTAAAAGTACCTCAAGGTAGCGTGAAAAGTGAAGATTCCGTCAGCAGTACATCAAACCCTAAGAACAATGTAGAGGAAATAGCCGACTTAGTAGCAAAGAAGTTGAACGTTCAAGGACAGAGGAACTACCCCAACAACCCAATGAGACGGCCCATGCTTAGAAGATGTATGCATTGTGGAGGTGATCATCCTTCTCATTTGTGCACTAGGGGAATAGTCCCACCACCTGCCTATGCTTACAATAGACCACCCGTTCCAGGCCCTTTACAATATTGCAACATAGAACAAAAATACACAAATCACAGCTCGGAAAATTGTCCTTACAATAGGCAATCAAAGTCATGAGACCTTATGGATACCCTCAGAGAGAACTAGGAGGAGAAGCCTTCAGATATCCCACATATCAGCAGCAGGCACCTGTACCACGACCATATGCTTATCAAAGTTACAATAAACCACAACCGATGTTAGGACAACAACCACCCCATCCTCAGAATGTTGTCCCAGTGAAAATGGCTCAAGCTGAAGAAAACCTAGAGAGAGCAATAGTCCCAGCCACACCATTGCCTAGTAATGAACCATATGACTCATCTTATGACCATAGTCAAGGAAACTATCCCAGTTATGAGAGCTCTATGATAGAATATGGACAAATGTACGAACCATATGCATATGGCATGGAAGCGCCTGATAGTTCCTACGGATATGAGCAGGACTATGTGTCATTGATGTACACAGCCCCTAGGGCATCCATACCCCCCAACCCATGAATAGACAGCTTGTACCTAGAGGACCATGTTATAGATGCGGAGGTGATCATTATATCAGAGAATGTACATTACCAAACCCACCACCACCACAGTGAGTCTGGGAAGGATAGTGTAGTGATTGTGGTAAAGAACACCTTTTCAGAGATTGCCCCAAGAACCCCAACAAAGTTAAGTCTAATGTGCAGATTAACGTGATAGAAGTGATAGAGTCGTTAGGGAGTGATAAGGAGTACACTGTACCGTTGAAAGCAATAACTAGAGCCAAAGCTAAAGAGACCCCAGACAAAACTAAAGAAAATGATCAAGGTGACAGAGAAAGGAACATACCTACACCTCAAACAGTTGAAGACTCGGAGGAGCCTGAGAAAAGTGTTACAAGTAAACGAACACAGAGATGGAAGAACCGTAGAGATAGGATAAAGGAAAAGAAATTACTACAAAAGAAGGAAAATGAGAAGAGCGAACAAAATCTAAAAGAGAAACAAGAAGAGGAAGAAGAAAATTGGAAAGGAAAGTCAAAAAAAGAAGAGGTAGGATCAGTTTTAGCAGATCCCATGCCTGAAGAATTATCCATGTGGATTCAGGCGTACAAGGCATGAATAAGAGCAGGGCCTACCATCAAACAACATGAAAGAGAATATCCTAGAGGTGAGCTAGAGAAGGAAAGGTTGTAGATATGCAAAAAATTAATTGAAGTGGCTCAACAGACCTTAGAAAAACCTGTCCTTCGACTACCTAGTTCACGAATTCCTGAAAAAGTATTCCAAGAGTGTGTCATCCCTAAGGACCCCGAGAAAACTGAAGCAGGTGGGACACATAATGGGAAGTATTGTGAGGATACAAGGGAAGGCTCCATTGTTCCCGAAGTAGAAGGGGAATGGCCTAAAGACTTGTGGGCAAGAGTCCAAGAAGATCGATGGAAAAAAGTGGAAGGAATAGAACCACCCTTTGAGGAGCTAGAAGCAGAAGGTGAAATTGAAGACTCCATACCTGAACTGAATTCGAAAGAAATAATACCAATTGATCCAAGTAACAGAGAAAATGATAGTGTAAAGGTTTTGCCAAATTACACAGGAGAGTACGAACATAATTCAGAATTTCATACCACATTCCCTCAATGAGAAAAAAAGAACTGAACCCATCTGTCCAAACATCAGATATCATACAACACCTTAGAAAGGTAAAAATCCCTTGCACTCTGACATTGGAAGAACTGTTAAAGGTCAAACCACATTTGAAGGAGAAATTAGCCAGTCAATTGGAGATCAAGGCGGAAGAGAAGGAGATGCCTGATGAAGTGAACACAGTAAAAATCCCTGTCGATAAGGTTGGAGATTTTAGTGAGGGAGATGAAGGAAACACGTGCCTTCCAATTACCTATAGAGGTTACACAACTAAAGCCATCTTAGATTCTGGAGCTGGAGTAGGAATTGCTACTAGAGAAATCTAGGAGAAATGGGGAAAACCAGCTCTAAGACCAACACGCATGAAGATACAAATGGCAGATGGACACATTGAAAGACCCTTGGGATTGTTGGAACGGGTAGCTTTAACCACTTGCGGAGTTGAGTTCGAACACACAACGATTTGTCAATTTGAAAGGCCTAGCAATTATGAAATGATACTTGGAAGACCTTTCATGAGACAACTAAAGGTAGTGCAAGATTGGGGAAAAGACGTTGTATACCTACAGCATGAAGGAACCACCACAAGAATAAATCTCCACACATATACATATCAAGATGTTCCCCCCTTTCAATGGAATCAGATTCATAAGGAGGAAGATAATCAATCGATTCATAGTATAGGTTCAAGTGACCAATCGTGGATGAATGAAGACACTCATCTATGGATATGCCAAACTGCGAAAAAGGAAGAGGATCGGAGGAAAGGATGGCAGCAAAGGCAAGGAGTTGCTAGATCAGTACAAGATCCAGCCTATATGCCTCAAATATTCCTAGATGAAGAATTTGAACCTCATGGTTGGATGGAGATTTTAGCCACTCTCGATGTGTGTGTAAACGAAGAAGTGATAACCATGAATGAATGCATTGATGAGGAAGGATATGACGTTAGTCTATATGTGGTAGTTCTTCAAGAGGCTGAAGAAGGGGAAGTGATAGAAAAGGAATGGAAGGAGGACTATGAGAGCATTGAAATGGAGCAAGAGTGAATGGAAATAAAAAGTGGAAATCTAGAAGTAAGTGCCATAACTAATGAAATAAATCAAGAACCAACACAGGAAGAGGAGCTTGGATTAGAAAAAGCAAAAATTGACGAAGAAAACAAGCCTCAAGACCAATTTGAAGTGCCCGCCCACTTCAAAAAATATGAAGTAGAAGAGAGAAGAATTGCTATTCAAATGCCAAAATGAGAAGCACAGTCAGGAATAGCATATGACAACAAAGAGCAGACCAAGAAAATAGTAGTAACTCTAGAGGAAGGAGAAGAACGATGTACTTTTATAGGACAGGATGTCTCAATGGAGGAAGAACAAGAGTTAATACGACTCATAAGGGAATACAGGGATGTCTTTGCCTGGACATATAAGGATTTGAAAGGAGTAGATCCATCTATATGTGCATATAGAATCCCTATGACATCCGAAGCTAAACCTTCCAAACAAAGACCATACACATATAACAATGTTTACTCAGCAAAGATAAAGGAAGAGATAGATAAGTTGTGAGGGATGCGCATAACTATGTATCAGCCTGCCCAACCTATCAAGAACGGAATCCAGAAGAGAACTCCACTCTATGCTACTCCACTGTAGCACCAAGATGGAGCATGCCTCTGGTGAAGTTCTTAAAGACCGAAGAGTACCCAGAAGGAGCCACTTTAGCAAGAAAACGAGCACTTGTAGAACAAAGCAAGGACTATGCTCTTATAGGAAAACAACTCTTTAAACTAGGAAGAGATAGTCATTTGCGAGTGTGCATTCATGAAGACGAGTATCTTGCTGTTTTAGAGATGGCACATACAGGAGCTGCAGGAGGACATTTCTCTGCAGATAAAACAGCAAAAATGATTCTCTTTGTTGGAATGTGGTAGCCAACTCTACATCAAGATGCAGCAACATATGTGCAAAGATGTGATACATGTCAACGAACAAAATATCCAATTAGAAGAGATGGAATGCCTCTGAAACCCATGATGCATGCAAGAGCTTTCATAAAATGGGGAATAGACTTCATAGGACCTATTAGCCCCCCAGCTAAAGGATCCCACACCGAGTATATAATTGTAGCCACAGACTATTTGACCAAATGGATTGAAGCCAAAGCTACCAAGAAAAACGATGCAAGGACTACGACCAAGTTTCTCTTCGAGAACATTTTCACTAGATTTGGACTACCAATAGAAATTGTAAGTGATAGAGGCACACACTTTGTGAATGAGGTTATAGAAGCCTTACTAAATGAATTCTTGGTAATTCATAAGAAATCAGCCCCTTATCACCCACAAGCCAATGGACAAGCCGAAAGTTCAAATAAAATCTTATGCACAGTTCTCACTAAAATTGTGAACAATGGTAGATCTGATTGGGATAAACAATTACATCACGCTTTATGGGCATTCAGAGTAGCTTATAAGACCCCCATAGGAACTACTCCTTTTAACTTAGTGTATGGACAAAATGCTATTTTGCCAATTGATTTCTTAATACCCACTCTCAGAGTAGCAACAACTTATGAGTGGACGGGACATGAACTCTCAGCTCAATTGGATCAAATAGAGAAGCTACATGAGACTATGTTACAAGCAGTAGCAGGAATTTATGCTGCTAAAAGGCGATAGAAGGCATATTTTGATGCTCATATTAAAGATAAAAATTTGAAGGAAGGAGATTTAGTTTTGGTATATACCCTGAAACAACACGCTAAGAAATTGCAGAAAAGAGGATATGGCCCATTAATCATCAATCACATATCCATGAGCGGAGCCATCAATTTAGCAACTCTAGATGGAGAAGTATTGCCAAACTATATCAGTGGATGTCGAGTGAAAAAATACTTAGAGCCATTAACTGAAGAAATAATGTCACGATTGATAATGAGTAAAAATAGATGCATCGAGGAAGAAAGGATATGAGAAGAAGCCAGACAGGAAGCACTAGAACGAATCAAGAAACGGAAAGAGTGGATGAGAGAGAGAGATGAGAGATATTGCCTAGGAGAGGAACTCATCCCAATGGCTAATTTTAGAGCCACTAAAAACCTAGGTCAACAGAGGACACAACCATATTTGAATTTGGGAGCCAAAAAAACGGAGTACCACTTAGTGGATGCTCTCATTGACAGAGGAGCCGCTATAAGCTGTATCAAGTATTCATTGACACAGAAACTCAAAGAGGAATTACGACCATCTAAGGCATAGCTGATTGGAATAGGAGGAAAGATCACCAAGTGTATAGGAGAGATTATCTTGCCTCTACACTTAGGAAACAACAGAATGGAACAAAAACTCTTAGTATGTCAGGACCAGGACTTATTGGAAGAGCTCGTGTTAGGTCAAGATTGGATATACGAATATGAAGTAACTATTCAATTGGCCTTAGGATACATCTCGGCCAAGATAGGACATCGTGAAGTATTCAACATGCTAGACAAACGACCAATCAAAGCCACAAATATAGAACCGAAAACTCACTCAAATGAACACAGTGATGGATGTATGTTCACTAGCACTATGGAAACCCCTTCATCAAGTACTTCATGTGAGGATACACTGAATTCTGCTTGCACACCATCTTCTAATCTAGCAAGTCACAAGAGTATCATTCTATCTGAAAACAACCTTAGCGAAGAACCACGCACAAGAGAGACTCCTTCTCCAGGTAATCACAAGTCGGCACTTATTAGAACATACCCCATTCCTTACACTCGACAAGCCTAGATAAGGAAGGACCAAATGGCTGCATATCTTCAACAGAAGAACTACTTGCTACAGCAGAAGAACATAGAGAACGAGTATGTAAATCGCTCTAGATATTCAGTTCCACAAAGAATTGCTAAAGTATGGATTCCGAAAAAGGTGATAGCCGCTCAGTCGGCCAGCACACAAATATGGATTCCCAAGTCATGTACTCAAATGAAAATCATCAAAAAGGACGAACCAATGAACAAGGAAAATCAGTATGGTCTAAAGGCAAAACAACAGAAGCTAACCTGCTACAGGATAGAGCAGGAGTCTACATACAATTCACACGTCATTCCAAGATTCAAAAAGCAGACAAAGCAGAAGCACCAAATGAGAAGCACTGCATTCACCAGGAATGTTGGGAACACGATTTCTCCCAATGAAATAAAGCAGATTTGGATGCCAAAAAGCAAGACTAGCTGTAGGCATCAACCAAGTAATTCGAGTTGCACACATGTGGAGTTACCAGAATCCAAAGTATGCATGATAGGGCCACATTACAAGGCCACGCATTCGGCACAATATTCTTCTATTTTAGGATAGTGAAGCACATTTTCCTCTTGGGAAATAGGAGAGCACTTGTACATAATCTAAAGAAAATTACTAAAAAATTTAATAATCGCTTCCGCTATAAACTAACTTTTCTGTTTTTCTTTCAGATAAAAACATAAAAATACCTAAAAATAGGAAAAATCCCAGGTATTACCTTTCTCACACCCACGGGGAAGGGACGACACCATTTACGTGAAGCAATGTCAATCTTATGAAAGGCAAATGAAAGAGGATTTCTGATACCATCTTGCCACTAATTCATACTCTATATTGAGTGCAGATGGCATCTACTAACTTCGAAGCAACACAAGAGGAAGAGGTCCACATTCTTCCTTTGGAATCAATAACGAAAGCAAGAGGCCATTGGTTTCTGGATAACCAACCAGTATCGGGTCTCATTTTCATGGCCACTATCAAAATCATGGACAGGGATCACTACTTCCCTATCATGTCGCAAGATTTCAAGACTATCGTACAACGATTACCGCACATGATAGATGTCTGGACACAAGCAGGAATGGATGCGTTTCTCAGACTACCTATTTATCTACTAGATTTCCAGAGATGTACGCAAGTAATGAATACACTTCAGCCTGCATCGAATAAGATATCAGTCCCAGAGGCACGAGTACTGGATAAAGTTGGTGCCTGGAAGACAATTCAATTTACTCATGAGCTGATTAACAAGGCTTTTGGATGGAATCAAGAGGGAATCACGAATGTCAAAGATGAATGTCATGATCCGAAAAAGCGATCCTTTTTGGAAATCAACAGAACTGATATTGAAGAGGCTGTTCGCTTAGTGCACCAGCACTTTTGTTTTCCAAGTATGCATAGATATACAACACCTCAAAAGATTGTGGTGCAACTACTCTCACATGCTATGAGGCAAGTTGGAAATCAAGTCAACATGACTCCATATGTCCAAGAACGCCTATTTGAAGCAAAGAAGAAGTGGGGTCAGAAAAAATTTCTGAATGGTAGTTTGGCCTTGACCCTACTTATTTATGAGGCACTGGATATGAAGAACTGCTTGCGCTTGATGCCCACCTCAACTGAGATGGCCAAATATGTAAAGTCAGCAATTGTTCCAAAGAAAAAGAAAACCTTCATCGCTGTTGAAGAAGTAGGAACCAGCTCAAAGACACCTATGAGAGGAACAAAGCGCCTTAGGGAGGAAGAAGCCCAGGCTACACCCCAATCAAAGAGGACACACACATTGCCAAAGATTCCTGGGACCCAACAACCAATTACTAAGAGAGATCTCTCTGCAGCCCTGGAAGAAACGCATCAGTATATGCGGGGGCAAGTAAATTTGAATATTCAAGGTCACCATTATAGACATGCAAACCAGGAAAAGAAACAGAAGGATAAAGCAACTCATCAAGTACCTTCCAGATACAAAGAAATAGGGTTGGAGGAATCAAGCTCTAATGAGGAATCAAGCCCTGAGAAGGACACCCTGGATACAGATATACAAACAGAAACACACAATGAAGATTGGACAGAGATCAATCAAGTCGAAGTCACACCTGACAACCAACAGAAACAAGTAAAGAACATAGAAGAATCCACTGGGATAGTGCACGTAATTCAATTGAATGAAACATCAAGGGTCAGCATCAAAGAAGCTCCAATAACTAATACAGATGCCAAACCACCTATCAAAGAGGAAATACAAACTCCTGTGAACCAAGACTCTGGCTTACTATAAAACAAAGAGCCAACTGTGATTGAAGTGCCCGATGATACATTGCAAGGTAAAATTGACCACATGGAGGCTGAGCCAAGAATCCAACTTCATATTAGGCAGCCCCATGATACTACATTACACGTGGCACAAGGGAAAGATGTGACAACAGGAGCAGAACCTAATATTCCTACCACATGGTTAAATGTGGATGTTACTCACTTAAAACGTGTTGTCAAGCAAATGATCCAGACGGCCATGGATACACAACAACAGATGATGGATACAGATGCACATTACGACAAGGCCATGAGGGAAAAGAATCAGTTTCAAATTATGAGTGAACAACTATTTGCACAACTCATCCAGGCCCAGAAAGAAATTGCAACCAAAGAAACGGATGCACGCGGTCAAAACACAATGTGATACATTGACGAACCAGCA
Source organism: Ceratopteris richardii (assembly GCA_020310875.1). NCBI lineage: Eukaryota > Viridiplantae > Streptophyta > Polypodiopsida > Polypodiales > Pteridaceae > Ceratopteris > Ceratopteris richardii. Next base: position 168,172,367 of record CM035413.1, on the reverse strand, counting down.
TCATCAGCTACAAACACAATTGATGGAATTACAAAGACAGCATGAAGCCAGTGAAGCAGATAAGGAGAGGATAAAAGCTAGAAGCAACTTGCTCGAAACACAACTGAAAGTATACATGGAAGAAAACGATAATTTACGAAACCGAAATAAAGAACTGATGAAGTCATTGCTATATGAACAACCTATAGAAAAACAAGAGACAACAGATATTGACCAAAAAGAAGTAAGCGCTCAAATTGAGAAATATGCAGATTTGCTGAAACAAGAGCAAGCATTGAGAGAAGAATGGGAACGTAAGTACACTCAAGAAACATATGAGCTAAAAAAGCAGTTGAATACAACCCATGGAAAACTTGCAGCGAGTTATAGTGAAAATATGGATCATGTAGCAGAGATTGGTAACGAGTTACTAGCTACCAAGGAAGCACTACGGGCAGCAATGCAAGAAGTAAAAGAGAAGACTGAGCGCTTAGCCCAATTAGAGACCAAAGCAAAAGAGAAAGCATCAATCGGGACACCAGTAGAGCCGACAAAAGAAAATCCTACTGACGAGGTAGAGGTACGTCTTCTATCTCCCCTGATTTATAATTCTCCAATAAAAGAGCAGATGGCGGAACCACATGATGATCATCCAATGCCATACACTGTAGAAATAGGTCAAAGGAAACGAGCACTATTGGTGTCCCGATTGACAGAAAATTTTGAAAATGAAGTCATCTTTCTTTTACACAAGCTCCTAGGTCAGGGCATCTCCTGTAGTACACTAGGGTTCTTAATTGAGTACTTCTTAACCCTTCTATAAATAGGGATACTTGTCTAGCCATGGAAGGTACTTCTTCTCTAGGACATCTGTCAATATATTGCTTAAATCTCCTGGCTGCCTCTCTGACATTTTCATCTTTTTGTTGTTTAAAACTGTGTATCAGAGTGGCTGTGCTATGTTTTATCCCGGTCTTTGAGAATTCCCCAATAAAGGCTTCTAGGAAGGATTCAGTATCCAGGTACATGTCTTTTCTCAAAGGGATGAACCAAGATAATGCTGGTCCTGTTAAGGTTAGACCAAATGCTTCAAATTGAACTTTGTAATCTTCCACCTCCTCAGCTCTAATTAATTGTCTAAACTCTGCAGCATGAGCATGAGGATTAGAATACCCTTCATATTGATTTTTCATACATTTGGCTACTTGATATGGTCTAAGCATTCTAGGCTGAGGTTGCCAATAATGTCTTCTTCTGAGTGAAAATTCATTATATCCTTCTGGTTCCTTGTCAAAGGGATTTGGGGAAGCATGTGTCCTCCTCCCTTGTTGTTGCTCAGTACTAGTGTAGTTTTCATGTGGTCTAGGTAAATCTGGTTGTCCCATGTTATGTTCCCAAGGTCCTTTGTCAGCACATTGCCCTAAGTCATTTGAATTTTCTGGGTCTTGGGAGAAGATGTACACACACCCTTGCCTATCCTCATATCTACCATCTTTGAACTGAGCTACTGGTGTTATGTTTAGGGGAACTTCTAAGTTTCTCAATCTAATGAGAAACTTATGCATTCCATCCTGATATACATAGGTGCCAAACCTATTTGTATACATGTATTTGAGGATATTTCTATAATCCCCAGTTTCAATTGGCTCATTTGTTTCAGTTAAATTTTCCATGTTGTTTTCTTGCCCTAAATTTCTTTTTTGCACTTCCCCTACTACTGACTCTATCTCCTTCCTACCTAGGTCTTGCTTAGTCTGTGAATTTAGTTTGTTCCCAGACCTAAGGATCATTCACCTAATTTTCACGATTCTGAGGTCAGAATCGTGTTTTTCACGATTTTGTGCTCAAAATCGTGTTTTTCACGATTCTATGCTCAAAATCGTGTTTTTCACGATTTTCTAACTAAGCTAGTGTTTTTTCACGATTTTATGACTAAAATCGTGTTTTTCACGATTTTGTACTCAAAATCGTGTTTTTTACGATTTTGTACTCAAAATCGTGTTTTTCACGATTCTCTACTAAAAATCGTGTTTTTCACGACTTTCTGTTCAAAATCGTATTTTTTCACAATTTTCTAACTAAATTAGTGTTTTTCACGATTTTGTGTTCAAAGTCGTGTTTTTCACGATTTTGTGCTCAAAATCGTGTTTTTTGCGATTTTGTGCTCAAGGTCGTGTTTTTCACGATTTTGTGCTCAAAGTCGTGTTTTTCACGATTCTGTGCTCAAAGTCGTGTTTTTCACGATTTTGTGCTCAAAATCGTGTTTTTCACGATTCTGTGCTCAAAATCGTGTTTTTCACGATTCTGTGCTCAAAATCGTGTTTTTCACGATTCTGTGCTCAAAGTCGTGTTTTTTGTGATTTTGTGCTCAAAATCGTGTTTTCCACGATTCTATGCTCAAAATCGTGTTTTTCATGATTCTGTGCTCAAAATCGTGTTTTCCACGATTCTGTGCTCAAAATCGTGTTTTTCGCGATTCTGTGCTCAAAATCGTGTTTTTCACGATTTTGTGCTCAAAATCGTGTTTTTTCCGATTTTGTTCCCAGACAATCGTGATTGCTCACAATTGTAAATAACACGATTTTTTTTTTTACGAAAATTGTGTTCTGGGAATCATGATGTTGTCCTTAGTTCAGAGAATCGCGATTTTGTGTTTGACTACAGAATCGCGATTCTGAACACTGTTTTGAAGTTTTTAAAGTATTGATTTTCAAATTTTTCTTTCTTCTAATAGAATCGCCCTATCAAGTTTTTAACATGCAATGAAAAAACTTAACAAAAAAATAATATTTTCTTACTGAAAATTAAAAACTCAGAAAATCACGATTTCATGATTTTGATTATTTCCTACTTTTCTGTGCTTAATGATCATGAAAATTTAAAGGCATGTAATTGAAATGATATAGAAACCACTTACCTTGCTTGCTTGACTCAAAAACTCTTCAAGACCTGAATTTGCAGAAGATCGTGATTTTTTCCTTGCTCTCTCTCTCTCTCACACTCACTCAAATGAATTTTTCTTTCAATTCCAAGTTTTTATAGTGACTACAGAATAGCGATTTTGTGTGATTTCCACTTTTCTTCACTTTTTCATTTGTCCCAACTTTACTTACCCAATCTTGATGACATCTCTTGCAATTATCTTTCTCCAAAAACCCAAATATGCTAGAAATTCCAGAAAATTTCCCTTACAGAAAATCGCGATTTTGTGCAGAAAGTCGTGTTTTTTCTGTAGATCTTATCTTGTGCAAATTTGAATATTCTTTTCTCTTGTTCTCTTTCAATACCCTCTACCAACTCCAATTCCACAATCACCTGCAATTTTACCTCATAGTCACAACATTAATCAGAAAATCGCGATGTTGTACAAAAAATCGTGTTTTTCAAATCTGCTAATTTTTTGACAAATTGTTTGCTTTTCTTTTACTTGGTCCCTATTACTCTTATCCACAAGGCTTCAGTCCAACTTCCTAAGAAGAAAAGAAATTTGTTTGGTTGTTTTTGATGAATTTTATGAATTTTTTTAGTATTTTGCCCTAAATAAAGGTAAACACTTTACTTAGGGTTTCTTGTTTGGTGATCTACTGATCCTATGTTCCTTGATTGGTTAAGATCTCTTATGGCTTAGCTATCAAAACGTTCATGAGAAAAACTTTCCAAAGAAAATGTGCTATGAAGTGCAAGTATCAATTTTTGCAAAGATAAACTCAATCACACATTTCTTTTCAAAATGCAGATCAGCTTTGTTTCTCAAGATTTATGCTTTGATTTGGTTAACAAATGAATCTTTTCTACTTGCATCTAGCTACTTTACCTGACTTTTCCTTAGTGCAACCATGTTATCTTCCCAAGATCAACAATATTGCCTAGTACTTGGTCAAAAAGAACTCTAAAAATGCAGGAATAGACACATGTTACCTCATCTTCAGCATTCTTGATTCAAGTTTTTCACACACCTGCACTTTTACTTCAAAAAATGAAATGAGCAACTATCAATTTACAAAAATTTTAGCACTTCCAACTCTAAAAGATGATCTATTGCTTTCTTTTCCCAAAAGACAAACAAAGACATTTACCTTTTCATGTTCACATTTCTTGATTAAAGAGTGTTACCTTTTCCATGTGTTTGTTACCATCATCAATAGAAGATCCAGCAAGGTCCAACTTCAATGAAGCTTTTGAAATACTCCCCGACAACGGCGCCAAAAAATGTTTGTTATTAATCTTTGGAGTTGTCCTCTCCAATCATTTAGCATAAAGAATCAACAATACATCTTTATTTTGTCAATCCTGGAAGTATTCATGAGACCACAGCCCGTTCAAGATGATATAATCCAAGAAATAAGAGAATAATGGCTGGATTTCTGAGAATGGTGAAAATGAAGAGGAATTTCTAGGGTTTGGATTATCTTGAGCAAATCTTCACCATTTTCCACAATCTTGGTGTCTAATACATGCTATTTTATCAGCAGAACACAATTATGAAGTCAAAATCAAAAAATATCACCTGCACCATACAGACGAGACAATCGCGATTCTGTGAAAATAGACTATTTTCATCTCCAGCACCATTCTTCATCAACTTATCACTCAACACATCAGTATTCAGCTCTCTTCATACACATTCAACAGAATTACACAATAGAAGCTCACAAATCTCCATAGATACACAAGAATTAGACTCACAAATCAAAGAAACCACACAAAGAGGAGAAACCATGATTTTCAGCAGAAATCACCTTCTCTATTCACTTGGATAGCAGGTAAACAAATGATTAACCAACCCCCTCATAATAGAGGAAATTATCTTATATACATTTTCAAGTGTCCCTTTTCACACTTGAATTTTGGTCCTTTCCTCTATTATTCTAAAAATATACTATCTAGGAGTTTCCAAAAATTCTAAGAAAATTACATCATGGTCCCCAAAAAGAATGGGAAGCTCAGAATTTGTGTTGATTATAGAAAGTTAAATGCGGCAACGGTTACAGACCCGTTTCCCATGCAGTTTGTGATGCAGTGTTGGATGCAGTAGCAGGCCATGAAATGTATAGTTTTTTGGATGGCTTTTCCAGTTATAATCAGATCGGTGTGGCTGAGGAGGATCAGCATAAAACAACATTTATTACAGAATTTGGCGCTTATGTGTTTACTGTCATGAGTTTTGGCTTGAAGAATGGACCACCATCATTCAATTATGTGGCGCATAAAGTGTTTGAACCTTATCTGCAAGACTTTATGCAAGTATTTGTCGACGATTTTTTGGTCTTCGATGAAATGATTAAGCATTTACTACACTTGAAAGCATGTTTTGAAAGATGTTGGCAGTTTAGGATGGTATTGAATCCATTTAGAAGTGTGATTGCGGTCAGAAGTGGTATTTTATTGGGCCATGTTATATCACAAGCAGGAATGGCTATTGATATTAAGAAAATTGAAGCTATAAGTACAGCTAAAGCACCGACCAATGTTAAAGAAGTAATGCGGTTTGTGGGTCAAATCAAGTGGCATTCCCTGTTAGAGTATGATCAATGTCTACCCCTCATGATTGTATGCACATTTTGTAAGGCCCCCTTTATGAGGAGAAGCCAAGCGTGCATTACCCAATTGATGGGAATCCCAACTTGAATGTTGGATGAAGGTCATATTGGACCATGTAAGATATTATAAGGAAAGGGAGTTACCAGGGTCCCCAATTGTGGGGTCCGGGGCAGCGGTGAGCAGCCCCGGCTGGGGGGTCCAAGGGGGCCAGCGGGCCCCCTGGCTGGGGGGTCCCAGGGGGCCAGCGGGCCCCCTGGTGGGGGTCCGGGGGCAGCGCCCCCGGCGCGACGGTAAAGGGAATATTCCATGGAATATTCCCTGTCGGAGTCAGAAATCATTTATATTTGTTAGGTCGGTTCAACCAGTCTAAGCCGTGTATGGCAATTACGCGGGCGGTGGCCGCCCACGCTCTACCGCCCATGTATAGCCGTCCATGGCAGGCCACCCATGATCCTATATATACATGACTTCTGCACTACCTAAGACATTGAGTTGAGCCAGCATACCTCTACCTTGTATCTCCCTATCTAGAGTTGTCTAGATCACCATTTAAGCTCTACCTTGAGAGCGCACGGGTGGACAACGCCATCATCTTTGTACTTGCTGCTAGTAGAAAATTGTTGAGATTCTCCTATATCTGTTATCTTCTCTGCTATTGCTCCTGTGTTATATTGCGTAACTATTGTCTTACATTCCCGATACTTAAGGTATTTAGCAAACATTTCCTTACCATTGACGCATTTGACCAAGAAGGATGTTCCGTTTATGTGGGCTGATGCTCAAGAGAAAGCGTTTCAGCAGATTTGTACATGGATATGCATGTACCCGACCTCAACACACTCATGGGCCAACTCTTCACTCATGAAGCAAAGATTAGCAAAGGTGGTGAGTCCTCAAGAGGTAATCAAAATTTTGCTTATATTCTAATAAAGCTAAGGTCAAAGACAAGTCAAAGAATAGGAAGAATGAAGATGAAGGTAGCTCTTTCCAAGCAAACTTTGCAGGAAGAGGAAGAGCTAGAGGAAGAGGCAGAGGTGGAAAGCAAGGAAGGGGGAGATTCCAATCATCTCAACCTTGCAGTATATGTGGCTTATCTAATCATAATACTAAATAATGTTTCAGGAACCCGAGGAACTCATGAGAAAGAGGATTCAATAGAGGTGGCTATGGATCAAATAGAGGTAGATACAATGGAGGCTACAACAACAACTACTACAACAACAATTACAACAACAACAACTATCAAAGTGGCCATAGAGGAAGATGAGACTACAATAACTATGCAGAGGACCAAAGTCAAGAAGATTCATTATTGATTATGAATCTATCAATGAAGAAGGGTAAGGATGATGATAACATTTCTACATTGATTCGGGATGCTCAAATCATGTAGCAGGAAATGTGGCTTTACTTTCTAATTTGGAAGATCCTCACAACAAACATGAAGTGCAAATAGGAGATGATACAAAGCACTTAGTGGAGAAGATAGGTAATGTGAAGACATCAGATAGGAATATGAACCTCTTAAGCAAAGTCTTGTATGTCCCTACAATTACCAAAAAATTAATACGTGTTGGACATATTGTTGAAAAAGGATTGCAATTTAGATTCAACAGATTTGGAGCATATGTTGAAGACCCAAGGCAAGGCTTTACAAGGATTGCCAAAGGAGAAAAGACAGGAAGGATTTTCACTTTTGAAGTGGAAGATACAAAGAACATAGCTTTGTTTAGCTATGGATCTCAAACTCTCTAAGAGTTGGAGATATGACGCAAAAGGCTTGCTCACATTGGTGAGAGGACGCTCAAATTTGCAGGGACCAAAGTGTACTTGGTTTACCTAATATCACTAGGCAACACATGATTTATAAGTGTGAAGCTTGTCAACTCGGAAAGGCTCATAGACAACCTTTCAATAAGAAGGGATATGTGTATCAAAATCCTTTGGATCTAGTGCACACAGATGTGTGGGCTCCAAGTAAGGAGCCGTCTATATCAAGCTCAAGATATTATGTGTCCTTGATAGATGATTGTAGGAGGTGGACCATTTTGTTTTTCATGACGCACAAGGATGAAGTGTTTAATTCCTCTAAAAAGTATATTGCTCTTGTTGAAAACCAAACATGTAGGACTTTGAAAAGACTCAAATCAGATGGTGGAGGAGAATACTTCTCTTTTGAATTTAATGCCTACTTGCATGAAAGAGGCATTAAAAGGGAAGTCACTACAAGGTACACACCCGGTGTAGCAGAGAGGAGAAAGAGAGCTGTAGTTGAAGCTGCAAGGTCCATGCTCGATGAAAAGGGATTACCAAACTACCTATGGGCAGAGGCTATGTCTACAACCACATATCTCATAAATAGACTTCCATCTAAGCCACTAGATGGAACCACTCTAGATGAAGTATGGAATGTAAGAAAACCTAGTCTTGAGCATTGTAAAATCTTTGGATGCTTAGCCTATGCTCACATTCCTTCTCAAGTAAGAGGGAAATTGGATCCCAAAGTAGAGAAGTGCATATTCATTGGTTATGATCAAAACCAAAAAGGATATAGATTGTACAATCCAACCATAAAGGATTTTCTGTGAGTAGAGATGTAACTTTTTATGAAAACAAATCATGATTTGATGATGACAGGAAAGTGAAGCTACCTTATGACTTGGATGAATATTTTCCATCACTTCAACCAAAGGAGCCAAAGCAAATGGAAGAAAGTGATTCGGAGATTGACCTAGAGATTGAAGAGCTTCATATAACCCATTAGCATTAAGCCTGACTTGTAATCCTTGGTCAACCATTTGTCCAATAAAAACGAGATTCTTTGTTATATTTGGAACATGCAGCACATTAGCAAGATGTTTTACCTTCCCATCCTCCATAGACAATGCTATGTTTCCTGTATGCTCGATAGGGTGTGCAGTGTCATCAACTATTTCAACATATCTAGGAACTAGCAATTTCTACAAACTACTAAACCGTTCTGCATGATGTCATGTGATTTGAAGCACCTGAATCAACATACCAGACATTACCATTTAATTTTGAAACATCAGCAGACATCACATTCATCATATGATGTTGAACCATGAACAACTTCTCAGAGTCATCCGCACTTGTGGATGCATAGTTGTTTTGTTGCCTTCTGTTATTTTGATTCTTCAACCTGCAATCATGTTCAAAGTGTCCAGGTTTACCATAGCTCCAACATCCTTTACTATCATTACCTGAATCATTTCTTTGGAAATTTCTACGAACTCTTTGGCTCCCCTTGCCTCAAAACTGTCCTCTACCTCTTGCATGATTCTGTTGTTGTCCTTGATCTTGGTTATTTTATCCTCTTCCACTTCCAAAGCCTCTAGCTCTGCCTCTTCCTTTGCTAGAGTAGGATACCTACTCATAATTAGGTTTTCATTGGGAGTATGAGTCCTCACCAAGATTCTTTTCTTCAATAATCAGCATAGATATTAGATCAACAAAATTCGGAATATTTTCCCTAGTCTGTATAGAAGTTTTGAACTACTTATATGCAGCTACTAAACCACGAAGGCACACTTCCACCTTATCATCATAATCTACATTCATGCCAATAGATGCAAATGACTCACATATGCTTTCGATTTTCAGGGTGTAGTCACTTACCGACATGCCCTTCTTCTCCAATCTATGTAGCTCATTCTTGAGTTGCAATTTCCTGCCTTTGTATTGGTCTCATAGAATGTGACCAAATTGTAACATGCCTCTTTTGGAGTCTTGGCATCATGTATGTGCCCAATCGTGCTATCCTGTATGCTAAAAAATAGGCAATACATTACCTTTCATGATCCTTGATTTCATTCCTCATATGCTCTTAACTGGTCTATAGTCTGATTTCTCTCTAGTAACTACAGAGCATTTTTGCTCTCTCCTTCGATGTACTTCCATTAGACTTTTCCCATCAAGAAATTCTTCATATGAAATCTCCAAGCATGGAAGTTGTTCTTGTCCAGCTTATCGCTCATAAGCTGAATCATTCCATCTGTCTTTGCCATTTTTGCAGCAATTCACAACATTGCAAAAACACTTCAAGCAGTAATTGTGCTTGAATGTTGTCGCACTACGATGTGATAGTTTGATCTTAGAAAAACACAGTTTTCGTGTATCAACAATACATAGAATCTCTTGAAATTCTAGATTTGGAATATATGAGTGTTGCTAAATAGGATGCAAGTTACATTTTTGCAAACTCACCTGGTTTTTCTGTGGGCCCCATTTGTTGGCTTGAAACAAAGGTCGAGATGGCTCCGAAACTCCAAAAATATTTTGAGGTCTTCTACCTTCACGCCAATTTTTATAGCAATCAGAGTTCATTTGTAAATCGCACTTTCTCCACACCTTCTCATGTACTCTTCCCTCACATAGAGGATTACATATGCACACCTACTTATATATTTAGTTGTATTCACCATGGATAAAATGTAAAAGTAAAGAGAAAATAGAATCTTGTGAAGATAGGAGCTAATCCATGCCTCATGTGGCACAAAGGATCATTTTCAATTACCCCTAAAGTGTAGGAACACTTTTAAGTGAGGGAAATTCAAAATGTAAACTCAAGAAGTGGGTATAATAGAGGTGATCTAGTCATGGGGCAAGTGTGCCATTTCTGAGAAGCTTGAGGCAACATATTTGAGCATAAATTGGGCTAAAATTATGTATGATTAGTCCACTACACTTCCCATGTATCATATGTGCATTATCATATACTAAGTGATACATTTCTTCAAGGTCATTTCTATCTATTGTTCTCTATTGCATCTTCATCATTTTAGTGATTTTGTAGAGGTGATTTCTCTATGTGTGCTCAATCATTTGATGCACTTTAACTTGATATGGTTAAATGAAAGTGTCTAGTATCTAGCTATCAAGCTTCATTACTTTTGGGTCAGCCAATCTCTGGATATGAACTGATGAAGTCAACTATGTTTGCACATCATCTTCTTCTTGAAATGTCAGGATGACCCCTTGAGTTGCTAAACTCATTTCTCAGTGTATAGTGCCTCCACATTCATGATATAACTTGTGTTAGTTAGCTATACAATTGAATTCAAGGTGTGCAAAAGCTATCTGGTCAATTCATACCAAGTTGTGAGCTCTGAGTAAAATACTAAGTACCTCCATTCCCAAAATAGAAGGTTTCTTCATATTTTTGTTTTGGCACAAAGTTTTGGGAATGATGTTCCAAAGTACCTAGTGGTTATAAATGCATTATTGTGAAGCCAAAGAAGTCTACTAAGCATCCTTGGAGTCAAGTTGGTAGGTGTAGAGCAAGTTTTGTGCAACACCAGCTCATCTTTGGACCATACTCTACCATCTCCTCACAAGCATTATAGGTAATGATGCAGATGGAATCAAGAGGATCAAAGCTCAAATGAAAGAAGACTTCAAGATCAGTGACCTTGGCCTTCTCACATACTTCCTAGGTTTGGAAGTGGTATACTCAGAGAAAGGTATGTTCTTAACTCAGAGAAATTATATTGGAGATATGGTTACCAAGTTCAAAATGGAAAATACAAAGGTTGCAGGTACACCCATGGAAGTAAATGTGAAGCTAAGTGCACATAAAGATGAGTTAATTGAAGATGTGACTAGTTACCAAAGCCTTGTTGGAAGCTTGAATTATGCTACTCTAACTAGAGTAGGTATTTGCTATGGAGTTAGTGTGCTAAGACAATTCATGCACACACCAAGGAAGCCTCACATGGAAGCAACCAAGAGAATCCTAAAGTATTTGAAGGGTACAATTAATGAGGGATTACACTACTTATATACATTTGATATAGATGTTAAGCTCTTCTTTCTTGCAGATTGGGCAGGCTCTAAATATGATAGGAGAAGCACATTAGGTTACCTTACTTTTGCATGTAGAAAGTTTATTTCATGGTCTTCCAAGAAGCAAACTACAATTGCTCTTTCATCAACAAAAGCTGAATATAGGGGATTTGCAAATGCTACTCAAGAAGCTATGTGGATTAGGACCCTATATTTAGATTTAGGGTTGAATAGTTCAACTCCACATATATTTGGAGAAAATATTAGCTCATTACATCTTGCTGCTAGTCCTATCTATCATGCCAAGATCAAACCTATAGAGGTTCACTACCATTATGTCAGAGAGAAGATCATGAGTACGAGAAATCATGAAAGATTTAGGACTCAAGCATCTTAGGATTGAGGGGGAGCTGTTGGTACATTTAGCAAGCCTAAGTGCATTGCTAAAGTCATGAGACTACACATTCGTTTTATCTCTTCTCAAGAAGGAACTATATATGAACCTATTGCTAGTCATTCTTAGAATAGTTACTATGGATAAATGTAAAAGCACAAGAAATAAGGAATCTCATGAAGTTAGGGAGCTGAACTCATGACTCATGTGGTAGGAATAATAAATTCAAATCATCCCTAAGGTTAGGATCACTTTTAGGTGAGAGAAAATTCAAATTCAAACTCAGATTATGAGTATAAAAAAGAAATGCTTTTAGTCATGGGCTAAGTGAGCCATTATGAGAGACTTTGAGCTACATCAATGAGCACACATTGAGATCACTTCATTTATGAGTAGTAAACTACACTTTCCTTGTATCATATGTTCATTAGCATGTACATTTTGATACACCAAAAGTTATTAATGAAGAGAATATATCAGAATCAAAAGTAGCTTTAGTATATGGGCAGATGAATGGTTGACTAATAATCACGTCAGAATAAATCACTATTCTAGTTATATTATACTGGAGCATAAACATGATATTTTGTCAAGTATATCTCCATCTATTGTTCTCTGTTGCATCTTCATCATTACAATGATCTTGTGGAATGGATTTCTTTGTGTCTACTCAGTCATTTTCAATACTTTGACTTGGTTTAGTTAGATTGAAGTTTCTACTAATTTCATATCAATTTTCAATTTTCATCACATTTGCGTCAGAGGATTGCACGATATGAATCATAGAAGGTGATTCTGTCTACACATCTTCTAGATCCTAAAATATTGAGATGATCCTCCTGACTTGTTAGATTCATTTCTTAGTGTATGGTGTGGCTAAATTGTTGAGATAACTTGACTTTTTTAGCTGCACACTCCAATTAGATGTGTGCAAAAGCTCTTTGGTCAATTCATACCAGGTTTTGAGCTTTGAGCAAATTATTGAGCACTTATATTCCCAAAATAGAAGGTTTGTTCACATTTCTAGTACATGCAAGTTATTTCTTTTGATGAAAACTTATGGGAATGATGTTATACAACACTTGGTGCTTTCAAATGCATTTATATAAAACTAAAAAAGTCTGCTAAGCATCCCTAGAGTTAATGGGAATGGTGTAGAGCACATTTTGTGCAACACGAGCCCATCTGTGGAGCATACTCATCCATCTTCTCACAAACATGGAGTGTATGTTACAGAACAAAGGTATTTGAGGAACCTTCTATTGAAGTTCAACATGGAAAATTGTAGACCTTCAACAACCCCATTAGAGTTAAATCATTATTTAAGCAAATATGGAGGTGAAAAGTTCAAAGACATGAAGATGTATCAAATTTTGGTAGGTAATTTGATATATGCTACCTTGATAAGACCAGATCTTTCATATGTAGTTGGTGTTCTATCACAATTTATGCATAGTCCAAATAAAGCTCATTGGATTGTGGCTCAAAAAGTGCTAAGACATTAAATGGACTTATTATGAAGGTTTGTACTATGGTTTCACTTCTGACACTAGACTCAAAGTGTTTAGTGATGCAGATTGGGAAGGTAGCACAGATGATAGAAGATCTACTCATAGCTATTTATGGTACATTGGAGATAAGTGTTGAGAAAAGGGGAGCAACAGACCCTAATCACCTCACATGGAAGTGAGAAGCTTCTCCAAGTTGGGGAAAAGAATGAGAGGAGAGGCTCACCCATGCTCATGGAGCAATGGCAACAATGGCCAACATCACAAGGAGCAAAGGGGAACATCCTCCCAACCATGCACACACACATGCAAATCCATACACCAAGACCAACGCCATTGCACACAAGGATTTGGATGAAACCAAATGCCACCTTCTTCCATTACCAAAATGGAGGCCAAGGCCATGGCCAAGGGACCTCCCTTTTTTATGAATGAGGCTTTTCGTTATATAGAGAAGAAGAGAGGCATACGTGAATAAAACATGTGGTCAAAAGACCACATGTGCTAAATCAAAAGTAGGATCTTTATATGGTAGTGAGATTTCAAAAAGGTAACAAACAAGAGAGAGAGATAGAGAGGGAAGTTTGCATGCACGTATTCAAGAAGTGCTTCAAATCTAGGAATATCCAAAAAGAAGGTTTTCTAACAAAAAGAAGTGTACTAAAGTCTAAGAAGGGGTTTTTATGTATTTTTATGAAAAGATGGATAAGGAGTTCCCATGAAGGAATAATGGAAAAATTAAACACTCCTTCATAAAGTCTTCAAGCCTCATTGTAGTACCATGACTCCGCAACACTCTCCCCCTCCTAAGCTTTGTCATCCTTGACAGAGCTGAGAAAAAGGACCATATGTAGCTGTTCAAGGTCATGTTGAGTCTTCAAAAGTCTTCAAGTCAGCAAATCTTCAAGTCTGCAAGATTCAGATCTTCATGTCTTCAGTCTTTACTTCAATCTGCAAATCTTCAATCTTCAAAGCTGAGCGACACAATCCCCTTGGGGGGCAGTTAGCCTAGCATTCCTCCCACTGTGCAGTCTTTTGTAAGATTGGAAATGCCTTCTCCAGAAGCTCCCAAACCTGAAATGACATACAAAAGAGCAAGTAGACTGCATCTAGTAATGTGATAATCATTCACTTCAATTTTAGTTTCTACTTCAAGGGCATCCTCTTCTGCAAGACTTTCTTCTAGAGAGAAGTCCAAAAAATCTGATTGTTCCTGTAATTCATGAATTATAACTAAAGAGCAAGGAACATCATAAGAACCCATATGTCTCTTATATCTTTGTGATGTCATACTATCATTCCTAAATATGCTACCCCCACGCGAGTGTGAGACATATTGTATTGCATTGCATGAGATGAATGTGGTTTCATGATTACTTTATGGTCCTGCCATATGCTCATATCAGAAAGCTTGCTAAAAGATAGGACAATGGTGCAACATTATGACTCTTATCATTCTACAAGCATTTATGAAATGCAAACAGTTTTATCCAAGGTTATTCCTACAAAGCATAGTAGCAAATCATCAATGCTGAAGTTATGAGTGTGTTGGCTTGCAATGCAAAATAAGCCTTTAGATGAGGAACGTGAAACTAGAGAGTTACTTCCCTAGCAAAACACAATCACTCATTCCGCGACTTTGTACTTAATTCTGAATCAAAAAAATTTCAACCCCCTATGTGCTTCTACACTTGTAATTTCCTTTGAAGACTACATGCTCACATCACAAAGAACATTTTTTGAAGTACAAACATTCTGCACCCGATCCTAGGAATTTTACTAGAAAGAGCTACTTGCATTAATAAGGAGTAGAATGTAGCAAGAGTTGTGTAGTCTTGGACGTGATTCCTGTCAGTGGGTCAATGGATACAGAACATCAAGCAACATTCATACTGTATCTGAGCAAGTCTAAACCCACACACACTTCTAGTAGCTTTGCTAGATCAAGACAAATTCGACAAATCCTTCAGACACTCTCCTGGAGCAAGCCAATCTTAGCACAACATTCACACATCAACCCTATAAAAACACAAATTTACTTTCAAACATATTGATCATATGCAACCACACAAACATATGGAGGAAGAAAAAAGCAATTTTATCCATTTCCAAGAAACTTCACAAGAACAGGAAGCACCATCCTCTTTCTTTCAAACGTGCAAGCTTTCCATTTAAGCAAGATCATATATATGATGAATACACAACTATGAGGTGGTTTAAAGGAGTCAGCAGTCTTCATATCCAACATGTGTATCACTCCTTGGTAGGGCACCAAAACCTGCATCTCCAAGTTTTAAAAGAACATAGATGGCATTGGAAACCAAACATCAAAAAGCTATAAGATAGGAGCTACCAATCTGCACAATAAATAGTTAATCATTCTTGACTAAAGATAGGATAACAATCAGAATGAGCAAGAAAACCTAGGCTACAACTCTATTCTTGTTCCTGCTCCAAAAAGAAAATGCCTAGCAAGAACTTATAATTCTATGTCTTCTACATGAGCTTTTTGACTCACAATCTCCTTGACTTATGGTTTTGATCAGGAGGAATGAAAAGTGGACATATACACCCTCCGAATAGCATGTAAGCATAGATGTTCGTGTGGAAGAACCGTGTAAAGTATTTGTGTAAAGAATGATTAGTTAAAAAGACATTCAAATTTTGATGAGCCAACTCCACCATCTCAGGTGATAAAATGAACCACATTGATGCTCTGGTGCAGACCTTGCAATGTCTCTATCATGTACCTCAGGCCAATTATATTCGAGAGTGCTCAAAGCTAAGCATCCTAGAAGTCCTGGGCAGTTGCAACATATATTTCACAAATCACAGATACTCAAACAATCCCATAACAACCTTGATCAAATGGAGAACAATACAAGCACCATGGGAGAACTTGTGCACCTCAAGCCAATTAGGGCTACCAACTCGTTATGGAGGTGGAGCACTTAACATGAAGTATCAACAAGATTCATGCAATGAGCAACACTTCATATGTCCTTGGTCAAAACGTTTTCAAGTGCAGAAACAAAGACATTGATTTTACTTCAGTCACCAACCTGGAATTAAAACATCCTTTATGCTCGGAGAGTCAAGAGAATATTCATTAGGAGTCACATTGTGCATGGTCACATGGCATTAGTCTCACCTTTCTCGTAGCTTGCTCCACCAACTAAGACAAGGACCGAAAAGTCCTATTTGATTAAAGAGAGGGATCGAGGTGTTCTATCTAATTGCGTAGCAACAAAACACCACACCATTAATGGCCCGCCTTTACCCCAACATCTAAGCGACATATAAACATCTCATTAACACCTGAAACTCCAATTTTTGGCCCCAAAAACAGATTAGATCTTGGATATATGTTGCACCATGATTGCAAAAATGCCTCATTGCTCAAAAGAGAGAGAGCACTCGTGTGAGCTATAATTGACAAGGATTTCATGCTATGTCAACGGAAAGAAAAGATGCATTTAGAACATCTTTGAATGGTTCCTTCATCTAAAAATAGTGCAGCACTTCAATGCAATTTCATCGAAGGAAGTCAAGAGATTTATGCACCAACGAAGCCTATATTATCTTTGAAAAGAAAAACACAATGTCATACAATTAGCATTAATCCTCCTCCAAACCAAGTCAATCACAGAACTCGAAAAGCATATGCAATTGAAAAAGGCAAATTCTTAGAATAATGGAACTGTAACCAAGCATGTACTATAAATGATAGTCGTCATTAAGCCAAGTGCCAAACATATTAGAAGCCGTGTTAGCAACCAAGCACATCTCATAGTTAACATCATACCAAGTCGATAGTTCTACTAATTCTCCGTTTCTCTACGTGTTAGTGACAAGAAGCCATGAGTCGAGAGTAAGCAAAAAGTGTAGAGAACATGGTGGCCCAAGAGAATTTCTCGCAGGACATCATAGTAGAGAATCCCTAGGAAAACTCATTCTTTATGAGGGTTGTGAGGAATCAAATCTCAACCGATGGGTCTTGAGTTTAAGGAAAAATTGTTTACGTGAACCATGTGCACCATAGAGATTAAGGGGAGTTTCAACAACGCCAAATCCGAAACCCAGACCTGCAAACCCAAGTCATGACCATTGTATGTAAAGTAACCATGATTCAAGCATTAGAAGCACAGCACACAGAAAAGATTAGAACAAAGAACATCTAACCATGATCAGTATCAATAGAATATACACGCGGCCGGTCACCACTCACCCCATTGTTTGTCGTCTGGGGTGTTTGTTTTGTCGCTGCTAACTTTATTTCCTCGGCCTGCCCTGTGTGACTCGTCTTACTAGAGTCTTGCGTGTATATATTGTATGAGTGAGAGCACGCATCTTGTCCATATCGTTCGTAGGGGCTTGCTTGTTGGTAAATTGCCGTAAACACAACTGCCTCAGCCTTCTAGCTGGGGAGTTGTTCCTATTTTCAGGTAGGTCTTCTCTATGTATAACCTACTTACAGTCCATTTCCCTCACACACTATCAAGAACCAATGTGATGCTTGAATGGACAAAGTGCGACATTACTTGGTGACAAACGAACTACGCATCATTATTGATTCATGAGGAGAAATGGCATTGCATTTTGAATGGAAATAAGGATCATGGTTGCCAAGTGAAGAACAAACCCCACACACAGGTCTTCAAGCAATAGAGAAGGAGAAAATCTGTAGGCAATAGAGAAGGAGAAAATCCTACAGATGCTCTTTACTTTTTGTATGTTAGGATTAGAAAGAAGGAGACAACAACCATTTCACCGGCAACGTGGGATAAAAAAAAGGAGTATAGGGCCAACCCTTCCGATAGAAACAACATAAGAAATCCTAAGGGACAACTGAAGCTTAGTCCGGAAGTGATGATGGTATCCGTGCATCCATTCTACCCCAACAATTATGTGTTTTGCACCCCTCAAGCAGTCGAGGAGCACCAAGATCAACCCACCACGTCTCAGAGATGACAAACAAACGATTGCAAAGCTCATACATGCAGCGGCACGACCAGGTGCAACTTGTACATACAATATGATTGTTAATGGAAAATAACATACAGCATAGCTTGATGCCAAAAGAGGAGATCGATTGCGGGAGACAAATTTGAGCAATCGTGCACATCGAGGGCCAAAGGCTCAGACTTGCATAATCCTTCATAAAGATTCAGTAGTTAAGTGCACAACCAGACCTGCACCATGCAACAGAGACATTCGTTGTGTAAAAGATATGGAGCGGCAAAAGCTAAGTCCAACATAGAGAAGAGGGAACACGAAGCTCTAGTCTGCGAAGTAAAGAAGCACAAGGGGAGCGAGGCTCAACCCATCTTCTGTTGCTTGCAGAGAGAAGTCATGGCGCAACCTTCCCCCTACCTCCGTGGCAAGTGTGATGCAGAGGGGGAGACATAGAGTCTCAACTAATGAAGTAGACACAAAAGCAAGGCAGACAACACTGAATCCTATAGCAACGTTATTGTTGCCTGCAATTTCGAAAAGATGAGAGGGATGGAGAGCATATTCTCCCCCTCACTTACGTGACCGCCGCCTCAAACAAGAGAGAGAGTTGAACGGTACTGCCCACTTTAACTACCCATTCATGTGGTAGGTGGTAAGGGTCATCCAAAGAAAATGAGTGGCCAGTCATAACGCTTTGAATTCGTGAGGGCCCATTATCACTCATTAATCGCTTAGAGTGAGAGAGAGGGACAACTAGTGGTTCTCTTTCTTCAATGTTCAAATGTCCTCGAATGACCTTCGTACCACTACCCATTTATGCACTAGAGGGCTAAAGCCCTTTTCAATCAAGAAGCAAAATATCCTAAAATTTCACAAGTGAAGATTTTTACGCGTGGATTCATGGAAAATTCGGATCTCGTCCTTTTTCTTTTTTTTGCATGTATTTTTTTTCAAAGAAATGAAAAGATGGAAGGGTTAACGAGAGTAGTACCCACCCCCCTAATCAAGGCAGTCACTCAAAATGAGAAATGACAGGGGTGGAGAGTGATGTCCATGTGTGTGGGAGAATGTGTAAGTGAGAGAGAAAGAGAGATGGAAGAGGGTTAGGGGGTGTTTTTTTGTGTAACAAACAAAAAATGAATTAAAACTACTCAAAAATTAAAAGAAGAGAGGTACCCTGGCCAACCAAAGGCCACACATATTCATCATCCTCCAAGTGTCAAGGTGCATCTCACGAAGTATGGACACGCAAACTTATAAAAACCAACGGCTAAAGGCCAACGTCCCCGGCAACGGCGCCAAATTGTTGAGAAAAGGGGAGCAACAGACTCTAACTGCCTCACATGGAAGTGAGAAGCTTCTCCAAGTTGGGGCAAAGAATGAGAGGAGAGGCTCACCCACGCTCATGGAGCAATGGCAACAATGGCCAACATCACAAGGAGCAAAGGGGAACAACCTCCCAACCATGCACACACACATGCAAATCCATACACCAAGACCAACGCCATTGCACACAAGGATTTGGATGAAACCAAATGACACCTTCTTCCATTACCAAAATGGAGGCCAAGGCCATGGCCAAGGGACCTCCTTTTTTTACAAATGAGGCTCTTCTTTATAGAAGTTTAGAATTGAAGAAGGAGATAGGTGTCAATCTCAAAATTGGAAAGATTTCAATGGTTTCTATAAAGTATTGTCTATAATTGATATAAAGGAGTTGTTTGATCAAGTTAGACTTGATACTGGAGATCAAAAGTTCTCCATTAGTGGTATTAGAGTGTGTACTTAAGTCCTAAAGCCTTCGGGACTTGTGTCGACTCAGGTTGTACCCCAATTGCCCCACAAGTGTGTATAGTGGTGGATTAATACATGTTTAATTATCAATCCGAGAGATTAGAGGTATCAAGTGTATGAAGACATGTGCACAGATGATGGTAAGTGAAGTGCCTATGCTACAATGCATGTGACTAGTCTCAGCTACCTCTCCGACTCACTAATCCTCTGAAAAATGCACGTCAGAATACCTATTACAATAATGAGCACTAATTCAAACTTTTCTGTCAGCAATGGTGGGTTCATTTCAAATCTCTCAACAAGTCGCATCTAATGGTGGAAGTTTTAGTCAAATCTGACAAATGTGCTTCAAGTTATGAGCAAAATAGTGAATGGTGGGAAAAACCAACACTCACTCAACAATTCCTCAAGTCTCACACACACATTATAGTAGGTTAAACACGAAGGGAAGTGATAGACAACAATCCTACACACACATTTCAAGCATGAGACACACACACACACACAAGCTCTTGGAGAAGAAGATAATCAACTAGAAAGAGGCAAATTCAAAAATCAGCTTCAATTCTTCACAATGGCAAAAAGTTCTTTACAAGAGTCACCAAGTGACTTGTATACATGTGCCCTAGAATTGGTCCTTTCACACAAGAGACCAGCACTTTTATTGAAAAACACTAAATTCCTACTATGTTACAAGGATTATGTTACAATAATTGGGATTTATGCAGACTCCTCTAGTGCATTTACATGGCTTCATGAGGTATTTCATGGAAACTTGAAGCAAAAAATTTATGCCTATAATTTGAAAATTTTTGGGGTCCCTTCTTTGTGCTCCTTTTCTCTGCAACGCTCTCCCCCTCTTTGTCTCTGTGGTCCCTTGATAGGCTTTGCGTCTTTGTACGTGGCATGTTTATTGTTTTTTCACACCTAGGGGTCAACAAAGTGGCTAGGACTATCAGATAATTTGTTACTTTATCTGAGCCTTAGTCCTATGCTTCTGTTATCCCCTTTATATTCCTTACATTCATACATCTGGGTTGTTGTGATAATTCAGGTTGCCATGCATGCACCTAGTGGCTAAGAATGTGACTATCTTAGTCACTCTTTTCTGCATTTCAACCTCTACCTATTTCTAACTTTTGGCTTTCCATTAAATCTTTGTTCTCACGCATCTGACCCTGTTGTATTGTTGAAGCATGTTTACTTCTTTTCACTGCATGCATCATTTGGTAAGCACTACATCTATTTCTATCTTTTGGTTGATGCTTCAAAGGTCTTGTGTTTAATCTTTGTCTACACCCTTTGGGACCTCCTTCTTTTGCATTGTAGCGTGATGCGTGCCCCTACAGGGCTTTGGGCAGAGGGCGAGTTATCTTTATTGAACAATTTTTCTTTTGATTTCTTTCTTCTTCATCTCTTACTTCATTCTCCCTCCACACGTCCCTCCTTCTCAACTATATCCTCCTCGATAGGCTTTGATTGGCAACGTGAGTATGTCTGAATGGCTATTTGCTCTCTTTGATTCAATAAATTGGCTTCACATACCATGAATTCCTTCCATTGCGCTGATTTTACTCCATCATTTGGTGCCTGTCGATGATCTACAAAGAAGCTTAATTCATAGGCCACCAATCGAGCATTTAAATTGGAAGTCTTTTTACACAAATTTCTGAGTCCATTTCAAAAAACCCTATAAAAAGTGCCTCCCAAATGTTTGCCGTGATGGTAAGTTGACTAGGCGTGATTGAGAGATAAAAAAGTAGAGCATCAGTCTCGATTAATGCCAATAAAGTTCAAAAATGTGGTCGTGATGGTAAGTGGACTAGGCGTGATTGAGAGATAAAAAAGTAGAGCATCAGTCTCGATTAATGCCGATAAAGTTCAAAAATGTGGCCGTGATGGTAAGTCGACTAGGCGTGATTGAGAGATAAAAAAGTAGAGCATCAGTCTCGATTAATGCCGATAAAGTTCAAAAATGTGTATTGAGCATGTTTGAAGACTTTCAAAACTGTGAGTAGCATACTCAACACTTTATTCCTCATTTTATTGCTAGATCCCCCCATATATTCTTCGGTAGGTAAATAATTATGGGGCAGGCTTGGTAATAGTGGGTAGTTTAGCACCTCGTTATTGAGTGTGCCCTGGCATTGTTCTTCCCAAAATTGCGTCTACGATCGTCTTCGTGGTATAAGCAAAAAAGATGGGTTTACTTGTAATAAATAAGGTGTCGATTCCCAATGCACCCATAGAGTCAGATTCTTTTCCAAAAACTTACATCTCCAGATCGGATCTGCTTTGTCAAATTCTTCCTGTGTATAAGAGAATGTATTTGTTTTGAATTGTAAGTCTTGATCTGGTTCTTTTTGTGTAGTCTTCTTGATGTATTGCCTAGTTTCTTCTTTTAGTAGGCCATATGATACACTGAAGGGTTTCACAATTTGCTCTAAATTTTTGTTTTTGATTTTGACTTCTTTCATAACTTTTACTACTTGATCTTCAAATTGTCCCGTAAGTTGGGACACCAATAGTGCCCGCTCATTTTGGATTGGTTTTGCAATAGGCCGTGTATTTCTATCTGCACTTTTCTCTGCTTCTTCCATGTGTATTGGTGAATTATGGATGGGGGGAGAAGGAGGACGTACCTCAGTCTCCACAATAACCGCTTGAGAGATTTGAACTACTAGTGTCCTCATTTGATTGCTCTATAGTAATTGAGCCCATAGGCTTTCAATGATTGCATCTTTCTTAATTATTTCCTTATTAGCTATTGTGAGTGCTTTATTACTTTGCACGAGTCGTTCACCAAGTAAAGCTACTTGATCCACATCTTCTTTACATTGCTCTATGATTTTGGCTTCTACATCTTTCCAACTTTTTCTGAGCTCATTTGTATCATACATATAATTTCTTTCCCATCCTTCTCTAAGGCTTGCTCTTGCTTTAGCTGATCTGCATACTTGGCTATCTTCTTGTGTATTGTTTTGGTTACCTTCTGGCACTTCAAGTGGTTGGTTAAGCAGGATTGCATTCGTTAATTCTTTATTCATGTTTCTCAGGTTGTCTGCCTCGTCCATGTATACTTTTATCTGAGCTTCTAAGATTTTTTTTTATTGGTTATATGTACCTTTTCGGCCTCATTGGCTACATATTTGTCTTGAAGCTCCTTAAGCTGATATTACATCTTCTGATTTTCTTCGGTTAGTAATTTTCATCTTTCCATAGCTTCCTTTGTTTCTTGTTCTTTATTTGTAAGTGCCTGTTGAGCATGCAATACTCTAGTAGATAGCTCTTCACTTAGCATCTTGAATTGATTTCTCTCTACTAATGCTTTGTCTAATTGCTATCTGCTTCCATGAGCTGTTGTTGGGTGTCCATGGCTGTCTGGATCATTTGTTTCACTACACGATTTAGGTGCACCACGTCCACATTGAGCCATGTTTTGGGTATGCTTGGTTCCTCACTTGTTTGTACATGCTTTCCCTTGTCAATATGTATTGTCTCGTTATTTGGTTGTCTGATTTGTAGCTAAATTTGATGTTCTTCTTCTTTATATGTAGTAGACTTAGTAGCACTTCTTTGAAAAGTCACATTCAGAAGTGAAGGCTCTACCACTATCTTTATATGCATGAATGATTCTTGTTCTTCCATTTCTTCTTGTGTTTTCTCTTCCTTTAAAATCTTCATAGTGTCATTCATTTTTAATGTGTGTGCATCCTCTTTTGTTGGCTTTTCTTTTTTTCCATCTTCGAAGGTAGCATCTGGTACTTGATCTAACTTTTTGCTTTCTACTTCTTGAATTGATTTATTTCATCCGAATTATCATCATCGTTTGATTCACTCCGGATGTCGACATTCATAGTTGATGGTTCATGTTCCTCTTGGATTTTAGATGAAGAGCTAGAATTGACTAACCCCAATTCTTTATATCGGTGGAACTTGGTTAGTCTCTTTCCTGGCATAGATGCCGTATGAGCTTGATGGTAATGATGCCCTTGAACCGACAGATTGATCTGTCCTTCCATGAACTTGTGAGTTTCCTCCATGGCTTCTGTTAGGCCGCCGGATGGGAGTAATGTAATTTTATTTTCCATAGTCGCACGCATCGAAACGGCGTAGCGAATAGTTGTTATCCATTAATGAAAAGGCATTACGGTGTTCTTCAGCAGAGGAGAGACGGGTTCGCCAGACTCTGTCTAGGCGACTGTGCCGGGAAGATCGTGTGCAGATTTGCTGATATCTGAGTATTGTTATTCTGTTCTTGTTGAGTTGCAGTGAGTCATTATCAACACAGTAATGTTACATTCACATTAATAAGTCTGTGTGACTGTGTGATTGTTAATTCGCGCAATAAGTTACTGTGTAAAGATAATCGCCACTGGAACATAGTAACTGTGTAGCGGAAATTACTGTCTTGAAAGTATAGTTACTGCCTAGTTAAAGAGTAATTTGGGAAAATTTAAATAAAGGGCCTCTGCACTGTCAGAACCCTAACCATCCCCAAGAACCCGAAACGAGATTAGAAGTGACTTGACAGAAGTGCTTTTAACACTGGCGCCGTCTGTGGGAAGATGGAAAATTAGGAATAATCAGTAAGGGAAGAGTAATACGCAAGGCAAGCAGTGGTGAATAGTAACCGCTAGTTGAAGAAGTGATATATGTCGGTTACTCGTTCCGGCGAGTCCTATCCAAAGTATAGGAGAGATCAACATCCTTGGGCAGTTCCAAATTTATTAGGGACACCCCCAGGTGGTAGAAGTGCAGGCCAACTAAGTCCAGTTGCAGAAGGATCGGAGCCAGTCAGTAGTGATTCCGGTGCTAGTTCGGTGACACATGATGCGATTCCGGTGAATTCCACTGTGAATCCGATACTTCTTGGAGAAGGTACAGTGATGCCTGGTTGTGCAGAGATGCAGTGCTGAGTTAGTCCGGCACTATCTGGTCAGAATTCGACCATTTTCGGTGATAAAGTTGTGTTACCAAGTGAGATCGTTTCCGGTGAAAAGGTAACTTGGTTCGGTGAAAGTTCGCGAAGTTCCGGTGGAAGTTCGGTACCATTTGGTGGGAATTTAAAATTTTTTAGTGATAGTGTGGTGCTGCCTGGTGGACCCTTATTACGTTCACCACTTTTTGGGGCAAGCTTACCTAATTTCGATACCAAAGCTGAGGACAGGCTATTTGATTTGGAGATAAGTAAGAGATTCAACGACCTTTTTGAACCGACAAGAGAGCAAGCTGATAATACAGATTTTGGAGGACAAGAGACACCCCCTCAACATACAGATAACAACAATTCTACCCACAATAGCACCATGAGTGGTTCACAGTCACAGCAGCAAACACCTCCACAGCCGCAACCGCAGTTTCAGCAGCAGCAACAGCAGCAGCCACAGCCAATCATTCCATCTCGACCGATTCCAACCAGAGTGACATATACAAAATTCAATGGATTTCCGAGAGATGACCCCGATGCACATGTTCGCATATTCGAGATCAGTTATGTAGTGTTGAATTATCCACCGGATCCGGCGTACAAGGCCATTGTATTTCAGGCCACATTGGTTAATGAAGCAGCAAGGTGGTTGACTAAATATGATATTAATCATTTCGGTAACTATGATGATGTGAGAGACACGTTCTTACATAGGTTTTGTTTGAAGAAGAATCCTATAGAAATCTTTGACTATTTGCAAAACAATCGACAGAAAACCACACAAGAGTGTTCAGGAGTATGCGACATTGTTCAGAACTCATTTGCGACAGCTCCCTCCGGCACATGCCAATCTTCCTGATGGCAGGCAGGTACATCGGCGAAAGGTACTTCCCTCCCACCCCCTCGGTGTCATTTTTGTGGCGAGGTTGGCCATATCCGTAGGTTTTGCAAGGAAGCAACAACGTACGACAAAAGGAAGAAGGAACGAGAAAATCTGATGACTAACATGGTTTGTATCTCCCCAATTGAGTCACAAGCAATCGTGGTACAGACAAGATCAGGTAAACAGTTGCAACCAGCAGCTGAAGTTTTCGAGCCTAGAATTCGTGAGCAGCAGCGGATGTTTGCAAAGGCTAGTTAATGGACAGCTAAGGAGCTGACTGTGTTTCCTGATCCAATTCCGATAACACAGGTCCCTCTGCCATAGGCAAGATTGAATGAACAGAACTCTGCCCCAACAACATTAGCATCACCACTAGAATCGGTGATGACCATAGCCCAAACAGATCAGGTATGGGACGTTCTATCTAAGGCTTCAATCACACTCCCTTTGGGACAATTTCTCGCCTTAGTTCCAAGAGTACGGCAGCAATTCCAACATCAGGTTAGTCCCGGACCTTCATGTACTCTAGCGACTGTGACCATACAACCGGAGCTGGATTCTACGGTGGATCATTCAGTCCCACTGATTACCGCTTGGTATAAAAACCAGAAGATTACCCAAGTTTTAATTGATGGCGGGTCTGGTGTGAATATTGCAACAACTGCATTCTGTAAGAAACTGGGTTGGACCCAAATTGAACCAGTGCAGTTCTTTGTGCGAATGGTAGATCAATCACGAGTCCATCCGGTGGGCTTAGTACGTAATATCCCGATAACCCTGCAGGGAACCACATTTAAAATGACTTTTGTAGTTCTAGAGCTACCCGAATCTAGCCTCGATTACAACTTACTCTTCGGTCGACCATGGCTAAAGCAAGCCAAAGTCGTACAGGATTGGTCAGCTCAAGAGTTAATTTTCAAAGACAATCACCGGAAATATGTAGTTAAATTGGACGCTATGCAACCTTGTGATCTTCATGCACAACCATATGTAGCGGAGCCAGTCCATATGTTAGATGGGTTGTCTGATGATGAGGAGGAAGCTTTCCTTCAAACCAATAAGGATCTCATCTCATTAGGTACTGTAGACTTACAATCGGTAGCAGACACCTAGAGTCCGGCAGTTTGTACGATCGCGCCACTAACCGAAGAAGTAGTAGTAGATGCCGATATGATTATGGATGAATTGACCTTACAAGAACTATTGTAGCCAGCTGATGACTTGGCAAGGCCTCGACAGTTTTATGTACCAGAGGATCAGTTGGTAACATACAATTTGGGAGATACAGTCAACCCGAGGCCAGTCAAAATTAGGGCCAGATTAGTAGAGAAATTCCAAGAAGATTTGGTACAACTCCTGTGTGAATTCACAGACATCTTCGCTTGGGATTATAGAGACATGAAGGGCCTTGACCCACGGATTTATCAACATCGAGTGGTACTAAAACCCGATGTGAGGCCTACCAAACAACCTAGTTATAGGATGAACCCTAATTATGCGGCACAGGTGAAGGCTGAACTTGATCGTTTATTGAAGGTGGGATTTATTGTGCCAATTGAGCATGCTGAGTGGATATCACCAATAGTGATAGTGCCGAAGAAAAATAAACAATTATGCATTTGTGTTCATTACCGGAAACTTAATGCAGCCACGGTACCGGATCCGTTCCCTCTCCCCTTTCTAGATACAATGCTCGACAGGGTAGCAAGTCATGAAATGTATTCTTTTCTGGATGGCTACAGTGGATATAATCAAGTGAGGATGGCAGAACAGGATATACTAAAGACAACATTCATCAGTAATTGGGGGGTCTATGCTTGCACCGTAATGTGGTTTGGTTTACGGAATGCCCCGAGTACATTCCAAAGATGCATGCAGGAAGTCTTTTCACCTTACTTGACCACATTTATGCAAGTATATTTGGATGATTTTTCCTTATTTGGAGCCATTTCAGCGGACCTGTACCATTTACGGTGCTGTTTTGAAACATGTCGAGAGTATTGATTATGTTTGAATCCTACCAAATCAGTTTTTGCGGTCTCCTGTGGTAACTGCTTGGCCATATTATTTCTAAACAAGGAACACAGGTAGATCCGGATAAAGTAGCAGCCGTATTGGAGGCCCTAGTCCCAAAGACACCGAAAGAAGTTATGCACTTTCTTGGCCAAATCCGGTGGCATGGCAGACATTTATGGTGGTTAGCCCATTAAGCGACACCACTTAATCGGCTTATGACTAGCACTCCGCGGAAGTACGAATGGACTCTAGAGTGCCAAAGTGCATTTGATCGGTTGAAAGTCTATTGATGCAGGCCCTGATCCTGCAACCACCTGATTGGGAATGACCGTTCCATGTCTTCGTGGATGCGTTAGATATTGCGATTGGTAGTGTCCTCATGCAACAAATTGACAAATGGTTTCGGCCTATATACTATGTGAGCCGCCGATTAGCTCCTGCGGAGAAAAATTACTCTGTGACAGAACGCGAATGTCTTGGTTTGGTACACTCTGTTAAGAAATTTTGGCATTACTTGCTGGGCGGTAAATTTACTTTCCATGTGAACCATGCTGCACTGGTGTACTTGGTTTGGCAGCAGCATTTAGGTGGTAGATTGGCACGATGGGTTTTACTATTACAGGAGTTCAATTATGAAGTTATTCATCGAACCGACATGTTGAAGCTGAAGGTCAAGGACAAAGCATAGGAGCACATCTAAGAGGTGGACACACAAGAAGAAGGAGCAAGTAGGGAGCTCCAAGAAGTACATGTCAACTTTTTAGAAGAATCCCCTACAAAAATAGTGATTTCCATCACTAAAACCATTGTAAATACCATTTTCTATTTTTGTAGCTCCATTTTGTGCAAGCTGAGGAGTCCTCGAGCTTGAGGAGCATTAGAAGTACCATCGTACCAATTTTCATAATTTTTAGACTTCGTTTGAGCACTCAAATAAGCCCTAGAACCTAATTTTTAACTAGGCTGAACACTAGGTCTGGAGAGGACCAAAACTAGTCAAAAACCTATAAAAAGAGCTAGAGAGCTCATTTTTCAGGTGAACTTCTTGTAGATTTCAGTTTTGTAATAGATTTCCTTTGTAAGCAAAGTCCTCCCATTGTTCCTCTCTTTACACGATTCTCTAGAACACGATTCTCTTACACACGATTCTGTGAAATAATGATTCTGTGCTTGTGCTCAAAATCACGATTCTCAAAAACAGGATTCTCTGCTCAAAATCACGATTCTCAAAAATCACGATTTTCAGCCGAAAACACGATTTTATGAAAACATGATTTTTTGAAAACATGATTCTGTGAACCACGATTATGTGAACCACGATTGTGTGAAAACATGATTCTCTGCTCAAAATGGCGATTCTCAAAAACACAATTCTCAAGGTACACAATCGCGATTCTCTGATTTCACACAATCGCGATTCTCTAATTTCACACAATCGCGATTCTCTTGGTTTCACAGGATCGCAATTCTCTGATTTCATAGCATCGCGATTCTTTGGAGATTTACAGCATCGCGATTCTCTTGAAGTTCACAAAATCGCGATTCTCTGGAGATTTATAGCATCGCGATTCTCTTGAAGTTCACAAAATTGCGATTCTCTGGAGATTTACAGCATCGCGATTCTCTTGATTTCACAAAATCGCGATTTTTTCCAAAAGGTCCTGTTTGCCTGTTCTGACCCCCAGGAGCCTGATTTGACATATCTTTTTCATCCAAAGTCCATTTTTTGAGCTCTATAGCTCGTTGGAAAGCTCAGGTAGGATAATTTGAAGTTGACCCTCAAGTGGGACCAGGAAATCAAGGGGGCTCCAAAGGATTTTTTGCAATACCAAGAGGGAGAAAAATTGCAACATGGGAAAGAAAAAAACAAAAGAGAGAAGAAAGGGGGCTAAGATGGGAAAAGACAAGGGAGATGAACATGAAGTGCATGAAATAATCTCACATGAGGATGAAACATCTAGAGAAAAATTGCAAGGAGTCAAGGAAATGGGGGAAATGTCTAAGGGGCTTGGATCCTTATTTGCAACAAGAGAATAGGATAATACTTTTGTGGATATCAGAATAGGATATGACCATAGAAGGTTGGGTGTTTATATCAATCCTAATTGTGAGTGGAATTTAATTCATATTGACCTAGTGGTCATTATCTTAGAGAACATTCAACCAACAACTCACTCTTCTATCCTCATGGATGGTGAACATTATGATTGCATGGGTCAAGTTGTGTTATCTGTTATGGTGGATGATATGCAATTTTTGGAAACATTCTTTGTCATGGATTGTATAGATGAAGACTTGATCATTGGCACCCAAAGGTTCATTACACAAAATCATCAAGAATTTGAGGTTTCTTCTCCACCTATTACCCGTGCTTCTACATATATGCCTATGGAAAATCCTAATGACTATCCACCTTATGATAATTGGGGGCAAAATCATCTTTTCAAAGAGTGTGCTTTTCATGAAAAATTTTTTCTTTCTACTCATGTTTTTGAATCTAATCCTTCCTTGAGTAAATCACAAGAAACCTTGGAGAATGGAGAAATGGAGGACTCAAAGTGTTTGGGGAATGTGGAAGGACCCTTTCTTCCTGTAAATTTGGATTCCCCTCATGAAACCATAAGCAGGGATGATCTACACTCATATGATCAAGAAGGAGATGATCAAGAAATACTAGGTATCATTGATGTGGAGAATAATGTCAAATCGATGGTCAATCATGACAATGCATCCCCCATTTGTACATCTAGAGATTCAATGTGTAATACGGATAAAGGTGTTGACGAATCTCTAGATCCATCTCAAACCACACAACCCATTGATCCCTTGCATAAGCCTGATGAATGTATAGAAGAACAACCTTTGTTGCATTCCCCATGTAAAGATGAGTTTTCTCAAAAAATTCACATAGAAGGCCCCAAAGACCCTTACATCAAGAAACAAAAATCACAATTTCTTGGTAATGTATTTGGGTGGCCAAGAAATTACTTAGAGCCCAACCAAATCGCACTATGATATGGGTACCAAAGAAAGCCCTCGTACAAAATCAGCCCCCTCACACTAGACTTCAAAATCTATGGTCTAAGCCTACCATGACTTATCTTCAAGAAAGACCACTTCCAATCGAAGGACACAAAGCAATCAAGCCAAAACTCAGAAAGAATCCAGGGGGGGACTTCAAGGCAACAACTTGCACAACAAAGAAACCAAGGCGAGGTAAGGGACTAAATCAAGCACAGAGCTCCAAAAAAGATCAAAGAACCTCTTCTACAAGGATATGGGTATGAAAACCAAAAGCATTGGTAGGCCACACAGAACTACAGTGCGCAACCACGCAGGATCAAAGCCTCAAGAAAGCATCCAAACATGGAGCCGCCAAAGGAGATCACTAAACAAGCAAAGACCAATCTTAGATGGATCCCTATAAGGAGGAAGTACCAATTGTCATTCGGGGATCCAATGGATACTTCTAACAAAGGCTGCCATAGCATCTGCAAATAACATCGAAAGCCTCGACGAGCGACAACCATGTGCTCCTTGCACAACCCTGTCTTATGCACCATTCAGGTCATGCATTTCCAAAGTACGTATTATTATAGGGCCACATTACATGGCCGTGCATAGACACATTTGAGAGTCCCATGCACAAGAGCACATTATGTTTTCTGATACTAACATCTGCCTTCTTGCTTGTGACATGGTTATAAAAAAGAAAAAGAGAGAGAGAGAGAGAAAGAGCTTGTTCCCAATTTGACTCAT
The DNA here is from genome assembly GCA_020310875.1 of Ceratopteris richardii. Taxonomy (NCBI): domain Eukaryota; kingdom Viridiplantae; phylum Streptophyta; class Polypodiopsida; order Polypodiales; family Pteridaceae; genus Ceratopteris; species Ceratopteris richardii. Next base: position 168,140,802 of record CM035413.1, on the reverse strand, counting down.
GGAACATGAATGTGTCATGCTTAGTTGAAGGTGGAATTGTTGATTACTGGGCACTTATCAGTTTGGATAGAAGTGTGTTTCGGCTAGCAGATGATGTAATTGCTGCCTTATCTGGTAGATGTCAAGAACTTGCATGAACATGGCATCCACAACTATGGTTTCCTCTTACCATGGTAGGAGTGAAGAGCTTGAAGGTCCACAACTTGAGTGATGCTTAACTACTGCATGTATGAGAGCATCCAGGGAGATATTTAATTGGGGTAGTTCTGGTACCCTCCAAATCTTTGTATGTATACTGAAATATAAAGAAATTCAATTCTTAGTATCTGGCAAATGATGCTTTGAAAAGAGGAGACAGGATCTGCCACTCAAAAGATCTCATCAGTGGACCATCAACATGGGCATTCATCAACAATGTTCCATCCCAAAGGCCGAGTGTACAACACGAGGAGATGAACATCGATCAACCTTCTCCATGGTAAGTATCTTTACTTTGGAAACATCATAACCATGATAGCTTAGGAAACCTCTTCGTCAGCATACCCTTGAGCACTTAGCTCAAGACCCCCAATTTTTGCACCATACTTCTTCTGATACATTTTCCAAGTAAGCATGCATAGGGCTACATTAAAAGGCCATACACAAGGCACATATTTTCCTCAACCCATGCACAAACACACTTACCCATCATCTATTATGGGTTATGAGCACTTGGCATGACTATTATGAACATCCTCTTTGGACGATCTGAGGTCATCAATGGAGACTCACAACGACACAGTCAGGCTGGAATCCAAGGAAAAAGCACCTACCAAGGGACTACAACTTGCAAAGGCTCGCAGTGACAAATGAGGAACTAGACAACAAAACCTGCTACAGCTGCAAGATAGATGGCTCTTAGGATGGACACTACCTCTCAAAGCACTACATGGAACAACCATTACAACAAGGGTATGTCAGGGACAACAGACTCGAGAGGGGGAGGGAGTGTTGAAGCTGAAGGTCAAGGACAAAGCATAGGAGCACATCTAAGAGGTGGACACACAAGAAGAAGGAGCAAGTAGGGAGCTCCAAGAAGTACATGTCAACTTTTCAGAAGAATCCCCTACAAAAATAGTGATTTCCATCACTAAAACCATTGTAAATACCATTTTCTATTTTTGTAGCTCCATTTTGTGCAAGCCTAGGAGTCCTTGAGCTTGAGGAGCATTAGAAGTACCATCGTACCAATTTTCATAATTTTTAGACTTCGTTTGAGCCCTCAAATAAGCCCTGGAACCTAATTTTTAACTAGGCCGGACACTAGGTCTGGAGAGGACCAAACCTAGTCAAAAACCTATAAAAAGAGCTAGAGAGCTCATTTTTCAGGTGAACTTCTTGTAGATTTCAGTTTTGTAATAGATTTCTTTTGTAATCAAAGTCCTTCCATTGTTCCTGTCTTTGATCTTACCTTGTGCGCGTGTGTGTGTATGTGTGTGCATGTTTGTGTGCTTTCACTCACGCACTTGTGCCTTCACTTGCTTGTGGTCTTCATACCAGTCCTCACGTCTCCGCGGATTGACAAGTAAAGGAGGTGGTGCTTACGCTTGAGCTACACCACGACACATCACATGTCTTGGCAGATTTTCTATCTCGACTGGATTCCGGTGAGTCTCCGATAGGTGTGGATGATACGACGCCAGCGATTTATGTCACCGAGATAACTCCTGACGAATCTGCAGAACTTCCTGTGGCTCCTACATACTATGATACGTTAATGACTTTTCTCACTGACGGTTGTCTCCCTCTTAATGTTCCCGTTACTCTACGTCGACAAATTGTAGTCTACAGTCGACGATTCGGGTTGATCGTGGGTCAATTGTATTACATAGATCCTACTGGTGTTTTACTTAGATGCATTCCTCCACATGAAGCGGAATCAGTTATTGCTATGGCTCACTCATTACCCACTGGAGGACACTTCACAGCTGATCTGACTCACCGCAAAATTCTGCAAAGTGTTCTATGGTGGCCTACAATGTACAGAGATGTGGTTCAATTTGTGCAACAGTGTGATGTCTGTCAACGGTCTGGGCAGCCCTTGCAGTGACACTTTTTCCCCTTCAACTTGTCTTACCTTTGGAACCCTTTCAGAAGTGGGGTCTAGATTTTATTGGCCCCATAACACCACCAACGACCCTCACCAACAATCGATACATATTGACTTGTATAGATTATACCACTAGGTGGGTGGAAGCTTGGGCTTTACGTTCTGCCACAACTGTTTCGGTGGCAAATTGTTTGATGAAAGATGTCTTCCCTCGATATGGACTACCTCTGGAGATAGTGACAGACCAAGGAACACATTTTACAAACAACTTACTGCAAGTACTGACTCAAACTTTTCAGATTATGCATAAATTCAGCTCCCCGTACTATCCACGTGCTAATGGTGAAAGTACCAATAAGACTCTGTTGAATATGCTCCGCAAATTGATCTTGGAATGTCCGAAACATTGGGATCAACTCTTACCTGCTGTATTGTGGGCATACCGGACCACGTACAAAGTGGCAATCGAAACAACTCCGTTTAAACTTGCTTATGGATTGGAAGCTATTGCACCAATGGAAGTAGTGGTACCGAGCCTGCGTGTTGCCTTATATCACAAATTGCTGCCAGAAGAATCTCTTCCATTTCGGTTGGATGCGCTCCAATCATTGGATGAATACTGCTGGGAAAGCTTCATGACTCTCCAAGAAGTTCCGCTCCGTCAAGCAGGTGCTTCAACTTCTTCTTGTGTGCCCAACTCTTTGATGCCTGGAAAATTTAAATGGCCTACTTGCCAGATCTTCTTTGACTACTATGTCTGCTTGTGCTTTCTCTTCGCTCCGACTCCCTTCGTAGGCTTCCTTGTCTTGTGAATCCTTCAGTTCCTTGACTACTGCCAACACCCCCCCCTCTCTCGTGCCTGTCGTCTCTGACAGACCCTTCTCTAGCTGTGCGTTGGACATAATATTGAACAACATCGGAAGCGAGGTGGTGTTCTTCTAGTCGCAGTCCCCGTGCTAGGTCTGTTAGCAATGCATCCTAATTCACTGGTCCTGGGACGTCTGGATATGGCACCCGCAATTGTTCTGAATGGATGGTTCTTTCCACATCGAATAAGTGGAGGAGATGTGAGGGCCTGGGTACAAATATTTTTGAGTGATATTCCTAGAATCCTGTTACGAACATCTCCTCGAATGTCTGTTTAAAGCAAGCTGGGAGGTACTTGATTCTGGCGTGCCAAGCATATATTACCTCTATTGATGGGGTGGTGCTCATGTCGTATACCAAATCTTGGTTGCCGGTAAGGAAGCCAACTCCTGAGAAGTGGGGGTCTTTAATGTTCTTGAATGTCCTGAATGTGATCAGCATTAATTCAAAGATTTTCATGCACATTTGGGCCATCACATCGGGGGTATTCCGTAGTCGAATGCTCCAGTGACGGATGGTAGAAATCATATAATTCACAGTGGGAGGTCCTTGCGGAGGTGCTAGATAAACATAATTTAACCACTTTGCTCAGCCTTTGATGTTCTTGACAACAATGGTAAACTCGGGCTAGGTGCGTCTACGGAAGACTGGAACATAACAGGGATTGTATTTAATAAAGAGTGGCATGTTAGTCCAAGTACAAACCATCTCTGGGTAGGTCTCGAGAAGACGGATCCTCCAAGTGGGTTGATGAATGGATCCTTTTTTAGCACTCTCTGGGATATCATAGGGCCCAAATTGTGTGGCGAAAGTTGGAGCCTTGCCACATCGTCGTTGGATCTCTACGTTGTAATCTGCCAGGAGTACACAGTATGGCACATACTGATCGTCGTTGGTGCCGATCCATCTATGATGAGACATACTGCGGAAATACTCTGACTTTATGATGGTGTCTTCTAATTTGGCCATTGATTGGATTTGGATTGCCACTCGATCTTCATGGGTTGTAGCTGTTTTTTCTAGTGTCTGGAGCCATTCAAGTACTTTGACTTCCAAGGTGTCCATTCCTTCTGAGGTTTGCTGACTGTTGGTGTAAATCAAGCCTTCACACTTGGCTTTGATTTGTACCTTGAAGACATCACATAAAGCTTGGATTAATTCTAGAAGATTGAGCCATAGAAACTCATGCTTATGAGTTCTCACTTTTTTACTTAGTGTAAAAGTCATTGTGACTTGGAATATTTTGTAATCACACCTACTTGAGAAAGTCGTGGAAATTTGAATGTTGTAATGGAGAGAATATCTCCCTACTTTTAGAGGAGAGATTCTAGGGAGCCTTAGTTTGAATTTCAAATTCAAATGAACACAAAACTCCTATAAAAGATGAAGTAGAAAAGTCGCGGGTGTGTCACTCATTCTAGCTCATCTCCCGAGGCATTTTATCATTGTAATTCATTGTGTGTGAGTGCTACTTTATAGCCAACACCACAATATCTCATTTAGCTATGCTTGTCAAGCTAATGAGATTGTACAAACACATTAATCAATAGAAGTATACATTCACTATCTCTGGTTTCTCTGAGTCATCATCTCCAAGTCTGTCAACTTCAACAAGGGATATCTCAAGATCTACTGAACCAAATTGGATGATTCAAAGTGCATTGGATTCAGCTCCAAGTCTACTATACACGTACAAAATTTCAAGGCCATTGGATCAACCATTACAGAGAAATCTTAGTCGAGGTGCTCACTGGTCTGTGACTGTAAGTCTCCTAAAAAGTCGGGGGTGTACCTTATTTTGCTAAAGTGATTTCTCTGAGTGTGATTTATCATTTTCTTTCATTCCACTTGCAAATGGAAGCTTGTTAAGCTAATTGAATATGTCCAGAAGGAATTCGACCAATTGTAAGTGTACTGGTCATACTGAGTGAAAGACTGAGTAGGTGTCACTACAGAAATAGAAAGTTTTCTTGTGTTTTGAAAAAACAAGTTATCTGTTTTGGTTTGGTCACTTCACAAATCATTTGCAAAGTACATATATGATTTCTTTGTGTCATTTGGAAGCTAAGAAAGTGTACTAAGCATATCTGAAGCTAAAGGGCACTGAAGCAAAGCAGGTCTAGCAGCTTCAACTCATTTCTTGAGTGCATCCAACCATCACTCCCAACAGTGGTATCAGAGCAAAGAAGGTAAACATGGGTGATGGTTTCCCTTCATTCATTGACAAATTGGACAGAAACAATTATCAGGCTTGGTCATTGAGAATGAAGACCTATCTACAAGGGAGAAGTTTATTTGGATACATATCAGGAGATGAGGAATTGCCCTCATTCAAGACTAGAGGACTACCTACAAAGGATGAACATGAGAGGCTCAACCAATGGTGTGCAAAAGATGCTTTGGCAAGGTCTTATCTCTTAAGCTCTATATCTGACTTTCTTTTACCACATGTAAGGAACTGTAAGACTTCCCAAGAGACTTGGGAAACCTTGTCAAACTACTTTTCTTCCAACACAAGGGCCAGAAAAAATCAACTATGGATTGAGTTTACAACTCTTAGGAAGAAGCCCAAGCAACCAGTCTCAGAGTATGTGACAAAGATCAAAGATGTGGCAGACCAACTAGCAAGCATTGGAGAGGAGATTGAAGAGGAGCAAATAGTCAGGCAAGTAACAAATGGACTCAAGGCAGATGATAAGTGGGAAAGTTTCACCACTGCAATGGACCTCTATATGGACATGCATACCCCAGATCTCACAACACTTATGGGCCAACTTTTTACACATGAAGCAAAGTTTACAAAAGCAGGAGATCAATCAAAAGGTAACAACCCCTCTGCTCTCTATATTGATAAGAAAGTTAAGGATAAAGGTAAAGGGAAGAAATAGGATGAAGAAGGCTCTACCTCCCAAGCTAACTATGCAGGGAGAGGTAGATCATCTAGAGGAAGAGGCAGAGGAGGTAAGTCAGGTAGGGGGAGACCCTACAACTCATCACCATGCAACATTTGTGGATTGTCCAATCATACCACAGATGAATGCTACAAGAACTACCAGAATCAGAGAGGAAGAGGCTACTCAAGAGGTGGATACTCTCAAGGCAGAGGCAGATTCAACCAACATCAAAGCTACAATGGATACAACAATCAATACAACAACAATTACAACAACAACCACAATGGAAATTACCAAGGTGGATTCAGAAACAGAAGAGACTACAACAATTACACAGAGGAGCAAGATGACTCCCTATTGATCATGAATATGACCTCCAAGATAGGTACAAATGATGATCATTTATTTTATATTGATTCAGGATGTTCTAACCATGTAGCTGGCAATGTGGCACTACTTTCTGATTTGGAAGAACCCAAGGGAAAACATCAGGTACAAACAGGTGATGACACTAAACATTCTGTTGTTAAAATTGGAAATGTGAAGACATGTGATGGAAACCAGAATCTATTAAGCAGGGTACTCTATGTACCAACCATCACCAAGAATTTAATGAGTGTTGGTCAGATTGTGGAGAAAGGTTTGCAGGTCAGATTCACACAACATGGAGCATATGTGGAGGACCCAAGACATGGATTCAGAAGGATAGCCAAAGGGGAGAAATCAGGTAGATTGTTTACTTTTGAGCTAGAAGACACCAAGAACATTGCTTTGTATAATTACAAGGATCAGACACTTTCAGAGTTAGAAATATGGCACAAGAGATTAGGGCACATAGGTGAAAGAACCCTAAAGCAAATGTGCAGGGATCAATGTGTGCTTGGGATACCTAATGTGTCCAAGCAACACATGATTTACAAATGTGGATCATGTCAATTTGGTAAGTCTCACAGGTTACCCTATTCAAGGAAAGGTTTCATGCATGAAGACTACCTAGACTTGGTACACACAGATGTTTGGGGACCTAGCAAGGACCCTTCCATTTCAGGTTCAAGGTATTATGTGTCCTTCATTGATGACTATAGCAGATGGACCATTTTATACTTTATGAAGCATAAAGATGAAGTGTTTAATTGTTTCAAGAGGTATCTTGCACTTGTTGAAAATCAAACAGGAAGAAGCTTGAAGAGGCTAAGGTCAGATGGTGGAGGAGAATACTTCTCCAATGAGTTTGAAGATTTCTTGCAGGAAAGAGGCATCAAAAGGGAGATTACTACAAGGTACTCACCTGAACAAAATGGGGTAGCTGAAAGAAGGAATAGACTCATAGTAGAAACAGCTAGGTCTATGCTTAATGAAAAGAAGTTGCCAAATTATCTTTGGGCAGAGAGTGTATCCACTGCCACTTATCTCATAAACAGGTTGCCATCCAAATCACTTGATGGCATGACACCATATGAAGCTTGGCATGGTAAGAGACCTTCTCTGGATCATTGCAAAATCTTTGGTTGTGTAGCATATGTGCATATTCCCTCACAGGTAAGGGGAAAGCTAGACCCTAAAGCTAAAAAATGCATCTTCATTGGTTATGATTTGAACCAAAAGGGATACAGATTCTACAACCCAACAAACAAAGGCTTCAAGGTAAGCAGAGATGTCATCTTTGATGAGAATGACTCATGGTATGAGAATGAATGCAGGAAAGTGAGTCTACCCTATGATTTGGAAGAAGATTTCCCAAAGCTCACCAAGGAGGAACCAATTCAGCACAAAGATTCAAGCTCAGATGATGATGATACAATAAACCTTGAAGAGTTCAAGGCTTGGAAGTCCAAAGGGAAGATGAAGATGAAGCAACTAGAAGATAAACCAGAATCCTCAACTCAAGCAATGAGGAGATCTCAGAGAGAAAAGAAGAAGCCTATCAGATTTGGGTATGACACATCACTTGTAACTAAACACTCTGTATATCTTGCAAAGGACTTGTTGAATGAAGAACCAGGTACCTATGAAGAAGCAATTACCAAACCAGAATGGAAAGAAGCTATGGATGAAGAAATGGAAGCTCTCAAGGAAAGTGATACTTGGGACTTGGTACCCAAGAAGGAATCTATGAAGGTGATAGGATCCAGATGGATCTACAAACTAAAGAAGAATTCAGATGGAACAATAAACAGGTACAAAGCTAGGTTGGTAGCCAAGGGTTTTGCACAAACCCAAGGCATTGATTATGAGGAGACATTTTCTCCTGTGGCCAAGATGCCAACTATCAGAATATTGGTGAGTGTAGCTGCATCTAAGAATTGGAATATGTACCAATTAGATGTCAAGAATGCTTTCTTGAATGGATGGATATCTGAAGAAGTCTACATGTCACAACCACCTGGCTATGAAGATCCAAAAAAGGTACATTATTTTTGTAAATTGAACAAGGCTCTGTATGGGTTAAAGCAGGCACCTAGAGCATGGAATTATAGGTTGACAACCTACCTCCAAGACCAAGGATTTGTGATGAGTAAAGCAGACACTTCTCTATTCATAAAGAGAAGTAGTACAGAGGTAATCTACTTGTGTGTTTATGTTGATGACATCATCATTACAGGCAATGATGTCAATGGAATTAGGCACATCAAAGAACAGATGATGAAAGAATTCAAGATTAGTGATCTTGGATTATTGAAGTACTTCTTAGGTCTTGAGTTAGTCTACACCAACTCAGGTATATATATCACTCAAAAGAAGTATGTGCAGGATATGGTCAAGAAGTTTGGCTTGCAGGATGCTAAAGTATCTACTACTCCAATGGAGGTCAACCTAAAGCTAAGTGCTCATGAAGGAGAAGAAGTCAAAGACATCACAGTATACCAAAGTATGGTAGGTAGTTTGAACTATGCTACCTTGACAAGAATTGACATAGCATATGGAGTTAGTGTGCTTAGTCAATTCATGCACAAACCAAGGGTACCTCATCTAGAGGCAGCAAAGAAGATCCTGAAGTATCTGAAGGGAACTCAAAATCATGGTTTGTACTTTCCTTATACATCAGATATTGACATTAAAGTTTATTCAGATGCAGATTGGGCAGGATGCAAGGATGATAGGAGAAGCACCTCAGGCTACATTTGTTTTGCAAGAGATAAGCCTATCTCTTGGTCAGCTAAGAAGCAACCTACAGTGGCATTGTCATCCACTGAAGCAGAGTATAGAGGGCTTGCCAATGCCACTCAAGAAGCTATCTGGTTGAAGCTTCTATATACAGAGTTAGGTCTATACACTAGACCTCCAATCATCTTTGGAGATAACACTAGCTCTCTTCACCTTGTAGCTAATCCAATTTATCATGCCAGAACCAAACACATAGAGGTTCATTACCACTATGTGAGGGAGAAGTTACTTAGCAAAGAGATTCAATTGACATATGTGTCTACTAATATACAATGTGCAGATTTACTCACAAAGGCATTGGATGGAAACAAGTTATGCAGATTTAAATCCATGATTGGATTGCAGGATGTGATTGAAGATTAAAGATGAAGAAGATGAAGACTTGAGCCAAAGTGTTTGGCTTGAGGGGGAGCTGTTGGTGTAAATCAAGCCTTCACACTTGGCTTTGATTTGTACCTTGAAGACATCACATAAAGCTTGGATTAATTCTAGAAGATTGAGCCATAGAAACTCATGCTTATGAGTTCTCACTTTTTTACTTAGTGTAAAAGTCATTGTGACTTGGAATATTTTGTAATCACACCTACTTGAGAAAGTCGTGGAAATTTGAATGTTGTAATGGAGAGAATATCTCCCTACTTTTAGAGGAGAGATTCTAGGGAGCCTTAGTTTGAATTTCAAATTCAAATGAACACAAAACTCCTATAAAAGATGAAGTAGAAAAGTCGCGGGTGTGTCACTCATTCTAGCTCATCTCCCGAGGCATTTTATCATTGTAACTCATTGTGTGTGAGTGCTACTTTATAGCCAACACCACAATATCTCATTTAGCTATGCTTGTCAAGCTAATGAGATTGTACAAACACATTAATCAATAGAAGTATACATTCACTATCTCTGGTTTCTCTGAGTCATCATCTCCAAGTCTGTCAACTTCAACAAGGGATATCTCAAGATCTACGGAACCAAATTGGATGATTCAAAGTGCATTGGATTCAGCTCCAAGTCTACTATACACGTACAAAATTTCAAGGCCATTGGATCAACCATTACAGAGAAATCTTAGTCGAGGTGCTCACTGGTCTATGACTATAAGTCTCCTAAAAAGTCGGGGGTGTACCTTATTTTGCTAAAGTGATTTCTCTGAGTGTGATTTATCATTTTCTTTCATTCCACTTGCAAATGGAAGCTTGTTAAGCTAATTGAATATCTCCAGAAGGAATTAGAACAATTGTAAGTGTACTGGTCATACTGAGTGAAAGACTGAGTAGGTGTCACTACAGAAATAGAAAGTTTTCTTGTGTTTTGAAAAAACAAGTTATCTGTTTTGGTTTGGTCACTTCACAAATCATTTGCAAAGTACATATATGATTTCTTTGTGTCATTTGGAAGCTAAGCAAGTGTACTAAGCATATCTGAAGCTAAAGGGCACTGAAGCAAAGCAGGTCTAGCAGCTTCAACTCATTTCTTGAGTGCATCCAACCATCACTCCCAACACTGACCGCCTGGCATCGGCATAGGAACATATGGTTCCTCATTTGTTTCGTCCACCTCAATGGGTACCAATTCATCTGGCTCTCGTTCTACAACTGGAGAGGGTTGTCTTTCATATTCTAGTAACTTCTTCTGTAGTTTCGCCACCTGCTCTGTTAATGCCTTTACTTCCGCGGAAGTCGAGGTTGTTTCTATGAATTTGGGTTGTGCCTCCTGTTCCCTGAGCTGGCGACATAGCTCATCCTGTTCCTTTTCCAAATCGTCATGTGCTTCTAATAGGTCGGCATAGCTTTCCAAGATTGTTTTCATTGTTTCTGAGCGAACTGCTTTGAATTGTTCTGGGTCGATTTCATGGGGAGAGCCTTCCATGGCAGCTTCCAGGTTTTCTTCGTTTTGCTTCTACAGACGCTTGTTTTCTTCAAGGGCTGTAGCCATGTGTTTTCTGAGTAGAGTCAAATCTCGCCAGACTCTCAGATTATTTGTTTGGTAGATCTCCAGTAAGGCTTCGAGTTGTTTGACACCTGGCGCTTGTGATGGTTGGGGTGTCTCCAGGAGGGTTTTATGAGCTTGCTCGAGTGTGGTGTAACGTTGATTGAGGTCTGCATTTTCTTCTTCTATAATTATAAGCCGTCTCTATAGTTGTTGATGAGTCGTAGTCAGTTGATGATGACGGTCTTCGAGAGCCTGGTACTCACTCTGAAGTTGATACACGCATTGATGTAATGCCATGAATATACTATTTACATTAAACGATGCAGGCAAAGATGAAGATGCAGGGGGAATGGGGAAGGGGAAGGGAGTTGTGAATGCTCTGGAGTAAAGTGGTGAGGTAGGTGGAGGGGGTATGGGAGATTGAGGCTGCGTGGGGGGTGGGAGTGGTGCTGTGGCTGGTGATGTTTCCATTGTGTCGAACGTGTGTGTGACTGTGTAGATGGGAACAGTGGGTGGGGTGGATGTGATATTTGTGAAGAGTGTTGTGAAGGTGGGCATGGTAACTCCTCCGAATTGGATGCCGGGAGAGAGAGGAATTCCCATGACGATTGTGGTAATGGCAGAAATAGGCGTGGTAGTGCCCGGTGGTGAGGTGACTTGTGTAGTGAGGTGAGGTGGGTAATGGCAGAAATAGGCGTGGTAGTGCCCGGTGGTGAGGTGGGGGGTGAGAGTGGTTCCGCCTGATGTGCTTCTGTTTGTGTGTTACCTCCTGGTTTTGATACATTGATGTGGATTTGTTTGCCAGATTGCATGGGGCGAGTAGGCACTCGTTTCTCAAATCGATGAATATAAGTCATGGCTGCATGAACAGCCTCATATAAGCCTACTGCGTCAGCGTGCAGGTTCATCGATTCAATAAACATGTCATCCACGCCTTCCTCGGCTAACATTTGGCTCATGATCATCTTTCCTGTCTCGAGCGACAGTTTGTGTTGTTCTTGGACCCGCTTCATAGTTTCGTATAATCTTTTTTTCTGGGCCGAGTATGCCAGGGCACTTGCTAGTTCTGAAAGTTTGTCATATTCCTGATCATACTCCTCGTTTGCCTCTTCTTCTTCTGTCTCATCTTCATCCTCTTCTACTTCGATTACTCCCGGTTGGGTCAGGGCTGAAGTTGTAGTAGTAGGTTGTTGTCCTTGGGTCTACTCTGCTTCTGTCTCCAGGTTAGACTCATTGATCAAACGGGCAATTTCTTCATCTGTCAAATCAGTAAGGGTGTAACCTTGTGGGAACTCCAAGTTCGATGGAATCGGAGGGAACACCAGATTGGGTCCTTCTGCACTTGGTCTGGGTAGGCGAATGGTAAATGGTTGGACACGCCTCGTTTGTGGAGGGGTAACTTCTGGGGTGGTGGTGGCTCCCCTAGCTTGAGCACATGGTAATTGAACTCCCCCTCTCATTTTCTTCGATGGAGGACCCGCCGTTGATAGCCGTCTTTGGAACTCTTGAGCCCTGGACCATACTAGTGCTCTTTGAATGGGCACATCGTACACTAAGCACCTGTAAATTATTCTTGTGAGAGCACAGCATCCATGAAGTACATTTTTCTGTTTCTTATTCCATCGTTGATGGGCTAGGTGTATTTGATCGATGATCCAGTGTGGTATATTAATGGTGAGATTCTCTGTCTCCGCTAGGTACAAGCTAAACCATATCTTTTTTGGTGGCATAGTGAAGCGTTCTTGGGCGGGAAAAGCAAAATGCTGCATGATCGTTCGTAGGTGGAGAGCAATGGTAGGTGTCATTGCTACCATGTCCTTCAATTTATTGAGATCCTTATGCTTCATCCTGCCTGGAACCAACGTTTCTTTCTCAGTGGGAATATGCATACCTTGCATGTTCAATGCTTCCCGTACCAAATTGAGGGTCAGTTTGAATCTCTTGAGTTCGTGGCCTAGCAATAGTGAGGGCAGCACAAAAGTACTATCACCTCCCTTGGCCCTGCTAGGAGTGATGGTACTAATAAAATAGGAGCAGCGTAGGAAATCTGGCTTAGGCAAATGTGCCATGAAATAGCTATCCAAGCCGGCTTTGGTCCATACCGATCGCATTACTTCTGCATTCTGATAGTTCTCAAATTCACGAGTGAAGAAATGGTAGTGTCCCCATTTGCCATTGAACTCAATTTCTGCTTCCCAGAAGTAGGTGCCATCACCCAATGGCCCTGCGACATCACTAAACCAATGAGCGTGTTTCCCCACTTGAGAAGTGTGTCCCTGAGGAGGGTCCTGAATAGGGAGCACATGCACCACTTGAAGTTCTTGAGGCCTCTTGGTGAGTGGTGGTTCAAGGAGGAGGGTTTCAATGTCCACAATCTGTGCGCTAGACCCTGCCTGGGAACTGGTGCCTCCTACTTCTGCCATTGTTATTGCTTGCTTGCTGGTTCTATGAGAATACAGAATCATGTGTTAATATTGTAATGGACAAGATATAACACTTTTTGTCCCCATTACAACATTATCATGAGGTGAGTAATGGGTTAGTGGGTCAGTGAGTGCTCGATGATTGTGTGTGTAGTTAATGAATGGATAGTCCTACAAGCTAGATGGAAAGATGCAGTGTACGAGTGATGTGGTTAGCAAGTGAGGATGAATTTACACATGGGGTTCGGGGGTTTTATTACAAGTTTTAGGCTGCCTAACACAATGGGTGTCTTTCGGTTTTGGTTTAGTGGAGACTCTGGAGGGCTTTATGAGTATGTCTGCTTGGGAATGAGGCGTTTTTGGGACCCATTTACAAGTGAGTCTGTTCGTGCTTCTGGGCGATTGTGTCTTCGTGCGTATTAAACAAGAGTGGGTAATGGCTCTTTGAGTGAGTGAACCCTGGCGTGCATGATGTGATTCGTGCGTGACTAGTTGAGCTTGCAAGCAAGCCTTAGGCACCCAAATTTGTCTTGATTGTGGGCCAACCTTCAGCGACTTCTTGGGTACCCAGATAGATTTCACTTCCTCAAAAGAAGTTTTGGATGTCTTCTTATTAGTATCATGTCGTTCATTACTAATAGGAAGTTGAGATGGTTGTTGTCACTTGACTGTAATAGGCCGCTCGCCTTTTCGCACCCACAATTGTTTCAATGGCTGAGTCATTCTGCTTCACACGTTCTTTTGGCCTCCAGCATAGGTAGTCTTTAGTTATTGATCTGTCTTTGGTTGCTGCCTCTCTCTCGCCTTTGGAAAAGAAGGGAGTTCCGTTGAGTCCTTGACTTCTTTATTGAGATCACCATTCATCTGCATCACATAGCTTTGGACAAGAACAACATGGTCAACTTCATGTGTACCCCTGGAAGGACCAGGAGTCTGTGCCTTTTCTAGTTCCTTGAGTGCTCCATTATCTAACTCAACTGTAATTCGACTCTGATTTACCCATACCTGAAGAAGTCCACTTCTTAGGTTTAAGTTGACTGCATGGTCATAGATCCAGTCTTGACCCAAGACCAGAGGCTCCGTGAGATCCTCATCTTGACACACTAGTACTTTAACTATCATTAGAACATCTTGAATGGAGAGGGGAAGTTCCACCTCGCCCATGCAAGGGGTTTCCACACCTCCCAATCCTATGAGATATGCCTCTATAGGATTGACTTTTAACTTCAATTCTTGACAGTAAGAGAGTTTAACGGCACTAGTGGCTGCACCTGAGTCAATCAATGCCCGTGCAGTCCTTGCACTCTTCCCTTGTCCTATCTCCAAGGTTACAAAAGGATGTCGGTCAACTATTCTATGGGGGCTTACGCTTGAGACTTCACACATAGCCATATGATATCCTGGGTTTGCATAGTCATCTATCCTTGGCTGATCTCGTCCCTGTCTTCTCATCTTCATTTTTTGGATGTGTTCCAAGGCTTCTGCCTGAGCTTCATCTCGAACTCGTTTTTCCTCTTCTTTATGTTTCTTGGCAGTGTTGAGTGGATTGAGCATTTCCTCTGTGCGAGGTTCTTGATATAACTTGACTCTGCATCCGCTTATGTAGCTAGGGAGAATATCCCCTTCTAAAGTGGCTAGTTGTACTGCTCCACTAGTTGAAATCCTGTTGATGATCATAGGTCCATAACCACGTTTTTCTAGCTTTCTCGCATGTTGTTTCAGAGTATATACCAAAACTAAGTCTCCGGCCTTTAATCCTTTATCCTTAACATGGGCATCAAAGTACGCCTTCTGTCGTTTCTTAGTTGCATATATTCCTACTGCAGCTCTTAGTCTGGTTTCACCTAATCCTTCAAGGTCAAAAATTCTCGAAGAGAGTTCATGACCCGTCCACTCATGCTCCTGTGCTACTCTCAATGTAGGAATCAAGAAGTCCAAAGGTAGCACCGCATTTTGGCCAAATACCATCTAAAAGGGTGTGGCTTGGAGTACCATTTTATAGGCCACTCGGTATGCCCAAAGAGCATGGTGTAGCTGTTTGTCCCAATCAGAGCGTTTATTATTCACCAATTTGGTAAGCACATTGCATAGAATCTTGTTTGTGCTTTCGGCTTGCCCATTAGCCTGTGGGTGATAGGGAGCAGACTTCTTGTGTACAACCAAGAACTCTTGGAGCATATTTTCAATAACTTCATTCAAGAAGTGAGTGCCTCTATCACTTACCAGCTCTATAGGTAGCCCGTATCTTGTGAACACATTCTCAAATAGGAACTTAGCAGTTGTCTGAGCATCATTCTTTGTCATAGCTTTTACCTCTACCCACTTTGTTAGATAGTCTGTGGCAACAATGATGTATTCAACATGTGAACCCTTAGCTGGGGGATTAATAGGACCTACGAAGTCTATTCCCCACTTAGAGAATGCACGTCCACCCATCATGGGTTTCAGATGCATCTCATCCTTGGGTATAGGGTACTGAGTTCTCTGACAGACATCACACCGTTTCACATAGGTATGTGCATCCATGTGAAGGGTCGGCCATCAGAAGCCCGCAAATAGTATTGCCTTGATCACCCGATCTGGTCCAAAATGACCTCTTCCTACACCTTGGTGAGCTGCTTCCAAGATCTTGAGATATTCGCTCTCATGGACACATAGTCTTAGGTAACCTTCTTTACCACGCTTGTATAGATTATCACCAATGAGTGAGTAATCTAGGGCTTCTTGTTCTAGACTTCTTCGTTTGGCCAGTGTCATATTTTGAGGGAATGTTCTCGTCCTCAGGAAATCTACTAATGGTTCACTCCAATCTGGCATTATGGACACTTGATATAGAGTGGCATGTTCCACAGGTGGTTTAGTGCAACAGATTGGGCATTCCTTGCACAACTTTTGGACATCGGCTTCCATAGTAGGCCAATGCACTCCGAATCTTCTAAGTGTCTGTAAAGTTCTTTGCTTTGAGTAGTGTTGCTCTAATGCACCTACATGCGCTAATTGCAACCATTTTGTGTACTCCTCCTCTTCCACACAACAAGCCAATATCCCTTGATCTGTCTGTTTGTACATGCTTCCTGCCATGATATGTTACTTCTAGGCTTTTACTACTTCTCTATCTTGAGTGTTTATGACTGGGTGATTAGGCTCGTATGTCAGTACTGGCACTAATGGCTTAGCCCACTCAGGTACAACTTCGAGATTAAACAAGTAAGCATCAAGAAGGTCATCTGATACTCCTTGTGGGGCTTCTCCCGATGTGAGCCTAGAGAGATGGTCTGCTCTCAAGTGAGTCTTCCCTTTCCTCACCACAACTTCAAAGTCGTATTCCATTAGTAGGAGGAACCATCTTACTAATCTACCTGTATTGCATGGCTTGTTTACCAAGTACAATAATTCCTGATGATCGGTAAAAAATTTAAACTTATTTGCAAGCAAATAGTGTCTAAAATTTTTAACTGCATATACCATGCCTAATCCTTCTCGTTCAGTGGTTGTATAGTTTCGTTCAGCCGCATTCAACTGTCTACTCGCATAGGCAATTGGAAGATCCATATTGCCTTCGCTCGTAGGTTGTACAAGTACACATCCAATAGCATAATTGGATGCATCCACATGAACATGGAATGACTTATTCCAATCTGGTGTGGTCAAGATTGGTGCTGAACACAATCTTCTTTTGAGCTCATTGAAGGAGTCCTCACACTCATATGTCCACTCGAAGTTAGTCAAAAGTCCATACAGGGGCTTTGCTATGATGGCATACATGTGTATAAACCGTCGGTAATAACCACAATGCCCCATGAAAGCTTGTACTTCCTTGACATTTTTTGGCCTAGGTAACTCGGGTATGGCCCTTACTTTCTCCTCATCGGTGGATATGCCATTCTTTGACACTATGTATCCTAGAATCTTACCTTGCCTGACCATGAAAACACACTTTTCTGGGTCCAAGCAGACTTGATACTCTCTACATTTGTCAAATATTTGCCTGAGTTCTGGTATATGTGTCTGTCTAATGTTGGAATGAGCACAGAGATCATCAACATAGACCTCTAAATTCTTCCTCAGGAATTTTTTAAACACGTGACACATCAACCTTTGGAAGGTTGTAGGGGCATTGGTCAGCCCGAATGGCATTACCTGAAAAGCAAATATGCCCCACTCTGTGGCAAAAATAGTCTTGTGCTGATCTTCTAGAGCTATGGCTACTTGATTGTAGCCCAAAAATCCATCAAGGGAGCTGTACACTTCCTTGCCTGCTACTCTTTCTAAGAGGTGTTCAGTGATAGGAAGTGGATAGTTATCTCGAATAGTGGCAGCATTAACCTTTTTCAAGTTAATGCACACACATAACTTTCCATTTTTCTTGGGCACCACTACGATGGGGGATACCCACTCAGTGTGCTCAATTTCATAGATGAATCCAGCTTCTACCAGTCTATCTATCTCCTCTTTGATCTTAGCAGCATAGTTATCATTATATGTGTATGGCTTTTGCTTAGAGGGTTTCGCGTCGGAGGTCATGGGAATTGTGTGTGAGCATATGTCTGGGCCAACACCCTTCAAATCCTTGTAGCTCCAAGCGAATACATCTCTGTATTCTCTTAGCAAGGTGTTGCTCTAGCACAATGGTGAGAACCACGTTAAGAAGCTCCACCTCCTTAATGTCAATCCGCGGAAGAGATAGGAGTGATATGAAGATCGTGAATGTGAGATGAAGTGAGAGTGAAGGTGAGAAGCATAGAAATGCACACACACATGCACACACACTACGAAGAGACAAGCAAGACACAATGGAAGGTGGGAAAATTAGCTCTATTACTCAAGAACACTATTACAAGCTCAAAAGAACTCTAAACTCCAACAAGCTAACCTCAAAAATGAGCTCTCTAGCTCTTTTTATAGTTTCTAGACTAGTTTTGACCGGTTTCACATCTAGTGACCGGCATAGTTAAAAATTAGGTCCTAGATGCTATTTGGAAGGGTAAACGGTATCTAAAAATAACGAAAATTGGTACGCGCATTCTACCTAAGCTCCTCAAGCTCGAGGACTCCTCGGCTTGCACAAAATGGAGCTATGGATTACAAAATGGGGTTTTCTATGTTACATATGTTACAATAGTGATAAAAATCACTGTTGGAGGTTTTTGGAAAGTATTTGAAAACATAATTATTTGAAAAACGATTCGACTGGCTCCCTGCTTTGTCGTTACATGCTTCCGTGTCGTCTGTGCCTCTGGCTGCTTCCAACACCCCCCTCCCTCTCGCTTCTGTCGTCCCTGACAGAACCTTGCTGTGAGATCTGCCGGATATAGTTCTGTAGGAGGTCTTGAGCGAGGGTGTGCTCGGAGATACGAATGCCTCGAGTTTCTCCCAGTCGATTGGTTGCGGTTCTTCCGGTGGCGGGAGCTGATAATGTGTGGAATAGACCATTCGTTCACAAGCAAATAATTGTAATAAATGTGTAGGCCTGCTTATGAATACCTCTGAATGGTATTCCCAGAAGCCGGTTGTGAACATCTCTTCGAACGTCTGCTTGTAGCACGCCGGTAGGTACTTTATTCTGCAGTGCCAGGCATAACACACCCGTAGCGATGGCGTTGTACTCATATCATATACCAGGTCAAAATTGCCATGCTCAAAGCCCGGGGTGTTGACATGGGGTGCCTTGACGCGTCGGAAGACTTTAAAAATCATTTGCATCATGTCAAAGATTTTGACAGTCATATGCGCCGCTATATCATCCATATGCTTTAATCTAGGGAGCCAGTGGCGAATTGTAGCCATCATGTAGCTAACAGTTGGTAACTCAATGGGTGGCTTAAAATAGGGGTAATTCAACCAGTCTTGGCACTGCTTATTGTTTTGTACCTTAATAGCAAAGGCAGTCCAGGAGCGGCGTCGTGGCACTAGTCCCCAACACGGATTGTACTTCAAATGCAAAGGTACCTTTACCCATGTACTCATCATCTCCGGATACTGCTGTAGTAAATTTTTTCGCCACTCTGGTTGATAGATCCTTCCTTTCTGTGCATCTGGTGGTAGATCAGCCGCCTCAAATTGAGTTGCATGCGATGGTTTCTTACCTGTCTCTTTCTCAATGGCTAACTGGTATTCGGCCATTAACATGAAATACGATTTATACTGTAGCTCGTGCCCAGATATGTATCGTTGCGGGGCCAAATGAGCAAAGAATGGAGACTGTAATATTCTTTCTTCTATCATCGCCATGGCATGTAATTGTGCCTCTACTCTCGCTGAGTGCGTTGTTCCAAGTTCCTCAATAGTCTTCATCCACGCGGGGGTCGGAAGTTCGTACGTCATCTGACCTTCGGCCGTGACGCGTCCGCCTGGGATGGGTTGTGGCTCGTACACTTCTTCGAACGTTTCCTCCACCTGGATGGTGACCGTTTCTTCCTCCGCTGGAAGCTCAGGTGGGGAATCTGGCCTTGGTGGCGCTTCATATACTGCAATCCTTGATTCAAGGGTCGATACCTGGGCCCGTAATGAGTTGAGTTCCTCTAGGAGGTCAGGAGAGGGGTCCACAGGTGCTGGTATGTCTTGGTGTGCCGGTTCTCGTAACTGGAGTAATTTGTGATCTTCTTTGAGTTTCTGTAACTCCTCGTTCATGCGGTCATATTCATCTAGCAATCTCACATGATCGTCTAGCAGCATCCTCATCGAGTCTGAAGGAATGGCTTTGAACCTGCTAGGACTGAGTGGTTGGTATGGGTGGTCGAGCGCTGCTTCTAAGTTTTCTTGGTTCTGATCCTGTAAGCACTGGTTTTCTTCCTTGGCGGCTGCTAGGTGTCTTCGTAGTAAGCCCATGTTTTGTGTTAGCATTGCATTGCGGACTGTCTGGGCTCTTAATAAATTATCCAGGTCAGCAGTGGCTTCCTTGGTCTTCTCCTCGCCTTCTAGTTCCAATTTGTGATATGCCTCGCGTAATTCCTGGTATCGGGTGTTCAGAGAGGCATTCTCAATAGACAATAAATTAAGCTGCGACTGCAAGTCATTGGTTGTCCTCTGCAGCTGCTGATAATTATCACCAAGAGATGTGAACTCATCTCTTACTTGCGTCATACACATGAACATCTGTCGGAATGCATTATCTACAGTGGGTGATAGTATTAAAGGGGTGCTAAATGAAGATGCAGTTGGTGTAGATGCAACGGGAACGGGGAATGGGGATGGGAAGGTGGAGGATGTAGTGATTGTTGAAAATTGTGATGTGCCTAAAAATGTTTGTGCCGTGAGTGAAGGTAGTGATGGTGCAGTGGGTGGTGAGATGTCCATGTCAGTGGACGTATCTAGTGCGGTGACCATGAATATGGGTGTGATCGTGGGTGCGCGTGCTGGTGTAAATACGGGATTTACAAAGGTTGAGGGGTAATTTATAGGGGGGCTGGCTGGAGCAGCTTGGTGGAAAGGGGAAAGAGGGGTTATAGTGGGTCGGGGAGGTGAGACGGGGGAGAAGGTTAATGGCGGGGGGAATGGGAAGAGGGGTCTTGGAGTTGTGGGGAAAGATGGAAAAGATGGATGGAGGAATGGGTTGGGTAGAAAGGTGGGTGTGGGAGGGGGTAGACTAGGGCTAATGGGTGCGGGAATGGTGGGGTTAGTGGTCGTAAAGACAATTTTTGCAACACCACCGGCGAATGAAGATGTTGGTCTGGGGGAAGGAGGGTGAAGAGGGGAGGCTGGATGGACGGGCGGTGAGAGAGGAGCAGTTGGGGTGATCGGTACTTCCGTGACTACTAAGGTTTGTACAGCTGTAGCGCGGGGTGGGGAATCTACAAAGATGGTTTCTACAGCCAACAAACTTTCGGGGACGAGGCGTGCCTCCCTGGCTTGTTCTGAAGATTGTGCTCCGGTTGGTACACGAATGTATTCGCCGGGCTTTGAAAGTAGTCGTACCCTGCGGGGGTCAAACTGTGGTAGTGGCTTTCTTTGCAAGTACCTGAGTGCTTCGTTGGAGCCTACTGATTTGACTAACTCTTTGAATCCTTTGATGTATGCGTCTTCGAATCTGCCTGTGACAAGTTCTTGTTCTATTATTGTTTGACTCTCTTCCTCTGTCAGCTTTTTGCGTACCCAAACTTTTTCCATAGTTCTATACAACTTCTTGATAGCTAGTGTGTAAGCTGCTGCCTCGTAAGTTTCATCTTCATGGGTACTCGTATCCCCATGTGTGTCTGTTTGTTGGCCTTGGCCATCTGTCTGTTCATGTTCTTGGGATTCCTGAGTTCCCTGGCTAGCTTCGTCGTCTCCTTTGTCGTCATCGGTTGCTGTTCTTTCGTCATCAGAGCTGGACACGACCTGTCCTTGTGGCTGATCCCTGGGTGTGGTGGGGTAGCTAGGCCTTTCAAATTCTTGAGAAAACAATTGTCCTTCTGAAAACTGGAACTCATTGGAGAATGCATCAGGCATCTCAAAATCAAAAGTTTGGTCCAGTGGCTCTGCTTGTCCTGGTTCTAAATGCGGTATTGGAAAAGAGAAAGCTTCTGCACCAATAGTGGTGGGAAGTTCAGCTGCTGTGGTGATAGGTTCTGCGGTTGTGGCTGCTGGGGGTGCAACAGAACTGGTGGTGCCCTCCGGCGTAACTGGTCTTGATAACCGTATACGAATTGGTGGTACCGTGGGAGTGGCTGCTGTTGGTGACTGCTCTGGAGATGGTTGTAGAGAGGGTGATTCTGGGACTTGTAGGCATGGGATAGTACCTCTCATCCGCTTTCCGGCTCTGCCTTTGCTAGACTTTCTAGACTTCCTAGTGGTGCCTTTAAATGCTTTCAATTCCTCACTGGTCATGGCACGCTCTATGGGTAAATCATATGCCAAGCACATATATATGATCCTGGTGAGGGCGCAGCACCCATTGATTACCTTCTTTCGCTCCCACCTATGTTGTGCCAAATAGAGCTGATCAATGATCCAGCTGGCTAGATCAACTGTTTGAGGTCCAGTACATGCTAAGTACAAACCAAACCAGATTCTCTTGTGGGGCATGGTAAAACGATCCTGAGCTGGGAAAGCAAAGTGCTGCATGCATATCCGTAATGGCTTAGAGAGCTCAGGTGTTATAGCAGAAATATCCTCCCACTTAGTTACGTCACCACGCTTCATCTGCTTTGGGACTAGCCGTTCTTTCTCCGTTGGAGTGTGTGTTCCATGTATTTTCAGGGCTGTGCGAATCAAATCTTTAGACAAATAGAACCTTCTAAATGGAGGATCATTTACCAAGGATGGTAACATGAATGTGCCGGGAAGATCCTTGTTCTCTGAAGCCGTTAAGGTGGTTACCAAGTAAAAGCATCTGTAAAAATTGGGTTTAGGCAGAGGGTCGCTAAAATACTCTGTAAATCCCGCTCGTGCCCAAACGTGCGTTAGATCTTGTGTATTCTACAGTCCTTCAAATTCTCGTGAAAAGAACTGGTACTTGGTCCATGTGCAAAGGTCAAATGCCAAATTGGCCTCAAATATGAAATCAGCGTCTGCTAATGGTCCTGCTAGGCCTTGAAACCAATGAGAGTTACGATGAATCTTGTCGGTGTATCCTCTAGGAGGATCATTGATTGGCATGGGTCCTAGAAAACCTTGAAACTCTGGTGGTTGCACCGTAGGATAAGATTCTGCTAGTAATTCTCCAATAGTGGCCATCGGTGCACTTGGGCCGGCTTCTGATGGTCCTGCTTCGGTTTGCATGATGACTGATGAGCTAATGGAAAAGATCTGCTACA
Organism: Ceratopteris richardii; assembly: GCA_020310875.1. Lineage (NCBI taxonomy): Eukaryota > Viridiplantae > Streptophyta > Polypodiopsida > Polypodiales > Pteridaceae > Ceratopteris > Ceratopteris richardii. Next base: position 168,117,704 of record CM035413.1, on the reverse strand, counting down.
AAAGATTAACACATTAGTATGGAAATTAATTATGATCCCATTAAGGTGAGACCGCAATCCCTTTCCATGACCGATGTGTAACCCGTGTAGCCCACTGTCGTGAAGTGATTGATGCAATGATCTTTTTGCAGAGCTAATGCAGGTCTCTAGACACCTATATGGTTCAAATTATGCATACATTTCTTGATGAGCATCTATTATGCATGATGTGGGGTTTTGGTGTATGAATTTATACAAGGTTTGGTTGAGGGTGAATTATTACAAGGGTGGAGTTTAAACGGGGTGGGGAAATTGTTAGATAAGGGGGTACAAGAAGACGTCTGGATACGTTTTGGTATCCATTTCCTAAGAGTCTTGGGGTGGGTGGTGTGTTTCTGCTGAGGGACAAAAAGCGGTATCGGGTTTGGTGGTATTGAAGGATGAAAAGATTTCTGAGGGGTATATATTACATGGCTAGAGGGTTGGGCTATAATACATTGTTTGGGTACCCAAATCTGCATGGGTGTGGGTCGATTGATAAGATACTTCTTGGCGATCCAAATCTGCCGAGTATCTGTACTTGGGGAAGAAGATCGAGGGGACTTTGGATACTGACTCTACTTCTTTTGAAACTTTGTCCTGTTCTTGTCTGCAGTGTTGCCAATAGCCTGTGGTTGCTGTCCTTTTGGCACCCATATTTGTTTCGTGCCACTTGTTCTGTGATGCTGATACTGCTGTTTTCCTTGCCTTGTCTGGTGTTGTCGTCGGTCTGGGTTCCTCTGTTGTGGTTGACTCCTTCGTGGTTGGGTTTGAGAGGTCCTTTGGACACTCTGCTTTGGAAAAGAAGGGAGATCCAACACTTGTGTGACCTGCCCATTAGGAAGTGATTCGTTATTTATCTTTAATCTAGGCCAGTCCGCAGCAAGTTTGGAAGGATGAGCACTGCAGGGTGTTGTGCTCATTTGGCCGCTGATGCAACCCACCTGACCGCTGATTGTGTTCAACTGCCCTAGCGGTTGGGTAGCTGCCCCTTCTAGTTTGCAGGAAGCCCCAGGGAAGATCTCCTGTCGTCCTTCTGATTGACAACTGTCCATAGCCAAGCCCGAGTGGGTTGGTGTAGACGTAACGTGACTGGTCTGACCCAAGATCTTCCGGTCTTCCGTCGCATGCGTTTCATAGGGTCTAGGGTTACAAACCTCAATCGGAATGCCGTTAGGGAAGTCAAGCGGTATCACTCGCTTCTGTTCTAAGGTTCCAATCTGTAAGGAGCCTTGTCTAAGATTTAGGTCCACTGAGTGATCGTATAGCCAATCTTGGCCAAGGATTAGGGGTTCTATCAGGTCGTCATCATGGCACACTAGTAGCTTCGCTGTCATGGTCACATCCTTAATGAGGATAGGAAGGTCCACCTCACCCATGCAAGGGGTTTCCATGCCTCCTAGCCCTATGAGGTATGCCTCAATTGGCCGCATTTCTATTACTGAATCCTTATAGTGGGACCATCTAATCGCACTAGTCGCAGCACCTGAGTCAATTAAAGCCCTGAGCTCTTGGCAAGGGTTGTCGTGCTCTAGCCTGACTGTAATGAATGGTCTCCTGTCCACTATACTAGGATGAGTGGTTGACTTTACTTGACACATGGCCATGGGATATCTGGTTGTAGTTTCCAGATGGTTATAATGTTCTCTCCCTAGTCCTTGTCTTCTTAACTTCATGCGTTTAATGCGTTCTATTGCTTCTGCATGAGCTTCCACTCGTATTCTATTTTCTTCCTCCTTACGCTTCTTTGCCAACGTGAGTCGTCTAAGCATATCCTCAGTAAGAGGTTCCTGATATAGCCTGACTCTACAGCCACTAATATAATTAGGCATTATATCTCCTTCTAAAGTGGCTAATTGTACTACTCCGCATGTTGAGAGTCGGTTAATGATCATAGGTCCATAACCTCGCTTTTCTAACTTACGTGCGTGTTGTTTCAGCGTATATACTAGAACTAAATCTCCTTCCTTTAGGCCTTTATCCTTCACATGTGCATCAAAATATGCTTTCTGTCGCTTCTTCGCTGCATATATTCCTGCTGCTGCCTTTAGCATGGTTTCTCCTAATCGTTCCAAGTCCATTATCCTCGCTGATAATTCATGGCCGGTCCACTGATGTTCTTGTGCAACCTTAAGGGTCGGTATCAAGAAGTCCAAAGGAAGCACAACATTCTGACCAAAAACCATCTGAAAGGGAGTTGCATTGAGTACGGTCTTGTAGGCCACTCAATATGCCCAAACAACGTGGTGTAACTGTTTGTCCCAATGTGAACGTTTGTTGTTCACGAGTTTCGTCAGTACGTTACAAAGGATCTTATTAGTGCTTTCAGCCTGACCATTGGCCTGAGGATGATATGGTGCGGATTTCTTGTGAATCACCATAAAATCCTGTAACAAATATTCAATGACTTGGTTTAGAAAGTGAGTGCCTCGATCACTCACTAACTCTATAGGCAATCCATATCTTGTAAAGACATTTTCAAATAAGAATTTTGCAGTTGTGTGTGCATCATTCTTTTTCGTGGCTTTAGCCTCTACCCATTTCGTAAGATAATCTGTGGCAACAATAATGTATTCAGCATGTGTACCTTTTGCAGGGGGGTTAATGGGTCCTACAAAGTCTATACCCCACTTAGAAAATGCACGTCCGCCCATCATGGGTTTCAATGGCATTTCATCTCTGCGAGTAGGAAACTGAGTTCTTTGGCACACATCACATCTCTTAACATAGGTATGAGCATCCATGTGAAGAGTGGGCCACCATAATCCTGCAAAGAGGATGGCTTTGATTATCCTATCGGGTCCAAAATGACCTCCTGCAACACCTTGGTGTGCAGTCTCTAGTATGCTCAGATAATCGCTTTCATGAACACATTGTCTTAGATATCCATCTCGTCCTCTTTTGTATAGATTATCGCCAATAAGTGAATAGTTGTGAGCTTCCTGCTCTAGACTGCGTTGTCGAGCTAAGGTCATTCCTTGAGGGAATGTCTTCGTCCTCAAGTATGTCACTAACGATTCACTCCAGTCTGGTGTGAGAGACACGTGATATAATGTAGCATGCTCTACTGGCGGTCTTTCACAACAAACGTTGCATTCCTTACACAACCTGTAGACATCTGCTTCCATCGTAGGCCAATATACTCCTAATCTATGCAGAGTCTGTAATGTTCGATGTTTTGAATGATGTTGCTTTAATGCACCTATGTGTGCTAATTGCAACCAATTCGCATGTTGAACGGTTTGTGCCCAACGGAGGATATTTCTCTGTCTCCGATCACTTTGAAAAAGGAAGCGTAGCTTTTGAGTGCTCTCAGATGAGGGGGAAGACTTTGGCAGAACAGAAGATTTTAAATGATGCTGTGATAGCTATTAGGAAAAGGGAAAGATACTTTTGATTGTGTCGAGAGGGAAAGCCACATGACGGAGATGGCGACGACGGAGATGGCGTCGACGATCACTGTGAAGGAGAGGACGACTACGACTGCTTCTCCTGAGAGATGGCGACGACGCATACTGTGAAGGAATCGTCGACTGCAGAAGAAGCAGTATTCGCCACATCAATATCTTTCAGGGTGGTATCGCTGCGCAAGCTCTGTCAATCCAGCGAGGCTCGAGCGTTTATCGCATATTTTTCGGCGTCTATCGCGGGCGGGCTCCAGCGTGAAATTCGGTGTCTATCGCAACTTTTGGGTCTATCGCGGGCGAGTAATTCGGCGTCTATCGCGGGCGGGCTCGAGCGCGTCTATCGCAAATCAAAACGTGTCTATCGTATCTTTTTGGTCTATCGCGTATTTCGGCGTCTATCGCGGGGGTTGGTCTATCGCGGCGGTGTGTCGTCGTACACGTGGCGGATACCCAAGTGTGGGTGTTGCAGAGCTAAAGAGCGCAGAAAGCAGAGAAAAAAGACGGGCCCCAAAATTTTTCCGATTTGGACCAGATATTTTTGTAACATATTCATTTCTGTAATATATTTCCCTTGTAAAGGCACTAGAGGAGTCCTCTAGATGCATTCCCATAGAAGAATAGAAGCTTATCCATGTAAAATAGTAGGAAATTAGCTCTTAGGGAATAAAGTGCCGGTCACTTATGTGAAAGGACCATTTTTAGGGCACTAGTATATAAGTCAAATGTGACTCTTTGTAAAGGACTTTTTGCCATTGTGAGAATAGAGAGCACAGAAATTCGAATTTGTGTCTTCTTCCCTCTTCATCTTCTTCTTGGTGAACTTGTATGCATGTGTATTGCTTGGAAAGAGTGCTTGTGAGTGTGATCTATCCTTGAGAGTGTTTCTTTGCTGTAGGAGAGGTGTGTGCGAGGTGTAGGAGGTGCTGAAGTGTAGGAAAGTATTCCCGCGACTCAGTATTTCTGTCATAACTTGAAGTAGGAGTGTCGGAATTGCGTGAAACCACTGCCATTGGATGCGTCTTCTCGAGAGCTTCGAAACGCATATGCTATTCGCTATATTTGGAGCTCGGAGCTAGGAGAAAAGTCCAAAATACTGACGGCTGCTGCACCAAGTATCGTTTCGTCTTGACCTACAGTTGAAGCTTGTTAGGATAAGTGATTTCCTCATTTTCACTTTTGAGTAATACTTTTGCATTGACCATTACGCATTTGCATGTCTTCATACACTCGGCTAGGTTAGTATACTCTTCGGATTGATAAATTAAAAGCGTGTATCCCCACTATATGCACTTGTGAGGGGATTGAGGTACAGTCTCTTTCTCCGCAAGTCCCTAAGTTGAAGCTTAGGTCAACACACTTTTTGGCGCCGTTGCCGGGGAGTGACGAATCAAACCGAGGCATTCGCGTGATGGTAAGTAGCTTTTTTCTTTGAAGAACTTGGAGGAGCGGAAATTTTCTCTTCTTTGGTAAGTCAATTTCAACCGCACTTGCTACTTCTCATTCTTGGAGTGTGTGTAGTAAGTTGATAGATTAGGGGAGTGAGTAGAAGAAGTAGAATAGGAGTGAGTGGAGAGTAGAGTAGACTTTAGGATTGTTCAAGAATTTTCATTTTTCAGTAAGCTAGGAATTCCCAAGTATAAAAGCCAAAAAATTTCATTTTTCAAGTTACTTGTTGAACAAGTATCGTGGAGAGCTGCATCGAGTGTCGTGTGAGCCCAGCGGTCGTTTTGAGGCAAGCAAGTAATAGAGGAGAGTTCTGTGCAAAGGAGTTGGACCAAGAGATCATGGGAGCTTCCAAGGTAAACTAAAACATCTCCTTGCTCAAAAATTTCAGCATTTCAACCTAGGAGAAGGAAAAAACGACCTGCGCTGAGTGTCGTGTGGACTTTCAGGGGGTTAAAAGTAGTTTGTTGATTGATACAGTGGGTAGGGGTAAGAGAGAGAACCTAGGAGAGAAAGGGGGAAACATCCAAACCTCAAAAAACAACACAAAAATTTGAAAAAGGGTCAAGTATCGCCTTGCTCCTGCGGTCGAGTATCGTTTTACTCCTGCGGTTGAGTATCGCGATATTTCCCAGAGGTCGTCGATCGTTTCGCTAGAGATCGTCTCGCTAGAGATCGTTTCAGACAGCGGTCGTAGATCGTTTCGCTAGAGATCGTTTTGATCAAAGGTCGTCGGTCGTGTATCGTTTGCCAAGTATCGTGATCCAGAGATCGCGACACTTGTCAAAGGTCGGTATCGTTTCAGATAGGTATCGTCGATCGTTTCTAGTAAAGGTCGTAGATCGTTTATATTCGAGTATCGTGTATCGTCTAGTGGGAGATCGTTTATATTCGAGTATCGTGTATCGTCTCGCTAGAGATCGTTTCAGACAGCGGTCGTAGATCGTTTCGCTAGAGATCGTTTTGATCAAAGGTCGTCGGTCGTGTATCGCTTTTTGCCAGAGATCGTTTTGCTAGAGATCGTTTGGTCAAAGATCGTTTTCTAGCGATCGTGTTGATCAAGTATCGTTAGACCCAAGTGTCGATTTCCAGCGATCGTTTGGATGAAGTATCGTTTGTGAGCGGTCGTTTTGGGTCAGAGATCGTAGATCGTCTTGTGGAAAGGTCGTGTATCGTTCCCAGTCAGAGATCGTTTGGGGAAAGGTCGTTTTCCAGCGATCGTTTCACCCAAGTATCGTCTGTCAGCGATCGTTTTTTCAGAGGTCGTGAGAGTCAAGTATCGTGACTTGAAATTTTCTTTCAGTCACATTCCAGCCTAAGTTTTCCTAGACTTCTGAGCCATAACTTAGAACTCTAGAGACTAAAGGTGGACAAGATTTGATTAGAGCTCTTAAGTGAATGAACTTGAGATCAGGAAGAACCCTAGGAAGCCGAAGAAGTGTAATTTCTTCTGTAGGGAGTGTTGCCGAACCAAGTAACCGATCACACTATTCTGAGACCTCCAGTGAGTCAGAAGGAGAAATCCCCATGGCTTCCGAGGATATGCAAAACACTGTGCCCATGATTGGCCAGATGTCCATCATTGAGGGCGAATACAGAACTTCCTTAGAATATGTGAGCACTAACCACAATGAGATCCCTATCTATTTAGATGGTCTAAACAGATCAGTGGCCAGATTGAGGAAGGCTTCAGAGGCCTGCATAGTGCCAAGACCAGCAGTCAAATACATAGGAGGACTGTACATGGATAAACAAGACATTCAATACATGGTCACTGAACACCCGGAAATCATTAATGAGCGTGGTGAGGAAAATGATACTTCAAGTTTAAATAGACATGGAACTGAGGAACAAGTAACAACTCCTAGAGATAGATCGACAATTACTAAACTTTGGAGAGGAGACTTAGTCCCCCAGGATGACACTCTAATAGATGTGTATTTGATCAATGGGATGGAGCACCTGCTCAGAACCCATTCCTCTATTTGGGACGCTGCTCCTAATCCAGTTACCATCTATGAGTTACAAGATCCTGAATTCCCCACCATCATTACATATTTGGACAAAGACCACAGAAGATATTGGCCAGTCACTGAATTAGAGAGAGCTGAGCTGAAATATCAGAACATTCCAGTGTTCCCCCCAAGGGACCAAGCAACCACTTCACGGAACCCACATGGAACTTCTCAATATGACTCAAGTCAACATTCGGGACAAACACAACAAACTCAACAAACCCAGATCCCCATCAGACCTCATGTGCAATTTGCAATACCTGCCACTAATCCTAATTACCGGCCACAACCAGCTATGGACCCAAGACAAGGAGTTCGTGCTCCAGTCAGACCACAGGTAGTACGAGGACCAGGCATACCTATAGGAAGACCAAATTACCCTGTAATGCCGAGACAACCTGAAGTAGGAAGGAGACTAAGACCGATTCAAGTGGCCAAATGCATGAGAAATCATTATGATGGCTCGAGTGAACCCTATAATCATATAGCAGAATTTAAACAAGTAGTTAGAGCCGAGCAGGTAGATGACTTCATGATTCAATATGAATCCTTTGGCCTCACCTTGTCAGACACAGCCCTGGCCTGGTTTCAGCCATTGGATCCAAATACCTTTCAGAACATGGATCAAGTGTATCAAGAAATGATTGAAGAATTTACCAAGTCTGGAATCAAGAACAATTCTTCGTCATTAATCCACAGCTTCAAGCAAGCTCCAACTGAGTCAGTCAGATTGGCTGCCAGGAGATTCAAGCAGTATGTGGATAGATGCCCCGTAGAGGAGAGACCAACACAAAACAAGATGGTATCATTGTTCTTAGAAGGACTATTGAACGGAACCTTGAGGTCATTAGTGTATGTGAAGAGAGTTCAAACTCTGCAAGAGTGTATGAAGGAATGTATAGACCTAGAGGATAACCTTGCAAGAGACTTGAAAATACCCCAAGGAAGTGTGAAAAGTGAAGAGTCATCAAATAGCACATCGAACCCTAAAAACAACATAGAGGAAATTGCCGACTTGCTTGCAAAAAAACTGAATATGCAAGGACAGAGGAATTATCCCACCAATCCTATGAGAATGCCTATGCTTAGAAGATGTATGCAGTGCGGAGGAGATCATCCTTCTCACTTGTGTAATAGAGGAGTAGTCCCACCACCTGCCTATGCTCCTCAGAGACCCTCTGTCCCAGGGCCACTACAGTATTGCAGTATAGAGCAGAGGTACACAAATCATAACACTGAGAACTGCCCTTACAATAGGCAAACCAGACCCACCCAGCCTTATGTGAGACCATATGGATATCCGCAGAACCAGCAAGGAGGAGAAGCCTTCAGATATCCATCATATCAGCCGCAGGCACCAATGCCACGACCATACGCATACCAGGGATATACACAGCCTCAACCAGTGCTAGGACAACAACCGCCCCACCCTCAGAACGTTGTCCCAGTTAAGATAGCGCAGCCAGAGGAAAACTTAGAAAGGGCCATAGTGCCGGCAACGCCTTTGACTAGCAGTGAACCATATGACTCATTTTACGAACCTAGTCAAGGAGCATACCCAGGTTATGAAAGCTCAACAATGGAATATGGGCAACAATACGACCCATATGCTTATGGCATGGAGACGCCGGAGAGTTCATATAACTACGAGCAAGATTATGTACCATTAATGTACACAGCTCCTAGAGCAACCATGCCACCTCGACCAATGAATAGACCACCTGTACCTAGAGGACCATGCTACAGATGTGGAGGTGACCACTATATCAGAGAATGTACATTACCGAACCCACCACCACCACAACGAATTTGGGAAGGTTACTGTAGCGATTGTGGAAAGGAACATCTTTTCAGAGATTGTCCTAAGAACCCAAACAAAGTCACATCTAACGTACAGATTAACGTGATAGAGGTAATTGAATCGTCAGGGAGTGATAAAGAGTACACTATACCTTTAAAAGCCATAACAAGAGCAAAGGCTAGAGAAAACCCCGATAAAACCGAAGAAAATAATCAAAGTGACAAAGAGGGAAATACACCCATCCCTCACAGAGTAGAAGACTCAGAAGAACCAGAAAAAAGTATCACCAGTAAACGATCCCAAAGATGGAAGCAAAGGAGAGACAGGATAAAAGAAAAAAAATTAGTGCAAAAGAAGGAAAAGGAAAAGAGTGAACAGAAATCAACAGAGGAATCACAAGCGGAAGAAGACAATAAAAAGGAGAATAAAAAGGAGGAGGTAGAATCGGTATTAGCAGACACAATGCCTGAAGATTTAGCGATGTGGATTCAAGCATACAAAGAGAGAATTAAAGCCGGACCTACCATAGAACAACATGAGAGAGAATATCCGAGAGGTGACCTAGAGAAAGAAAGATTGGAAATCTGCAGAAAATTGATAGAAGTTGCCCAACAAACATTAGAAAAACCCACATCACCATTACCAAACAACCGAATTTGTAAAGAAAAATTCCAAGAGTGTCTAAATAATCAGAAAAAGCCTAACGTAAATAGACCTCTGGATAATGAAATTGGTGTTGAAAGAAAGGAAGGATCCATAGTCCCTGAAACAGAAGGAGACTGGACTAAGGATTTATGGGCGAGAGTTCAAGAGGACAAGTGGAAAAAAGTAGAGGGAATGGAACCGCCCTTTGAAGAACTGAAAGCAGAAAACGAAATAGAGGATTCAATACCTGAACTTAATTCAGAAGAAATTTTTCCAATGGATGCAAGTGACAAAGAAGTGGAAGACGATGTAAAAGAGCTACCTAATTACACCGGGGAATACGAGCACAACTCAGAATTGTATCGCATTCCATCAATACAAAGACGGGAAACGAATCCATCAGTTCAAACATCGGAAATCATACAACGCCTTAGGGAAGTGAAAATCCCATGTACCTTAACATTCGAAGAATTGCTAAAGGTAAAACCACATCTAAAGGAAAAATTGATCAATCAGTGGGAAGTCAAGGAGGCAAAGAAGGAGGTAGATGACGAAGTGAAAACGGTGAGAGTTCCAGTGGATAAAGTAGGAGACTTTAGTGAAGGAGATGAAGGAAATACATGTCTACCAATCACTTACAAGGGTTACACAACCAAAGCCATATTAGATTCAGGAGCTGGTGTAGGCATTGCTACCAAAGAAATTTGGGAGAAATGGGGAAAACCAGCATTGAGACCAACACGTATGAAAATTCAGATGGCCGATGGACATACAGAAAGACCCTTAGGATTGTTGGAACGAGTAGTCTTCACTACGTGCGGAGTGGAATTCGAGCATACCTTAGCAATTTGTCACTTTGAAAGGCCGAGCAACTATGAGATGATCTTGGGAAGGCCATTCATGAGACAGCTAAAGGTAGTACAAGATTGGGGAAAGGATGCAGTGTACCTACAACACGCAGGAGTCACCACTAGGATCAACCTACATACGTACACATATCAGGATGTACCACCTCTGCAATGGAATCAAATCCATAAAGAGGAAGACGATCAATCGATTCATAGTGCAGGTTCTAGTGACCAATCCTGGATGAACGAGGACACTCATCTATGGATATGCCAAGCGGCAAAAAAGGAAGAAGAGAGAAGAAAAAGTTGGCAGCAGAAACGAGGTGTAGTGAGATCGGTACAAGATCCAGCTTATATGCCACAAGTATTTCCAGACGAAGAATTCGAACCTCATGGTTGGATGGAAATCTTAGCTACCCTCGATGTTTGTGTAAACGAAGAAGTGGTAACGATGAACGAATGTATTGACGAGGAGGGTTATGACATTAGCCTGTATATGGTAGTCCTTCAGGAGGCAGAAGAAGGAGAAGTATTTGAGCAAAACTGGAAGGAGGACTACGAGAGCATTGAAATGGAACAAGAACCCGTGGAACTAGGGATTAGTACCACCAACATAGACGTCAATGCCAATGAAAAACATAATGAATACACACCAAAAGAAGAATTAGAAGTTGAAAGGGAGTTGGAAGAGGAAGATAATAAGCTTCAAGACCAATTTGAGGTACCAGCGCATTTCAAAAAATATGAAATAGAAGAGAGGAAGATTGCTATTCAAATGCCTAAAAGAGAGGCACAACCGGGAATAGCATATGATAATAAAGAGCAGACCAAGAAAATAGTGGTAACCATGGAAGGAGGAGAGGAACGATGTACTTTCATAGGACAGGATGTCTCAGAGGAAGAGGAGCAAGAGCTAATTCGACTCATAAGAGAATACCGGGATGTCTTTGCTTGGACCTATAAGGATTTAAAAGGAGTAGATCCATCTATATGTGCGCATAGAATCCCCATGACTTCCGAGGCCAAACCTTCCAAACAGAGACCTTATACTTATAATGATGTATATTCAGCCAAGATAAAAGAAGAAATAGACAAGTTGTTGGACACTGGATTCATCTACGAAATTGAGCACACGGAATGGGTATCACCCTTGGTAGTTGTACCAAAGAAAAATGGGAAGTTAAGAGTGTGCATCAATTTGAAAAAAGTGAACTCCGCCACCATAAGGGATAGCTATCCCTTACCGATCACTGACCATCTCTTGGAAAGGGTAGCAGGGAAGGAAGTTTATAGTTTTTTGGATGGCTTTTCAGGGTATAATCAGGTAGCCATTGCTCCTGAGGACCAACATAAGACTGCATTTGCAACTGAATGGGGAGTATACGCCTTTAGAGTCATGCCTTTTGGTTTAACGAATGCCCCAGCTACGTTCCAAAGACTGATGTGTCATGTGTTCAAGGAATTTTTGCGAAAGAGCATGGAGGTATACGTGGATGATCTGTGTACATATTCAGCTATACGATCAGAGCACATCCCTGAACTAGAAAAGATTTTTGCCAAATGTCGACAATATCGAGTATGCCTCAATCCAGAAAAATGTGTCTTCATGGTGCGACAAGGGAAAATCTTAGGACATATTGTTTCTAAGAATGGAATTTCCACGGATGAAGACAAAATCAAAGTCATTTTGGATTTACCGAGACCGAAAACTGCTAAAGAAGTTCAAGCATTTATGGGACATTGTGGTTACTATCGAAGATTCATACATATGTATGCCATAATTGCTAGACCTCTTTATGCATTGTTAACTCAATTCAATTGGACCGAAGAATGCGAAAAAGCTTTTAATGAGTTGAAGAATCGATTGAGTTCAGCACCCATTCTTCGAGTCCCTAACTGGAATAAACCGTTTCATATTCATGTTGATGCTTCCAAGTTTGCCATTGGTTGCATCTTAGCTCAACCAGCGGATACAGGTAAATTAGACCACCCGATAGCCTATGCCAGTAGACAGTTAAATCAAGCTGAACGCAATTATACTACTACGGAGAGAGAAGGCCTAGGAATGGTTTATGCCGTCAAGAAGTTTAGACATTACTTATTGGCAAACAAATTCAAATTTTTCATTGATCATCAAGCTCTATTGTACTTAGTCAACAAGCCTTGCAATACAGGACGTCTAGTACGATGGTTTTTATTGCTAATGGAATTTGATTTTGAAGTAATAGTCAAGAAAGGAAACACACACATAAGGGCAGATCATTTATCTCGCATGACCCATGGAGAACCACCTATAGGAGTTCCTGATGATCTGCCAGACACTTATCTCTTTAACCTGGAAGTATGTCCTCAGTGGGCAGAAAAGTTGATCCCGATACTCACACATGGACCTAAAGATGGGATCACGCCAAACCGAAAACAAGATCTTTGGAGGACTAAAAACCTTCACATTGTTGCTGGAAGTTTGTACCACCAGGATTCAAGCGGACTGTTGATGAGATGCGTGGAGGAAGGGGAACAAGAAATGTGGCTTCAGAAAGCACACATAAACCAATGGAACACTCATTTGAATGCAAATGGAACATGGCAAACACTCAAGAGATTCGGCATATATTGGCCAACCATGCAACGAGATGCACATCATTATGTGTCAAACTGTCAAACCTGTCAAGAACAAATTCCAGATGAGAACTCTACGTTATGCTATTCTACAATAGCACCAAGGTGGAGCATGCCTTTAGTAAAGTTCTTGAAAACTCGAGAGTACCCGGAGGGAGCTACCTTAGCAAGGAAACGTGCTCTTGAAGAACAGAGCAAAGATTACGTCATCCTAGGAAAACAACTCTTTAAACGCGGAAAGGATAACCAGCTAAGACTGTGCATTCATGAAAATGAATATCTCTCTGTATTAGAAATGGCACATGCAGGAGCTGCAGGAGGACACTTCTCAGCAGACAGAACGGTCAAGATGATTCTCTTTGCAGGCCTGTGGTGGCCAACTCTACATATGGACGCAGAGACATACGTGAGAAGCTGTGAAACATGTCAGAAAGCAAAATATCCTATTAGAAGAGATGACATGCCTTTAAGACCCATGGTTTGTGCGAGAGCATTTACCAAATGGGGAATTGACTTCATAGGACCTATCAATCCACCTGCGAAAGGATCACATGCGGAATACATCATAGTAGCCACCGACTACTTGACTAAGTGGGTAGAAGCAAAAGCCACTAGAAAGAATGATGCTCAAACTACAGCAAAATTTCTCTTTGAGCACATATTCACACGCTTTGGACTACCGATCGAGATAGTGAGTGATCGAGGAACTCATTTCTTAAACGAAGTCATTGAATCGCTAATGAATGAATTCTTAGTGATTCATAAAAAGTCAGCCCCATACCACCCTCAAGCTAATGGGCAAGCTGAGAGTTCCAACAAAGTACTTTGTACGGTATTGACAAAGATTGTCAATAATGGAAGGTCAGACTGGGACAAACAATTGCATCACGCAATTTGGGCCTTCCGAGTGGCTTATAAAACGGCTATTGGAACTACACCTTTCAATTTAGTGTATGGGCAAAATGCAATTTTGCCAATTGACTTCTTAGTGCCTACATTAAAAGTAGCCCAACAGTATGAGTGGAACGGTCACGAATTATCTCAGCAATTAGATCAAATAGAAAAGCTGCATGAGACAAGACTGCAAGCGGTAGCGAGCATCTATGCCGCCAAACGGAGACAAAAGGCTTATTATGATGCACATATAAAAGACAAGGGACTGAAAGAAGGCGATTTAGTCTTAGTATACACCCTCAAACAGCATGCAAAGAAACTACAGAAACGTGGATATGGACCTATGATCATAAATCGAATCTCTACTAGTGGTGCAGTCAATCTCGCCACACTAGACGGAGATATTCTTCCCAACTACATCAGTGGTTGCAGAGTGAAAAGATTCATGGAGCCTCTAACGGATCAAATGTTAGCACGACTCTTAGGAGCTCAGAGTAGAAAAAAGGAAGAAGAACGCATACGCGAAGAAGCGAGGCAAGAAGCCCTAGAACGTATCAGAAAACGGAAAGAGTGGATGAGAGAAAGAGACGAGAGATATCGAGAAGGAGAAGAACTCATCCCTATGGCTAATTTTAGAGCCACAGAGAACTCTGGACAACAAAGAAGACAGCCTTATTTGAATCTGGGAGCAGGACGAAAAGAGTACCACTTAGTGGATGCACTCATAGACACAGGAGCAGCAATAAGCTGCATTAGATTTTCCTTGTCTCAGAGACTTAAAGAGGAGTTACGCCCATCGAAGGCACAGCTAATTGGAATAGGAGGAAAAGTTACTCAATGCATAGGTGAGATCACTTTACCTTTACATATGGGGAACAACACAATGGAGCAGAGACTTTTAGTTTGTCAGGACCAAGATCTGCTTGAAGATGTGGTGTTAGGCCAAGATTGGATCTACGAATATGAGGTAACCATTCAATTGGCTTTAGGATACATCTCTGCCAGAATAGGACCTCGTGAAGTATATAGTTTGCTAGACGAACGACCACCCAAAGCTGCTATTATAGAGCCAGGAGTTCATCCTAATGAACAAAGTCATGATTGTATGTTCCCTAGCAATATAGAAACCCCATCATCAAGTACTTCATGTGAAAATACCGTGAGTCCTGTGTGCACTCCATCCTTGAGTTTAGAGAGTCACAAGAGTGCACAAGAACATGAAATCAAGCACAGAGAACCACAAAGCCCAAGAAAAAATATTCCTCTGCAAGACGTGAAGTCTACAACCGTGAAAGTGTACCCCATTCCACATTCTACACGAGCTTGGATAAGAAAGGACCAAAAGAAGGCCTATCTTCAGCAACAGAAAAGTCTTCGACAACAGCGTGAGCAATTGCATAAGAAGACAAAGAATTTCGAACACATCAGGCAAACACGACTCAAGAGCATATGGATCCCAAAGAAACTGATGACTGCACAACCTGATCGAACAAAGATTTGGATCCCAAAGTCATGTACCCAAAGGACGACCATTACAAACAAGGAACATCCTCCGAAGAGCTATCATACTCAACAAGGTCAACAGGCACATCAAACAAGAAAGAGGACATATTGGAGGAAGAAGGAATCTCCAAATGCAATACAAACCGACTTGAGATTCCCAAAACAGAATCAGAAGACATACAGCCGAAAACGAACAGCATTCATCAAGAAGGTGGAGAATACAGTACGTCGCACCCAAGTGAAGCAAATATGGGTGCCGAAAGACAAGACAAACTGCATATATCAAGCAACTACTTCCAATTGCACACATGAGGAGTTGCCAAGATCCAAAGTATGCATGATAGGGCCACATTACAAGGCCAAGCATTCGGCACGTCCTTCTTCTATTTTCAGATAGTATCGCACATTTTCCCTTTGGAAATAGGAGAGCACTTGTACATACTTAAAATATTACTCCAAAAAAATTTTCACTAACCGCTTCGGCTATGTACTAACTTTTATGTTTTCTTTCAGCAAAAAAAATATATAAAAATACATGAAAAATTCAGGTATTACCTTTCTCACACCCACGGGAAAGGGACGACACCATGCACTCGGAACTTAGTCAAATTATTAATCAACATATGGAGGAGGATTTCTGAAAAAAATATATGGATACTAATTCATCCTCTATATTGAGTGCAGATGACATCTTCTGACTCAGAAGCTACACAGCAGGAAGAGGAACTACTTCTTCCATTGGGGTCAATAACCAAGGTCAGAGGACATTGGTTTCGAGATGACCAACCTATCTCGGAACTTCTATTCATGGCAACCATCAAGATTATGGACAGGGACCACTATTTCCCTATTATGTCACAGGATTTCAAGACCATAATACAAGGGTTACCACATATCGAAGAAGTATGGACTCAAGCTGGCATTGAAGCATTTTTGAAGATACCTATATGTGTACCCGACTTCCAAAGATGTACACAAGTAATGAATACTATGCAGCCGGCTGCTACAAAGATTTCGGTTCCAGAAGCAAAGGTTTTGGACAAGGTGGGCAAGTGGAAGACCATTCAATTCACTCATGAATTGATCAATAAGACCTTTGGATGGAATCAAGAAGGCATTACCAATGTTAAAGAGGAATGCCACGACCCCAAGAAAAGATCATTCCTGGAGATTAACAGAGTGGATATTGAAGATGCAGTATGTTTGGTACACCAACACTTCTGTTTTCCTGGCATGAACAGATACACTGCACCTCAGAAGATAGTAGTCCAACTCCTATCGCATGCCATGAGACAGATAGGAAACAAAGTGAATCTCACAGGCTACGTACAAGAGCGATTGTTTGAAGCTCAGAAGAAATGGGGACAAAAGAAGTTCCTGAACGGTGGTTCAGCTTTGACCTTATTGATATATGAAGCCCTAGACATGAGACACTGCATAAGAGAGATGCCAACAGCAGAAGGACTAGCAAGGTATGCAAAATCCGCTTCTGTCCCTAAGAAAAAGAAAGCAGCAGTTGTAGTGGAAGAGGCCGGAACCAGCACACAAAAGCCCATGAGGGGTACGAAACGCTTGCGAGAAGAAGAAGCCCAAGCAACACCTCAGTCCAAGAGAACGCATCTCTTGCCTAAGGTCACGACGGCTCAAATGCCGATTTCAAAAAGAGACTTGTCTGCTGCCCTCGAGCAAACACACCAGTATATGCAAGGGCAGGTAAATCTAAATGTCCAAGGACATCAATATAGACAAGCGAGTCAAAGTCAGCAAAAACAGAGTACAGAAACACCTCCAAAGCAACCTGGAAGATACCAAGAATTGGGCATTGATGACTCAAGTACGAATACGGAATCCAGTCCTGAGAAAGATACGCTAGATACTGATATCAGGACAGAAACTTATGAAGACGAAGGGCCAGAGGTCAATCAAATGGAAGTAACACCAGACAGCCAGAAGGAAAAAGAAAAGAAGGTGGATGATGCTCAGGAACAGGAGCATGTCATTCAATTGAATGACACTACCAAAGTAAGCATCAAGGAGGACACAACTACTGGGGTTACACATGTCAAGATACCTATTAAAGAGGAAGAACAAACCCCAAAGAATATGGATGCGGGAGAGATCCCACAAAAAGAACAAACAATAATCGAGGTGCCTGATGACACACCTCGAGGACAAGATGAAAACATGGGGGCTGAGCCAAGGATCCAGCTTCAAATCAGGCAGCCCCACGATACCACTTTACACATTGCCCAAGGCAAAGACGTGACTACAGGAGCAGAACCATCAATACCAAAAACATGGCTCAATGTGGATGTGACTCAACTGAAGCCGGTAGTAAAGCAAATGATCCAGACAGCCATGGACACCCAGCAGCAAATGATGGACATAGATGCAGACTATGACAAAGCCATGCAAGAAAAGAATCAGTTTCAAGTTATGAGTGAACAATTGTCTGCACAACTGATTCAGGTACAAAAAGAAATAGTCACCAAAAGCACGGAGTTGCTAGAATCACAAACGCAGTATGAATCATTAAGCACTCAGCATCACCAACTGCAAAAACAGCTCGAAGACATGCAGAAATTATATGATGCTACGGTAGCAGAGAAAGACAGAATGAAAACCAGAAGCACTCTACTAGAAACACAACTAAAATTATATCTGGACGAGAATGACACTTTACGGAACAGAAACAAAGAATTGATGAAATCATTATTATATGACCAACCAATAAAGCAACAGGATTCAACTGAAAGTAAAGAAGATGAATTAAGAGATCAGCTCGCACAATATGAAGCTTTATTAAAACAAGAGCGCGCAGCAAGAGAAGAGGCAGAACTTAAGCACAATCAGGAAATAAATGAACTCAAAAGGCAGCTGAATTCAGCACAGGCCAAATTGGTACAGAGCTACAGTGAAAACATGGATCACGTAGCCGACATAGGTAAGGAGCTCCTAGCCACTAAAGAGAAACTCGGTGAAGCCCTGCAAAAGATAAAAGAAAAAGAAGAATGCATTGAAGAGCTACAGAATCAGCAGAAAGGTAAAGAACCGATCGGGACATCAGTAGTGCCAGAAAAAGAACATCCTACTGACGAGGTAGAGGTAAGCCCTCTATCTCAACCGATCTATCATTCTCCAATGCATGAGCAGATGGCGGATATGCATGATGATCATCCAATGCCATACACTGCAGAAATAAGTCAGAAGGAACGGACACTAGTGGTGTCCCGATTGACGGAAAGTTTTGAGAATGAAGTCATCAAGGTCATGAAGGAAGCCAAAATCAAAGGTAAAGACTTGGAGAAGATCATAAAGCCTTTCAACATTCCATATGGACTGTTGAAAGAGAAAACACGGCAATATATAAAGAAGGTTACACACAAAAGTCCGGATCAGCAGCTTAATTTCAAGAATGACACATTCACGTACACTCAAGCAGAGTTTGAAGCTGCACAGCCAGTGTGGAGGAGAAAGTTTTTGGAGAAATATCCCACACTACGGGTGCACTGGGAGGCCGCACCTTATTTATTACAGGTAAACCCTTCGTTTTGTCCCATACCACGCAGAAGGGTTGCAACAGAATTTTTGGCTTTACAACGCAGCGGCACTATTAATAAACAGTGGCTAAACTATCCGATGTTACCTAGCCCGCCACATAATTATTTGCCAACCGAGGATTATATGATCAAAACCATAGAATTTTGGCTACAAAACTATGCGACTGTACCAGATTTAGCAATTAAGATGACAAATAAAATACTTGGTATGCTACTTACAGTTCTGAAGGTTTTCAAACATGCGGCATGTACATTTCTGAACTTCATCGGCATTAATCAAGGCACCGATATACTTATCTTCGATCTATCAGTGATGCCGAGCCGCCCCACAATAATGGCATATTATTCTAGACTTATGTTTTTGCCAAGTCCATACATGCAAATATTTGAAGAAGCATTTTTTACAGGATTTTTTGAAATAGATTCAGAGGTATTTTTGAAGATGTCATCAAATCTGAATGCCAGACTTGTGGCATATGAATTAAGCTTCTTCGCAGATCATAGACAACCGCCGAACGATGGAGTCAAAGCTGAACAATGGAAACAGATCATGATACGTGAAGCCAATCTGCTAAATGACACAGAGCAACAAGTATACAGAACATATGCCCGGCGCTTATCAAAGCCTGTCGGGGACGACAGAGTTCAGGAGGGGGGCAGTGTTGAGGGCGAAACGAGTAAGAAGAGGAAAAAAAGAAAGCAACGAAAGAAACAGCTTCACTAAAAGCCAAATTTGAAGATAGACAAAGGTAAAGATACATCTCTGCAGGAAGCCCCGCAGGGGCGCAACACCCATCTCTGCACAGAGCCCCGCAGGGGCACGCACCAGGCTACAAAGCTAAACCCCAGGGTCCAGAGGAGTGGATTTTTCAAACATCAGAGTAGGACCAAAAGTTAGAAAGGGGTAGAGGCTGAAAAGTTGAAGAGGGTGACTAAGAATAGCACATTCCTAGTCACTGGTGGCGTGCGTGGCAACCCAAGTCAACAGGCAAGGCGACTACATCAGGCTCTCGAGTAGTAGAGCTTGAATCAAGAAGGCCATCGAATCTGCATGTCTGTTTAACTGCAGACAATACTGACCACAGGGCGCGTGCGCGAAGCAAAGTCTGTCAAAAGAAGCGAAGTCTGTCAAGGGACGACAGAGGCGAAGAGGGGGAGAGTGTTGCAGAGCTAAAGAGCGCAGAAAGCAGAGAAAAAAGACGGGCCCCAAAATTTTTCCGATTTGGACCAGATATTTTTGTAACATATTCATTTCTGTAATATATTTCCCTTGTAAAGGCATTAGAGGAGTCCTCTAGATGCATTCCCATAGAAGAATAGAAGCTTATCCATGTAAAATAGTAGGAAATTAGCTCTTAGGGAATAAAGTGCCGGTCACTTATGTGAAAGGACCATTTTTAGGGCACTAGTATATAAGTCAAATGTGACTCTTTGTAAAGGACTTTTTGCCATTGTGAGAATAGAGAGCACAGAAATTCGAATTTGTGTCTTCTTCCCTCTTCATCTTCTTCTTGGTGAACTTGTATGCATGTGTATTGCTTGGAAAGAGTGCTTGTGAGTGTGATCTATCCTTGAGAGTGTTTCTTTGCTGTAGGAGAGGTGTGTGCGAGGTGTAGGAGGTGCTGAAGTGTAGGAAAGTATTCCCGCGACTCAGTATTTCTGTCATAACTTGAAGTAGGAGTGTCGGAATTGCGTGAAACCACTGCCATTGGATGCGTCTTCTCGAGAGCTTCGAAACGCATATGCTATTCGCTATATTTGGAGCTCGGAGCTAGGAGAAAAGTCCAAAATACTGACGGCTGCTGCACTAAGTATCGTTTCGTCTTGACCTACAGTTGAAGCTTGTTAGGATAAGTGATTTCCTCATTTTCACTTTTGAGTAATACTTTTGCATTGACCATTACGCATTTGCATGTCTTCATACACTCGGCTAGGTTAGTATACTCTTCGGATTGATAAATTAAAAGCGTGTATCCCCACTATATGCACTTGTGAGGGGATTGAGGTACAGTCTCTTTCTCCGCAAGTCCCTAAGTTGAAGCTTAGGTCAAAAAGTGTGTTGACCTAAGCTTCAACTTAGGGACTTGCGGAGAAAGAGACTGTACCTCAATCCCCTCACAAGTGCATATAGTGGGGATACACGCTTTTAATTTATCAATCCGAAGAGTATACTAACCTAGCCGAGTGTATGAAGACATGCAAATGCGTAATGGTCAATGCAAAAGTATTACTCAAAAGTGAAAATGAGGAAATCACTTATCCTAACAAGCTTCAACTGTAGGTCAAGACGAAACGATACTTGGTGCAGCAGCCGTCAGTATTTTGGACTTTTCTCCTAGCTCTGAGCTCCAAATATAGCGAATAGCATATGCGTTTCGAAGCTCTCGAGAAGACGCATCCAATGGCAGTGGTTTCACGCAATTCCGACACTCCTACTTCAAGTTATGACAGAAATACTGAGTCGCGGGAATACTTTCCTACACTTCAGCACCTCCTACACCTCGCACACACCTCTCCTACAGCAAAGAAACACTCTCAAGGATAGATCACACTCACAAGCACTCTTTCCAAGCAATACACATGCATACAAGTTCACCAAGAAGAAGATGAAGAGGGAAGAAGACACAAATTCGAATTTCTGTGCTCTCTATTCTCACAATGGCAAAAAGTCCTTTACAAAGAGTCACATTTGACTTATATACTAGTGCCCTAAAAATGGTCCTTTCACACAAGTGACCGGCACTTTATTCCCTAAGAGCTAATTTCCTACTATTTTACATGGATAAGCTTCTATTCTTCTATGGGAATGCATCTAGAGGACTCCTCTAGTGCCTTTACAAGGGAAATATATTACAGAAATGAATATGTTACAAAAATATCTGGTCCAAATCGGAAAAATTTTGGGGCCCGTCTTTTTTCTCTGCTTTCTGCGCTCTTTAGCTCTGCAACACTCTCCCCCTCTTCGCCTCTGTCGTCCCTTGACAGACTTCGCTTCTTTTGACAGACTTTGCTTCGCGCACGCGCCCTGTGGTCAGTATTGTCTGCAGTTAAACAGACATGCAGATTCGATGGCCTTCTTGATTCAAGCTCTACTACTCGAGAGCCTGATGTAGTCGCCTTGCATGTTGACTTGGGTTGCCACGCACGCCACCAGTGACTAGGAATGTGCTATTCTTAGTCACCCTCTTCAACTTTTCAGCCTCTACCCCTTTCTAACTTTTGGTCCTACTCTGATGTTTGAAAAATCCACTCCTCTGGACCCTGGGGTTTAGCTTTGTAGCCTGGTGCGTGCCCCTGCGGGGCTCTGTGCAGAGATGGGTGTTGCGCCCCTGCGGGGCTTCCTGCAGAGATGTATCTTTACCTTTGTCTATCTTCAAATTTGGCTTTTAGTGAAGCTGTTTCTTTCGTTGCTTTCTTTTTTTCCTCTTCTTACTCGTTTCGCCCTCAACAGTGGGCCATCGAGTGGTTTGCCGGACATTGTCGGACGAAGTGTGTCTGTCGCCGGAGGGTATCTGTCGCCGGAAGGTGCTCGTCATTCGTGAGTCACTAGAACCCGTCTATCGCGACAATTGGGTGCCTATCGCGACTCACCAGGGACCCGTCTATCGCGATTTCTGCGGTTCTCAATTTTTGCCGGCGGTTCTTTCGCGTGAATGCCTGTCGGGCCGTGCCACGCGGTGGCGGGTCAGATGGCGCAGTGATCTTCAGGCGGCGGCGTCCTTTCTTTTCCCGGGGGTCTGCAGCGATATTGAAGCATTCCAATAGCGACGGAGTAAAAAATAAAAGGAGGAGAAGCTCTTTTTTAAAAAAAAGAAGAAGAGGAGAATTATTTTGGGGGTGGAATTTTGGAAAAATGCCCTCGTGACCGCCGTGGCCTTTTTTCGCTTTAGTTCATTAAAAAAAAAAAAAAAAAAGAAGAGAAAAAAAAGAAAAAAAGAGAAAAAAAAAAGAAGAAAAAAAAAGAAAAGAAGAGAAAAAAAAAGAAAAAAAAAAGAAAAGAGAAAAAGAAAAAAGAGAGAAGAGAAAAGAAAAGAAAATATAAAAAAGAAGAAAAAGAAAAGGAAAATTGGTACGATCGAAAAGGGGAATTGGGCGTCCCTTCTCGGTTTTTGGGGGTGGTTGGCTTCGGTGTCTTCCTGGTCTGTGGCCAGTTTCTCCTCCATGTTGGAGGGGCCTGCCCTTGGGTTTTGAAAAGTAAAAGTGGTGCAAGTTCCTTTTGGCCATGGATGTGGCTGCTGCCTCTCTCGTGAAAAGTAATCGGGCCCCTCCCCCTAGGGAGACCGATTTCCTGGCCGCTCTGCTGGAGGGGGGGTCGTGTGCCGCCCCTGAGGCATCTGAAAGTGTTGTATCCCCCGTCGTGTCCCTCAGTAGACCCGCAGTTCTGTCTGCTCAGGAGGAGCTCAAGAAAGTTTGCCTAGTCGGCCAAGTATTTGGCCCTAGGCCCCCGCTCGAAATTGTGCGACAATGGCTTCGAAAAGAGTGGTTCCCTCGAGGACTAATTGTCAGCAAATGTCAGTTCTTACCAGCAAACCACATGCTGCTAGTTTTTGAGAATGAAGAGATGGCGTTCCAAGCCCTAAGCGTTGGCACCTGGCAGTTTGGTCGGGCGACCCTGTGCCTATTCAGATGGTCCCCGGACTTTACTCCTGACAAATCGAAATCACTGCGGTACCCGCTGTGGGTTGAGCTCCCTAACCTCCCTTACTTCTTGTACAACTTCGTGTGGGACATTGTCTCTCCTATCGGCAAGCCGTTGGCTTCACGCGAAGACATTGGTGGTCTCATCTATGAAGGCGCAAGACACTCGTTCAATGCTAGGTGGCACCCACAAATCTGCGTCGAGGCCGACCTCTCTTTGCCGCTTCCATCAATGATCAAAGTGGACATGGGCGAAGGTGATGTTTGGGAGCAGGTTATCACCTACAAAAACCTCCCCAACGCGTGCTTTCGTTGTGGCCAACAAGGCTACAGGATTAAAGACTGCCCTATCAGGCAAAAAAACAAGCGTTCGCAAGAAGCCTCCAAATCTGCTCAAGACAACAACGGCGATTTGACCCACTCGACCAAGGAAGGGGAAGGCAAGGGCTTCCTCAATCCTCAAGCTGATGCTGATGGCTTTACTGAAGTTAGAAGAAGAAGGAAAAGAAGTCCGAGGGCCAACGGTGAGAGAAACAACAGCAATTTATACTGCAATCTAGGAAAGGAGATCAACGAGCTTGACTATCCAAGCGGGAAGCCACTCGAGGTAGATACCTACGACAATGCCCTAGAGATCCCTGACAACAAAGAAACCCCCCAGGAGGGCTATACCACAAGCAAAGAAGATGGATTCACCACTAGTAATGAAGACAACATGGATAGTGAAAGTTCCATCATTGGATCGACGATCCCGGAAACGGTGCCGAGCACGGGGCCCTACTCTCCCCAGCAAGGTGTTTCCCGCAAAGGAAAACAGCCTATGGAGCTACCCTGGAAAAGCCCCTACAAGAACCGATTTCTAAGTCGGGAACAGATCCCAGCGAAAAAGAAAGATGAAGCCAAGAGAAGAAAGGACAAGGCTCCCTCCCGCAAAGAGGGATCAATACAAAAATGATTGTCATCTCGCTTAATGCTAGGGGGCTAACCGACCCCTCAAGAGCGGCCATCATTGGTCAATGGCTCCGTGACACCAGCTTAAAACCAGACATTATATGCATTCAAGAGATTAAAATTGACGGAGAAGACCTTCTGAAACGGCTCAGACAGGTTTCCTCGGCCCATGTGTGGATCCCAACAAAGCACCAGCGGGGGTCCGGTGGAACGGCCATCGGTGTTAAACAACCCTGGCTTGAAAAGCTCGAGAACTCCATTGAAGATGTAAATCACCGCTGGATTGCGGTTTCTTTTGGTGCTCCCCTCTGTGTTACTATGGTTTCTTTATACGCCCCTAACGGGGATTTGGAGAGGCTGAACACTTGGACTTCTCTTGACTCACTTCCCCACAACGTGATTATATGTGGAGACTTCAACATGGTGGAGGACCCTATGGACAGATGGATGGGCAAGGGCAGGGTCATTGACAGTCGGGAGAAAGAAACGTGGGACATGACCAAACTCCACCTGGATCTGGTCGAATTCAAAGACTCGAATGGCTTTTCCTGGTCGAATCTCCAAGCGGGCGAGGATCTGAGGAAAGCTAGACTTGATAGATGCTACATCTCTCAGAGCCTTACTCATCAGTGGGGCCACCCTTCAATCACGCAACGTACTGACCTCACCATCTCCGATCACTACCCGATCGTTATCACTTTTCAACCCTCCAACAGGACCCACAAGGCTCCGTGGTTCCATGCCAACGCTTCCACCTTCTCTCTCCCCTCAGTCCATCAAGAGATTGCCGATGTGTGGAAGGTGGCGTTCGCCTCTGGCTTGGCCCCAGCCAAGTGCTGGAGAAGTGCGGTCGACAAGTCTCGCAAGATCATGATCAGAACTAAGAAGATGCTCGAGACAGTGCGGCGGGCTCGTAGGGAAGCGCTTTACCACAGACTCTGGCGACTCGAGGAGGAAGTGAACAAAGGAAAACACCAAGCCCAGAAAGGTCTCCGAAGAATCAGAGCAGCGTTGAGATACGAGGAAGAAATACAAAGGAAAAACTTGCAAATATTCTTCAAGGAGTGGTGGGCTGGAAAAGCCGACAAACCCACCAAAGAGATGTGCAGTATCCTTAAAAGGAAACACAACAGAGAAACGATCCCCCTTCTGCTAGACCCACATGGCAATGTTTGCAACTCGGAAGAAGATAATTTTGGCATCATCGAAGGGCACTTCACGAGCCTCCTGGGAACCTCGAACCCCCTCTCCCACCATAGAAGGGATTGCATGGCTGCCATTTCTAGGGTTTCCCCCCGGAGAATACCACCCAACCTCCACTCCCTGCTCCATGCCCCGATCTCTGAATCAGAAATCATTGAGGTCATTGATGCCCTCCCTCTCGGCAAAAGCCCGGGACCCGACGGACTCACTAACGAGTTCTTTAAATCCTTCAAGCTGGTGGTCGCCACCCCTCTTCGGATGGTTTGGCAAGAAGCGCTAAAATTTGGTGCTCTTCCTTCTTGTATAAATAATGGAATTATCAAGCTGATTCACAAGAAGGGGGAAAAAAACAGAATCGAGAACTGGCGGCCAATTACGATGCTCCAAACAGGGTACAAGATTGTCACCAAAGTCATTGCCAACAGACTTGCGTGCCACCTGAGATCTTGGCTTAGCGAGGACCAAAAAGGTTTCATCAAAGGCAGGTCCATCCTGGAAACCATTATGGATATTTGGGAAGGTATTCAATTTGCAAATGAGTCTAATCAAGATGTGGTCTTCCTCAAGATCGACTTTGACAAAGCCTACGATAGGCTAGAATGGGACTATATTCTGCAGTCGCTCCAAGACCTCGGATGTAGTCAGAAATTCACCAAGATGATCGCGACCCTTCTCGGCAACGCAACGACCCAAATTAACGTTAACGGCAAACTGTCGAAGGTGATCCATCTTAAAAGATCTATTAGACAAGGGTGCCCTCTTGCCCCCCTTCTCTTTGCCATCGCCACTGAGGGGCTGAGCAGACTTGTGGCTCATCATGTGGAGGCTGGCAATATCAAAGGCCTCCAACTACCTCACGACCACAATCAAATCATCATGAGACTGTTTGCCGACGACATGAATGCGTTCGTTCACAATGATAATACCAGCCTGGAGACTTTCTGGAGGTGCCTTGATACCTTTTGTGAGGCCTCTGGATCCAAGATCAACCACAATAAGACCGCCTTTAGGGCCATCGTGGGACACCAACCTGGCCTTCTCATTGTTCATGGCTGTCAAATCATTCCGCAGGGCCAAATCTTTCGGCTTCTTGGAATCCCCTTGGGATTTGGCGTCTCTATGGAGCAGCGATGGAACTGGGTGCTGGCCAAACTTGAAAACAAGCTCAACTACTGGAGAGGCATGCAAATCAATCTCGCTGGACGGGCGATGGTTATCAACACGTTCCTCCTCTCGTCTACCATCTATTTCCTTTCTTGCTGGAGACCGAATGAACAAGGCCTGTCCAAACTGAATAGCATCTGCAGAAACTTTCTTTGGACGGGTGATCATAACAGAAGGGGGGTGCCTAAAATCAAATGGGCCATCTGCACCAGCCCTAGAGATAGCGGGGGGCTTGGCATCCTGGACATTGGGTGTTTGGCTAACAAACTTGCAGCCAAATGGATGATTAAAGCTTGGTGCAATAGGGAGGCCTCATGGGCCAAGCTGATCTTCAGAAACAAAAATGAGTTGGCCCTCATGGGGTCCCCGAACTGGAAGAACCTTGACATCATGACCCTGCTATTCTCCCCGATACCTGTCTTCCCGAAAGGCTCCAGTCTCGTATGCTCTCTTTGGAAGGGCTGGAATAAAGTCAAAAGCTTCACAAGAATTAGTGAAGACTGGAAGTGGGCGGCCGGAATCAGACAAAACGACTCTATCTGGTTTCCGATACATGGCATCCGGAGTGTGGAGTCGTGGAACATTCAAAATGCCAAGAAGTTATGGAACAAAGGATTCAAAAAATGGAAACACCTCTGGAAACATGACACCAACAGTTGGATCAACTTCGAGGATATCGACCCTCGCATAAACATCTCCTACGAAGAATGGAACACCTTGCAAAGCAGATGCCTCGCTTGGGAGCGCCACAAAACTCGCCTTCTCATGGGACATGATGCTCCGAACGCGCGTGGTCTCAAATGGCACAATGGAAATAGCCTACTCAAAATCCCGAACATCAAAGAAACGACTGACCTCCAGATCAGCCTCAACAAGAAGTGGTGCCTGTCTTGGACGCGGCTTCGGTGGGACATGAAATTCATGGGTATCTGGCACCCACTTATTGAGATTAAGAAGTCTGTCCTCTTATGGCAAATTCTTCATCGAGGAATTTGGACTAACCAAAAGGCTAGCAAAATTTGTGGGATCCCTCCGTGGTGCAAACGCTGCCACCGTGCAATCGAAGATGTCCCACACATCTTCCTTACTTGCCCCAACTCCTACAGAATCTGGCAGACGGTTGGACTGAAAATCAGAGTTCAGAAACAGCTTAGCTGGAAACAAGTCCTTTTGGGAGAAGCGATCGGATGCTCTGCGGCTCTCTGGAACGCAATCAGAGGGGAAGTCCTGTGGAAAATTTGGCGGGAGCGGTGTGCTCTCAACTTCGGCGACCCTCCCAAGGAGTGGACGATTGAGAAATCTCTTTTCCTCCTTGGCAAGAGGATTGTCAACAGTAAGAAATCCCCCCCCTTCAGGCACCATCAAGTCCTCCTTTTGATCAACAACAAGCTCAAACCCAAGTGGGTCCCGCATGAGGGCGACGAGAGGGTGATCAACCTTCTTTGTAATGCAACCTAGGAATCATCCAAGCCTCCCCTGCTTTGTGGGATTTGGGGGGTCCCGTGGGCACTAGTCCCCTTCTTTTGTACCCTTGTTTCTTAATTTAATTCAAGTCCGGGAGAGTAGGCTATTGCCGAACTTCCTTTATATTAAAAAAAAAAAACCAATTCGCATGTTCTGATTCATCTACACAACAAGCAAGAATCTTTTGATTATCCTGTTTATATATGCTTCCTGCCATTATCTGGTATCTCTGAGACTTGGTAATCTCTCCCTCTTTGATCTTTATCCTAGGATTCTTGAGTCCATATGTGAGAATAGGGACTATAGGCTTAGCCCATTTTGGTGCTATCTCAAGGTTAAACAAGTATGCATCTGGTAGATCATCCGCTACTCCTTGAGGAGCTTCTCTTGAGGTTAATCTTGAAAGGTGGTCAGCTCTAAGATGTGTCTTTCCTTTCCTGACTACGACTTCAAAATCATACTCCATGAGTAATAGAAACCAACGTATTAGTCGTCCTGTGTTACATGGCTTGTTGACTAAATACAATAGGGCTTGATGATCTGTAAAGAACTTGAATTTGTTGGCCAACAAGTAGTGCCTAAACTTCTTTACTGCGTAGATCATCCCTAATCCTTCTCGTTCCGTCGTGGTGTAATTTCTTTCTGCTGCGTTCAATTGTCTGCTCGCGTAAGCTATGGGGAGATCTATGTTACCTTCACTCGTGGGTTGTGCTAACACACATCCTATGGCATAATTGGATGCATCCACATGTACATGGAATGGCTTACTCCAATCTGGTGTAGTCAATATAGGTGCTCAGCACAAGCGTCGTTTGAGTTCATTGAATGAATTTTCACATTCATCTGTCCATTCAAAGTTGGTTAAAAGAGAGTACAAAGGCTTGGCTATGATTGCATACATGTGTATGAATCTCCTATAATAACCGCAATGGCCCATAAATGCTTGTACCTCTTTCACATTAGTTGGTCTAGGTAACTCGGCAATTACCTTCACCTTTTCTTCATCCGTAGAGATTCCATTTTTTGACACAATGTGTCCTAGAATTTTGCCTTGTCTGACCATGAAAACGCACTTTTCTGGGTTCAAACAAACCTGATATTCTTGACATTTGTCAAATATTTGCCTTAACTCTGGGATATGTGTCTGTCTTACATTTGAATGAGCACATAAGTCATCGACATAAACTTCCAAGCTCTTGCGTAAGAATTCCTTAAAAACATGACACATGAGTCGCTGGAAAGTGGCGGGTGCATTTGTTAAGCCAAATGGCATTACACAAAATGCAAATATGCCCCATTCAGTGGCAAAACCGTCTTGTGTTGGTCCTCTGGAGCAATGGCTACTTGATTATAACCTGAGAATCCATCAAGAAAGCTGTAAACTTCCTTGCCCGCAACTCTTTCCAATAGATGTTCTGTGATAGGAAGAGGATAACTATCTCTAATCGTGGCGGCATTAACTTTTTTAAGGTTAATACACACACACAATTTTCCATTCTTCTTGGGCACAACCACAATGGGGGATACCCATTCGGTATGCTCAATTTCGTAAATGAATCCTGCTTCTATCAAGCGATCTATCTCCTCTTTAATCTTTGCAACGTAGTTATCATTGTACGTGTACGGTTTCTGTTTCGTCGGTTTTGCATCTGGAGTCATAGGGATTCTATGAGAACATATATCTGGATCTACTCCTTTCAAATCTTTGTAACTCCAAGCAAAAACATCTCTATATTCGCGCAATAGGGCAACTAGCTCTTCTTCTTCTTCCTTCGTCAAATCATGCCCTATGTATGTACATTTTTCTTCTTCTCCTTCGATAGCAACTATTACTTTCTTAGTTTTCTCTCGGTTATCATATACTTGTCCGTCATTCGCTTTTCTATTAGGCATTCGTACCATGATTCTTCTATCTTCGATTTCATATTTCTTGAAGTTCTCGGGTACTTCAAATAAAGATTCTTCTTTTTCTGACATGGTTTCTTTCTTCTTTCTTTTCTTGCCTTCACTCTTGTTAGTCACTTCCGTGGCTAACCTCACCTCATTCGTAATTTCCTCGTGTCTCTGAGTGTGAGTTTCTACCTCGAAAAAATATTCTTCCTCTTATGCAAAGGGTGGGTCCATGATAATTGATTCTAAATCAAAATCGCTTGCATCCTCAAATGCATCAGTGTTAGGTTCACACTCTTCTAAAATTGCATCGCACATGATTGGCTCTATCGTGAAAACTGAGATATCATAGCCATCCTCATCACAGTGGGGTGTCCATTGTTCTTCATTGATGGCTACGTCCATGGTTGCTAGGATTTCTGCCCAACCATGGGGTTCAAACTCTTCATCAGGGAATACTACAGGTGCGTAGGCTAGATCTTGAAGGGTTCGTGGATGTTGTTCTGCACCTAAGGTCCTGGCTTCTAATCTTTCTTCCTCTTGTTTGGCTACTTTACACATCCATAAATGAGTATCCTCATGCAACCAAGAAGGATCTGATTCTAATGAGTGCACAGATTCCGTCTCTACTGGTGTCTTATGGATGGTATTCCATTGTATTGGGGGTACATCTTGATGTGAATAGTCTTTAAGATTGACTTTGGTAGTCACCCCTAAATGTTGCAAGTACAAAGAATTAGTTCCCCAATCTTGTAAAATTTGCAACTGACGCATGAATGGTCGTCCCAATATCATCTCATAAGCATGATTTTTTGCAAAGTCACAAATGGCAAAAGTATGCTCAAATTCTACACCACAAGTGGTGAGTGATATGCCTTCTAGTAAGCCTAATGGTTTTTCTATGTGTCCATCAGCCATTTGTAGCTTCATCCTGGTGGGTCTTAATGCTGGCTTACCCCAACGTTTCCATAAAGCGGTGGTAGCTATGGCTACTCCGGCTCCTGAATCTAAGATGGCTTTCGTGGTGTAGTCCTGATGGGTTATCGGAAGATAAGTGTTACCTTCCTCTCCTTTGCTTACATCTCCAATCTTTTCTATGGGTATCTCTGGTACCTTCTTATGTGATCCTATTTGTGAGGGAGTAGTAGCAAGCTCGGGGAATTGATTTGCGGTTTTACCTTCAATAACTCCTCTAGAGTAAGGTTACATTGTACTTTGGTATTCTTGATCACTTCCGTGTTTCTAGGGATTACTGATTCTTCATTCCTCACTATTATCGTGGGTGCTCTCATACTAATAGACTTTGCTTCCCAAGGTCCTGTGAACTGAGGTAATTCTTGTAAAGAATTAGATTCAAATCTTGTGTGTTCACTCAGTTGTTCTTCCTCTACATCATCGTAAATAGAGGGGATGTCTTGGGGAAATTGTTCCTGCAAGTCGTCTATTTCTTGAATAGGAGGATGGGTTCCTTGTTCTTTTCTCCATTTCTCTTCTTGGATCTCTCTCAAAAATTCATGTAAGTACCTATGTATGGAAGACAGGTTGTCTTGACTTTCTGAGTTGGGTACTTGAGACAGGGATGGCGCATTCCTTTCCTGTGTCTCTGGGACAATAGGGTTCCTAGGCTGATCCTTTTTCTCTTTGCTTTCTACCAAGTATTCTAGCCTCTCCATTAGTCCTTGAAAGTGTAATTCAGGTTTTGCCATGTTATTCCAATTAAGATATCTAGAGGCTTCAAACAAAGCTTGTGCTAATTCTACCATCTTCATGCAAAGTTTAGTTCTCTCAATTTCTAGATCAGCTCGAGGGTAGTTTTTGCTCATTTCAGCTATCTGAGGTCCCTCTTTTAATCTAGCCTGATATGCACGAAACATCATGTCTAGATTTTCTGGTATGGGTTCCTCTAAAACTGATCCTGATTTCTGAGCTGGATTCTCTTGATTCAAGTCCTGTGAAGTCAATTCTTGGATTTTGGCTCTAGATTCCTTTAAACTTCCTTCCAACTCACTTATCGTTTTACTCCATTTTCTCTTTATCCTTTCTCTAGAATCTTTCCAAGATTTTGTCTTTTTACTGCTAGATTCTACAACTTCACTGGTTCTGGCTACTTTCTCCTGATTAAGCTGTTGGTTTTGTAAGAGCGTCTGGGCTCTGGTTATAGCTTGGATAGGCACGTATGTAGGGTTGGATCCATCTGCATTATTTACAATACCTATCACGTTGATCGGTGTCACATTCGAAGCATTAACAGGGTTCTTAGGACAATCAAAAAGCATTAACAGGGTTCTTAGGACAATCTTTGATTATGTGCTCTTTGCCACAATCGGCACAAAAGCCTTGGATGTTATAGTACTGTGACTTTCCTGATATAGGGGGATGTGGACAGTCCTTTATGAAATGATCTCCTTGGCACCTAAAGCATGGTCCTCTAGGGCCCTGTGGTCTTTGTTGTCTCAATTGGGGCCGTGGATTTGGGTTTGTGTACATCACATTAGCATAGTCGGGCTCCCAACTAGATTCCACTGGTGGACTATCGTAATGATATGTCTCTACGTGTTCTGGTGACTCTGTGTAATATGCGGGTGGACTATCTATATGTGTAGAGTCAAAACTGTTTGAGTTCGGGTCACTCTCTGTGATCAAAGGTGAAGAAGGCACTAAAGCCCTACTTAGATTCTCTTCTACAGCAACGTATTTGACTGAGATGACATTCGCTGGTGGGGGTGGCTGCTGAGCTAAGACAGGTTGAGGTCTCTGTTGAGCCTGGTATGGGTAGTTCTGAGGAGGCCTATAGTAATAAGGTTGAGCATTGTATTGGCCTTGATACCTACCTGGCTGCGGGTATGCTTGCGGGTAGTTCTGTCTCATGGTTTGTTTGTTGTATGGGCAGTCATGAGCTGTATGATTCGTGTATCTTCTCTCAATTGTACAATATTGGCCACTAGGGTTGGTTTGTGGTTGTGGTGCATTGGGACACACATTTGCCATATGGTCACCACCACAGATGTAACAACGCTTGTTTGTTAGCACCCTAGGTGTGCTAGAAACTCCTAGTTTCTGGGCCACTTTTTCTACTAGGTCTTCTATTGAGCTAGACAATTTTGTGGATGCTAGAGATGAACAGTCTGAGTCCTTATAGACCTTTGAGAGTTCCAACTCGTCTCCTAAGTTGTCCTCAATGTCTATGCATATTCTCACACATTGCTCTAGCATTCTGGGTTCTTTTAGGTACACGTAGGAGCGCAGTTTAGAGCTCAACAAGCCATCTAAAAACAATGACACTTGCTTGGCTTGTGAGGGTAGCTCTTGCATTGGACATCGTTCAACATATTGTCTAAACCTACGTCCTGCCAGTCTGACTGTTTCCTGAGGGGTCTGTTTAAAGCTATGAATCAACGAAGACGTGTCATGTCTAATCCCACTTTTAGAGAATTCAGTGATGAATGACTCTAAAAAGTGATGGATGTCTCTAAATTGCCTTTGTTGCAGAGGTTGGAACCAAGTTAAAGCGGTATTCTTTAACGTTAGTCCAAATGCGTTGTATTGCGTGAACATGTCTTCAACTTGTTCGGCTCTTAGTACTTGCTTGAATTCTGTGACATGGTCATAGGGATCTCCTGTCCCATCAAAATAATTCTTCATGGATTTCACTAATTGAGTGGGTCTCAGTATTCTTGCGTGTTCACGTGGTCTAGGTAGAGGAAAATCATCTCTACCACCTAGTACTCCATGATCTCTTTGTCTATCCGCTCTATTAGTGTCTGTGGTTGTTCTATCTCTCCCTATGGGATGAGTGAAGCTTACTTCGGGTCTCTCTTTATTTCCCTCTCTTTGATTTCCATGGGCTGAGGATGTTCCTGCCCCTTGTTGACTTGTATTCATGTTTGTTCTAGATGGAGGGAATACCAATTCACCTCTCCATGTGTATGTGCTTTTAGCGCGGTCAGGCACCACAAAGACTCTTTCTGAAGTCTCATCCAGGTATACAACCTTTCCAGGTGTATCCGGGTCCTTGAACTCGTATATAGTGATGATACCTACCTCACTAAGTAGTTCTGTCTTGTATCTCCAAAAGGCTTCATCAGTTTCTTTATTTACAAACAACTCTATGCTTCTGTTGTCTTGAGGGATCCATTCTGGGATTAGTACTCGTGTCAGTACAGATTTCCCTCTAGGTGTTCTAGGCTCTTCTAATGGCTCTTTTCCTTGAGATTTTGCTTCCGTTTCTGGTTGAATCACGCCAAACTCGTTGGTATTGTTTGGCTGCGTACTTAAGATGTACATCGTTCCTTCCTTGTCTATGTACGCGTCTCTCTCGAATTTCACCACTGGACATTCCAATCCAATGGGTTGATCGGGGTTGTGCATTTGCACCACTTGCCTTCGCAAACCATCCTCATAGATGCGAGCACCTAATCGGTTGGTTCGGAGAAACTCTAGTTGTGTTCTATAGGGTCCTTCTGGCTTTTCTAAATAGGCTACATTCGACCCTTCTTCTGGTCTTTCTATGCTAAATGCCATTTCTGATTCGCTAGTGTCTGAGCTCTCGTAGGGATAGCTAGTGTTCAATTGTTGAGCCCACGATCGTGCAGTAGTTCTTACACTTGCCTCTGATGATCTAAGGCTTCGTCGGTCTGACTTACCTATATGTTTGCCCGATCTAAGGTTCATTAATTTTGTTCCTTGCACACTCAGTACACGCTCAGATCGTCAATGATTCTTTGTTATTACTGTCTTGATTCTTTTTAAATTTCTTTAGATTCTTGTCTTAATGTATGCGTCAGGAATTCGACTTTCCGTTGTAATTTTGAGTTCTCGTTCCGTCAGACTTAGGTTCTTTCCTTTAGGTTTTCGTGTCACACACCTTTACTTGTAGTCTTAGACTTGAAAGAATTAAATATCTTGAACTTGAGGCGTTCCTATCGTCTTTAATCCACAATGCTAACGTTTTTCCTAAGCTAAGAATTGACTGAGGGGGTTGAGTAATCTTCCAACCTCGAGTCAGCTTTTCTGGTTGCTCTGATGCCCAAGAAGCCGCGCTTCCCAAGCTTT
Organism: Ceratopteris richardii; assembly: GCA_020310875.1. Classification (NCBI taxonomy): domain Eukaryota; kingdom Viridiplantae; phylum Streptophyta; class Polypodiopsida; order Polypodiales; family Pteridaceae; genus Ceratopteris; species Ceratopteris richardii. Next base: position 168,082,589 of record CM035413.1, on the reverse strand, counting down.
ATGCCCTTCACTGCCTTGCCTTGGTTGCCTTCGATTGCCCTTGCTAGACCTGGAAAAATCCAATATTAGACCAATTCACCGTTGGATGATCAAGCACTTGAGTATATGCACCTTTTAAGTCCCTTCCCTTTTGCCCAACTTTTCAATGTTTGCCCCCTGGCTTTCTAGTCCCAAACTAGGTCAACCTCAAAATAGCTCAAAAAACAGACTTCGGATGAAAAAGTTATGACCGTTCAGGCCCTGGGGGTTAAAAATTGACAACCCGGTGTTTCTCCAAATATGAGCTAAGGGGTCTCCTATGAGTCTAATCACCCAAAAATTTCCCAAAAATAGCCCCAAAATTGGCCAAAAATTGAAACCCTAAAATTTGCGATGGGGGTGCACAATCGCGATGGTCTGGGACTGTCGCGATGGCGTGAAAGTGGACAATCGCGATGGTCTGGGCGCGATGGCGTGAGCCAATCGCGATGGTCCGAATTTTTGAAGTGTCGCGATGGTCCAAAAAGTGAACCGTCGCGATGGTCTAGCTTGCCACGTGGCACCGTCGGCGCGATGGTGTGAGCCAATCGCGATGGCGTGACACAATCGCGATGGTCAGAGACCGTCGCGATGGTCCGGCCGAGCCGTCGCGATGGCGTGAGCCAATCGCGATGGTGTGACACAATCGCGATGGTCAAAGACCGTCGTGATGGTCCACCAAACTGATGATTTTGCAAATGCGGCTATGGATTCCTAGAGGCGCAGGTGTGCTCTTCACGCTGGTGTGGTCGCCTTCTCCAAATTCCGAACTTTGCAGACCATCGCGATGGTCTGACACAGACGGAAATTTCTGATAGAAACTGAAGTTTTTACCTTTTCCAAGCTTTCCTGATGCACTGGAGCTCTGTACCTGCAAGAAAACTCAAGAAAACCAAAGCACACACAAGCACAAAAGCTCTCTCTCACTCTCTCGCATGCACAAATGAGGGGAAATGAGGAGAATGGGTGGATATGGTGAATTTTCTGATTTTTTTGGAGATGAAGATGATGATGCGGTGATGAAGATGGAGTGTGGAGGAGGTGAAAAACACTAAAAACTAAGTAAAAACAACAACAAAAACTGAAATTTTTACCTTCCAACGCCACTTCTTGCTATACTCTTACCATCACACATTCGTCCTAAACTCGATCCCCGGCAACGGCGCCAAATTTGGTGTTGCTCTAGCACAATGGTGAGAACCACGTTAAGAAGCTCCACCTCCTTAATGTCAATCTGCGGAAGAGATAGGAGTGATATGAAGATCGTGAATGTGAGATGAAGTGAGAGTGAAGGTGAGAAGCATAGAAATGCACACACACATGCACACACACTACGAAGAGACAAGCAAGACACAATGGAAGGTGGGAAAATTAGCTCTATTACTCAAGAACACTATTACAAGCTCAAAAGAACTCTAAACTCCAGCAAGGTAACCTCAAAAATGAGCTCTCTAGCTCTTTTTATAGTTTCAGAATCTAGACTAGTTTTGACCGGTTTCACATCTAGTGACCGGCATAGTTAAAAATTAGGTCCTAGATGCTATTTGGAAGGGTAAACGGTATCTAAAAATAACGAAAATTGGTACGCGCATTCTACCTAAGCTCCTCAAGCTCGAGGACTCCTCGGCTTGCACAAAATGGAGCTATGGATTACAAAATGGGGTTTTCTATGTTACATATGTTACAATAGTGATAAAAATCACTGTTGGAGGTTTTTAGAAAGTATTTGAAAACATAATTATTTGAAAAACGATTCGACTGGCTCCCTGCTTTGTCGTTACATGCTTCCGTGTCGTCTGTGCCTCTGGCTGCTTCCAACACAAGGCTATTAACGCATGCTCTTCCTCCTCGGTTAGGTCATGGCCTATGTACGTGCATCTCTCCTCTCCTTCTTCTAGGGCTACCACTATTTTCTTGGTGGTTTCTTTGTTATCATAGGCTTCTCCTGATTGTGCCTCTCATTTAGGCATCCTTATCATGACTCTTCTATCATCTATCTCATACTTCTTAAAATTTTCCGGGACCTCAAACAAAGATTCTTCCTCTTCTTGTGTGACTTCTTTCTTCTTCCTTTTCTTTCCTTCTTCCTTAGGGGTCACATGTGTGGCTAGCCTTACATCATTTGTAAGCTCTCCGTGCCTTTGGGGTTGAAATTCTACTTCATAGAAGTATTCTTTATCTGATGCAAAAGGTGGGTCCATAATGATTGACTCTAGATCGGAGTCACTTGCATCCTCAAATGCATCAAGACTAGGTTCACACTCTTCTAAAACTGCATCTCCCATGATTGGCTCTATGGAGAAAACTGATATGGCATAGCCATCCTCATCACAGTGGGGTGTCCATTGTTCTTCGTTGATGGCTACATCCATGGTTGCTAAAATTTCTGCCCAGCCATGGGGTTCAAATTCTTCGTCAGGGAACACTACAGGTGCATAGGCTAGGTCTTGAATTGATCTGTGTGTCTCTTTCGTACCTACGTCTCTGGTTTTTTCTCTCTTCTCCTCTTCTACTGCCACTTTACACATCCATAAGTGAGTGTCTTCATGCATCCATGAGGATCCTGATCCTATGGAGTGCACAGACTCTGTATTATCTTTGGCTCTATGAATAGGATTCCATTGGATAGGAGGGACATCTCTATGAGAGTAATCTTTGAGATTAACCTTGGTCGTGACACCTAGGTGTTGCAAATACAAGGAATTGGTTCCCCAATCCTATACTACTTGCAACTGTCGCATAAATGGTCTTCCCAAAATCATCTCATAGGCATGGTTCTTGCTAAAATCACAGATAGCAAACGTGTGCTCAAACTCTACACCACATGTAGTGAGAGTTATTCCTTCAAGTAGTCCTAAAGGCCTCTCTATGTGACCATCAGTCATTTGCAATTTCATCCTCGTGGGCTTGAGTGTTGGCTTGCCCCACCGCTTCCATAGGGAAGTGGTAGCAATAGCAACTCCTGCACCTGAGTCTAGAATTGCCTTAGTTGTGTACCCCTGATGGGTAATGGGAAGATAGGTGTTTCCTTCTTCACCTTCACTTATGTCTCCTATCTTGTCTAGAGGAATTTCTGGCAATTTCCTATGAGAATCTACCTGGGAACGAGGTTTTGCTATCTCTGGTACTTGTTTGGCTACATGTTTCCATAACTCTGGCCTAACTTTGAGTAGCTCTTCTAAAGTGAGGTTGCACTGCACTTTAGTGTTTTTCACTACCTCCGTATTCCTAGGTATGACTGAGTCTTCGTTTCTTACCATGACCGTGGGTGCTCTCATACAAGTAGACTTGGCTTCCCATGGGCCTGTGAAATGGGGTAATTCCTGTAGGGAGTTAGACTCGAAGTCTAACCTCTCTTGATTTTGTGCACTCTCCTGCTCTCCATAAAAAGAGGGAATATCTTGTGGGAATTGATCATGCGTGTCATCCACAAGTTCAATGGGAGGAGGGACTTCACTTTCTTTAGCCCATTTGTCTTCTTGAATCTCTCGTAGGAATTCTAGTGTGTACCTATTCATAGAAGAGGAGGTGTCTGGTTCAGTGGAATTGGGCACAAAAGCTTCCTGTGGGGGAAGGCTTATTTTTTTGCTTGCCTCATCTCTTCCTTGATTTTTTTCTTCCTTGGCAGATCTTGCAATTATGCTCTCTAACTTCTCTAATAGTCCATCCAAGTGCAATTGTGTCTTAGCTGAGCCAGAGTAGTTGAAGAGGCGACTGGCTTCAAACATAGTCTGAGCCAACACGACCATTTTCATGCAAAGCTTGGTTCTTTCTATCTCTAGGTCAGCTCTAGGGTAGCACTTGTCATGATCCGTCACGTTTGGCCCTTCTTGGATTCTGGCCTCATATGCCTTAAGCATCATGTCTATGTCTTCAGGAGTGGGGTTAGCTAATACTGATCCTACTCTAGGGGGTGGTGGGATGGTCTTAGGTAGGTGGACAGATGGTGGGTTAGATGGTGATGGAAGTGGTGAGAGTTTGTTTGAGAGGTGAGTTCAACAATTTTGGCTTTTGTTTCTCTTATGCTTTCTTCTAAGTCACTCATCTTTTTAGACCATTGTCTTTTCCTTCTCTCTCGGCTATCCCTCCAGGCTCTCGACCGTTTCTTGGCTATGCTCTCGGTTTCACTAACCTCTGCACTCTTCTCTTGACCTATTCCTGGGTTCTGTTGCAAAGCCTGGGCTCTAGTGACCACTTGCACTGGTGTAGTGGAAGTGACACTTCCTATTGAGTCTACAACTAACCCAATAACGTTAATTGGAGTTATTTTTGGCATATTATTGGGATTCTTTGGGCAGTCTCGTAAGAGATGCTCCTTCCCACAATCTTGACAAAAGCCCTGAATTGTTACTGATTGAGGTTGCGTAGATGCAGGCATTGGGCAATCACGAATGAGGTGGTCTCCTTGACATCTATAGCATGGTCCCCTAGGGAATGGGGGTCTTACCTACCTCAGTTGAGGTCTAGTATTGGGATTTGTGTACATGAGATTTGCATACTCTGGCAACTAGGTTCACTCGGTTCTTCACTATAGTAGGATTCACCATGTTCAGGAGACTGCATATAGTAAGCTTGTGGAATATCTATGTGAGTGGAATCAAAACTATGATCATTCGAGTCACTTTCTAAAAGCAACGGAGTCACTGGGACTATGGCTCTATTCAAATTTTCCTCAGCAGCAACATACTTCACAGGAATCACATTAGCTGGGGTTGGAGGTTGTTGAGCTAACACAGGTTGAGGCCTTGGTTGGTTTTGGTAGGGTTGTTGATAGGATTGCTGTGGTCTACCATATTGTTGTGGGGGGTATTGGTTCTGGTATCTTCCCTGTTGTGCATAGGGCTGAGGGTAGGTTTGTCTAACAGCTTGCTTATTGTATGGACAGTCTTGTGCTGTGTGATTTGTGTATCTCCGTTCTATGGTGCAGTATTGGCTACTAGGATTCACTTGGGGTTGAGCCATGATGGGACATACGTTCACCATATGGTCACCACCACAAGTATAGCACCTCTTTACTGGGGCAAACCTTGGGATTTGTTTACTAGAGACACCTAGTTTTTGAGCTACTTTCTCAGCGAGTTCCTCAATTGATGTGGATTGTGAGGAAGAGAGGCTAGAAGCACTATCGAAATCTTTGTAGATTTTTGAAAGCTCTAGTTCCTCCCCTAGGTTATCCTCGATGTCGATGCGCATGCGTACACACTCTTCTATGGTCCTAGGGTCCTTCAAGTACACATAGGATTGCAACTTTGTACTTAGCAATCCATCCAAGAATAAAGCCACTTGTTTGGCAGGTGTGGGTAACTCAGGAACATGGCATCTCTCAAGATACTGCCTAAATCTTCTTCCTGCAAGTCTCACAGTCTCTTGAGGGGTCTGCTTGAAGCTGTGTATCAATGAGGAAGTATTATGCCTTATGCCACTTTTAGAGGTGATGAAAGCCTCTAAAAGTTGGTCTATGCTCCTGAACTGTCTCTCATTCAATGGTTGAAACCACGTAAGGGCTGTGTTCCTAAGTGTTAGACCAAAGGCATTATATTGCATGAACAGGTCCTCAACTTGTTCAGCTCTCAAGACTTGCCTAAACTCGGCCACATGATCATATGGGTCTCCTGTGCCATCGAAGTAATTCTTCATGGACTTAACTAAGTGAGTCGGTCTCAAAATCCTGATGTGTTCCCTAGGCCTTGACAGAGGGAAATCATCAGCATTCCTTTGGTTCCTTGGGGCTCTAAGTCCCTCAGGTTCCACTCTATTTGTTTCAGTTCTTGTTCTTTCTCTTCCCACTAGGTTGGCAAAGCTTACCTCAGGTCTATCTCTATGTCTGTCTCTGTGAGCTCCATGAGCTTGGGATGTTCCAGCTCCTGGGTGACCAAAGGACACATTCAATCTTGGTTGGGGGAAAATAAATTCACCTTTCCAAGTGTACGCATGCCTATCGTTTTCTATGACCACAAAGACCCTCTCTGAAGTGTGATCTAAGTAGGTCACTCTGCCTAGGCTATCAGGATCTTTGAACACATATATCATGATTGTTCCTACCTCATTCGGTTGATTAGATCTATACTTCCAAAAGGCTTCATCAGTCTCTCAGTTCAGGAGCAGATCTATGCTCTTATTGTCTTGGGGAATCCACTCTGGTGTGATAATCCTAGTGAGAACAGATTTGCCTCGGGGGGTTCTAGGTTCTACACCCATGTTTCCTTGCTCCAGGTCACCTAAGTCCGTTTCTGGGATCACATTCCCAAATTCATCTGTCCTATCTGGATGACTAGTGACTACATATATTGTTCCTTCCTTGTCTAGGTAGGCTCCGTTTTCAAACTTGACAGCTAGGTTCTCTAGTCCAATGGATTGGTCAGGGTTTTTGATCTGGACCACAGATCTTCCAAGGCCGTCCTCATAGATGCTAGCACCCAATCGGTTGGTCCTAAGGTATTCGAGTTGCGTCTTGTAAGGGCCTTCTACCCTATGTAAATATGGCACTCATGAACTTCCTGTAGGTCTCTCCATACCATGTGACATCTCAGACTCGCTAGTCTCAGAGCTAGGGTAATACGAATGATGGCTCAACTACTGGGCCCAAGACCTAGCAGTATGATTGACACTAGCCTCTGAAGATCTAAGACTTTGTCTATCTCTCCCTAGGTGTTGACCTGATCTAAGGTTCATAAGCCCAATTGAATAATCTCAAATTTTCCCAAGTACACTTTAAGTTGTTGAGTTCTTTTGTATTAGTCACTTGTTCTTTTTTAATTGCCCTTAGGGTGTCACTTCTTGTCCATTTAATCTTCGTCGCAAGGAACACTTAAATTTTATCGTACTTTGAGTGTGGTCGCTCAATTTAAGTTCTTTTCCTTTAGGTTGTTTCGCAATTGTAATCTCCTAACAGTTGCACTTGAGTGATTAGAGTTCTTGGACTTGGTCGTTCTTAACGTGTCCTTAATTAATCAAGACCTCTATCCATACTTAGCCTATGCTAGGGATTGACAGAGGGTGTTGAGAATTTCCAACCTTAAGTTTCTTGCCTTGGTTGCCCTTGTATGCCTAGGAAGCGTGTTCCCAAGCTCGCACTTACTCTTGCTTCAAGTACCCTTTGATGCTCTCAAAGAACCTGAAAAATTCCACAATTAGCTCAAGAATTGAATTCAGTTGACAGAGAGATCACTTTCATGCATGTAATTCACAGACCCAGTTGCCTTTTGCCTCTATGGAAAACAATCCCAAGGGAAACTTAGTTTTCCTACCCCGGGATATGGTCACTTCAAATTACCCTATCTAACAATTCTAACATTAATTCTATCGTAACCAGTGGAAGTTTTGGTTGTACTCCCCACGAGCTTTCCAACAAAACAAAAATCACCGCAATCGGATTTCGTATGAGGAGGTTATGTCCGTTCAGGGTTTTGGGGCTAAAACAAGATTTAAAACAGGTTAACCGGTAGACATGACTTCTCAAAATGCTCTGGGTATAGGCCTCACAATGCTCTACTAACCTTAAAAGTTCCCCACAATTTGCCAAAAAATTAGACCACTATTTTTTGCCCTAAAAAATTGGCCAAATTTGCCCGTCAATCGCGTTTGCAAGCTCTGTCAATCGCGATTGATAGGTCAATCGCGATTGACGTGTCGGTTGCGATTGACAGGTCCGTCGTGGCTATTAGTCGCGATTGATGGGTCAATCGCGATTGACACGTGGCCCGGATTTTTAGTCGATCGTGATCAGTCGGTCGTTGACTCTATCGGTCGCGATTGATGGGTCGATCGCGATTGACAGGTCCGTCGGGGCTGTCAGTCGCGATTGACTGGTCGATCGCGATTGATGGGTCGATCGCGATTGACACGTGTCATGCGTAAGTTCAGTCGATCGTGGTCAGTCGGTCGTTGACTCTGTCGGTCGCGATTGATGTGTCGATCGCGATTGACAGGCCAGTCGGCAAGTATCCGTCGTGGTTTGTTGATCGCGATTGACAGGTCGATCGCGATTGACAGAAAATTGAGGAATTTCAAAATTTTAAACACATATTCATGAAGCTCTAGGCCTATACATCACAGTTATACACTTTGTTTTGCAAAATAACCAACTTTTCTGTCGGTCGCGATTGACAGAGGTCTACGCCTCGGGACCTGCACACACAATTTTTTTTTACCTGCTGGAGCTGGTGCAGCTGCTGGGGATGCTGATTCCTGCAGAAAATCTCAAAAACACAGAAACTCACAAGCACACAAACGCTCTCTCGCTCTCTCTCTCACAAGTGAAATGAGGAAAATGGTATGGGTGGGGTGATATGACCAAACACTGAAATTTTTCGTGATGATGGAGATGGATGTGGGAGATGGTGAGGATGATGATGGAGATGATGAAAACAAAATAAAATAGATAAAAGTGAAGAAAATACCTATGACTCCAACGCCTCAACTCTACGTCTTACCATCACACACTCGTCCTCAAAGCTCGATCCTCGGCAACGGTGCCAAAATTTGGTGTAGCTCAATGATGAGTAGCACCTCCTTTAATGTCAATCCGGGAAGACGTGAGGATGGTATGATGACCTCGAGCAAGTGAAGGCACAAGTGCATGAGTGAGAAGCACACAAACATGCACACACATACACACACACGCGCACACAAGGTAGGACAAAGAGAGAGAAGCAATGGAGTTCTTTAGATTACTTTCAACAAGCTCATACAATCAATTACAAGCTAACCTAAAAAATGAGCTCTCTAGCTCTATTTATAGTTTTTGACTAGGTTTTGGCCTTGTCCAGACCTAGTGTCCGGCATAGTTAAAAATTAGGTTCTCTGCCCTATTTGGAGGTTCAAACGGAGTCTAAAAAATGTGAAAACTGATAGGTAGGTACTTCTAAAGCTCCTCAAGCTCAAGGACTCCTTGGCTTGCACAAAATGGAGCTACAAAAATATGAAATGGTATTTACAATGGTTTTTAGTGATGAAAATCACTATTTTTGTAGGGATTTCTTCTAACATTTTGACATACATTTCCTGGAGCTCCCTACTTGCTCATTCTTCTTGTGTGCCCAACTCTTTGATGCCTGAAAAATTTAAATGGCCTACTTGCCAAATCTTCTTTGACTACTGTGTCTGCTTGTGCTTTCTCTTCGCTCCGACTCCCTTCGTAGGCTTCCTTGTCTTGTGAATCCTTCAGTTCCTTGACTACTGCCAACAGAGTGCATCTCTATAAATCTGGCTTGTAGATTGGTACCTCAAAGTACTTACGAATGCCAGCTCTTTTCAACACATCCATTGTTGATGGAAGCTCATGTAGGACCTTGAAGTCTTGGGAATAATCGGAAATTGATGGTCCGTGTCCATGATTTTGATCGTCACCATGAACAAATGGTCGCCCAATGGTTGGTCTTCCTAGAACCAATGACCCTTGGCCTTTGTCACAATCTTCATTGGGAATTCATGTACTTCCTCTTGAATCATGGCTTCAGAGTCTTTGGAAGCCATTTCCACTCATAACGTAGTAGAGAATCAGTTCAAGAGGGAAACCAATTCTCCATGTTTATGTGTTGTTCATTAATATGTTGTTTTCCACTGCTCCATACCCCCTTATGTAATTAGAGACAAGTAAGGTACCTGACCATTCTTTTGCTTAATTTTTAATCATGAAAGAAAACAAGAGATTAATTGATAGCTGATGCATTTATTTATTTACAACAAGTGATCATTCCTGTGACAATAGAAGCTAATTCTTGTTCCACTTATGGAAATGTGCACCACTACTTTTATGGAAGAAGTTGAGTTCCAAATACGTGGCCTTGTGATGTGGCCCTATCATGCATACTTTGGATGCAATCGATTCTTTAGGAGTGCAAGAAGAGTGTCCTTGATCCTCGTGGTCAAATCCTTGTCGCTTCTTCGGTCTCCAAATTAACCTTGTATTCTGTGCTGGTGGCATTTGCTTCTATCATATTCCCCTTCCTTTACTCTTGCTTGTAGTCTTTGATTTATTCCTACTTTTGGATTGGGGTTTCTGTGTTGTGGTCTTTCGGGGTTTTCGTCGATCCTTATAGTTTCCTTTGCTTTATTCTGCTGGTATGATATTTCGTTGAGCTTTTCTATCTCTTCATTTGCTCTTCTTCGGACTTCTTTCAGAATCCATATGTTTCGTTGTGACTTCTGAGCCTCCACCAATGATTTTGGAAGGCATACACAAAGAATGTTGCTACTGGAGAGTCGGTCTGTTCTTGCGTTATACTGGCATGCTAAGGTAGTTTATCCTTGCATACCCATTGTACTAGCATGTTTGGTCTAGGTGGTATTCTAGCAGTTGATATCCATGTCAATTTTTGCCTTATAGTGTTGCTGGGTTGAGAATAAATGTCCTTATTTTTTCGTTCAAGTTCATGTCCTATAGGAGAGTTGGTGACAGAATCATGCAATGCCTCACCAATCGTAGGAAAATCTAGATTAGGGCACTCATGAGACACATCCTTTCTTGAACCTTCTCTCTTCACCTCCTTTGGGTCCGCTTCCTTAGGTAAGATTGTGCTAATGGTTTGGGATATTCTAGCTTCCAAAAGATTGAAGACTTCTTTGTGCCCTACTTTGGTGGATATGTATCCCTGTGCAAGGTGTATACTAACTTCATTTTTGAAAATCCAATCTTGTCCTAGGATCATATCTTCCATAAGGTCTTCATCTTTGCATACCAAGAATCTTTGCTCCATAGTGGAATTTCCTAGGTGTAAGGACATGGAGACTTCTCCTATACACTCGATGATTTGTCCTCTGATTCCTATCATATATGCTTTAGTGGGACTCACGGTCATTTTGAGGTGATGGTTTAACAAACTGAGTGCCACTTGTGTGTCAATCAATGCATCCAATAATTGATACTCTATAGTTTTGAATCCTAGGTTTAAGTATGTTCGTGAAATACCATTACTTGCATTTTTCGCATTACCAAATTGGTAGTTTGCCATGAGTATAGGCTCCTATCCCTATACATATTGTTCGTCTCTTTGTCTCCTCCACTCTTTTCACTTCCTAATTCGCTATAGAGCTTCCATTCGAGCTTCTTCTCTAATCATGTCTTCTTCTTTTTTTCGATTTTGTGCTCCCACAAGTCATGCTAACATTCTGTCCATTAATGGTTCCATTTACCTTTTAAGTCAATAGCCACTTATGCATTTGGGGAGTACTTCTCCATCTATTGCGGTTAAGTTCAGTGCTCCGTTGGTTGAGATTCGATTTATCAATAATGATCCATATCCTCGCTATTGCAATTTCTTTGCATGCTATTTCAACGTGTATACTAATACTAAATTGCCTTCCTTTAAGCCCTTATCTTTAATATGTGCATCATAATAGGCTTTTTGTCTTCTTTTCTTTGCATAAATTCCTACCACAACTTGTAATCTTGTTTCATGCAATTTCTTAATTTGATCCAATTGTTGGGATAGCTCATGGCCTATCCATTCATACTATTGTGCTACACGTAGGGTAGGAACTAAAAAATCAATTGGAAAGATTGCATTATGTCCATATACTGAATAAAAGGAGTAGTTCCAATGGCCATCTTGTAAGCCACATGGAAGGCCCAAATTGCATGATGCAATTGTTTGTCCCAATCTGACCTTCCGTTGTTGACTATTTTGGTCAGTACCATGCACAATATTTTATTGGAACTGTTAGCCTGACCATTGGCTTGGGGGTGGTAAGGGGCTGATTTTTTGTGAATAACAAGGAATTCATTCATTAGTGGCTCTATCACTTTGTTTCCCTTATTGCTCACAATTTTTATTGGCAATCCAAAGCGAGTAAAGATATTTTCAAAGAGGAATTTAGTTGTGGTTTGCACATCATTTTCCTTGTTGCTTTTGCTTCCACCCATTTTGTTAGATAATCATTGGACACTATTATATATTCAGCATGTGATCCTTTGGCTTGGGGATTTATAGGTCCTATGAAGTTAATGCCCCATCTGGAAAAGGCTCTTGCGTAGATCATGGGTCTTAGAGGCATGTCATCTCTTCTTATAAGATACTTGGTTCTTTGGCACACCTCAAAACTTAGTACATACATGTTGGCATCCATGTGTAGAGTTGGCCACCACAAGACTGCAAACAGAATCATTTTTATACTTTTCTCCATTGAAAATTTTCCTCCTGCTACTCCTGCATGCGCCATCTCTAATATGGGTAAGTATTCTCTTTCATGTCCACATAACCATAGTTGATTGTCCTTTCCCCTCTAGAATAATTGTTTTCCAATTATGGTGGATTCCTTACTCATTTCCTCTAGAGTCCACTTCCTTGCTAGTCTAGCTCCTCCTTCATGCAATCGTGTTTTCAAGAATTTTACCAATGCCTTACTCCAAGCTAGTGCTATTGAAGAGAATTGTATAGCTACATGGTCCTTCAAGGTATTCTCCTGGCATTCTTGGCAACTGCGAAATGTGTTCATGTACGTCCTTTGGCATGTCCAGCCAGTATACTCCGAGTCTTTTCAATTCTCTTATTGTTCCATGAACTCCCTTATGAATTTTCCATCGATTCACATGAGCTTGCTCCATTAAGTTTTTTTGTTAGGCTTCTTCGACACATCTCAATAATGTGCCATTTGGCTCTTTGTAGTATAAACTACTTGCTACAATATGTAAATTACCTGACTATAGAAATTCTTTCTTGTTATCTCGGTTGATGCTATGGTGTGGTCCATGTGTGAGGATGGGTATCAACTTTTCTACCCATTTCAGTCACATTTCTAAATTGAATAAGTATGTGTCAGGTAGATCATTCGTCACTCCAGAAGTTGGTTCCCTGTGTGTCATTTGTGATAAATGATCTGCTCGTACATGAGTATTTCCCTTTTTGACTATTACTTCAAAATCAAATTCCATCAATAGTAGAAACCATCTCACCAGCCTTCCCATATTGCAGGGCTTGTTAACTAGATACAATAATGCTTGATGGTCGATAAAGAACTTGAATTTATTGGCTAGGAGGTAATGTGAGAATTTCTTGACTACATATACTATTCCTAGGCCTTCTCTTTCCGTGGTAGTATGATTTCTTTCTACCTGGTTTACTTATCTACTAGCATATGCAATATGATGATCTTATTTTCCTTCATCAGTAGGTTGAGCTAGTATGCATCCTATTGCAAAAATTGATGCATCCACATGGATATGGAATGGTGTGTTCCAGTTGGGTACCTTCAAGATAGGCACTAAACTTAATCTCGTTCTTATTCATTAAATGCTTTTTCAACATTCCTTAGTCCAAGAAAATTGAGTCACTAACCCATATAAAGGTTTTGCGATTATAACATACATGTGGATAAACTGACAATAGTATCCACAATGACCCATAAAGGCGTGTACTTCCTTTGCATTTTTAGGTCTAGGTAAGTCTAAGATTACTTTAATCTTATCCTTATCTGTGGAAATTCCATTCTTTGATACTATATGTCCCAAGATCTTTCCTTGCCTCACCATAAAGACACATTTTTTTGGATTTAAGCATACTCAATACTGTCGGCATTTTTTGAATATCCTCCGTAGTTTAGGAATGTGTTCACTTCTTTGATCGGAGTAGGTTCACAAACCATCTACATATATTTCCATGATTTTTCTTAAAAATGCCTTAAATGCAAGACACATGAGTCTTTGGAAAGTTGAGGGGGCATAATTGAGCCCAAATGGCATCACTTGAAAAGCGTATACTCCCCATTTAGTTGCAAAAGCTATCTTATGTTGGTCCTTCGTAGCAATGGCTACCTGGCTATAACTAGAGAAACCATCTAGGATGCTGTAGAATTCCTTGCCTGCAACTCTTTCCAATAGGTGGTCGGTGATAGGTAAAGGATAGCTATCACGTATAGTAGCTGCATTCATTTTTTTTAGATTGATGCAGATTCTTAGTTTACCATTCTTCTTGGGTACTACTACCAAAGGTGATACCCATTCTATATGCTCTATCTCATAAATGAATCGTGCTGCTAATAGCTTGTCAATCTCTTCTTTAATCTTAGCTGAATAAAGATCTATATGTGTATGGTCATTGCTTTGAGGGTTTTGCTTTAGAAGTCATTGGGATTCTATGGGAACAAATGGATGGATCTACTCCCTTGAGATCTTTGTAGGTCCATGCAAATACATCCGTGTATTCCTTGATTAGTTCTATCAGTTCTTGATCTTCTTCCGGAGATACGTCTTTTCCAATGTATGTACATCTCTCCTCTTATTCTTCCATGGTTACTTGCACTTTCTTAGTTTGTTCCTGATTGTCGTAAGCCTCTCCTTCTTTGGCTTCTGTTAGAAGAAGCATTTTTTGAAGGGAAATATTTGTAAAATGTCAAAAAAATTCTAGAAAAAATACATATGATTCTAATTTACATGAGGAAGACTCTTCCTCATTTTTACATCATTTACATAAATATTTCTACAATTTTTTTGACATTTTACAAATATTTCCCTTCAAAAAATGCTTCTTCTAACATTCTTCCCCTCCTAGTCTTTTTGGCTCCTGACAAAAAATTCTCTTGCAGATAAATAATGAGAGCTTCCTTTACTTCTTTTTTCTTTGATACACCTGTGACAATAGGTCATGACTTTTTCTTTCTTTGATGTTCAAGTTAATTCACCATCTCAAATAATGCTTTTCTCCACTGTACAGCTGCTTCTGGTTTATCTATCACATCTTTCTTTAGGTATTCTGTATATGTTGCTTCATAGGCTCTGAGTCTGGATTTTGTAACTACTAATAAATTTCCAAAGATTTCTGGTTCTCTTTAAAAAAATCCATAATCAAAAGCATGCTAAAAAATCTGAAGGTAGTGACTAACCAAAAATATTCGCCTGCTATAATAGGCCATTAAGCAAATTCTGTCGGGTGTTTCACTTAGATAAAAAAGTAATGCATTAGTTGGTGAATTGAAACCAATATAATTGAGGGTTCTGACATCTGTATCTGTAAAGGTTTCTATACATGCCAATATAAGTCGCATCACTCTGCTTAATAGAATACAAGCTGGATCATTGACATCTTTATATGTAGATATGACAGACTCTGCTGTGTCAACCATATATTTCTTTGTTGGCCATGTTCCTGCTTTAGGTCCTGCTATCTTCGGAAAGTTCAGCCATTTTGTTGGGATTTTTCCTGCATTTCTCCTTTCCCAAAATACTATCCAATCCCTTCTCCTTGCTACTGGACAATAAGCTGGATTGATGTTTAGCTGAATTGGTGCCTCTTTCCATATTTTCCTGCATTCTTTGTTGGCATCTAACCACTTGCTCCTCCATTTAGGATTGGGTTTTTCAAATAAATTGTTTGATGACAATCCTACCCTTGCAAGCTGGTAATTTTTAATACTTTCAATAATCATGCAAAAAGATATACCTAGGCCATCTGCTGCCCAATGGTGTTGGTCTTGATTTATTCCTTTACTGAGAGCAAATTTCACAATCTGTTCTTCATATTCATTATGCATTTTTCTGATAAATTCCATTCTAGATTCTCTTTCTATCAAAAGTTTCTGAACAAACTCATCTGAATACTCCTCAACTGCTGCTTTGTTTTCTTGTTCATCAAAATGTTGAGTTCTGTTATCATCTCCCCCTTCATACTCTTCTGCTTGTGTAGTCTCTACCTGTTCTTCAACCTGGCTTTGTGGGTTTTCCAATTTTTTCTGTAGCTTGTTGTTGAAGCTCAAAGTCAAGGACAAAGCATGGAAGCACATCAAAAGGTGAACACACAAGGAAAGAGAGCAAGTAGGGAGCTCCAAGAAGTGTATGTCAAATTTTCAGAAGAATCCCCTACAAAAATAGTGATTTTCATAACTAAAA
This sequence comes from Ceratopteris richardii, assembly GCA_020310875.1. Classification (NCBI taxonomy): domain Eukaryota; kingdom Viridiplantae; phylum Streptophyta; class Polypodiopsida; order Polypodiales; family Pteridaceae; genus Ceratopteris; species Ceratopteris richardii. The sequence goes on along the minus strand of CM035413.1, from coordinate 168,066,751 downwards.
ACCATTGTAAATACCATTATCTATTTTTATAACTCCATTTTGTTCAAGCCGAGGAGTCCTCGAGCTTGAGGAGTATTAGAAGTACCATCGTACCAATTTTCATAATTTTTAGACTTCGTTTGAGCCCTCAAATAAGCCCTGGAACCTAATTTTTAACTAGGCCGGACACTAGGTCTTGACAGGGCCAAAACTAGTCAAAAAACTATAAAAAGAGCTAGAGAGCTCATTTTGGAGGTTAGCTTGTTAGAGAATAGAGCTTTTGTAAGAGAACTCTTTTGCAATCGAAGCTTTCCATTGTTCCTCTCTTTGATCTTACTTTGTGCGCGTGTGTGTGTATGTGTGTGCATGTTTGTGTGCTTTCACTCACGCACTTGTGCCTTCACTTGCTTGTGGTCTTCATACCGGTCCTCACGTCTCCGCGGATTGACAAGTAAAGGAGGTGGTGCTTATGCTTGAGCTACACCAAATTTTGGCGCCGTTGCCGGGGAGAGAGCTTCGAGGACGTGCGTTGTGATGGTAAGATCGTAGATTTGCGACGTTGGAAGGTAAAAAAACTGTCATTTCAGTTCATTTTCTGTTTTTTCCTCTTCATCTTCATCATCATCATCATCTCCACCTTCTTCCATCTTCTTCTTCATAGAAATTTCTTGTTTTTTAGTGCATTTTCACCATTTTCATACCATTTTTCATGCATTATTGTGTGGGAAGGAGTTAGGAGGTGCAAGGGAGAGCAAGCGCTGTGTTTTTTTCATGATTTTTTGCTCATACGGAGCTCGCGATAGCCGGCGCTCAGAAATTTGAATTTCCCGCCAAAAAACACGATTCTGTGAAAATTCAAAATTTTTTGAAAAATCACGATTTTTTGTTTTCCCGCCTAAAAGTTGGCTGAAAAAAATCACGATTCTGTGGTCATTCTCAGAAGCGCGATTCTGTGATTGTGCTCAAAATCGCGATTCTCACAAATCACGATTTTCAATTAAAAAAAAAGCACGATTTTGAGAAAACACGATTCCCTACTCAAAATTGCGATTCTCAAAAAATCACGATTTTCAGTAAAAAACACGATTTTGTGAAAAAAGGCGATTCTGTGTAAACACGATTTTTTGCTCAAAATCGCGATTTTCTAAAAACACGATTCTGTGCTCAAAATCGCAATTTTCATGTAAAAAAAAACGATTCTGTGCTCAAAATCGCGATTTTCATGCCAAAAAACACGATTTTGTGCTCAAAATCGCAATTTTCATGTCAAACAACACGATTCTCTAAAACACGATTCTGTGCTCAAAATCGCGACTTTCATGATAAAAAACATGATTTTCTAAAACACGATTTTGTGCTCAACATCGCGATTTTCTAAAACACGATTTTCTGCTCAACATCGCGATTTTCAAAAACACCATTTTGTGCTCAACATCGCGATTTTCATGCCAAAAACACGATTCTGAGAAAATATGATTTTCAGCGGGCTCAAAATCGCGATTCTCACAAATCACGATTTTCAGCCAAAAACACGATTTTGTGAAAAATGTGATTCTGTGAAAACACGAATTTTTGCTCAAAACCGCGATTTTCAAAAACACGATTTTGTGCTCAACATCGCGATTTTCATGTCAAAAACACGATTCTGAGAAAATACGATTTTCAGCGGGCTCAAAATCGCGATTCTCACAAATCACGATTTTCAGCGAAAAACACGATTTTGTGAATCACGATTCTCTGAGTCAAAATCGCGATTTTCAAAAACACGAGTTTGTGCTCAACATAGCGATTTTCAAATCACAATTTTCTACTCAAAATCGCGATTTTCAAAAAACACGATTTTGTGCTCAACATCACGATTTTTTGACTTCACAGCATCGCGATTCTCTGAAAGTTCACAAAATCGCGATTTTCTCCAAAGATCCTGTTTGCCTGTTTTGACCTCCAGGAGCCTGATTTGGCATAACTTTTTCATCCGAAGTCCATTTTTTGAGCTCTATAGCTCGTTGGAAAGCTCGTTTCAAGAATAACACGTTGATTTTGAGATAGGATAATTTGAAGTTGACCCTCAAGTGGGATTAGGGAACCAAGGGGGCTCCAAAGAATTTTGAACCATACCAAAGGGAAAATTTGGACTCTTGACTAAAGCTTATGAACCTGAGATTTGGTAGACACTTAGGGAAGGATAAACAAAGCATTAGATCTTCTGAGGCTAGTGTCAACCATACATCCAAGTCTTGGGCACAACAACTAAGTGGTCATCTTTTACTAAGTTCAGACACAAGTGATTCAGAAATGTCTTTTAGCATGGGAAAACTTGCAGGTGGCTCAGGGACTGCCCATCTACAAACACCAGAAGGTCCCTATAAGACACAGTTGGAATATATTTGGACTAACCAATTAGGTGCTCGCATCTATGAGGATGGTCTGAGGCGATCAGTGGTCCAACTCAAAAATCCAAATCAATCCTTTGGACTTGAACACCCGGTGGTCAAGTTCGAAGAGGGTTCATACATTGATAAGGAAGGAACCATGTATGTGGTTACCAACCAACCAGATAGGACTGATGAGTTTGGAAATGTCATTCCTGAGAATGAAATAGGAGACCTAGAACAAGGAAATGTAGGACAAGGACCCCAGACTCCTAGAGGTAAGTCAGTTTTGACCCGAGTGATCACTCCGGACTGGATCCCTCAAGACAACAAAAGCATTGAACTATTTTTGAATAGAGAAACAGAGGAAGCCTTTTGGAGATTCAAGCCAGATCAACCTAGCGAATTGGGCATAGTTATCATCTACGAGTTCAAGGATCCAGAGATACCAGGCAAAGTTGTCTACCTGGATAACACGTCAGAGAAAATTTTTTGATAACAGAACATGATAGACATGCATATACTTGGAAGAATGAATTGATTTTCCCTCCACCAAGATCCAATGTTTCCCATGGCCTCCAAGGAGTAGGATCATCCCAAGCTCATGAAGCCCAGAGAGAAAGAACTAGAGAGAGACCTGAGGTAAGTTTTGCACACACGGTGGGCAGAAATAGAGCAGGATTTGAAAATGAAAGACCTGAAAGAGAGAGACATCAAGCACATAGGCAACAAAGAGATGAACATGATTTTCCATTGCCTAGACCCTGAGAGCACCCAAGAACCCTTAGACCCACTCAAGTGATCAAGGCAATGAAGAGTTATTTTGACGGGTGAGGAGATCCTTATGATCATGTGGCCGAGTTCAAACAAGTGTTAAGAGCTGAACAAGTTGAGGATTTGTTCACCCAGTACGAGGCATTTGGTCTGACTCTTAAGGGCAATGCCTTAGCTTGGTTTCAACCATTGAGTAGTCACAAGTATCGCGATATAGGTCAGCTGCTAGACGAATTCATTGTAGAATTTTCCAAGAGTGGTATCAGGCATAACACATCATCCTTGATCCACAGTTTCAAGCAGACACCCCAAGAAACAGTGCGACTAGCAGGTAGAAGGTTCAGACAATACCTAGAAAGATGCCCTGCTCCCGAGTTACCCACACCAGCCAAACAAGTGGCTTTGTTCTTAGATGGCTTACTGAGCACAAAGTTAAGATCATATGTGTACTTGAAAGGGCCTAGATCCATAGAAGAGTGCGTGTGGACGTGCATTGACATAGAAGATAACTTGGGTGAAGAGTTAGGATTGTCCAAACTCTATAAGGATTCTGATATTTCTACTAGTCATACTTCAAAAATCTCCACGGAAATAGAGGAGATAGCTGAGCAAGTTGCCAAGAAGCTGGGAGTCCAAAATAAACAAACACAGAGAGTAACTCCATTGAATCGGTGTTATACTTGCGGAGGCGACCACATGGCTAATGTATGCCCATTGCACAACCAGAACATGAGAGAAAGGAATGCTCCATATTGCACTATTGAGAGAAAATATATGAACCACACGGCTCAAGATTGTCCCTATAATAGGCAGGCTGTTAGACAGAATTATCAGCAACCTTACCCACAAGGTAGGTATCAGAACCAATACCAACAGCCATATTATAGACCACAACAGCAATATCAGGCACCATATAGGCCACAACCTGTCTTGGGAAACCAACCACCAGCTCCTGCCAACGTGATTCCAGTCAAATATGCTGTGGGAGAGGAAAATCCAAATAGAGCATTGGTGCCACTAACCCCATTGATACCAGATAATGACTCTCATGCTCATAGTTCAGACTATTCACATGAAGGTAGTCCACATGCTTATTACACAGAGTCACCTGAACCTAGTGAGATTTACTCGTATCAATATGAGGCACCACCTATGGAGCACAATTGGGAGCCAGAATACTCCAATGTCATGTACACAAATCCTAACCCTAGGCCCCAGTTGAGACAAATGAGACCACAAGCCCCTAGAGGATCTTGTTTCAGATGTCAAGGTGATCATTTCATTCGTGACTGTCCCCACCCACCATCTCCGAGTCAAGGACAGGCTATCACAATACAGGCTTTTTGTCCTGATTGTGGCAAAGACCATCTCCCCAGAGATTGTCCAAGAAACCCCTCTAGTGCACCCAAGATTACACCCATCAATGTGGTAGGCTTAGTGACGGATTCAAGTTCAAGTAGTAGTAATGTGGCCCCTATACAGACTGTCACTAGAGCACAAGCCTTAAAACAGGATAAACCAGCAGAGCAATCGGATTCTAGTGAATCAGGAGAGCCTAGCAAGCGAAAAACAAGAACATGGAAGGACACTAGAGAGAAGGCCAATCGCAAGTGGAATAAAAAGTTATCGGAACTAGAAGAAAGCTTGAAAGATGCAAAAACAAAAATAGAAGACATTGCATCTCAAAACCCCTCGTAGGCCGAAACTCCATCCACTCCACCTCATCCCACCCCACCACCCATTGTAAATAGGCCACAACCAGGGTCTGTTCTGGCAGATCCAACCCCAAAAGGCTTGGACATGATGTTCAAGGCCTACAAGGCTCGTCTTCAAGAAGGGCCAATAGCTGCAAATCTAGACAAGAGTTACCCTAGAGCGGATTTAGAGATTGAACGAATGAAAATGTGCATGAAAATGGTAGAACAAGCTCAAGCTATACTTGAGACTAGTCAAAAGTTCAATCAGGCAAACTCTGTCAAACCAGATTTGCATTTCCAAGGGTTACTAGAAAGATTAGAGCAGTTGGTAAACAAACCACAAGTTTCTTTACCTCCACAGGCTCAACTAGTTATTGAGAGAGGAAGCTCACAACCAATGGGAGCTTATGTTCCTAATTCCATGGATGTTGGAATACCTCCTTCAATTCAACAGTACTCTCAAGAGTTCTTGCGGGAAATACAAGAAGAAAAATGGGCCAAGGAGAAGGGTAATTCCCCTCCTATTCCTGAGATTGATGATCTTCATGATCAATTTCCCCAAGACATTCCATCTATTTATGAGGATGAAGCAGAACAACAAGAAGACGAAAGATTAGATTTTGAATCTAATACCTTAGAAGAACTGCCTCAATTTCGAGGCCCATGGGAATCTGAATCTCTCCAGATTAGAGCTCCCACAATACTGGTAAGAAATGAAGACTCAGTGGTTCCAAGGAATACTAATGTCGTGAAGAACACTAAGGTTCAATGTCACCTCACTGTAGAAGAGCTGCTCAAAGCAAAACCTGAGCTATGGAATCATGTGAAGGATCAGGTCCCAGAACTTGAGTCCAATATGCCAAAAACAGGCTCTAAGCAAAGGGTACCAAAGATACCTCTAGACAAAATAGGGGACATGTGTGAGGGTGAGGAAGGTAATACTTATCTTCCAATCACTCACCAAGGTTACACAACCAAGGCAATCATAGATTCAGGTGCGGGTGTTGCTATTGCGACCACCTCTTTGTGGAAGCAATGGGGCAAACCCACATTAAGACCAACTAGAATGAAGCTTCAAATGGCTGACGGCCATTTTGAAAGACCTCTAGGATTGCTCGAAGGGATAACTCTAACCACTTGTGGTGTAGATTTTGAGCACACATTTGCTATATGTGACTTTGAGAAAAATAATGTCTATGAGATGATCCTAGGAAGACCCTTCCTACGACAATTGCAAATAGTACAGGATTGGGGAACTAACTCCTTGTACTTACAGCACTTAGGGGTCACCACCAAGGTCAATTTGAAGGATTACACCTTCAGAGATGTACTACCCCTACAGTGGAATTCTATCCACAGAGCGAAAGAAGATTCCATCTCTGTGCATTCTGAAAGTTCACCTGATCCATCGTGGTTGCATGAAGATACTCATTTGTGGATGTGCAAGGTCGCAGAGGAAGAGGAAAAATGTTTAAAGGCAAGAGAAGAAGGAACTTCGCCAGGAGATAGACCAATTAAAGACCCAGCCTATACACCGATGATCTTTCCAGATGAGGAATTTGAGCCTCATGGCTGGCCAGAAATCTTAGCCACCATGGATATTGCTGTCAATGAAGAACAATGGACACCTCATTGTGATGAGGAGGGTTATGATATCTCAGTGTTCATGTGTCAGCCCTTGCTAGAAGAATGTGATCCTAGTGATGTCATAGAAGAAGAAGAGAATGACGATGATATAGAGTCCATTGTGATGGATAGTTGCTTTAACTCAGAGCATCACTATCTAGAAGATATAGGAGTGTTCACCCAGAAAGAAGAAGAACCTCTCACAAGTATTAAACCGGTAAATTCAAAGGATGGAAGTGAGAGCAGTCAAAAGAAAAAGAAAAGAAAAGTAGTGAAACAAGAAGAGGAGGAATCATTGTTTGAAGTACCAGAAAACTTCAAGAAATATGAAGTTGAAGACCGCAAAATTTTGGTACGAATGCCTAAGAGAGAGGCCATCATAGGAGAATCATATGATAATAAAGAAAAGACCAAGAAAATTGTAGTGACCATCGAAGAGAACGAAGAGAGATGCACATATATAGGAGATGACCTAAGTGCAAGAGAAGAAATGGAGCTTGTAGCGCTATTAAGGGAATATAGGGATATGTTTGCGTGGCACTATAGAGACTTGAAAGGGGTAGATCCAAGAATTTGCTCTCATACTATCCCCATGACTGCTGATGCCAAAGCCCACCAAACAGAAGCCCTATACATATAATGATACCTATGCAGCCAAAATAAAAGAAGAAATTGATAGGTTGATTGAAGCTGGATTCATCTATGAGATTGAGCATACTGAATGGGTGTCCCCCATTGTTGTGGTGCCCATGAAGAACGGAAAGTTACGAGTGTGTATTAACCTTAAAAAAGTTAATGCCGCTACTATTAGAGATAGTTATCCACTTCCAATCATGGAACACCTTTTGGAGCGTGTTGCAGGCAAGGAAGTTTATAGCTTCCTTGATGGGTTTTCAGGTTACAATCAAGTAGCCATTGCCCCAAAAGATCAACACAAAACAGCTTTTGCTACAGAGTGGGGAATCTTTGCATTTCGTGTGATGCCATTTGGGCTCACCAATGCACCTGCACCATTCCAAAGGCTCATGTGTCATGTCTTCAAAGAGTTCTTGCGAAAGAGCTTAGAAGTGTATGTGGATGATTTATGTGCTCATTCCCAAGAAAGAAGGTTTCACATTCGTGAGCTCAGACAAATCTTCAACAAGTGTGGAGAATATCGAGTGTGTCTGAACCCAGAAAAGTGTGTGTTCATGGTGCGTCAAGGTAAAATCTTAGGTCATATTGTTTCTAAGAATGGAATCTCAACAGATGAAGATAAGGTACGAGCCATAGCGGAGCTACCAAGGCCAAGGAATGTTAAAGAGGTACAAGCCTTTATGGGGCATTGTGGATATTACCGTAGGTTTATCCACATGTACGCGATCATAGCTAGACCCCTTTATGCGTTGTTGTCTAATTTTGAGTGGAACGACGAATGCGAGAATTCTTTCAACGAACTGAAGAAACGTTTGTGCACATCACCAATACTGACCACTCCTGATTGGAATAAACCATTCCATGTCCATGTGGATGCATCCAATCATGCCATAGGATGTGTGCTTGCACAACCCACAAGTGAAGGAAACTTAGATTTGCCCATAGCATATGCTAGTAGACAGCTCACTGCAGCTGAACGGAACTATACCACAATTGAGGGAGAGAGCTTAGGCATGGTATATGCTGTGAAGAAGTTTAGACACTATTTATTGGCCAACAAATTCAAGTTTTTCACTGATCATCAAGCTTTGTTATATTTGGTCAATAAACCTTGCAATACTGGACGCTTAGTAAGATGGTTCCTCTTACTAATGGAATATGACTTTGAAGTTGTTGTCAGGAAAGGTAGAACCCATCTTAGGGCAGATCACCTTTCTCGCATCACTTCAGGAGAGTCACCGCAAGGAGTGTCTGACGACCTAACAGATGCTTATCTGTTCAATTTAGAAGTTGTTCCTAAATGGGCAAATAAGTTGGTACCAGTCCTAACCTTCGGCCCTGCAAATAAGAATGTGAAAACATCACAAGAAGAAATTGTAAAATCACAAAAATATCACATATTGGCAGGAAGCATGTACAAACAAGATACTGAGGGTGTATTAGCTTGTTGTGTCGAGGATGATGAACATAGTAGTTGGTTGCAGCAAGCTCATGAAGGATTGCTAGGAAATCACTATTCTAAACAACGAACATTGCGGAATCTGAAGCGTCTAGGAGTGTATTGGCCTAGCATGGACAAAGAAATACATGAGTGGATTAAGAATTGCCCAATGTGCAGAGAGAGACCCCCAGTGGAGCATGCGACCCTTTATCAAGTGTCATTAATTCCAGATTGGAGTGCTCCATTGGTAGAGTTTATGAGGTTGGGAAGATTACCCAAAGAGGCTAGTCTAGCAAGAAGACGAAACATGGAGCAAGAGGCTCAAGGCTATGCCTTAGTAGGAGACAACCTATACCGAAGAGGCAAAGATGGTTACTTAAGACTGTGCGTTCATGAATCAGACTATTTAAAGGTCTTAGAAATTGCACACAGTGGTGTTGCAAGTGGACATTTTGGTCCTGACCGAGTGATCAAGACCATTCTATTCTCAGGACTTTGGTGGCCCACTCTTCATATGGATGCACATACCTATGTGAAGAAATGTGACACATGCCAACGTGCACAATATCCAGTTAGAAAAGACGAGATGCCTTTGAGACCAATGATGGGAGGGCGTGCATTTTTGAAATGGGGCATAGACTTCATAGGTCCTATTAACCCCCCAGCTAGAAACTCCCATGCAGAATATATTATTGTAGCCATAGATTACCTTACAAAGTGGGTAGAAGTGAAAGCCACAACAAAGAATGATGCTCATACTACGGCTAAGTTCTTATTCGAGAATGTGTTCACGAGATATGGACTACCAATAGAGTTGGTGAGCGATAGAGGCACACACTTCTTGAATGAGGTCATTGAAAATCTTCTCAAAGAATTCTTGGTGATACATAAGAAGTCTGCCCCTTATCACCCACAAGCTAACGGACAAGCTGAGAGTACCAATAAGATCCTCTGTAACGTATTGACAAAACTGGTAAATAATAAACGCTCTGATTGGGATAAACAGCTTCATCATGCTGTTTTGGCTTATCGAGTTGCCTATAAAACAGTATTGAATGCCACCCCATTTCAGATGGTCTTCGGACAGAACGTTGTGCTACCATTAGATTTCTTAATCCCTGCCTTAAAAGTAGCACAAGAGTACGAGTGGGATGGGCATGAATTGTCCTCTAGGATCTTTGATCTCGAACGCTTAGGTGAGATGAGGCTACGAGCGGCAGCAGGCATCTACGCTGCAAAGAAGAGGCAAAAGGCATACTTTGATGCACACATCAAGGATAAGGGATTGAAAGAGGGAGATCTAGTGTTGGTTTACACACTAAAACAACATGCCCGCAAGTTGGAAAAAAGAGGATATGGACCCATGATCATTAATAGAATTTCCACTAGTGGTGCAGTTCAGTTGGCCACTCTAGAAGGAGATATCTTGCCAAACTATATTAGTGGTTGTAGAGTCAAGCTATATCAAGAACCTCTTACTGAGGATATGCTAATGAGACTCAACACTGCTAAGAAGGGAAAAGAAGAAGAGTTAAGAGTGAGAGAAGAAGCACAGGCAGAGGCCAGAGAGCGTATTAGGCAGAATAAGTTAAGGTGATTAGGTCTAGATGTCAACTCAAAAGCCCCAAAATATCACATGGATATGTGTCAAAAGTCAGGCATAGCGACTTCTCAGGTCATTGACCGAAGACCCTTTGTGACCATAGAGAGAGGACAAGGGAAGGGTGCAAGGACGGTGAAAGCATTGATTGACTCAGGTGCAGCAAGTAGTGCAGTTAGACTTTCCTACTGCCAAGACTTGCAGTTGAACATCAATCCCATAGAAGCTTATCTCATAGGATTGGGAGGTGTGGAAACCCCTTGTTTGGGCGAGGTGGAACTTCCCATCTACCTGCAAGATGTTCCAATGAAAGTCAAAGTGCTAGTGTGTCAAGATGAGAACCTTACAGAACCACTTGTCTTAGGACAAGATTGGATTTATGACAATGCAGTCAACTTAAACCTAAGAAGTCAAATTCTTCAAGTTTGGGTACATGAACAATGCATTACATTAGAATTAGAGAACTGCATGCTCCCAGATCATGGCACCACACACTCTCTTAGCTCTTCTAAGACTAATCACATGGAAGAAGATGTTGTATGTGTCAAAAGCTCTATGATGTAGGAGGAGTCAATCGTGGAAGAACAGGTTCGAAGGTGGGTGGATCTTTCTTCTTCTCCAAAGAATCAAGTAGCCACACTAGTCAGTCCACCACAGAGGCAAACACAACCGATCACGACAATTGCTACATCAAATAGAAAGACACCATTCGATAAGAAAGCAGTTCCGAGCATAACGCAGATCTGGGTACGCTGAGGAGAGAAACCACCAGCTTTGCCCCCACAAATCCCATTCAGGCAAGCCAACCAGGTCAGAAGACGAAGGAAGCAGCTTGGACAAGCTCAATCACAAGGTATCCAACAAGTTTGGGTGCTTAAGAAATTAGCTACAGCCCAACAAGGGCGATTATAGATATGGGTACCTAAGAAGCTCTTACATCTACAACAACCTATGTTCTCCCACATGCGAAAGGTCTCAACAAAGAAACCAAAAAGAGAAGAGGGAAGGAACCATGTACAGAGACCGAAAGAAGATCAAACCAGCTCTTCAACAATAGTAGGAAGACGTGCAAAAAGGATATGGGTTTGGAAGCCAAAAGTACAAGTAGCCTCCATCGAACCAAAGCGCCAACCACACTCGATACCACAGTTCAGAACGCATCCAAAGAGGAAGACGCCTAAAGTAATCTCTACAGTGCCGAAGGCTGTTCTAAAATGGATCCCTATAAAGAGGAAGGATTAGTGGTCATCTCGAGATCCAATGGATACCTCCAACAAAGATGACACCAACATCTGCAAGGGACATCAGGCCTCGACGAGCGACAACCATGTGCTCCTTGCACAACCTTGTCTTTTGCACCATTCACGTCATGCATTTCTAAAGTATGCATTATATAGGGCCACATTACATGGCCGTGCATAGACACAACTAAGAGTCCCATGCACTAAAGCACATTGACACATGTAAACCACCTTTTGATACTAAACTTTGCCTTCTTGTTTTGTGACATTCCTCAAAAAAAAAAAAAGAGAGAGAGGGAAAGAACTTGCTCCCAGGTTTTGCTCATGGAACATGAATGAGTCATGCTTAGTTGAAGATTGAACCATCGATTACTGGGCATTTATCAGTTTGGATAGAAGTGTGTCTCGGCTAGCAGATGATGTAATTGTTACCTTATCTGGTAGATGTCAAGAACTTAGCATGAACATGGCATCCACACCTATGGTTTCCCCTTACCATGGAGGGAGTGAAGATCTTGAAGGTCCACAACTTGAGTGATGCTTAACTACTATATGTATGAGAGCATCCAAGGAGATATTTGCAAGAGTTTGTTTGGTACCCCAAAAATCCTTGTCTGTATACTAGATGAGCAGACTCCTGCTTATGGTGAACTAAAGAGAATATGTGAAACTATGCTTGGTGTAGTTACCCAATGTTGTTTGTCAAAGAATATAAAGAAATTCAATTCTCAGTATTTGGCAAACATTGCTTTGAAACGAGAAGATAGAACCAAGCACTCAAAAAACTTTTCGGTGGACCAGCAACATGGACATTCATCGACAATGTTCCATCACAAATTCTGGGTATACAACATGAAGCGATAGACATCAATCAACCCTTCACCACGGTAAGTATCTTTACTCTGGCAACACCATAACCATGATAGATTAGGAAACCTCTTCGTCAGCATACCCTTGAGCACTTAGCTCAAGACCCACAATTTTTGCACCATACTTCTTCCAATGCATTTTCCAAGTAAGCATGCGTAGGGCTACATTACAAGGCCGTGCACAAGGCACATACTTTTTTCAACCCATGCACGAACACACTTACCCATCATTCATTATGGGTTATGAGTAGTTGGCATGACTGCTCTCAACATCATCTTTAGAAGAGCTAGCGGACGTCATGGGAACAACATCCATATCTCGGAAGCAAATTGAATCCAGTAGTTGCTCCAAATCAATCTTGACAACCTCTTTTGAGCAACTTGCAGTTTTGAAAGCTCACAACGACACATTCTTGCTGGAATCCAAGGAACAAGCTCATACAAAGGATGGACACCACCTCTCAAAGCACTACATGGAACAACCCTTACAACAAGGGTCTGTCAGGGACGACAAACTCGAGAGGGGGGGGAGTGTTGAAGCTCAAAGTCAAGGACAAAGCATGGAAGCACATCAAAAGGTGGACACACAAGGAAAGGGAGCAAGTAGGGAGCTCCAAGAAGTGTATGTCAAATTTTCAGAAGAATCCCCTACAAAAATAGTGATTTTCATCACTAAAAACCATTGTAAATACCATTATCTATTTTTATAACTCCATTTTGTTCAAGCCGAGGAGTCATCGAGCTTGAGGAGTATTAGAAGTACCATCGTACCAATTTTCATAATTTTTAGACTTCGTTTGAGCCCTCAAATAAGCCCTGGAACCTAATTTTTAACTAGGCCGGACACTAGGTCTGGACAGGGCCAAAACTAGTCAAAAAACTATAAAAAGAGCTAGAGAGCTCATTTTGGAGGTTAGCTTGTTAGATAATAGAGCTTTTGTAAGAGAACTCTTTTGCAATCGAAGCTTTCCATTGTTCCTCTCTTTGATCTTACTTTGTGCGCGTGTGTGTGTATGTGTGTGCATGTTTGTGTGCTTTCACTCATGCACTTGTGCCTTCACTTGCTCGTGGTCTTCATACCGGTCCTCATGTCTCCGCGGATTGACAAGTAAAGGAGGTGGTGCTTACGCTTGAGCTACACTTGTCCACCATCAACATTAAGCTTCTATTCTGAGATGTCCACAACTATCTTTCTGATTTCCACTCACTTCTTTCTTTTTCTATACTCAACTGCCAATCACTCCTCTCTTTTGCTATATCAAAATGTAGTTTATTATAACCTCTCATTCAGCTAGCAGCATGTACACTGGCTTGCTTTTCCAATTCCTTGGCTTCCTTCAGTTCTACTTGTAGTCTTAAAATTTCTTTGTTCAATTCCTCCTTCTCATCCTGTGTTACTTGTACAATCTTGCTTTCTTCTTTTGTTTGACCTTCTTCCATTAATAACCTCTTTATTTCTTCATTTGCTTTGACCATAATCTGATATGAGCTTTGAAGTGTTCTGTATCTTCCTTCTATTTTCTTCAACTCCATTTCCATTTTGCTGCTATGCTGTTTGTTATTGGTCTTTGGAGTTGTCCTCTCCAATCATTTAGCATAAAGAATCAACAATACATCTTTATTTTGTCAATCCTGGAAGTATTCTTGAGACCACAGCCCCTTCAAGATGATAGAATCCAAGAAATAAGAGAATAATGGCTTGATTTCTGTTAATAGTGAAGATGAAGAGGAATTTCTAGGGTTTGGATTATCTTGAGCAAATCTCCACCATTTTCTACAATCTTGGTGTCTATTGCATGCTATTTTATCAGCACAACACAATTATGAAGTCAAAATAAAAAAATATCACTTTTATCATACAGACGAGACAATCGCGATTCTGTGCAAACAAACGATTTTCAGCTCCAACACCATTCTTCATCAACTCATCACTCAACACAACAGTATTCAGCTCTCTTCATACACATTCAACAGATTCACACAATAGAAGCTCACAAATCTCCATGGATACACATGAATAAGACTCACAAATCAAAGAAACCACACAAAAGAGGAGAAAACACGATTTTCAACAGAAAACTCCTTCTCTATTAACTTGGATAGCATGTAGACAAATGATTAACCAACCCCCTCATAATAGAGGAAATTAGCTTATATACATTTTCAAGTGTCCCTTTTCACACTTGAATTTTGGTCCTTTCCTCTATTATTCTAAAAATATGCTATCTAGGAGTTTCCAAAAATTCTAGAAAAAATACATAAGATTCTATCCTACATAAGGAAGACTCTTCCTTATTTTTACAACAATTGCATAAATATTTTTACAAATTTCTATCATTTTACAATTATTTTCCTTCAAAGAAGGTTTCCAAAAATGCATCTTCCAACATCCTTCCCCTCCTAAGCCTTTCGGCTCTTGACGAAAGATTTTCCTGCTCTTCTGCACTGATCACTTTTCTTCATTTCTTCTTTCTTTGATATACTTGTGACAGCAAATCATGACTTTTTCTTTCTGTAATATTTAGATTATTGACCATCTCAAATAATGCCTTTCTCCATTGTACTGCAGCTTCTGGTTTATCTATGACATCCTTTTTCAAGTATTCTGTATAGGCAGCTTCATATGCTGTAAGTCTGGACTTTGTAACAACTGATAGATTTCCAAAAATCTCTGACTCCCTTTCAAAAAACCCGTAATCAAAGGCATCTTCAAAAATTTGCAAGTAATGACTGCCCAAAAATATTACTCTGCTGTAATAGGCCATTAAGCAGATTCTGTCAGGTGTTTCGCTCAAATCAAATAATAATGCATCTGTTGGAGAATTAAAGCCGATATAATTCAGTGTTCTGATATCTGTGTCGGTATAAGTTTCTATACAGGCCAAAATTAACCTCATTATTCTTATAAGTATAATGCAAGCAGGGTCAGTGACATTTTTGTATGTATTTATCACAGACTCAGCAGTATTCACCATGTAACTCTTAGTAGGCCATGTGCCTGCCTTTGGACCTGCTACTTTTGGGAAATTCAACCACTTAGGTGGAATTTGACCTTCTCTTCTTCTATCCCAAAAAGTTGTCCATTCTCTCCTTCGTGCCACTGGACAGTAAGCTGGATTGATCTTTAAATGAAGAGGTGCCTCTTTCCAGATTTTCCTACACTCTTTGTTGGCATCCAACCATTTGTTTCTCCACTTTGGATTGGCTCTTTCAAATAGTTCTTTAGTCACATTGATGTCCTCTTCATACTCAAGGTATTTGTTTGGAGGTAGCCCAACTCTGGCCAACTGATAATTCTTTACACTCTCCATAATCATACATAACGGTATTCCCAATCCATCTGCGGCCCGGTGATGCTGATCTAGATTGATTCCCTTATTCAATGCAAATGTGACAGTTTGTTCTTCATACTCATCATGCATCTTCCTGATGAACTCCATTCTGGAATCTCTACTTGTCAGCAATTTTTCCACAAAATCTTCTGAATATTCTCCTTCTGATCTTTTGTCTACTAGTTCACTATCTTGTTGTATTCCCTCATTATTGTCTACCCCATATTCTTCTGCATATGTGGTTTCCACATGTGTTTCTTCCTGGATTTGTGGCTTATCCAATTTCTTCTGCAACTCTTCTATAGTCACCATCAGACTCCCATTCTATTGTGCCCATAGTTCTCTTTCTTTTTTCCATTCATTCTGTTCCTTTTCTCTCTTTGTCTGCCAATCACTTCTTTCCTTTTCCATATCCATCTATAGCTTATTATAACCTCTCATAGATGTAGCAGCATGTGTACTAGCCTGCTTTTCTAATTCCTTGACCTCTTTCAACTCTCTTTGTAATTTCTGAATCTCTTTATGTAATCCTTCCTTTTCTTCCTCTGTCATTTGGGCTGTCTGACTTTCCTCCTTCAATTGTCCTTCCTCCAATAGTAGCTTATTGATTTCTTCATTTGCTTTAGTCAAAATTTGATAGGAAGTTTGCAGAGTTCTATATCTTCCCTCAATCTTTCTCAACTCTTTTTCCAATTTAGTGTTCTACTCTATTACTTGTACACTCTTTTCTTCTAAGTATTGAATCTTATTTTGCTTCTGTACCTCTAGCTCTTCCAAAGCAATTATTTTACTGGAAAGCTCCTCATTTTTCTCTTGCACCTTCCTTAGTTGCTCTGCCATTTGCTCCTTTTCCCTTTTATGCTCTTTAATAATCATACTGCCCTTCTCAAATTCTGACTCTACTACCATTCCTAAAATGATCATGTTCCGGCTAGAGGGTCTGAACTGTTCAATGTTATTCATAATGATCTGACATGTTGATCTTATACTCTTTGGTATTCTTTCCAATCCTCCTTCTATTGCTATTTGTTTGGTTTCTAGCTGTTTGTCCTTTTTGCATTCACTCTCCTCTTCCTCTTCTCCTTCATATTCTATAATCTTGGCCTTGTTTTCTTCATTACTTGGATGAGTGTCCAATGTTTCTGATTCTGCCATGTCTTCTTGAACACCTGAATTCTTTTGCTCTAATACATCTGAGATCAGCTTTATTTCCTGTACTTTTTCTTTCTCCAATACCTGTTGAGTCTCTTCAGAAAGGTATCCTTCCTTTGTTTGCATTTCCTTTCCCTGGCTTAGAGTTTCCTGAAACAGGTTATATTCAGTTTCCTTACCAGAGTTTTCCTGACATTCACCTGCTTGTTCTTCCTGTCTTTCCTTTTCCTGGCCTAGGACTGATTCAGTTACTTCCAAATCTTTCACCTGATCATTACTTCTTTCCTCTTTGTGTTCTTCTTCTTGTTCGTCAATGTTCATGAGGTCCATTGCTACCTCCTGTTCTTGATCCTCATTGGATGTAAATTCCTCATTGTTCTTCAAATCATGCAGCACATCCTTTATACTCTGAATGATCTCTTTTTCCACTACTTTCCCTGTGACTTCTTGAACATTGCCTTTCTCAAATATTTCCTCTACTTCCTGTAGTGAATCTTGATCTGTGCCTTTTTGATTTATGACTGAGCTTCTCATTTGTGCATTCTTAGCTATTTCTTCTATGCTCTCTTCTAGTTTGAAGTAAGTTTGTGATGGTTTTGTCCATATGGATTTCACCCCAGTATGCACTAGTCCACAACTAAATTCTTCCCTCATTTCACTTGCCTGTTCTAACATAGCTGCTTTTCCCTTCATCAACCTTCTTTCTTCTTCAATACTAAGCTGTTTTCTTGTTTGTTCCTGAATTGGCTTCTCCTGAGACTTCTTCTTCAATTCCTCAGGTGTTTTTTGTTTCTCAGAGGCCTGTGTTATGACGTTAGGAGTATTTGGTATTGACAAATTTAGACTTTTTAGCAAAAAGCTCTCAATGTCACTTTCAAAATCAGATGAAAAGTGTGAAGGTCCTCCTCTTTCTGGTTCTGTGAGTCTTGATACTTCTTCCACAATGGATGGCTTCTATGTTTCTTCCATGATTACTTCCTCCCTCTCTTTGGTGATATCAGTTTCAACTATGGATTTGTCCTTCCCTTTCTTGGTAAATTTCTTCTTTTGTACTGGTTTCCTTGGAACCTTCTTTTTCACCACAACAGTGGTTCTGGTCTCTGGAGGTCCTTGCAATTCCTTGAAATAGGCCAGCAACTCAACTTCTTTCCTGACAAACACCTCCTCAGTTTTAGCTGTCATCATTTGATCATGGAGTGCTTCATAGTGCTCCACCTCCTCCTGAACCCAGTCTGTAGCTTTGCATGAGTAGTCTTCCAGCATTTTCTGATATTGTGCCTCATACATAGCTCTTTTGTTGTTTCCTTGGGTTAAATAGGTGTATAATTGCTCTTTGCTTGTTTGGGGTGGATGAGGTTCACTAGAGGATTGAACCTGTTTCTGTGCCTCCTCATGTTCCTCTTTTGTAGCTTCCTCCATTTCTAGTTCCACTTTCCTTGGGTCCAACCTTCTTTTCTTTACAGGAATTACTTCCTCAGATATCAACTTCCTTTTCATACCTCTCCCCTCATGCGGGTTTGTCCTTCTGTTTCCCTTTCAATCGTTTTCCTTGGAGGACTCTTGATTCCAGCCATAAGACTTCTGAAATACTGTGCCTCTGGAGCCAATATCATTTGATCTTCCATCCCTAGAACATGATAAATGATTCTTGTTAAGAACTGGGCTCCATTAATGAACTTCTTCTGTTCCCAATGTTTTGCTGCTTCTTTCAGCTGTTCATGGATGTATGGCGAGACATCCATTACTCCAAAAGGTTTTGTTCTGTCCTTGTTGTTGAACATCAATAATGTCACTGACTTATGCGGCATGGTATATCTTGGTAATTTTGGAAAACAAAAGTACTGTAAAAACATCCTTACGGCATATTCTTCATTCTCCCTTCCTTTAAAGTCAGTGAATTTTGCATATCCTGTGTAAGTTTCCTTATTCTTTTTGACAAAACTCGGGTCAAGTTTGGTTCCCATTGTGTAGAATTGCAGTGCTGCTCTGATATGTTCTGCCTTGATAGTGATACCTACTTCCTGATTATCCTTGTTTTTTGACTTTGCATCTGAAATAGGCATCATTCCCTCTTCCTATTTCTGTCAAACTGTTCATTACTTGTGATACGCTCTCAAAATCAATGAAAAAGATGGGCTCCTCCAATATTCTATGCAATCCTATTGCCTTCCATCTTTTCATATTGACAGAAACTCTTTGGAACCTGTAGAATTCCTGGCACAACATTGTATACTTATACCCTCCTACTCCCACTGTGAATATGTGTTGGCCAATTATGTTTAGAGTCTCCTTAAGTTCCTTCACCACCTTCTCAGCTTCTGGGATTTCTGGCTCATCATCTGACTCTAGGTCCACTTGTTCCTCCACAGCTTCACTGTCCAGAAACCAATGGCCTCTTGATAGAACAACTGATTCTGCCTTGAAGTCATGAATTGGCAACTCCTTTGTATTCACCATTTTCTGAGGAAAATAAAATACACTAAGAAAAACTCTACCCACATAAGTTGCAAGAAATCAAAGAGTAATATGTAGGGATTTATTTTTAGATGTCATGACATAAGAATGAAAATAAAATCCAAAATAAATTCCATTTCTGTAGGAAAGACTCAAAAGGTGATCATCACAGGTGTAGCAAGATGTCTAGTGCAGTCCCTTTTCCTAACCACTCTTTTGGAAAAACAAATCATTTATCAAATGATAGAAAACAAAAAATTAACTAAAAAACTAACTAACAGAAAATAAAAAATAAAAAATAAAAAATAAATAGATCTCTACTATTCTTCTACCTATATCTTGCTTTGTGACATATGATTTTTGTAAAAAACAACAGAAAAATAAACAATATTTCTTTCTCTTTTTTTCAACAATGATTTTTTTCTCTCTCTTCTTTTCCAATATTTTTTTGTATTTCTTTTTCTTTTTTCATTTTCATTTTTTTTCATAATAATATCTTTCTTTCTTTTCTTCCCCTCCTAATTCTCTTTTTAGAAAAGAAAATCAGGTCTAATATGTATTTTTTCATAATTTTTATGATTTTCTAGATATAACTCAAATTTGGATGATCTTTCTTCCACTGGAACAATTCTGATTGTTTAACCTAATACTTCCTGACTCCAATTGGTCTGGTTCCCAGCAAACAACCATTCCCTTTGGATAAGCATTTTGTAGGAGTTTTTGGTTTCCATATCCATTTTGTCCTTGATTCCTGTCTCCATGAGGAGACCTGTTGTAGACTTTGATTCCATGTGCTTTTTGCTCTAATGCTTTGATTCTTTGGACCATGCCATGATTGCCATCTTCTTCCTATCTCTCCATCCTTCTTTGTTCCTCTAATCTTTTGCTGATTTTGATTATATGAAGCTTGATCATTTAATATTTGTATTGGTAATGTCTGTATATCCTCAAATGCAAAAGTGAATCCTTCAAAGTGTATATCATGCACATCTGCTGGAATTTCCTGTTTTTCATTACTCAATAGAAATATTAAAAACCTTTTGTCATTTATGTTCAATTTAAGCTCCATTTTTTCAAAATCCAAGATCACTTTACCTTGTTGAAGCCATGGTTGACCTAAAATCACTTTTTCAGTCATTAGATTATCTGGCCATTCTTCACAGTCTATTTTCATATATTCTTCATTAAACTTTACTTCAATAGTTAGTGAAGACATGCTCTGTACTATTTGACCTTCCAATGTTTTGATTAGGGTTCTACTTTCCTTTCTTTTTATGTTGAATTTACTTACGAGGGCCGAACTAATCAGATTTACTTGTGCTCCCGAATCTATCAAAACCCTAATGCTTCCATTTTGAATATCCATTATCATCACAGGGACATGTTCCTTCAGTTTCAGAGGAGATTCACACAGACAGACTTCCCTAAGCTCATTGATTTTTCTTATCCTTTCCATAGCTTCCTGTTGAGCTTCTTTTCTAATGTCTTCCTCTTCTCTTTTCCTGTTTTGAGCTTGTTGCAACCTTCTCCATTCATCAACAGGTAATGGGCAATCATACCTCTTAACTCTACATCCACTTATAAAGTTTGGCATGATTTCTCCGTCTATGTTAGCTAGTTGAATGGCTCCACTGTTGCTTATCTGATGTATAATATATGGTCCATGTCCTTTTTTCTGGAACTTTTTCTGATGTTCTCTGACTGTGTAAGCTAACACTAGATCTCCTACCTGTAGATCTTTCTCTTTTATGTGAACATCATGATAAGCTTTTTGCCTTTTCTTGTCCACATATAAACTCATAATGGCTTGGAGTCTAGATGCTCCCAACTTTTCCAATTCCATTACTCTTTCTGATAGTTCATGTCCAGTCCAATTATAGTGACTTCCTACTTTTAATGTTGGAATAAGGAATTCCATAGGTAAAAGTGCATTTTGTCCATATACTAGATTGAATGGTGTGCTCCCTATTGCAGTTTTGTAAGCCACTCTATAAGCCCATAGGACATGATTAAGTTGTAGATCCCAATCATTCCTGTTTGTGTTCACTAATTTTGATAGTACAATACAAAGTACTTTATTAGTGCTTTCTGCTAGCCCATTGGCTTGTGGGTGATATGGGGCTGACTTTCTATGACTGATCAAGAAATATTCAGTGATGTTTTCTATGATCTGGTTTATAAAATGGGTCCCCCTATCACTTACTAGCTCAATTGGAAGTCCAAATTTGGTGATAATGTTTTCATATAAGAATCTGGCAGTAGTATTAGCATCATTTCTCTTTGTGGCTTTGGCCTCAGCCCACTTTGTTAGATAGTCTGTAGCCACTATGATGTATTCAGCATGGGATTGTTTTGTTGGAGGATGTATAGGTCCAATGAAATCCAATCCCCATTTACTAAAGGCTCTCGCTGAAATTAATGGAACCAATGGCATATCATTTCTTCTGTTTGGTTGACTTACCCTTTGACAGACATCACACCTTTTTACATAGGTTCTTGCATCAGGAAATAGCGTTGGCCACCAAAAACCAGAATATAAAATGAGTTTAGCAGTTCTATCACTTGAGAAGTGTTCTCCTGCCACTCTAGAGTGTGCCATTTCCAACATTTCCAGATATTTATCTCAGGAACACAAATTCTTAGTATCCATCCATTCCTCTCTTATACAACTGTTCCCCTATCAATTGATATTCCTCAGAGATTACTTGTAAGTTTTTTGAATCTGTACTAGCTATCACTTGTTTTCCTTTCTCCTTCTTTCTCAATTCTTCAATGATACTTCCACTCCAATCTGGATTTTTCTGGAACCAATATAGAGTTATGAATTCTGAATCTTGCAATGTTTGGCACTTCTTGCAATTGGCAATGTGTTTTGATACATCTTGAATTTTATTAGATGGTACAAGTGCCCAGCTAGTAACATAAAGTTCCTGCTTTGCAATACTAGGTGTGCATTATTCCCAATTGTTCTACAAGGTCCCATGGTTAATAATGGTACTAAAGTCATGGCCCACTCAGGAACACTTTCTACCTTAAACAGATAAGTGTCTGGTAGATTGTCATCTAAAGGTGAACTGGGTTCTTCAGACTGGATTCGAGATAAATGATCTGCTCTCAAGTGTGTTTTCCCTTGTCTGACCACTACTTCAAACTCAAATTCCATAAGCAACAGAAACCATCTGACTATTCTCCCTGTGTGTTGGAACTCAAAGTCAAGCACAAGCATGGAAGCACATCAGAAAGGTGGAAACACACAAGAAGAAGGAGCACGTAGGGAGCTCCATGAAGTAACTGTCAACTTTTCATAAGAATCCCCTACAAAAATAGTGATTTCCATCACTAAAATCATTGTAAATACCATTTTCTATTTTGGTAGCTCCATTTTGTGCAAGCCGAGGAGTCCTCGAGCTTGAGGAGCATTAGAAGTACCATCGTACCAAATTTCATAATTTTTAGACTCCGTTTGAGCCCTCAAATAAGCCCTGGAACCTAATTTTTAACTAGGCCGGACACTAGGTCTGGACAGGGCCAAAACTAGTCAAAAAACTATAAAAAGAGCTAGAGAGCTCATTTTAGGGGGTAGCTTCTTGTAGATTTCAGTTTTGTAATAGATTTCTTTGTATAATCAAAATCCTTCCATTGTTCCTCTCTTTGATCTTGCCTTGTGCGCGTGTGTGTGTATGTGTGTGCATGTTTGTGTGCTTTCACTCACGCACTTGTGCCTTCACTTGCTCGTGGTCTTCATACCGGTCCTCACGTCTCCGCGGATTGACAAGTAAAGGAGGTGGTGCTTACGCTTGAGCTACACCAAATTTTGGCGCCGTTGCCGGGGAGAGAGCTTCGAGGACGAGCGTTGTGATGGTAAGATCGTAGATTTGCGACGTTGGAAGGTAAAAAAACTGTCATTTCAGTTCATTTTCTGTTTTTTCCTCTTCATCTTCATCATCATCATCATCTCCACCTTCTTCCATCTTCTTCTTCATAGAAAATTCTTGTTTTTTAGTGCATTTTCACCATTTTCATACCATTTTTCATGCATTATTGTGTGGGAAGGAGTTAGGAGGTGCAAGGGAGAGCAAGCGCTGCATTTTTTTCATGATTTTCTGCTCATACGGAGCTCGCCATAGCCGGCGCTCAGAAATTTGAATTTCCCGCCAAAAAACGCGATTCTGTGATGAAAATCGCGATTCTGTGAAAATTCAAAATTTTTTGAAAAATCACGATTTTCAGTTTTCACGCCTAAAAATTGGTTGAAAAAAAATCGCGATTCTGTGTTTTTTCTCAAAAAAACACGATTCTCTGCTCAAAATCGCGATTCTCAAAAAAACACGATTCTCTGCTCAAAATCGCGATTCTCACCAATCACGATTTTCAGCAAAAAACACGATTTTGTGAAAAACACGATTCTCTGCTCAAAATCGCGATTCTCACCAATCACGATTTTCAGCAAAAAACACGATTTTGTGAAAAACACGACTTTCTGCTCAAAATCGCGATTCTCACAAATCACGATTTTCAGCCAAAAATACGATTTTGAGAAAAACACGATTCTGTGGAAAAACACGATTCTCTGGGACAAAATCGCGATTTTCAAGTCAAAAACACGATTTTGAGAAAACACGAATTTTTGCTCAAAATCGCGATTTTCAATTCACGATTTTCTGCTCAACATCGCGATTTTCATAAACACGATTTTTTTGCTCAAAATCGCGATTTTCAAAAAATACGATTTTGTGCTCAACATCGCGATTTTCATGTCAAAAACACGATTTTGAGAAAACACGATTTTCAGCAAAAAAAACACGATTTGGTGAATCACGATTCTCTGAGTCAAAATCGCGATTTTCAAAAATACGATTTTGTGATCAACATCGCGATTTTCAGAAACACGATTTAGTGCTCAACATCGCGATTTTCTGAAACACGATTTTGTGATCAACATCGCGATTCTCTGAAACACGATTTTGTGATCAACATCGCGATTTTCAGAAACACGATTTTGTGATCAACATCGCGATTCTCTGAAACACGATTTTGTGATCAACATCGCGATTTTCAATTCACGATTTTTTGCTCAAAATTGCGATTTTCAAAAACACAATTTTGTGCTCAACATCGCGATTTTCTGAGTTCACAAAATCTCGATTCTCTGAAAGTTCACAAAATCGCGATTTTCTCCAAAGGTCCTGTTTGCCTGTTTTGACCCCCAAGAGCCTGATTTGACATAACTTTCTCATCCAAAGTCCATTTTTTGAGCTCTATAGCTTGTTGGAAAGCTCGTTTCAAATCCTACACGATCTCAACTGTTTTTTTCAAGAATAATGCGTTGATTTTGAGATAGGATAATTTGAAGTTGACCCTCAAGTGGGACTAGGAAACCAAGGGGACTCCCAAGGATTTTTGAGCAATACAAAAGGGGGAGAAAATTGTGTCATGGGAAAGAAAAAAGCAAAAGATAGAAGAAAAGGGGCTAAGATCGAAAAAACGGAGGGCGATAAACATGAAATACATGAGATAATATCACATGAAGATGAAACATTTAGAGAAAAATTGCAAGGAATCGAGGAAACGGGGGAAATGTCTAGGGGGGTCGGATCCATATTTGCAACAAGAGAATATCACAATATGTTGGTGGATATAAGAATAGGATATGACTGTAGAAGGCTGAGTGCATATATCAATCCTCATTGTGAGTGGAATTTGATTCATATTGACTTCTTGACCATTATTTTTGAGAACATACAACCAACAACTCATTCTTCTATCCTCATGGATGATGAACATTATGAATGCATGGGTCAAGTTGTGTTGCCTGTTATGGTGGGTGATATGCAATTTTCGGAAACATTCTTTGTCATGGATTGTATAGATGAAGGCTTGATCATTGGCACCCAAAGGTTCATTAAACAAAATCATCAAGAATTTGAGGCGCCTTCTCCACCTATCATCCATGCTTCTACATATATGTCTATGGAAAATCCTAATGACTATCCACCTTATGATGATTGGGGCCAAAATCATCTTTTCACAGAGCTTGCTTTTAATGAGAAAATTTTTCTTTCTACTCATGTTTTTGAATCTGATCCTTCTTTGAGTAAATCACAGGAAACCTTAGAGAATGGAGATATGGAGGACTCCAAGTGTTTGGGGGATGTGGAAGGACCCTCTCTTCCTGTAAATTTGGATTCCCCTCATGAAGCCATAAGTAGGGATGATCTGCACTCAGATGGTCAAGAAGGAGATGATCAACCACTGTTGTGTATCACTGATGTGGAAAAGGAGGTCGACTCTAGGGTGAATCATGACAATCCATCACCCATTTGTACACCTAGGGATTCTATGTGTAATAAGGATAAATGTCTCGATGAATCTCTAGATCAATCTCAAACCACACAGCCCATTGATCCCTTGCATAAGTCTGATGTAGGTATAGAAGATCAACCCTTGTTGCACTCCCCATGTAAGGATGAGTTTTCTCAAAAAACTCACATAGAAGGCCCAAAAGACCCTTACATCAAGAAACAGAAATCACATTTTCTTGGTAATGTCAAGCAAATTTGGGTCGCCAAGAAATTACTTAGAGCCCAACCAAATCGCACTATGATATGGGTACCAAAGAAAGCCCTGGCACAAAATCAGTCCTCTCACACTAGACTTCAAAATCTATGGTCTAGGCCTACCATGACTTATCCTCAAGAAAGACCACTTCCAATCCAAGGACCCCAAGCAATCAAGCCTAAGCTCAGACAAAATCCAAGGGGGGATTTCAAGGCAACAACCGGCACAACAAAGACACCAAAACGAGGTAAAGAACTGAATCAAGCACAGAGCTCCAATAAAGATCAAAGAACCTCTTCTGCAAGGATATGGGTTTGGAAGACGAAAGCACTGATAGCATCCACCAAAATAAAGAGCCAGCCACGATGGATCAAACCCTCAGGAGATCATTCAAACATGAAGTGGCCAAAGGTGATCTCTACCCAGTTGCAGACTGTTCTCAAATGGATTCCGATAAGGAGGAATGATCAGTTGTCCTCTCGAGATACAATGGGTACCTCCAACAAAGATGGCATCAATATCTGCAAATAACATCGAAAGCCTCGAACGAGCGACAACCATGTGCTCCTTGCACAACCCTGTCTTTTGCACCATTTAGGTCATGCATTTTCAAGTATGCATTAATATAGGGCCACATTACACGGTCGTGCATAGACACACTTGAGAATCCCAAGCACAAGAGCACATTGACATATGTCAAATTTTTTCTACTGATACTAACTTTTGTGTTCTTGTTTTGTGATAATTTTTCCCACAAAAAAAAAAAAAAAAGAGGAAGAGCTTGTTCCCAGGTTTGGCTTATGAAACAGGAATGAGTCATGCTTAGTTGAAGGGGAACTGTTGATTACTAGGCATTTATCAATTTGGATCGCAGTGTGTCTCGGCCAGCAGTGAGATTATTGCTGCCTTATCTGGTAGAGGACAAGCATTTGGCATGAATAGGGCATCCACAACTATGGTTTCCTCCTACTATGGTGGGAGTGAAGAGCTTGAAGGTCCACAACTTGAGTGATGCTTAACTACTGTATGTACTAGAGCAGCCAAGGAGATATCTGCAAAAGGTAGTTCTGGAGGAGAAAACTTCTGTATATGGTGAGCTAAAGAGAATATGTGAAACTCAGCTTGGTGTAGTTACCCGATGTTGCTTGCCAAAGAATATAAAGCAATTCAATTCTCAATATTTCCTGAACCAGTATGGAATAGTAGCACTGGAGAATGGTCTATGTCAATCAGCATGGTAATCTCTTAGAAACCGGCACGTGTCCAATATTCCTCTGAGTGTCAACATAGGGAAGTGAACGTGCATGAGCCCAAGCTCAGAAATGCACATTGTTAGTGACAAATATTGCTTTGAAAAGAGGAAAGGGGATTCACCACTCGAAAGATCTCATCAGTGGACAATCAACATGGACATTCATCAACAAGGTTCCATCCCAAAGGCCGAGCGTACAACACGAAGAGACAAAACATCCATCAACCTTCTCCATGGTAAGTATCTTTACTCTGGAAACAGCATAACCATGATAGTTTAGGAAACCTCTTCGTCAGCATACCCTTGAGCACTTAGCTCAAGAACTGCAATTTTTGCACCATACTTCTTCTAATGCATTTTCCAAGTAAGCATGCGTAGGGCTACATTACAAGGCCGTGCACAAGGCACATACTTTTTTCAACCCAGGCACGAACACACTAACCCATCACTCATTATGGGTTATGAGTAGTTAGCATGACTGCTCTCAACATCAT
The DNA here is from genome assembly GCA_020310875.1 of Ceratopteris richardii. Taxonomy (NCBI): domain Eukaryota; kingdom Viridiplantae; phylum Streptophyta; class Polypodiopsida; order Polypodiales; family Pteridaceae; genus Ceratopteris; species Ceratopteris richardii. Next base: position 168,039,274 of record CM035413.1, on the reverse strand, counting down.
CTTTGGAAGAGCTAGCGAACGTCTTGGGAACAACATCCATACCTAGGAAGCAATTCGAAGCTAGTAGTTGCTCTAACTCGATCTTGACGACCTCTTTTGAGCAACTCGCGATTTTTGAGAGCTCACAACGACGCATTCATGCTGCAATTCATGAAAGAAGCACATACCAAGGGACGACGACTTGTAAAGGCTTGCAGTGACACATGAAGAACCGGACAACCAACACTATCAAATTTGGAAGATAGACGGCTCTCGTTCATACAGAATGGCTACTACCCCTCAAAGCACTACATGGAACAACCACTACAACAAGGGTCTGTCAGGGACGACAGACTCGAGAGGGGGGGGAGTGTTGGAACTCAAAGTCAAGCACAAGCATGGAAGCACATCAGAAAGGTGGAAACACACAAGAAGAAGGAGCACGTAGGGAGCTCCATGAAGTAACTGTCAACTTTTCATAAGAATCCCCTACAAAAATAGTGATTTCCATCACTAAAATCATTGTAAATACCATTTTCTATTTTGGTAGCTCCATTTTGTGCAAGCCGAGGAGTCCTCGAGCTTGAGGAGCATTAGAAGTACCATCGTACCAAATTTCATAATTTTTAGACTCCGTTTGAGCCCTCAAATAAGCCCTGGAACCTAATTTTTAACTAGGCCGGACACTAGGTCTGGACAGGGCCAAAACTAGTCAAAAAACTATAAAAAGAGCTAGAGAGCTCATTTTAGGGGGTAGCTTCTTGTAGATTTCAGTTTTGTAATAGATTTCTTTGTATAATCAAAATCCTTCCATTGTTCCTCTCTTTGATCTTGCCTTGTGCGTGTGTGTGTGTATGTGTGTGCATGTTTGTGTGCTTTCACTCACGCACTTGTGCCTTCACTTGCTCGTGGTCTTCATACCGGTCCTCACGTCTCCGCGGATTGACAAGTAAAGGAGGTGGTGCTTACGCTTGAGCTACACTGTGTGACAAGGTTTATTTAACAAATATAACAAAGCTTGATGGTCTACAAAGAATTTGAACTTGTTGGCCAAAAGGTAATGTCTGTATTTTTTTACAGCAAATACCATGCCCAATCCCTCTCTTTCAGTGGTTGTGTAATTTTTCTCTACTAGATTCAATTGTCTACTAGCATAGGCCACTGGAAAATCTAACTTTCTTCCTTCTATTGGTTGTGCTAACACACATCCCAAAGCATAATTTGAAGCATCCACATGAACATGAAAAATTTTATCCCATTGAGGTGTTTTCAGAATTGGGGCTGTTACCAAACAAGTTTTTAGAGTTTCAAAGGCTTGATGACACTCCTTGGTCCACTCAAACTTTGTAATTAGGGCATATAAGGGTTTTGCTATGTCAGCAAATTTGTGTACAAATTTCCTATAGTATCCACAATGTCCCATGAAAGTTTGAAGTTCTTTTACACTTGTTGGTCTGGGAAGCTCTATTATGGCCTTTATTTTCTTCTCATCAGTTGAAATTCCATTTTTAGAGACTATATGACCCAGCATTCTTCCTTGTCTGACAAAGAATACACATTTTTCTGGATTTAAACATACTCTGTAGGTTCTGCATTTCCTGATATATATTTTCTAAATCCTGCAAGTGATCTTGTCTCTTTAATGAAAAAGTACAAAGATCATCTACATAGATTTCCATTACCTTTCTCAGGAATTCTTTGAAGATATGACACATCAATCTCTGAAAAGTTGCTGGAGCATTAGTTAATCCAAAGGGCATAACCCTAAAGGCATAAATTCCCCATTCTATTGAGAAGGCAGTTTTATGTTGGTCTTCCAATGCTATAGGAACTTGATTGTATCCTGAAAAACCATCCAAAAAACTATAAACCTCCTTCCCTGCAACTCTTTCTAGAAGATGATCTGTTATAGGCAGTGGATAATTTATCCCTTATAGTTGCTGCATTTACCTTTTTCAAGTTAATGCATACCCTAAGTTTCCCATTCTTTTTTGGTACCACAACTATAGGAGATATCCATTCTGCATACTCAATTTCATAGATGAAATTGACAGCTAATAGCTTATCAATTTCTTCCTTTATCTTAGCAGAGTATTTATCATTAAATGTGTAATGTCTCTGTTTACTGGGTTTTGCTTCAGGTGTAATAGGAATCTTATGCTCACAGATTTTCGGATCAATACCTTTCAAATCCTTGTAGCTATAAGCAAATACATCCCTATAATTTCTTGCAAATTTCTTAGTGCCTCTTCTTCTTGGGTTGTCATGTCATCAGCCACTACAATGTGTCTTTCTCCTCCCTCCTCCTTAGTGATCATGATCTTTTTAGTTTCTTCCTCATTGTCATAAGCTTCTCCTTTCTTCTTTTCCCTCTTTGGTTTCCTTCTGAGAAGTAATCTATTTTCCACTTCATAAGTCTTGAAATTTTCAGGTACATCAAACTGTTGATCTTTATTCATTTCCCTTGTCTTCTTCTCATTCTCCTGGTTTTCCTCTATTTCCTTGTGTTTATTTTTCTTGTACTTACCTGAGATTTTATCCTTAATAGCATCTTCAGCTTTTACTTCCTCCAAAAATTGTGTCTTTCCCTTTTCTAATATCATTTCTTCTTCTATGTCCTCTTCTATTCTGGATACCTTTATCATTTGTATTCCAATGTGAAAAATATCATATCCTTCTTCATTTTGAAATTCCACTCCTACATATTCGTCACTAGCTAGATCCATGGTAGCCAAGATTTGATTCCATCCATAGGGCTCAAATTCCTCATCCTTGAATTGTTGAGGTACATAATTCTCATCTTGTAACCTCCTTTCTTCCACACAATCCTCTCTTCTTAATCTCCTTTTCCTATTGGTCAGATTTCTTATCATATTGCACTTCCATACTAATGATTCAGTCTCATCCTGGTCCTCCATTTTTGACTCCTCACTCAACTCTTGATTCTGATGAATTTTATACCATTCTTGAGGAGATATGTCACAGTAGTGCCCATTTCTTAGATTTACTTTGGTTATTCTTCCTTTGCTCTGTAGGTATAAGCAATCATTACCCCAATCTTGTACAATTTGCATTTGTCTCATGAATGGTCTTCCTAGAATAATTTCATATGAAGTAGATTGTGTGAATTCAACTATAGCAAAGGTATGTTCTATCTCTATCCCACATATGTCCACAATCACTTTTTCCCATATTCCTAGGGGTTTCTCTATATGTCCATCTGCAAGTTGCAATCTCATTTTTGTGGGTAATAATTCATTTTTTCTCCATTTCTCCCAAGTTTGTTTAGTCATGATGGCCACTCCTGATCCACTATCCAAAATAGCTTTGGCCTGGTTTTTACCAAATTGTATTTTTAAAGTTGAGTTTCCCTCTTCTCCCTCACAATATCCTCCTGTTAGGGTTAGACAAAATGCCTCAAATTGAACTTTGTAATCTTCCACCTCCTCAGCTCTAATTAATTGCCTAAACTCTGCAGCATGAGCATGGGGATCTGAATACCCTTCATATTGATTTTTCATACATTTGGCTACTTGATATGGTCTAAGCATTCTACCCTGAGGTTGCCAATGGTGTCTTCTTCTGAGTGGAAATTCATTATATCCTTCTGGTTCCTTGTCAAAGGGATTTGGGGAAGCATGTGTCCTCCTCCCATGTTGTTGCTCAGTATTAGTGTAGTTTTCATGTGGTCTAGGTAAATCTTGTTGTCCCATATTATGTTCCCAAGGTCCTTTGTCAGCACATTTCCCTAAGTCATTTGAATTTTCTGGGTCTTGGGAGAAGATGTACACACACCCTTGCCTATCCTCATACCTACCATCTTTGAATTGAGCTACAGGTGTTATGTTTAGGGGAGCTTCTAAGTTTCTCAATCTAATGAGAAACTTATGCATTCCATCCTGATACACATAGGTGCCAAACCTGTTTGTATACATGTATTTGAGGATATTTCTATAATCCCCAGTTTCAATGGGCTCATTTGTTTCAGTTAAATTTTCCATGTTGTTTTCTTGCCCTGAATTTCTTTCTTGCCCTTCCCCTATTACTCACTCTACCTCCTTCCTTGCTAGGTCTTGCTTATTAAGTGAATTTAGTTTGTTCCCAGACCTAAGGATCATTCAGCTAATTTTCACGATTTTGAACTCAAAATCGTGTTTTTCACGATTTTGTGTTCAAGCTAGTGATTTTTCACAAACTTCTGTTGAAAATCGTGTTTCCCACGATTTTCTTCCTAGGAAAGTGTTTTTCACGATTTTGTGTCCAAAATCGTGTTTTTCACGACTTTGTACTTAAAATCGTGTTTTTCACGATTTTGTGTCCAAAATCGTGTTTTTCACGACTTTGTACTTTAAATCGTGTTTTTCACGATTCTCTAACTAGGATAATGTTTTTCCCACGATTTTCTACCTAGGAAAGTGTTTTTCAAGATTTTGTGTCCAAAATCGTGTTTTTCACGACTTTGTACTTAAAATCGTGTTTTTCACGTCCCAAATCGTGTTTTTCACGATTCTGTGCTCAAAATCGTGATTTTCATGATTCTGTGCTCAAAATCGTGTTTTTCATGATTTTGTGCTCAAAATCGTGTTTTTCACGATTTTATGCTCAAAATCGTGTTTTTCACGATTCTGTGCTCAAAATCGTGTTTTTGTGCTCAAAATCGTGTTTTTCACGATTCTGTGCTCAAAATCGTGTTTTTCATGATTCTGTGCTCAAAATCGTGTTTTTCACGATTTTGTGCTCAAAATCGTGTTTTTCACGATTTTGTTCCCAGACAATCGTGATTGCTCACAATTGTAAATAACACAATTTTCTGATGAAAATCGTGTTCTGGGAATCGCGATGTTGCTCTTTGTGCTCAAAATCGCGATTTTGAATCGCGATTTTGAGCAATTTTTTGAATTTTTTGAAGTGTTGATTTTCAAATTTCTCTTTCTTCTAATAGAATCACTTTATTGAATTTTTAACATGCAATGAAAGAGATTTATTAGAAAATACTTTTTTCCTACTGAGAACCCAAAAAATCAGAAATTTGCAATTCCGTGATTTTGGCTATTTCCTATTTTTTGATGCTATATGATCACTCCAATGCAAGAATATGTACTCAAAAATGATGCTAAGACTTTTTACCTTGCTTGCTTGGTTGAAAGTTTCTCCAAAGGTAGCTGGTTGCAGAAAGTCGCAATTTTGTTCACTCTCTCTCTCTCTCACTCTCACTCAAATGAATTTTTCTTTGAATTCCAGGTTTTTATAGTGTCCAAAAAATCGCGATTTTGTGTGATTTCCACAATTCTTCACTCTTCCACTTGTCCAATCTTTACTTACCCAATCTTGATGACATCTTTTGCAATTGTCTTTCTCAAGGAACCCAAATATGCTAGAAATTCCAGAAATTTTCCCTTACAGAAAATCGCGATTTTGTGCAAAAAATCGTGTTTTTTCTGTAGATCTTATCTTGTGCAAATTTGAGTATTCTTTCTCCTTGTTCTCTTTCAATATCCTCTACCCATTGCAATTCACCAAACTCCTGTACTTTTGCATCAAAATCACAACCTTACTCAGAAAATCATGATTTTGTGCAAAAAATCGTGTTTTTTCTATACTTCTATTTTTCTGTAAATTTGAGTATTCTTTTCTCTTGTTCCCCTTCAGTATCCTTTACCAACTCCAATTCCACAATGACCTGCAATTTTACCTCATAGTCACAATCATTAATCAGAAAATCGCGATGTTGTATAGAAAATCGTGTTTTTCAAATCTGCTAATTTTTGACAAATTTTTTGCTTTTCTCTTACTTGGTTCCTATTACTCTTATCCACAAAGCTCCAGTCCAACTTCCTAATAAGAAAAGAAATTTGTTTGGTTGTTTTTTATGAATTTTATGAATTCTTTTAGTTTTTTGCCCTAAAATAAAGGTGAACACTTTACTTAGGGTTTCTTGTTTGGTGATCTACTGATCCTATGTTCCTTGATTGGTTATGATCTCTTATGGCTTAGCTATCACAAAAGTTCATGAGAAAATTTTTCCAAAGAAAATGTGCTATGGAATGCAAGAAATTTTTGCAAAGATAAACTCAATCACATATTTCTTTTCAAAATGCAGATCAACTCAAGATTTATGCTCAGATTTGGTTAACAAATGAATCTTTTCTACTTGCATCTAGCTACTTTAACTGACTTTTCCTTAGTGCAACCATGTTATCTTCCCAAGATCAACAATATTGCCTAGTACTTGGTCAAAAAGAACTCTAAAAATGCAAGAATAGACACATGTTACCTCATCTTCAGCTTTCTTGGCTCAAATCTTCCACACATCTGCACTTTTACTTCAACAATGTAATGAGCAACTATCAATTTACAAAAATTTCAGCACTTCCAATTCTAAAAGATGATCTATTGCTTTCTCCAATCATTTAGCATAAAGAATCAACAATACATCTTTATTTTGTCAATCCTGGAAGTATTCTTGAGACCACAGCCCCTTCAAGATGATAGAATCCAAGAAATAAGAGAATAATGGCCGGATTTCTGAGAATAGTGAAGATGAAGAGGAATTTCTAGGGTTTGGATTATCTTGAGCAAATCTCCACCATTTTCTACAATCTTGGTGTCTATTGCATGCTATTTTATCAGCAGAACACAATTATGAAGTCAAAATAAAAAAATATCACCTGTATCATACAGACGAGACAATCGCGATTCTGTGCAAATAGACGATTTTCAGCTCCAGCACCATTCTTCATCAACTCATCACTCAACACAACAGTATTCAGCTCTCTTCATACACATTCAACAGATTCACACAATAGAAGCTCACAAATCTCCATGGATACACATGAATAAGACTCACAAATCAAAGAAACCACACAAAAGAGGAGAAAACATGATTTTCAGCAGAAAACTCCTTCTCTATTCACTTGGATAGCATGTAGACAAATGATTAACCAACCCCCTCATAATAGAGGAAATTAGCTTATATACATTTTCAAGTGTCCCTTTTCACACTTGAATTTTGGTCCTTTCCTCTATTATTCTAAAAATATGCTATCTAGGAGTTTCCAAAAATTCTAGAAAAAATACATAAGATTCTATCCTACATAAGGAAGACTCTTCCTTATTTTTACAACAATTGCATAAATACTTTTACAAATTTCTATCATTTTACAATTATTTTCCTTCAAAGAAGGTTTCCAAAAATGCATCTTCCAACATATGCTCTATCTGCTTTGCACATTTCTCTTCAAGAAATTGAATTTTGTTTTGTTGTTGAACCTCCAATTCTTCCAATGAAATTATTCTCTTGGTCAAATCTTGATTTCTTTCTTAGACAATCTTCAGTTGTTCCTCTAATTTCTCCTTTTCTTTCTTTTGCTCATTAATGATTCTGCTACCTTAAACAAACTCTGATTCAGCCACCATTCCGGATATGATCATGTTTCTACTTGATGGTCTGAACTGCTCTATATTGCTCATGATTACCTTACAAGCAGACCTAATATCCTTGGGTATTCTTTCCAACCTAGCTTCTAACTCTACTTGCTTTACTTCTATCTGCTTTTCATATTTGCAGTCATTCTCTTCTTCATCTTCTTCCTCATATTCTATGACCTGGTTCTTTTGCTCTTCATAGCCCTTTTCTTCTTTCTTTTCTTCTTTGTCTGCAACATCTTCCTCATATTCTAGTGTCTGATCCTCTTCCTTCTCATGACCTGATATTTCTTTCATTATCTCTATCTCTTCTGCCTTCTTTTTCTCCATTTCCTGTTGCTTCTCTTCACTGACCTGTCCTTCCTCTTCCTGTACTTTATTATCCTGAATTGAGGTTGATTCAATCTCTGCTGAGAGCTTTATCTGATCATTTTCTTGCTGTTCTTTTTGTCCTTCCTCCTGCTCATCTATATCCATAAGATCCAATTCTTCTTCTTTTTCCTGATCTTTTGTAGTTGTGAACTCCTCATCATGATTTAGATCATAAAGTATATCTTCTATGCTTTGATTTATTTCTTTTTCTATATTCCCTTCTTTCACCTCTTTGGAATTCGTCTTTTCTAATAATTCCTCAGTTTCCTCAGTTTGATTTTTGTCTTCTTTCTTGTGTACTGAGCTGTATATCTGAGCTTCCTTTTCTGCTTCTAACTTTTCCTCATTAAATTTGAAGTAGGTTTGCTCTTATGGTTTTGTCCATACTGCTTTAAACCCTGAGTCCATCAATCCACTACTGAACTCTTTTCTGGCTTCAACCTCTTCTTCCTTCATCACTCCTTTTCCTTTTAGTATCCTTTTTTCTTCTCGAGGACTAACCTGTTTTGCTGCTTCTTCTTGGACCTGTTTTCCTTGTGATTTCTCACTCAATTCTTCTAGTGTTTTATTTTTTTCAGAGGCTTGTACTGTCACATTTGGTGTGTTAAGCACTGATAAATTCAAACTTTTCAATAGAAAATTTTCAATGTCACTTTCTAAATCTGAAGAGAGCTGTGAAGAACTAGCTATTCCTGTTTTGTCCATTTTTGGGTCTTCTATAACAATGGATTCCTCCTTTTTGTTCTGCTGTCAATTTTCCTGTCTCTATCCTTTGTAGAGGTTCTACTGCTTTTCCTTTATTTTTCTTGGTCAACTTCTTTTTCTGCATAGGTTTCTTCTAAACCTTCTTCTTCACTACTACTGTGGTCCTAGTTTCAAGAGGACCTTGTAACTCCTTGAAATAAGCCAACAACTCTACCTCTTTTTTCACAAAAACTTCTTCAGTTTCTGCAGCCATCATCTGATCATGTAACTCTTCATAGTGTTCCACTTCTTCCTGTACCCAATCAGTTGCTTTGCAAGAATAGTTTTCCAACATTTTTTGATATTGGGCTTCATAGATTGCCCTTTTATTGTTTCCTTGAGCCAGATAAGAATACAAGTGTTCCTTACTTGTTTGAGGTGGATGAGGTTCCTTTGAAGACTGTACTTCCTTTTGAGCAGCTTCATGCTCTTCCTTTGTTGCTTCCACCTGTTCCAATTCTACCTTTCTGGGATCCACTCTTCTCTTCTTTACAGGAATGACTTCTTCTGAGAATCCCTTTCTTTTCCTCTCTGCTCCCCTCATGCTTGTTTGGGCTTCTACTTCTCTTATGGTCATCATTTTAGAAGGGCTTTTGATTCCTGACATCAAACTTCTGAAGTATTGAGCTTCTGGAGCCAATTTCAATTGATCCTCCATTCCTAGAACATGATATATAATTCTTGTTGAGAATGGAGCTCCATTCATGAACTTCCTTTGCTCCCAATGTTTAGCTACTTCCTTCAATTGTTCATGTATGTATGGAGTTACATCCATCACCCCAAAAGGTTTGGTTCTATCCTTATTGTTGAACATGATCAGTGTCACTGGATTGTGTGGCATAGTGTATCTAGGCAATTTTGGAAAACAAAAGTATTGAAGGAACATTCTGATTGCAAATTCTTCATTCTTTCTTCCTTTGAAATGAATTTGGAATATCCTGCATAGGTTGCTTTGTTCTTCTTGACAAAACTGTTGTCCATTGGAAGCTCTTTGATAGCATATTTTTAGATTAGAAGGGAAAAGGACTAAAATTCAAGTGTGAAAAGGGACACTTGAAAATGTATAAAAGATAATTTCCTCTATTTTGAGAGGGTTGATTGTATTATTTTTGCTATCCAAGTAATGTGAAGAGCTCTCCTGCAGAAAATTGTGTTTCCCTCTTTCAAGTACTTTCTTTTGATTTGTTGAGTCTATTCTTTGTGAAATCCATGGAACTTGTGAGCTTCAGTTGTGTATTTCTGAGTAATGTGTATGAAGAGAGGTGATTCTTAGTGTATTAAGTGAAAAAGTGCAGAAGAACAAAGCTGGGAATGGAAACCTTCAATTTTCACAGAATCGCGATTGTCTCTCTATGTGATACAGGTATCATTTTTGAGATTTGACTTCATAATTGTGTTTTGCTAAGAAAATGGCACACTTTAGGCACCAAGAGCATTGAAAATGATGTAGTATGGCTCAAGATAATTCAAAACCTAGAAATTTCTCTTCATCTTCATATTTTCTCAGAAAAACAGTCATTTTCCTCTTATTCTTGGATTCCATTAACTAGAAGGGGTTGTGGTCTTTGCATACTTCCTGGATTGACAATTTAAAGATGTGTAGTTGATCCTTTATGCTAAAATGATTGGAGAGGACAACTCCAAAGGGTAACAACAAACAGCTTCCCTCTTGGGCATTTGAATAGCTATCTTTCATTCCTCTACTTTGTATCTTTTGAAATGTTCCAGAACTTCGAAGAGATCTAGTGGTTGCTCTACTCTATCTAACATTTCCTCGTTGTCTTGTCTTGTTGGGATCGCTTCTATCCAGAAAACTTTTGGAGTCTCTTCTCCATTGTTTGCCTCAATATCTTCCAAATATCATTCCTTTGAATCGAATTCTAGTTCCATCTCTATGTTTTCATAATCCTCCCTCCATTCCTTTTCTACAAATTCTCCCGCTTCCTTTTCTTGAAGGATTACCATGTAAAGATTTACATCAACAACCTCTTCATCCACATACTCATTCATGGTTAGTACTTCTTCATTTACACACAAATCTAGGGTGGATAGTATTTCCATCCATCCGTGTGGTTCAAATGCTCCATCCGGGAAGATTTGTGTTATGTACATTGGATAATCTATGGGTCGGTAATTTTGATGCCCTATTGGCCATAACTGGGTTTTGTTTTCTTCTCTTTTAACTACTTTGCATAGATGAACATCTTCATTCATCCATGAGTGGTCGCTAGATCCTGCACTATGAATTGACATATCTTTTTCTTCTCGGTGGACCAGGTTCCATTGTAATAGGGGCACATCCCTATATGAAAAACTCTAGATTTCAATTGTTATTTTCTAGGCATTCGTTGAACTGGCTTTCAAGTATCCTCGTCTCCAGAAGGATTGGGGTAGTATGTTCTAGTGTGGTTTGAGCTATTTCTATGAGCTTCCTACATATTGCCAATCTTTCCTTCTCCAACTCTCCTTGTGGATAGAGTTTCTCATGTTGCTCTATGCTTGGTCCGGCCACAATTGTAGACTGATAAGCCGTCAACCACATATCCAAGTCTTCTAGCACAAGGTCTACCAAAATTGATGCCGACTTGACTAATTTTGATGCTTGGATAGTCTTATGGGCGTTTCCTTGTGCCTTTAGTTCTTGAAGCTCCTCCCTTTTCTTCACTGTTTCCTCATTCTCTTCATTTTTCTTCTTCAGCCATGTATTCCTGAGTTTTCCTCTTCTATTCTTCTATCTTTTTGTTTTCCTTGTTTTGTTAGTTTCTCCTAGATCTTCTGAGTCCTCAAATACCTGAATCTTAGGTCCTTAACTTTTATCCATCTAAGGCTCATAATTTATCTCTTTTATGGCTTGTCCCTTGGCTTGGGCTCGAGTAATGGCTTTTAGTGGCACTATGTATTGTTTTTCACTTCCAAATGATTTGATGACGTCTATTACATTGATCTGGGTAGCGGTGTGAACCTTACTGGGGTTTTTTGGGCAATCTCTAAACAGATGTTCCTTGCCACAATCATTGCAATATCCTTCCCATGCCCTGGGGGATGGTGGATTGTATGGCAAAGTGCACTCCCTTATGAAATGATCTTCGCCGCATCTATAGCATGATCCTCTTGGTGTAGGTGGTCTAGTAGGTGGTCTCATTGGGTTTTGTGTCTTAGGTGTGGTTTACATAAGGTTCGCATATTTCGATCCATAAGAATTTTCATACCCTTCATAATTGTAGTATTGTTGCTTGTAGGTCTTGTCGTATTCTATCACACTATCGTCATAAGGATAATATTCTCCCTGGACCTGCTCATATCCTTGATTTGGTATTTTTGCATTAGCTAGTGGTGTGGCTAGTACTAGAGCTCTTTCTAAATTTTCCTCCGATTGAGTGTATTTGACTAGCACTACATTCTATGGGTGGGGTGGTTGTTGTCCTAGCACAAGTTGTGGTTGTCCATATCCTCCCCATTCATATGGTCTAGGTGCTCCCTGTGGTCGTGGATAAGGGTTGTACCTAGGAACTTCTCTGCCTTGTTCCCTAGGAGGATATCCATACGGTCTATACTAGGGTTGAGGCACTAGTCTTGGTTGCCTATTGAGTGGAAAATTTTCAATGTTGTGGTTGGTATAATTTTGCTCGATGTGACAATACATGTTGGGTCCTTGATTTGGTTGTCTGTTGTATGGGTAAGGTTGTGGCACTCCTAAGCCTTCTCTTGTGCAAGCGTGGGATGAATGGTCTCCACCACACAGTGTACATCTTCTCAACATAGGCATTCTCAATGGGGGATTCTGGTAGTTCCTCTGTCCATGCACTCCTAACTTTTTTTCTACCAATTCTACTAATTCCTCAACATTACTTGAACTAGACATCACATTGCTCTGAGTGCCTTCTGATTTAGTGGAGTTTTGTGTGTCTTTGAGTTCATCTGCTAAGTTATCTTCCAAGTCTATGCATTCTTGGAGGCACTCGCTCAAGTCTGCAACCTTTTTACGTAGACTAAGGTTCTCAATGTTCCATTAGTCAATCCTTCTAGAAATAGTGATATCATCTTTTGTTGTGAGGGTCTCTTAGTTACTAGACATTGGTCAACGTATTAGTTAAATCTTCAAGCTGTAGTTTTTACTGTTTCATTTGGAGCTTGTTTGAAACTATGAATTACCGATGAAGAATTGTGCTTAATCCCTCACTTGGTGAATTTGCCAATAAAATCTTCGAAGAATTGTTCGATACTACCAAAGAGATTTGGATCCAAGGGTTGGAACCAAGTTAAGGCTATTCCCATGAGGGTTAGCCCAAAGGATTCATATTGCACAAAAAATTCGTCTCCTTGTTCTGCTCACAAAACTTGCTTGAATTCTATGATATGGTCATAGGGCTCTCCTATGCCATCATAATGATTTCTCATGCATTTAGCCACTTGGATTGGTCTCAACATTCTTGCTAGCTCTGGGGGTATGATTACTACAGAAACTGCTAGTCTTAATGGTTGCATTCTTGGTTCTACACATGGTTAAGGTCTTGCCCTAATGGGTGGACTATTCATATTTCCTATCCCTGGATTAGTTTGGTTGTGCGAATTCATTCCTGGCATAGTGAATTGAACATGGATTTTGGTGGGGACACTTCATTGACTAGTTTGACTTGACATAGTGTTCTCCATTCCTTGATGGATCCAAATGGTTTTGCGAGGTAGTTGCCTGTTCTCGAGGAGGGAATACAGGCAACTCCATCTATTTTAACCGAGACCTCTCAACTTCATCTATCAGCCCATACCTCCTTTGATTTTGGTCTAAGTAAGTGACTCTAGATGAATCCTCTAGATCAGTTAGCTCATATATATTTACCAGGTTTCTTCTTCTCACCGTGTAGGTGAGTCGGTTTGTAAAAGTAGATCTAATCCATGGATCAAATACACATCCACCAGGTAATCATCTTGAGGTATTAGATCCCCTCTCAACACTTGGTTACTATGGACTTGCCCCTTGGGGTAGTCACAATGTCTCCATTGTTAGGTCTTCCTGAAGTTCCTTGCCATTCTAGTTTCCCTCTATCACTGATCTGGGTTGGGTTTTTGGTTACTACATATATCTGACCCAACTTATCCATATAAACTCCTCCTTCATACTTGACGGTGGGTCTTGGAACTATTTCTGAATCTGTAGAGTTTACCATTTGTGCTAGTGACATATTTATGCCATCAAGGTAAATGGGTACTCCTTGTAGGTTGGTGGACATGTACTGTAGGGATGTCCGGTATTCTCCCTCTTGGGTGGACATAAAGCCCTCCCTTTGGATTGAGCCATGCATGTCTTTTGAGGCCATGGGGATTTCCTCCTCTAAGTCAACTGAAGTATTAGAGTAGATTGAATGATGGCTTGCTTGGGCGGCACTTCCTACAGACAAAATGACACTTCTTTGACTGCCTAACACTTGTCCGAATCTCAAGTTCATTCACCTCTTAATTCCTATATCTTCTTTGTTGTCTTCCAAATGTTTTTGTTTCTCTCACTATTCCCTTTCAGATTGTTGGAGTTTGCCATAATACACAATACTGCTTGGCCGATACCAACTCTAGGCAAAACACGATACTGGGTTGGAATGATACGATACCTTCTAGTTTCCTCAATACAGGATACCGATATGGATGATACCACCCCAAGGTGATACATGATACAAGCAAGGGTGATACCTGATACCCGATGATACCATACTGATCTATGTGATGTGATACTAGGATGGGTCATGATATGATACCTTTCAATGACACACAATACCACGATACCTGAGGCAGGATACGATACCAAAGTGACTCACAATACAATACCTCTAGCTAGACGATGTGCGATACCTCCTCTTCTCACGATACGATGCCACTTGTGGATCATGATAGGATACCACAAGGTTCACGATACGATACCACTCAAACCATGATCCAGAATACCTCAACTTGGTGATACATGATACCTTGATGGTATCACGATACCTCAAGGGGCTACTCATGATACACGATATCTGGTGAGTATCGCGATACTAGGGGAATTTTGGTACCACGATACCAAAACTCGATTGATCATGATACTATAGCCAAATGTGGAACATAGCTCTAGTCTCAGACTTGGAGGATTGTTGACACTCAAGGTTAAGGACAAAGCATGGAAGTGCACCAAGAAAGTGGACACACAAAAAGAAGGAGCTTGTAGGGAGCTCTAAGAAGCACATGTCAAAGTTTCAGAAGAAATCCCTATTAAAATATTGATTTTTTTCACTAAAAACCATTGTGAATACCATTTTCTATTTTTGTAACTCCATTTCATTGAAGCCGAGGAGTGCTCAAGCTTGAGGAGTATTAGAAGTATCACCCTGCCAATTTGCATAATTTTTAGACTCTGTTTGAGCCCCCAAATAATCCTCGGAACCTAATTTTTAACTAGGCCTCACACTAGGTCTTGACAGGGCCAAAACCACTCAAAAAACTATAAAAAGGGCTGGAGAGCTCATGTTTGGGGTTAGCTTGTTGTAGATTTGAGCTTTGTAAGAGATTTCTTTTGTAATCGAAGCTTTCCATTATTCAACTCTTTACTCTTACCTTATGCACGTGTGTGTGTATGTGTGTGCATGCTTGTGTGCTTTCACTAACGCACTTGTGCCATCACTTGCTCATAGTCTTCATACTAGTTCTCACGTGTCCGCGGATTGACATTTATGAGGTGAAGCTCCTCACATTGGTACTCAGCATTGTGTTAGAGTGACACCAAATTTGGTGTTGTTGCCAGGCAAGGAGCTTGGAGGACGAGCGTGTGACAGTACGACATAGACTAGTGATGTTGGAAGGTAAAAAATTCACCATTTTTAGTTTAGTTTCTGAGTTTTTCTTCTCCTTCATATTCATCATCATCACCGTCTCCACACACCTTCATTTTCTAAAATTTTGCCATCTTTTAGTGTACATTTATCTCGTCTTTTGTTTGTGGCTGCCAGCAAGAAACTTAGAGGGGGTGCAAAACTGAAGCACTAAAGAAATACTACCAAAATACCCAAAAATGGAGTGATCAATTCCGGATGTGACACGACCTGCGCCAAGTGTCGTGAGTGTGATATCACGGGTTTGAAGACAGATTTTGCATCTACAGGCACATAGGAGTGACAAGAAGGACACAAGGTACACATAGTTGCAAAAAGTTTTGAATTTGGACTCCAAGAAGTCCAAGTGTTGTGACCGGTTGAGTTCAAGTATGAGGATACTTGAATTCTTGTGTGTCGCGATATTTGGTGGATATCATGTATCACCAATATCTTGCACTCTCGAAGTGTCATGATATCTGTGACCTCCAAGTGTCGCGATATCTGAGAAGTGTCGCAATATCTTACGAGTGTCGTGATATCTGTGACATCCAAGTGTCGCGATATCTGACGAGTGTTGCAATATCTGTGAAATCGAAGTGTCGCAATATCTGACAAGTGTTGCAATATCTGTGACCTCCAAGTGTCGTGATATTTGTGACATCCAAGTGTCGTGATATTTGTGACCTCTAAGTGTCGCAACATCTAAGTGTCGTGTGGCCAAGTGTCGCGATATTCCTCAGGTGTTGAGTGTCGTGCTCAGGGCCAAGTGTCGCGATATTCCTCTAGTGTCGATTGTCGTGCTGAGGGCCAAGTGTCACGATACTTCCCAAGTATCGTGTGTCGTGGGATTCCTAGTGCCGTGTATTGTTTAGTTCATATATCGTGTATCGTGGCAAGGCAAGTATTGTCTATCGTCTACTTTCAAGTATCACCGATACTTACTAGGTGTCGTGTATTGCCTATCCTGAAGCAATCCTAGAGAGGTCCTGTTTCCCTTTTTTAACCCCCAAAACCCTGATCTAGCATAACTTTCTCATACAATATTTTGAAGTTGACCCTCACTTGGGACTAGGAAACCAAGGGGACACCAAAAGATTTTGAGCAATACAAAGGGAAAATCGGAACTAGAAGACAAAGCTTATGAACCTGAGGTCTCGTAGACACTTAGGCAAGGATAGGCAAAGCATTAGATCATCTGAGGCTAGTGTAAACCATACAACTAAGTCTTGAGCACAACAACTAAGTGGTTATCCCTACGTGCTAAGTTCTGACACAAGTGACTCAGAAATGTCCTTCAACATGGAGAGACCCACACGTAGCTCAGGTACTTCCTATTTACAGACACCAGAAGGTCCCTATAAGACACAATTGGAATATATCAGGACCAACCAATTAGGTGCTCACATCTATGAGGATGGCCTGAGGCGATCAATGGTCCAACTCAAATCTAGATCAACAATTTGGACTAGAACACCGAGTAGTCAAGTTTGAACAGGGTTCATACATTGATAAGGAAGGAACCATGTATGTGGTAACCAACCTCCCAGACAGGACATATGAGTTTGGAAATATCATTCCTCAAAATGAGATAGGAGACCTAGAGCAAGGGGACCTAGGAGGAGAACCCAAGACTCCTAGAGGTAAGTCAGTCTTAACTAGAGTAATCACTCCAAATTGGATCCCTCAAGATAACAAAAGCATAGAGCTATTGTTGAATAGAGAAATAGAGGAAGCCTTTTGGAGATTCAGGCCAGATCGACCCAGCCCAGTAGTCACCATCTATGAATTCAAGGATCCGGAGACACAAGGGAAAGTTGTCTATCTAGATCACACATATGAGAAAATGTTCTTAGTAACAGAGCAGGATAGCATGCATACACTTGGTAGGGTGAATCAATTTTCGCTCCACCAAGATCTAGTGTTTCCCATGGTATCCAAGGAGCACGATCATCTAAGGCTCATGAAGCCCAAAGGGAAAGAACTAGAGAGAGACCGGAGGTAAGCTTTGCACACACGGTGGGTAGAGACCAATTGAGATTAGGAACTGAAAGACCTAAAAGGGAGAGACATAGAGTACATAGGCATCAAAGAGATGAACATGATTTTCCATTGCCTAGACCTCGAGAGCACTCAAGAACCCTTAGGCCTTCTCAAGTGGTCAAGGCTATGAAGAACTATTTTGGTGGGTTAGGAGATCCTTATGATCATATGGCCGAGTTCAAACAAGTGTTAAGAGGTGAACATGTCGAGGACTTGTTCACTCAGTTTGAGGCATTTGGTTTGACTCTTAAGGGTACTACCTTAGCTTGGTTTCAACCCCTAAATAGTTGCAACTATCAAGACATAGACCAACTGCTAGAAGCATTCATTGTAGAATTTTCCAAGAGTGGTATGAGGCATAACACATCATCCTTGATCCACAACTTCAAATAGACACCTCAAGAAACAGTGTGGCTTCCAGGAAGATGATTTAGGCAATACTAAGAAAGATGTCCCGTAGCAAAACTACCCACATCTACCAAACAAGTGGCCCTGTTTTTAGATGGCTTACTATGAAAGAGCCTAGATCCATAGAAGAGTGTGTGCGGATATGTATTGACATGGAAGACAATTTGGGTGTGCAGTTAGAATTGTCCAAACTCTATAAGGATTCTAACAGTTCTACTAGTCATACCTCCAAAACCTCGACTGAGATGGATGACATAGCTGAGCAGGTTGCCAAGAAGCTAGGAGTTCAAAATAGACAAACACCAAGGCTCACCTCATTGAAGCGATGTTACAATTGTGGAGGAGACCACATGGCTAATGTTTGTCCGATGATCGCTCAACCCCAAGGAAACTCTAATGCTCTGTATTGCATTATTCAGAGAAAATACACAAACCATACGGCTCAAGGATGTCCATACAATAGGCAGGCTGTCAGACAAAATTTTCAGCAACCTTACCAGCAAGGTAGGTATCAGAATCAATACCAACAGCCATATTATAGGCCACAACAGCAATATCAGGCACCATCTAGGCCAGAACCAGTCCTAGGAAACCAACCACCAGCTCGTTCCAATGCAATTCCTGTTAAGTATCCAGTGGCATTGGAGAACCTTAATAGAGCATTGGTGCTAGTGAACCCTTTGATCTTAGAAAATGACTCTCATGCTCATAGTTCAGACTACTCCCATGAAGATAGTCCACATGGTTATTACACAAAGTCACCTGAGCCTAGTGAGAATTATTCATATCAATATGGGGCATCAATGCAACAAAATTGGGAGCCAGAATACTCCAATGTCATGTATACAAATCCTAACCCTAGGCCCCTATTGCGACAAGTAAGACCACAAGCCCCTAGAGGACCATGTTTTAGATGTCAGGGTGACCATTTCATTCATGAATGTCCCCACTCACCAACTCCAGGACAAGGACAAAACATCACAATACAAGGCTTTTGTCCTGAGTGCGGCAAAGAGCATCTCCTAAGAGAATGTCCCAGGAACCCCTCTCGTGTGCCCAAGGTTACCCCCATTAATGTGGTAGGTTAAGTGGTGGATTCAAGTGCAAGTATGTGTACCTAAGAACCAACTTAGGGACTTGTGGAGAAAGAGACTATACCTCAATCCCCCTCAAGTGCATATAGTGGGGATTCACGCTTTAATTATCAATCCGATGAGTATCAAAACCTAGCCGAGTGTATGAAGACATGAATTCAAATGGCGATCAATGCAAATGAGTTACTCAAAGAGTGCAAACAAGGCAAAGACTAATCCAAACAAGCTTCAACTGTCAGTCATGGTGTCACGATACTTGGAACATCAGCCAATAGTAAATTGAGCTTTTCTCTCAGCTCCGAACTCCAAATATAGCAAATACATATGCATTTTGAAGCTCTCAAGAAGACGCATCCAATGGTGGTATTTTCACTCAATTCTGACACTCCTACCTCAAGGTATGAGCAAAATACTGAGTCGCGGGAATAAACTTCCTACACTTCAGCACTTCCTACACTTCACACACACCTTAACCACAGCAAACAAAAGCTTTCATGGAAGGACAACACTTCCTAACACTCTTTCCAAGTAATACACAAGCATACAAGCTCACAAAGAAGAAGATACAGAGAGGAGAAGACACATATTCGAATTTTTCTGTGCTCTTGATTCTCACAATGGCAAAAAGTCTTTACAAAGAGTCACCAATTGACTTATATACTTGTGCCCTAAAAATGGTCCTTTCACACAAGAGACCGGCACTTTATTCACTAAAAGGCTAATTTCCTACTAATTTACATGGGTAAGCTTCTAATCTTCTGTGGGGATGCATCTAGAGAACTCCTCTAGTGCATTTACATCAGAAAATATATTACAAGAATGGTTATAATACAAAACTAAGGTGTCCAAATCGGAAAAATTTTGAGGCCCTTCTTTTTCTCTACCTTGTGCTCTCTTTGCTCTGCAACACTCTCCCCCTCTTTGTCTCTGTCGTCCCTTGAGAGGCTTTACTTCTTGTCTTCAGTTTGTTTAAGAGGCCTGAATACACGCACCTAGTGGTCGAAGCGGCAACAAGGACTGTCAGACAATTGGTTATCTTATCCGAGGTATGTCCTTTGCTTCTGTTTTGCCCTTTGGTATTCCGTATATCACATATTTGGGTTGCTGTATTCAGTTGGGTTGCCACACATGCCACCAGGACCTTTGTCTTGCTTGTGGTCCTCTGATTTGTTCTGGTTGCACACATGTGACCCTGTGGTATTGTTTTGAGCCTGTTTAATTTCTTTTCACCACACGCTGTCAGCGGAAGGATTAGTACCTGCCAATTATCTTCTTGCACATCTTCATGGATGCTTTCTTGGCCCTGGTCCCTCCTTCCACTTACGTGTTTTTCCTTGATGCGTGCCCCTGCGGGGCTCTGTGCAGAGATGGGTGTTGCACCCCTGCGGGGCTTCTTGTAGAGATATATCTTCAGATATGATCTTTTCAGTGAAGCTTCTTTCGTTGTCTTCTTCTTTTCTTCTTTTTGCTTGATTCTCCCTCAACACTGCCCCCTCCTGAACTCTATCATCCCCGACAGGCTTTGAGAGTCGACGAGAGTATGTTCTATACACTTTTTGCTCTGTTTCATTAAGCAAATTGGCTTCACGTATCATTAGCTGTTTCCACTGTTCAGCTTTTATGCCATCATTAGGTGGTTGTCTGTGATCGGCGAAGAAGCTCAGTTCATATGCCACTAATCTTGCATTCAATTTGGATGACATCTTTAAAAAGATTTCTGAGTCGATTTCAAAAAATCCTGTGAAGAAGGCTTCTTCGAAGGTCTGCATATATGTACTTGGCAAAAACATGAGTCTTGAATAATAAGTCATTATGGTAGATTGGCTAGGCATAACAGACAAGTCAAAAACAAGGATGTTTGTTCCTTGATTAATGCCAATGAAATTAAAAAACGTATATGCCGCGTGTTTGAAGACCTTCAATACTGTGAGTATCATACTGAGTATTTTATTTGTCATTTTGATAGTTAAATCTGGTATTGTTGCATAACTTTGCAGCCAAAATTCGATGGTCTTTACCATATAATCCTCCGTAGGTAGATAGTTATGCGGTGGACTTGGAAGTAGTGGATAGTTCAACCACTGTTTATTGATTACACCGGTCTTTTGCATATCCAAAAATTCTCTGGTTTCTCTTCGACGAGGTGTTGGACAAAAAGATAGATTTACTTGTAATAAATATGGTGCCGCTTGCCAGTGCACCCGTAATGTAGGATGTTTCTCCAAAAATTTCCTTCTCCAAACAGGTTGTGCAGCTTCAAATTCTTCTTGAGTGTAAGCAAATGTGTCATGTTTGAAGTTTAGCTGCTCGTCTAGACTTTTCTGTGTAATCTTTTTTTCTAAGTCTTTACCCTTGATCTTTGCTTCCTTCATGAATTTGATGACCTCATTTTCAAAATTTTCTGTCAACCAGGACACCACTAGTGCCCATTCCTTCTGACTTATTTCTGCAGTATATGGCATTGGATGATCATCATGTGGTTCCGCCATCTGCTCTTTTATTGGAGAATTATAAATCGGGGGAGATAGAGGACATACCTCTACCTCATCAGTAGGATTTTCTTTTGTTGGCTCTACTGGTGTCCCGATTAGTGCTTTTTCTTCTGCTTGGGTCTCTAATTGTGCTATACGTTCAGTCTTCTCTTTATTTTCTTGCATGGCTGCTTTGAGTGCTTCTTTTGCTGCAAGCAGTTCGTTGCCAATTTTTGCTACATGATCCATATTTTCACTATAGATTGATGCCAGTCTAGCATTAGCCGTGTTCAACTGTTTCCTAAGCTCCGTTGTTTTTGAGGCATACTTTAGAGTCCATTCTTCTCTTAATGCTTGCTCTTGTTTCAACATATCTGCATATTTTGCAATCTGATCTCTTAACTCTTTCTGATCAATATCCTTTGTTTCTTGTTTTTCGATGGGTTGATCATATAGCAATGACTTCATTAATTCTTTGTTTCTATTTCATAAATTGTCATTTTCCTCCATATACACTTTTAATTGTATTTCGAGCAAGTTGCTCCTAGCTTTCATTCTCTCTTTGTCGGCTTCGCTGGCTTCATGTACTCTTTGTAAGTCCATTAGTTGTGCCTGGAGTTGATGATGTTGGGTCATCAATGTGTCACTCTTTTTGTGCCTAGATTAATTGTGCAGATAGTTTTTCACTCATAATTTGGAACTGATTCTTTTCCCTCATGGCTTTGTGGTAGTCTGCGTCTGTATCCATCATCTGTTGTTTGTTGGTGCAAACAAGCCTTCACACTTGGCATTGATTTGTACCTTGAAGACTCAACATAAAGATTGGACATTGAAAGCTTAGCATTGGATATCAACCTTGAAGGTTTTACAAGAGTTTGAATTAATTCATGAAGACTTCATTTGAAGGAAGAGCATAGGAACACATGCCTATGCTTAGTTATCTTTTACCTCATGTAAAAGTCAATATGACTTCATTTTTTCATATAATCACACCTACCTTCAAAAGTCGTGAAATTTGGAAGGTATGAATGGAGAGAATATCTCCATATGTTTAGTGGAGAGATTCAAGGGAGCTTCAATTTGAATTTCAAATTCAAATGACCAATCAAATCCTATAAAAGCTATGAAGAAAATCTCGCGGGATAGTCTCACTCATTGAGCTCATCTCCCGAGGCATTTCACTACTGTATCTGTGTGTGTGATAGTGCTACATCTTAGCCTACACCACAATACCTCATTTAGCTATGCTTGACATGCTAATGAGCTTGTACATCAACATTAATCAATAGATATATTTATACCTCTCAACTCTGATTTTCTCTGTGTCATCTTCTTTAAGTCTGTCAACTTCAGAGAAGCATATCTCAAGATCTACTGAACCAAATTGGATGATTCAAATCTCATTGGAACCAGCTCAAAGTACTCTACAACACTAAAAAGTTTCAAGTCATTCCATTTAGCCATTTGGGAGAAATTGTAGACGAAGCAGTCTCTGGTATTTTTCTATGTAGATCCTAAAAAGTCGGGGGTGTCTCTGATTTTGCTAAAGATCATTCTCAGTGCATAGTTCATTAATTGGAGTGATTTAACTTGCTAATGGTAGCTTGTTAAGTTAATTTAATACTCCCAGAAGGAATTAATCCAATTGTAAGTGTGCTGGTCACACTGAGCTTAAGACTGAGCAGGTATCATTACAGGAATATAAAGTTTTTGGACTTGTGAAGGTTCAAAATCATCTGTTTTTGATTTGGTTATTACACAATTATTTTGTAAAGCACATATATAGTTTCTTGGTGTCATTTGGAAGCTCAAGGAGTCTCCTAAGCATATCTGAAGAGAAAGGAGGGCAGGTGTGAAGCAGGTCTAGCAGCACCAACTTGATCTCCTGAGTGCATCCAGCCATCACATCCAACAGTGGTATCAGAGCAAATAAGGTAATCATGGGTGATGGTTTCCCTTCCTTCATTGACAAATTGGATAGAAATAATTACCAGGCTTGGTCATTGAGAATGAAGACCTATCTACAAGGGAGAAGCTTGTATGGATACATATCAGGAGATGAGGAGTTGCCCTCATTCAAGACCAGAGGCCTACCAACAAAGGATGAACATGAGAGGCTCAACCAATGGTGTGCTAAAGATGCCTTGGCAAGGTCATATCTTCTAAACTCTATCTCTGATTTCCTTCTACCTCATGTAAGGAATTGTAAGACTTCCCAAGAGACTTGGGAAACCTTGTCAACATATTTTTCATCAAACACAAGAGCCAGAAAGAATCAGCTATGGATTGAGTTTACAACTCTTAGGAAGCAATCAAAACAATGTGTCTCAGATTTTGTCACCAAAGTCAAGGACATTGCAGATCAACTTGCAAGTGTTGGAGAAGAAATTGAGGAAGAGCAGATAGTCAGACAAGTGATCAATGGACTAAAGGCAGATGACAAATGGGAGAGCTTTACCACAGCAATGGACTTATACATGGACATCCAAGCACCTGATCTAACAACTCTGATTGGACAACTCTTTACACATGAAGCAAAGATCACAAAGAATGGAGAGCAATCAAAAGGTAACAATCCCTCTGCCCTATATACTGATAAGAAGACTAAAGACAAGGGTAAAAGCAAGAAGGTTGATGAAGAAGGCTCTACCTCCCAAGCAAACTATGCAGGGAGAGGTAGATCTTCTAGAGGTAGGGGCAGAGGAGGTAAGTCAGGTAGGGGGAGACCCTACAATCAATCTCCATGCAATATTTGTGGCTTGTCTAACCATACTACAGATGAATGCTACAAAAACTACAAGAACCAAAGAGGAAGAGGTCACCAAAGAGGAGGATACTCTCTAGGCAGAGGCAGATTCAACCAATCTCAAGGCTACCATGGCTACAACAATAATTACAACAATAGCTACAATCACAATGGCAATTATCAAGGTGGATATAGAAATAGGAAGGATTACAACAATTATGCAGAGGATCAAGATGATTCCTTGTTGATCATGAACATGACATCTAAATCAGGTATCAATGATGATCACTTATTCTATATTGATTCAGGTTGCTCTAACCATGTAGCTGGAAATGTTGCCTTACTCTCTGATTTGGAAGAACCCAAAGGCAAGCACCAAGTGCAGACAGGTGATGACACTAAACATTCAGTTGTTAAAGTAGGCAATGTCAAAACAAGTGATGGTAATCAGAATTTACTAAGCAGAGTGTTGTATGTTCCAACAATCACCAAGAATCTGATGAGTGTAGGTCAGATTGTTGAAAAGGGTCTACAAGTCAGGTTCACTCAACATGGTGCATATGTGGAGGATCCAAGACATGGATTCAGAAGGATAGCCAAGGGAGAGAAATCAGGTAGATTGTTTACCTTTGAACTTGAAGATACTAAGAATATTGCCTTGTACAACTATAAGGACCAAACCCTATCAGAATTGGAGATTTGGCACAAGAGATTAGGTCACATTGGAGAGAGGACTCTAAAACAAATGAGTAGAGATCACTGTGTGCTTGGGATACCTAATGTATCCAAGCAACACATGATATACAAGTGTGGGGCCTGTCAATTTGGTAAGTCACACAGGTTGCCCTATACCAAGAAAGGTTTTATGCATGAAGATTATCTGGAATTGGTGCATACAGATGTTTGGGGACCTAGCAAAGAGCCATCTATATCTGGATCAAGGTACTATGTGTCCTTTATTGATGACTATAGTAGGTGGACTGTCTTATACTTCATGAAACATAAAGATGAAGTATTTAATTGTTTCAAAAGGTATCTTGCATTAGTTGAAAATCAAACAGGTAGACATTTGAAGAGGCTAAGGTCAGATGGTGGTGGAGAATACTTCTCCAATGACTTTGAAGATTTCTTGCAGGAAAGAGGCATCAAGAGGGAGATCACTACAAGGTATTCACCTGAACAAAATGGAGTAGCTGAAAGGAGGAATAGACTCATTGTAGAGACAGCTAGGTCTATGCTTAATGAGAAAAAATTACCAAATTATCTTTGGGCAGAGAGTGTATCTACTGCCACATACTTAATCAACAGGTTGCCATCAAAGACACTTGATGGAATGACACCCTATGAGGCTTGGCATGGTAAGAGACCATCTCTGGATCATTGCAAAATCTTTGGGTGTGTTGCATATGTGCATATTCCCTCACAGGTAAGGGGAAAGCTAGACCCTAAGGCTGAAAAGTGTATCTTCATTGGTTATGATTTGAATCAGAAAGGATACAGGTTCTATAACCCCTCAAACAAAGGCTTCAAGGTAAGCAGAGATGTCATCTTTGATGAAAATGATTCATGGTATGAAAATGAGTGCAGGAAAGTTAGCCTACCTTATGATATGGAAGAAGACTTTCCAAAGCTTATCAGGCAAGAACCAACTCAGAAAGAGGACACAAGCTCAGATGATGAAGACACCATCAACATTGAAGAATTCAAGGCTTGGAAATCCAAAGGGAAGATGAAGATGAAGCAACTAGAAGACAATCCAGAATCCTCAACTCAAGCTATGAGGAGATCTCAAAGAGAAAAGAAGAAACCTATTAGGTATGGGTATGATACTTCACTTGTAACCAAGCACTCTGTATATCTTGCAAAGGATATCTTGAATGAAGAACCAGGTACATTTGAAGAAGCAATCACTAAACCAGAATGGAAGGAAGCAATGGATGAAGAAATGGAGGCTCTCAAGGAGAGTGATACTTGGGATTTGGTACCCAAGAAGGACTCCATGAAGGTGATAGGATCCAGATGGATCTACAAACTCAAGAGGAACTCAGATGGTACAATAAACAGGTATAAAGCTAGGTTGGTAGCCAAGGGTTTTGCACAAACCCAAGGCATTGATTATGAGGAGACATTTTCTCCTGTGGCCAAGATGCCAACTATCAGAGTTATGGTGAGTGTAGCTGCATCCAAGAATTGGAACATGTACCAATTGGATGTGAAGAATGCATTCTTGAATGGATGGATATCTGAAGAGGTCTACATGTCACAACCACCTGGCTATGAAGATCCCAATAAGGTAAATCATGTTTGTAAATTGAAGAAGGATCTGTATGGATTGAAGCAGGCACCTAGAGCATGGAATTACAGGTTGACAACCTATCTCCTAGATCAAGGATTTGTCATGAGTAAAGCAGATACTTCATTGTTTATAAAGAAGAACAATTCAGAGGTAATATACTTGTGTGTCTATGTTGATGACATCATTATTACAGGAAATGATGTTCAGGGGATAAGACACATCAAAGGACAAATGATGAAGGAATTCAATATCAATGATCTTGGATTATTGAAGTACTTTCTAGGACTTGAATTGGTCTACACAAATTCAGGTATCTTTATTACTCAGAAGAAGTACATTCAGGACATGGTCAAGAAGTTTAATTTGCAGGAAGCTAAAGTCTCAAACATTCCTATGGAGGTCAACCACAAACTCAGTGCACATGAAGGAGAAGAACTCAAGGATATTACAGGTTACCAAAGTTTGGTAATTATGCTTAATTATGCTACCTTAACCAGGATTGATATATCATATGGTGTTAGTGTACTTAGCCAATTTATGCATAAACCAAGAGTACCACATTTGGAGGCAGCCAAGAAGATAGTAAAGTACCTAAAGGGAACACAAAATCATGGTTTGTACTTTCCATATTCATCAGACATTGATATCAAAGTATACTCAGATGCAGATTGGGCAGGTTGCAAGGATGACAGGAGGAGTACATCTGGTTACATATGCTTTGCAGGTGATAAACCAATTTCTTGGTCATCCAAGAAACAACCCACAGTAGCTCTATCATCTACTGAGGCAGAGTACAGAGGGCTAGCCAATGCCACTCAAGAAGCCATATGGTTGAAGCTATTATATTCAGAATTGGGCCTATACACAAGGCCACCAATCATATTTGGTGATAACACAAGTTCTCTTCACCTAGCAGCTAATCCAATTTATCATGCTAGGACAAAACACATAGAGGTTCATTACCACTATGTGAGGGAGAAATTACTTAGCAAAGAAATTCAATTATCATATGTGTCTACTAATATACAATGTGCAGATTTGCTTACTAAAGCTCTGGATGGAAGCAAGCTATGCAGATTTAAATCCATGATTGGATTGCAGGAAATAATTGAAGACTAGAGATGAAGACTTGAGCCAAAGTGTTTGGCTTGAGGGGGAGCTGTTGGTGCAAACAAGCCTTCACACTTGGCATTGATTTGTACCTTGAAGACTCAACATAAAGATTGGACATTGAAAGCTTAGCATTGGATATCAACCTTGAAGGTTTTACAAGAGTTTGAATTAATTCATGAAGACTTCATTTGAAGGAAGAGCATAGGAACACATGCCTATGCTTAGTTATCTTTTACCTCATGTAAAAGTCAATATGACTTCATTTTTTCATATAATCACACCTACCTTCAAAAGTCGTGAAATTTGGAAGGTATGAATGGAGAGAATATATCCATATGTTTAGTGGAGAGATTCAAGTGAGCTTCAATTTGAATTTCAAATTCAAATGACCAATCAAATCCTATAAAAGCTATGAAGAAAATCTCGCGGGATAGTCTCACTCATTGAGCTCATCTCCCGAGGCATTTCACTACTGTATCTGTGTGTGTGATAGTGCTACATCTTAGCCTACACCACAATACCTCATTTAGCTATGCTTGACATGCTAATGAGCTTGTACATCAACATTAATCAATAGATATATTTATACCTCTCAACTCTGATTTTCTCTGTGTCATCTTCTTTAAGTCTGTCAACTTCAGAGAAGCATATCTCAAGTTCTACTGAACCAAATTGGATGATTCAAAGCTCATTGGAACCAGCTCAAAGTACTCTACAACACTACAAAGTTTCAAGTCATTCCATTCAGCCATTTGGGAGAAATTGTAGACGAAGCAGTCTCTGGTATTTTTCTGTGTAGATCCTAAAAAGTCGGGGGTGTCTCTGATTTTGCTAAAGATCATTCTCAGTGCATAGTTCATTAATTGGAGTGATTTAACTTGCTAATGGTAGCTTGTTAAGTTAATTTAATACTCCCAGAAGGAATTAATCCAATTGTAAGTGTGCTGGTCACACTGAGCTTAAGACTGAGCAGGTATCATTACAGGAATAGAAAGTTTTTGGACTTGTGAAGGTTCAAAATCATCTGTTTTTGATTTGGTTATTACACAATTATTTTGTAAAGCACATATATAGTTTCTTGGTGTCATTTGGAAGCTCAAGGAGTCTCCTAAGCATATCTGAAGAGAAAGGAGGGCAGGTGTGAAGCAGGTCTAGCAGCACCAACTTGATCTCCTGAGTGCATCCAGCCATCACATCCAACATTGTTGCGTATCCATGGCCGTTTGGATCATTTGTTTGACAACAAGTTTTAATTGAGTGACATCCACATTTAACCATGTGGTAGGAATACTAGGTTTTGCTCCTGTTGTCACATCTTTCCCTTGTGCCACGTGTAGTGTAGTTTCATGGGGCTGCCTAATGTGGAGTTGTATCCTTGGCTCAGCCTCCATGTGGTCCATCTTGCCTTGAGGTGTATCATCCGGTACCTCAATCACAACGGGCTCCTTACTTGGTTGTCGGCCTGATTCCTGGTCTATTGGAGTTTGTATTTCTTGTTTGATAGGTGGCACAACCGCTTTATTAGTTATTGGAGCTTCCTTGATACTAATCTTTGAAGTATCATTCAATTGAATGACGTGCTCTGGTTCATTTGGTTCTTCTATGTTCTTTGCTTGTTTCTCTTCGTTGTCTGGCGTGACTTCAACTTGATTGATCTCTGTCCAATCTTCATTGTGTGTTTTTGTTTGCATATCTGTATCCAAGGTGTCCTTCTCACCGCTTGATTCTTCATTAGAGCTTGATTTCTCCAATCCTATTTCTTTGTATCTGGAAGGTACTTGACGAGTTGTTGTATCCTTCTGTTTTTTTTCCTGGCTCGCCTATCTGTAATGGTGAGCTTGAATATTCAAATTTATCTGCCCCCACATATACTGATGTGTTTCTTCTCGGGCAGCAGAGAGGTCTCTTTTCGTAATTGGTTGTTGATTTCCAAGAATCTTTGGTAAGATGTGTGTCCTCTTCGAAGTGGGTGTCTCCTGAGCTTCTTCCTCTCTTAAACGTTTAGTTCCTTTCATAGGTGTCCTTGAACTCGTTCCTACTTCTTCAACAACAATGACTGTTTTCTTTTCCTTTGGAACCGTAGCTTACTTGGCATAGTTGGCTAGCCCTTCTGAGGTTGGCATCTCACGCAAGCAGTTTTTCATATCAAGTGCCTCATCGATAAGTAAGGTCAAAGCTGAACTGCCATTGAGAAACTTTTTCTGACCCCACTTCTTCTTGGCTTCAAATAGACGTTCTTGAACATATGGAGTCATATTTACTTTATTACTGACTTGCCTCATAGCATGTGAAAGCAGTTGCACCACGATCTTTTGAGGTGTTGTATATCTATGCATGCTTGGAAAACAAAAGTGCTGGTGCACTAAGCAAACAGCCTCTTCAATATCAGTTCTATTGATGTCCAAAAAGGATCTCTTTTTTGGATCATGACATTCCTCCTTGACATTAGTGAGCCCTTCTTGATTCCATCCAAAAGCTTTGTTGATCAATTCATGAGTGAATTGAATGGTTTTCCATGTACCCACTTTGTCCAATACTCATGCCTCAGGAACTGATATCTTATTTGCTGCAGGTTGAAGTGTATTCATCACTTGCGTACACCTCTGGAAATATGGCAAATATATTGGTATTCTGAGAAATGCATCTATTCCTGCTTGTGTCGAGACATCCGTCATGTGCGGTAATCCTTGTATGATGGTCTTAAAGTCTTGGGACATAATAGGGAAGTAGTGATCCCTGTCCATAATCTTGATGGTAGCCATGAAAATGAGGTTCGACACCGGTTGGTCATCCAGAAACCAATGTTCTCTTGCTTTTGTTATGGATTCCAAGGGAAGAAGCTGGACCTCTTCCACTTGCGTCTCTTCGGAGTTAGTAGAATCCATCTGCACTCAATATAGAGTATGAATTAGTGGCCAAATAGTATCAGAAATCCTCCTTCATTTGTCCTTCATAAGATTGACATTGCTCCGAGTGAATGGTGTCGTCCCTTCCCCGTGGGTGTGAGAAAGGTAATACGTGGGATTTTTCATACTTTTAGGTATTTTTATGTTTTTGTCTGAAAGAAAAACAGAAAAGTTAGGTCATAGCCGAAGCGGTTATTAATTTTTTTAGTAATTTTCTTTAAATTATGTACAAGTGCTCTCCTATTTCCCAAGAGGAAAATGTGCTTCACTATCTTGAAATAGAAGAATAGCGTGCCGAATGCTTGGCCTTGTAATGTGGCCCTATTATGCATACTTTGGATTCTGGTAACTCCAAATGCGTGCAACTCAAATTATTTGGTAGATGTATACAACTTGTCTTGTCTTTCGACATCCAAATCTGCTTTATTCTGTTGGGAGAAGTCGTGTTCCCAACCTTCCTGGTGAATGTGATGCTTCTCATTTGTTGCTTCTGTTTTTTCTGCTTTTTGAATCTTGGAATGAC
The DNA here is from genome assembly GCA_020310875.1 of Ceratopteris richardii. Lineage (NCBI taxonomy): Eukaryota > Viridiplantae > Streptophyta > Polypodiopsida > Polypodiales > Pteridaceae > Ceratopteris > Ceratopteris richardii. The sequence goes on along the minus strand of CM035413.1, from coordinate 168,008,321 downwards.
ATGTGAATTGTATGTAGACTCCAGCTCTATCCTGTAGCAGTTTAGCTTCCGTCGCTTTGCCTTTAGATCATACTGATTTTCCTTGTTCATTGGTTCGTCCTTTTTGATGATTGTCCTTTGAGTACATGACTTGGGAATCCATATTTGTGTGCGGTCCAACTGGGCGGCTATCACCTTCTTTGGAATCCATACTTTAGCAATTCTTTGTGTAACTGAATATCCAGAGCAATTTCCATATTAGTTCTGTGGGTTCTTCTGCTGTAGCAAGTAGTTCTTCTGTTGAAGATATGCATCCATTTGGTCCTTCCTTATCCAAGCTTGTCGAGTGTAAGGAATGGGGTATATTCTAATAGGTGAAGACTTGGGATTATTCGGAGAACTAGTCTCTCTTGTGCATGGTTCTTCGGTAAGGCTTTTTTCAGATAGAATGACACTCTTATGACTTGCTAGATTAGAAGGTGGTCTGCAAACAGGATTTGGTGTGTCCTCACATGAAGTACTTGGTGAAGGGGTTTCCATAGTGCTAGTGAACATACATGCATCACTTTGTTCATTTGAATGAGCTCTCGGGGCTATATCCATGGCTTTGAATGGTCGTTCGTCTAATATGTTGAATATCTCTCGATGTCCTATCTTGGCTGAGATGTATCCTAAGGCCAATTGAATAGTTACTTCATATTCGTATATCCAATCTTGACCTAACACTATGTCTTCGAGTAAGTCCTGATCATGACATACTAAGAGCTTCTGTTCCATAGTGTTGTTTCCAATATGTAGAGGTAAGGTTACTTCACCCATACATTGAGTAAATGTTCCCCCTATTCCTATCAACTGTGCCTTTGATGGACGTAATTCCTCCTTGAGTTTTTGAGTCAATGAAAGTTTGACACAACTTATGGCGGCTCCTGTGTCAATGAGAGCATCCACTAAGTGGTATTCCTTTTTTCCGGCTCCCAAGTTCAAATATGGTTGCTTCCTTTGTTGCCCTGGGTTTTCAGTGGCTCTAAATTAGCCATTGGGATGAGTTCTTCTCCTACGCGATATCTCTCATCTCTCTCTCATCCACTCTTTTTGTTTCTTGATTCGTTCTAGTGCTTCCTGTCTCGCTTCTTCTCGTATCCTTTCCTCCTCGATGCGCCTATTCTTACCCTTGATTAATCGTGACATTGTTTCTTCAGTCAATGGTTCTAGATATTTTTTCACTCGACACCCACTGATATAGTTTGGTAGTACTTCTCCATCTAGGGTTGCTAGACTGATGGCTCCACTTGTAGATATACAATTGATGATCAACGGGCCATATCCTCTCTTCTGCAACTTCTTAGTGTGTTGTTTTAGATTATATACCAAAACTAAATCTCCTTCCTTCAAATTTTTATCTTTAATATGAGTATCAAAGTAGGCTTTCTGTCGCCTTTTAGCAGCATAAATCCCTGCTACAACTTGTAACCTAGTTTCATGTAACTTCTCTATTTGATCCAATTGAGTTGATAGTTCATGTCCAGTCCACTCATAAGTTGTTGCTACTCTGAGAGTGGGAATTAAGAAATCAATTGGCAAAATAGCATTCTGTCCATACATTAGGTTAAAAGGCATAGTTCCTATGGCTGTTTTGTAGGCTGCTCGAAACGCCCATAAAGCATGGTGTAATTGTTTATCCTAGTCAAATCGACCATTGTTCACAATTTTAGTGAGAATTGTGAACAAGATTTTATTTGAACTTTCAGCTTGTCCATTGGCTTGTGGGTGATAAGGGGCTGATTTCTTATGAATTACCAAGAATTCATTCAGTAAGGCTTCTATAACTTCATTCACAAAGTGCGTACCTCTATCAATCACAATTTCTATCGGTAGTCCAAATCTAGTGAAAACGTTCTCTAAGAGAAACTTGGCAGTAGTTCTTGCGTCGTTTTTCTTGGTTTCTTTGGCTTCAACCCATGGTCAGATAGTCTGTGGCTACAATTATATATTCGGCATGGGATCCTTTAGCTGGGGGGCTAATAGGTCCTATGAAGTCTATTCCCCATTTAGTAAAAGCTATGGCACTCATCATGGGTTTTAGTGGCATTTCATCCCTTCTAATTGGATATTTGGTTTGTTGACATGTATCACATCGTTGAACATATGTGGCTGCATCCTAATGTAAAGTTGGCCACCACATTCCTGCAAAGAGAATCATTTTTGCTGTTTTATCTGCAGAGAAATGTCCTCCTGCAGCTCCTGTATGTGCCATCTCTAAAACAGCAAGATATTCGTCTTCATGAATGCACATTCACAAATGATTATCTCTTCCTCGTTTAAAGAGTTGTTTTCCTATAAGAGCATAGTCCTTGCTTTGTTCAACAAGTGCTCGTTTTCTTGCTAAAGTGGCTCCTTCTGGGTACTCTTGGGTCTTTAAGAACTTCACCAGAGGCATGCTCCATCTCGGTGCTACAGTGGAGTAGCATAGAGTGGAGTTCTCTTCTGGATTCCGTTCTTGACAGGTTGGGCAGGCTGATACATAGTTATGTGCATCCCTCTGCGTGGTTGGCCAATATATGCCCAATCTCCTTAGTGTTTGCCATGTTCCGTTCGCATTTAGATGAGTTTTCCATTGATTTACATGTGCTTTTTGAAGCCACATTTCTTGTTCCTCTTCTTCTACACATCTCATGAGTAATCCACTTGAGTCTTGGTGATACTGACTTCCAGCAATGATAAGAAGGTTTTTAGCCTTCCATAGGTCTTGGGTTCGGTTTGGTGTGATTCCATCTTTAGGTCCATGAGTGAGTATAGGGATCAACTTTTCTGTCCATTGGGGACATACTTCGAGGTTAAACAGGTACGTGTCTGGCAGATCATCTGGTACTCCTATGGGTGGTTCTCCATGTGTCATTCTTGATAGGTGATCCGCTCTTATGTGGGTATTTCCTTTCTTGACTACTACTTCAAAATCAAATTCCATCAACAATAGAAACCATCGTACTAGTCGTCCTGTATTACAAGGCTTATTGACTAAGTACAGTAGGGCTTGATGATCAATGAAGAATTTGAATTTGTTTGCCAAAAGGTAATGTTGGAACTTTTTTACTGCATACACCATCCCTAGGCCTTCTCTCTCGGTTGTCGTATAATTGCGCTCCGCTTGATTTAATTGTCTACTAGCATAGGCTATAGGGTGGTCTAACTTTCCGGTATCTGCAGGTTGAGCTAAGATGCAACCAATGGCAAACTTGGAAGCATCTACATGAATATGAAATGGCTTATTCCAATTGGGTACTCGAAGGATTGGTGTTGAACTCAACCGACTCTTTAATTCATTAAAGGCCTTTTCACATTCTTCAGTCCAGTTAAACTGAGTCAATAATGCATAAAGAGGTCTAGCAATTATGGCATACATACGTATAAATCTTCGGTAGTATCCACAATGTCCCATAAATGCTTGTACTTCTTTAGCGGTCCTTGGTCTCCGTAAATCCAGAATTACTTTGATTTTGTCTTCATCAGTTGAGATTCCATTCTTAGAGACAATATGTCCTAATATCTTTCCTTGTCGAACCATGAAGACACATTTTTCTGGGTTGAGGCATACTCTATATTGTCGACATTTGGCAAAGATCTTTCCTAGTTCAGGGATATGCTCTGATCGTATAGATGAATAAGTACATAGATCGTCCACGTACACCTCCATGCTCTTTCTCAAGAACTCCTTGAATACATGACACATCAATCTTCAGAAAGTGGTTGGGGCATCGGTTAGGCCAAAAGGCATAACCCTAAAGGCATATACTCCCCATTCAGTTGCAAAGGCTGTTTTATGCTAGTCCTCAGGAGCAATGGCTACCTGATTATAGCCTGAAAAGCTGTCCAAAAAACTATAAACTTCCTTTCCTGCCACTCTTTCCAAAAGATGATCCGTAATGGGCAATGGGTAACTATCCCTTATGGTGGCAGCATTTACTTTTTTCAGATTTATGCATACTCTTAACTTACCATTTTTTTTCGGTACAACCACCAAAGGTGACACCCATTCTGTGTGTTCGATCTCATATATGAACCCAGCTTCTAACAACTTATCTATCTCTTCTTTAATCTTCGCCAAGTAAACATCGTTATATGTGTATGGTCTTTGTTTGGAAGCTTTAGCTTCAGATGTCATAGGAATTCTATGTGCGCATGTAGATGGATCTACTCCTTTCAAATCCTTATAAGTCCAAGCAAAGACATCCTTGTATTCCCTTATAAGGTGTATTAACTCTTGTTCTTCCTCCATTGAGACATCCTGTCCTATAAAAGTACATCGTTCTTCTCCTTCCTCTAGGGTTACTACTATTTTCTTGGTATGTTCTTTATTGTCATATGCTATTCCTGGCTGTGCTTCTCATTTTGGCATTTGAATAGCAATTCTTCTCTCTTCTACTTCATATTTTTTGAAGTGGGCGGGCACTTCAAATTGGTCTTGAGGCTTGTTTTCTTCATCATTTTTTGCTTTTTCTAATCAAAGCTCCTCTTCCTGTGTTGGTTCTTGATTTATTTCATTAGCTATGATACTTACTTCTTGATTTCCACTTTCTATTTCCATTTGCTCTTGCTCCATTTCAAAGCTCTTGTAATCCTCCTTCCATTCTTTTTCAATTACTTCTCCTTCTTCAGCCTCGTGAAGAACTACCACATATAGACTAACGTCATATCCTTCCTCATCAATGCATTCATTCATGGTTATCACTTCTTTGTTTACACACACATCGAGAGTGGCTAAAATCTCCATCCAACCATGAGGTTCAAATTCTTCATCTAGGAATATTTGAGGCATATAGGCTGGATCTTGTACTGATCTAGCAACTCCTTGCCTTTGCTGCCATCCTTTCCTCCTATCCTCTTCCTTTTTCGCAGTTTGGCATATCCATAGATGAGTGTCTTCATTCATCCATGATTGATCACTTGAACCTATACTATGAATCGACTGATTATCTTCCTCCTTATGAATATGATTCCATTGTAAGGGGGGAACATCTTGATATGTATACGTGTGGAGATTTATTCTGGTGGTGGTTCCTTCATGCTGTAGGTATACAACATCTTTTCCCCAATCTTGCACCACCTTTAGTTGTCTCATGAAAGGTCTTCCAAGTATCATTTCATAATTGCTTGGCCTTTCAAATTGACATATCGCTAAGGTGTGCTGGAACTCAACTCCACAAGTGGTAAAAACTACTCGTTCCAATAATCCCAAGGGTCTTTCAGTGTGTCCATCTGCCATTTGTATCTTCATGCATCTTGGTCGTAGAGCTGGTTTTCCCCATTTCTCCCAGATTTCTTTAGTTGCTATTCCTACTCCAGCTCCAGAATCTAAGATGGCTTTGGTAGTGTAACCTCTATAGGTAATTGGAAGGCACATGTTTCCTTCATCTCCCTCACTAAAATCTCCAACCTTATCGACTGGGATTTTTACTGTGTTTACTTCATCAGACATCTCCTTCTCTTCCGCCTTGATCTCCAATTGGCTGGTCAATTTCTCCTTCAAATGTGGTTTGACCTTCAACAGTTCTTCTAACGTCGGGGTACAAGGGATTTTTACCTTTCTAAGGTGTTGTATGATATCCGATGTTTGGACAGATGGGTTTAGTTCTTTTTTTCTCACTGAGGGAATGCGGTATAATTCTGAATTATGTTCATACTCTCCTGTGTAATTTGGCAAAACCCTTACACTATCATTTTCTTCGTTACTTGGATCAATTGGTATTATTTCTTCTGAATTCAGTTCAGGTATGGAGTCTTCAATTTCACCTTCTGCTTCTAGCTCCTCAAAGGGTGGTTCTATTCCTTCCACTTTTTTCCATCGGTCTTCTTGGACTCTTGCCCACAAATCTTTAGGCCATTCCCCTTCTACTTCGGGGACAATGGATCCTTCCCTTTTATCCTCACAGTAATTTCCATTATGTGTCTTACCTGCTTCGGGTTTCTCGGGTTCCTTTGGGATGACACACTCTTGGAATTCTTTTTCAGGAATTCATGAGTTGGGTAATTGAAGAACAAGTTTTTCCAAGGTCTGCTGAGCCACTTCAATTAATTTTTTGCATATTTCAAACCTTTCTTTCTCTAGGTCACCTCTTGGATATTCTCTTTCATGTTGTCCGATGGTAGGTCCTGCTCTTATTCGTGCTTTGTACGCCTGAATCCACATGGCTAATTCTTTAGGTATGGGATTTGCTAAAACTGATCCTACCTCTTCTTTTTTATACTTTCCATTTTTATTTTCTTCTTCAAATTTTTGTTTCTCTTTTGGATTTTGTTCGCTCTTTTCATTTTCCTTCTTTTGTAGTAATTTCTTTTCCTTTATCCTGTCTCTACGGTTCTTCCATCTTTGTGTTTGTTTGCTTACAACACTTCTCTCAGGCTCTTCCGAGTCTTCAACTGCTTGAGGTGTAGGCATGTTCATTTTTCTATCACCTTGATCATTCTCCTCAGTTTTGTCTGGGGTTTCTCTAGCTTTGGCTCTAGTTATTGCTTTCAATGGTACAGTGTACTCCTTATCACTTCCTGATGATTCTATCACTTCTATCACGTTAATCTGCACGTTAGAGTTAACTTTGTTAGGATTCTTGAGGCAATCTCTGAAAAGGTGTTCTTTACCACAATCACTACAATACCCTTCCCAGACTCGTTGTGGTGGTGGTGGGTTTGGTAGTGTACATTCTCTGATATAATGATCACCTCCGCATCTATAACATGGTCCTCTAGGTACAGACGGTCTGTTCGTAGGTCGGAGGGGTATGGATGCCCTAGGGGCTGTGTACATCAATGACACATAATCTTGCTCATATCCGTAGGAACTATCTCGCACTTCCATGCCATAGGCATATGGTTCATACGTTTGTCCATATTCTATCATATAGCTCTCATAAGTGGGATAGTTTCCTTGGCTATGGTCATAGGATGAATCATATGATTCATTACTAGTCAATGGTGTGGCTGGGACTATTGCTCTCTCTAAGTTTTCTTCAGGTTGAGCTATTTTCACTGGGACAACATTCTGAGGATGGGGCGGTTGTTGTCCTAACACCGGTTGTGGTTGAGTGTATCCTTGATAAGCATATGGCCGTGGTATAAGTACCTGCTGCTGATATGTGCGATATCTGAAGGCTTCACCTCCTTGATCTCTCTGAGGGTATCCATAAGGTCTCATGACAGGTTGTGTTGGTCTTGATTGCCTATTGTAAGGATAATTTTCTGCGCTGTGATTTGTGTATTTTTGTTCTATGCTGCAATATTGTAGAGGGCCTGGAACGGGTGGTCTATTGTAAGCATAAGCAGGTGGTGGGATTACTCCCCTAGTGCACAAATGAGAGGGATGATCACCTCCACAATGCATACATCTTCTAAGCATGAGCACTCTCATTGAGTTTTTGGGGTAGTTCCTCTATCCTTGGACGTTCAGCTTCTTTGCTACTAGATCGGCTATTTCCTCAACATTGTTCTTAGGGTTCGATGTGCTGCTTGCTGAATCTTCACTCTTCATACTACCTTGAGGTATTTTCAGATCCTCCGCTAGATTTTCCTCTAGGTCAATACATTCTTTCATGCATTCTTGCAAGGTTTGAACTCTCTTCACATACACCAGAGATCTTAATGATCCATTCAATAATCCTTCCAAAAATAATGACACCATTTTGTTTTGGGTGGGTCTCTCTTCCACTGCACCTATCCACATACTACTTGAATCTTCTTGCTGCCAATCTCACTGATTCTGTAGGAGCTTGCTTAAAGCTATGGATTAATGATGACGAGTTGTTTTTAATTCCAAACTTAGTGAATTCCTCAATCATTTCTTGATAGACTTGTTCCATGTTCTGAAAATTATTTGGATCTAATGGCTAGAACCAAGCTAAAGCTGTGTCTGTCAAAGTTAGACCAAAAGACTCATATTGGATAAAAAAATCTTCTACTTGTTCCGCTCTGATTACTTGCTTAAACTCAGCTATATGATTGTAAGGTTCACTAGAGCCGTCATAGTGATTTCTCATGCATTTGGCCACTTGAATTGGCCTTAATCTTCTTCCTCCTTCAGGTGGTCTAGGCATCACAGGGAAAGCTGGTCTTCCAATGGGTATACCATGTCCTCTTGCTACAGGTGGTCTAACTAAGACAGGAATTCCATTTCTTGGATCTACAGGTGGTTGAGGCCGATAGTTAGGGTTATTTGTAGGCATAGCAAACTGTACGTGTGGTCTAACCGGGATTTGAGTTTGTTGTGTTTGTCCTGACTGTTGAAATGAATTATTCTGAGAGGTTCCATGTGCGTTTTGTGACGTAGTGGCTTGATCCCTCGGGGGAAACACTGGAATGTTCTGATATTTCAACCCGGCTCTCTCTGAATCTATTAGGGGCCAATACCTTCTTTGGTTTTTGTTCAAATACGTGATGATGGTGGGGAAGTCAGGATCTTGTAACTCATAAACCGTAACTGGATTAGGGGCTGCTTCCCATATTGAAGAGTGGGCTCTAAGGAGATGCTCCATTCCATTGATCAAATACACATCCATTAATGAGTCATCTTGGGGAACCATGTCTCCTCTCCAAACCCTAACAACAGTAGATCTCCCTCTAGGTGTGGTCACTTGCTCTTCATTTTGGTCTTCATTAAGGTTGTGGGCATTGTTTTCTTCCCCAAGTTCATTGATATTTTAAGGATGTTCTGTAACAACATACTGGATGTCCCTTTTATCCATATACAATCCTCCTGCATACTTGACTGCTGGTGTAGGCACTATGTAAGCATCTGAAGCTCTCTTCAGTCTGGCCACTGATTGGTTTAGTCCATCTAGGTATATGGGTATCTCATGTTGATTGGTGGTCACATATTCTAAAGATGTCCGATATTCTCCCTCAATAATTGACATCATGCCAATCATTGGTACAGTGTTTTGCATATCCTCTGAAGCCATAGGAATTTCTTCTTCTAACTCACTAGAGGTTTCAGAATAATGTGAACGGCTACTTGGTTCGGCTACACTTCCTACAGAAGAGATTACACTTCTTCGGCTTCCTAGGGTTCTCCCGGACCTGAGGTTCATTCACTTTAAAGTTCTAGTTAACCTTGCCCACCTCCAACTTCTAGAGTTCTTCACTGAAGGTCAGAATTCTAGAAAAATTTTGGTTGGGAAAGGACTGATTATGAAGTCTCAATTCAGGATACTTGACCCAAAAAGTTCACGATACTCGATTCTTGAACTAAACGATACACGATATCTGCCAAAAAAAACGATACACGATACCTCAATATGATGATACTCGATACTTGGATGAACATGATACACGATAGTCGAAGAAGTCGATACACGATACTTGTACAGTATCGCGATCGAGGATCACACGATACTCGATACTTGAGCAAATGCGATACTCGATACTTGAGTAAACGCGATACTCGATACTTGAGCAAACACGATACTCGATACTTGAGCAAACGCGATACTCGATACTTGAGCAAACGCGATACTCGATACTTGAGCAAACGCGATACTCGATACTTGAGCAAACGCGATACTCGATACTTGAGCAAATGCGATACTCGATACTTGAGCAAACGCGATACTCGATACTTGAGCAAACGTGATACTCGATACTTGAGCAAACGTGATACTCGATACTTGAGCAAACGCGATACTCGATACTTGAGCAAACGTAATACTCGATACTTGAGCAAACGTGATACTCGATACTTGAGCAAACGCGATACTCGATACTGGTTAAGTATCACGATACTCAACCACAGGAGATCACGATACTTGTCAGGTATCGCGATACTCGACCGCGGGAGAACACGATATTTGACATTTTTTTGTTTTTTAGCAAGTGTATTTTGAATTTTGAATGATTTTATGTGTTTATCAAGCTTCTCTACCCTCTCTTCACCCTCTGTATTACAGAAATGAACTTTTCTCCCCTCTAGATGACTGTCACGATACTTACCGCAGATCGTTTAGCCACTTTACTTGATTTTGACAGCTAAAATGGGTGATGGAGCAATGTGCTCACCTTAGATGCTAACGTTCAACTTTTGCTCTCCTCCACTAGCTTTGTGCGGCTCAAACACCTTCGTCCAAGATCGCGATAGTCGGCTGTGAGCTCCCACGATACTTGTTTCAAGAACAAGTTAGTTATAAAAGACTATTTTTGGGCTTTTATACTTTTGAATATTCCTACTCACTGAAAAAGAACAATCAAGACAAACACTGAAAGCTACTCTAACTACCTAACCTACTCTCTTATTTCTCCTACTCTACTCATTCCACTCACTTCCCTAGACTAATAACTCACTACACACACTTCAAGAGTGAGAAGTAATAAGTGCGGATGAAAGTGACTTACCAATGAAGAGAAAATCACTACTCCTCCTCTCGCTTCAATGAAAAAAGCTACTTACCATCACACGAATGCCTCGGTTTGATTCGACACTCCCCGGCAATGGCACCAAAAAACGTGTGTACCTAAGAACCAACTTAGGGACTTGTGGAGGAAGAGACTATACCTCAATCCCCCTCAAGTGCATATAGTGGGGATTCACGCTTTAATTATCAATCTGATGAGTATCAAAACCTAACCGAGTGTATGAAGACATGCATTCAAATGACGATCAATGCAAATGAGTTACTCAAAGAGTGCAAACAAGGCAAAGACTAATCCAAACAAACTTCAACTGTCAGTCATGGTGTCACGATACTTGGAATAGCAGCCAACAAAAAATTGAGCTCTTCTCTCAGCTCCAAACTCCAAATATAGAAAATAGCATATGCGTTTCGAAGCTCTCGAGAAGACGCATCCAATGGTGGTATTTTCACTCCATTCTAACACTCCTACTTCAAGTTATGAGCAAAATACTGAGTCATGGGAATAAACTTCCTACACTTTAGCACTTCCTACACTTCACACACACCTTAACCACAACAAACAAAAGCTTTCATGGATAGACAACACTTCCTAACACTCTTTCCAAGCAATACACAAGCATACAAGCTCACAAAGAAGAAGATACAGAGAGAAGAAGACAAAAATTCGAATTTTTCTTTGCTCTTGATTCTCACAATGGCAAAAAGTCTTTACAAAGAGTCACCAATTGACTTATATACTTGTGCCCTAAAAATGGTCCTTTCACACAAGAGAGCAGCACTTTATTCACTAAAAGGCTAATTTCTTACTAATTTACGTGGGTAATAATCTTCTGTGGGGATGCATCTAGAGGACTCCTCTAGTGCATTTACATCGGAAAATATATTACAAGAATGGTTATAATACAAAAATAAGGTGTCCAAATCGGAAAAATTTTGAGGCCCTTCTTTTTCTCTGCCTTGTGCTCTCTTTGCTCTACAACAAAGTAGTACTAATGTGGCTCTTGTGCAGGCAATTATTGGGGCACAAGCATTAAAACAAGATAAACCAACAGAGCAATCAGAATCAAGTGAATCAGGAGAGCCTAGTAAGAGGAAAACAAGAACTTGGAAGGATACCAGAGAGAAGGCCAATCGTAAGTGGAACAAAAAGTTATCTGAACCAGAAGAAAGCCTGAAAGATGTAAAAACAAAAATAGAAGACATTACATCTCAAAGCCCCTCGCATGCCAAAGCTCCATCCACTCCACCTCATCCTACCCCACCACCTATTGTAAATAAACCACAATCAGGGTCTGTTCTTGCAGATCCAACCCCAGAAGGCTTGGACATGATGTTCAACACCTACCAGGCTTGACTTCAAGAAGGGATAATAGCTACAAGCCTAGACAAAAGTTACCCTAGAGCAGATTTAGAGATTGAATGGATGAAAATGTGCATGAAAATGGTAGAGTTGGCTCAAGCTATGCTTGAAACCAATCGACAGTTCAATCAGAAAAACTCTCTCAATCCAGATTTGCATTTCCAGGGCTTACTAGAAAGATTAGAGCAGTTGGTAAACAAGCCCTAGGTTTCTTCTCAACCAATGGTTGAAAGAGAAAACTTACCACCAATGAGAGCTTATGTTCTTGATTCCATGGATGAGGGAGCACCTCTTTCAATTCAAGAGTACTCTCAAGAGTTCTTGCGGGAAATACAAGAAGAGAAATGGGCCAAGGAGAAGGGTAATCCCCCTCCTATTCCTGAAATTGATGATCTTCATGATCAATTTCCCGAAGACATTCCATCTATCTATGGAGACCAAACAGAGCAACAAGAAGATGAAAGACTAGATTTAAAATCTAATTCTTTACAAGAATTGCCACAATTCACAGGCCCATGGGAATCTGAATCTCTCCACATTAGAGCTCCCACAATATTGGTAGGAAATGAAGATTGAGTGGTTCCAAGGAACACTGATGTTGTGAAGAACACCAAGGTTCAGTGTCATCTTACCGTGGAAGAGCTGCTAAAAGTAAAACCCGAGCTATGGAATCATGTGAAGGATGAGGTTCCAGAACTTGATTCCAATATGTCAAAAGCAGGCTCTGAGCAAAAAGTTCCAGAGATACCTCTCGATAAAATAGGGGACATAAGTGAAGGTGAAGAAGGTAATACTTATCTTCCCATCACCTACCATGGTTACACAACCAAAGCGATCGTAGATTCAGGTGCTGGTGTTGCTATTGCGACCACCTCCTTGTGGAAGCAATGGGGCAAACCCACATTAAGACCAACTAGAATGAAGCTTCAAATGACCGACGATCATTTTGAAAGACCTCTAGGATTGCTCGAAGGGATAACTCTAACCACTTTTGGTGTAGAGTTTGAACATACATTTGCTATATGTGACTTTGAAAAAAATAACGTCTATGAGATGATCCTAGCAAGACCCTTCCTAGGACAATGGCAAATAGTACAGGATTGGGGAACCAACTCCTTGTACTTATAGCACTTAGGGGTCACCACCAAGGTCAATCTAAAGGATTATACCTTCAGAGATTTACCACCCCTACAATGGAATCCTATCCACAAAGCAAAAGAAGACTCGGTGCATTCTGGAAGTTCACCTGTTCCATCATGGCTCCATGAAGATACTCACTTGTGGATGTGTGACACCTCATTGTGATGAGGAGGGTTATGATATTTCAGTGTTCATGTGTCAGCCCTTGTTGGAAGAATGTGACCCTAGTGACGTTATAGAAGAAGAGGAGAATGATGATGATCTAGAGTCCATTGTGATGGATAGTTGCTTTAATTCAGAAAAGCACTATCTAGAAGATATAGGAGTATTTACCCAAAAAGAAGAAGAACCTCTCACAAGCATTAAAACTATAAATTTGAAGGAAGGAAGTGAAGGAGGTTGAAAGAAAAAGAAACAAAAAGCTCTGAAACAAGAAGAGGAGGAATCATTGTTAGAAGTACCAGAAAATTTCAAGAAGTACGAAGTGGAAGACCGAAAATTTTTGGTACGAATGACTAAGAGAGAGGCCATTATAGTAGAAGCATATGACAATAAAGAAAAGACCAAAAAGATTGTAGTGACCATTGAGGAGAACGAAGAGCGATGTACGTACATAGGAGATGACCTAAGTGCAAAAGAAGAAATAGAGCTTATAGCTCTATTAAGGGAATATAGGGACGTGTTTGCGTGGCACTATAGAGACTTGAAAGGAGTGGATCCGAAAATTTGCTCTCATACTATCCCTATGACAGCTGATGCCAAACCCACCAACCAAAAGCCCTACACATATAATGACACTTACACTGCAAAAATAAAAGAAGAAATTGACAGGCTGATTGAAGCCGGATTTATCTACGAAATTGAGCATACTGAATGGGTGTCCCCCATTGTAGTGGTGCCCAAGAAGAACGAAGAGTTGCAAGTGTGCACTAACCTTAAAAAAATTTAATGCTGCTACGATTCGAGATAGTTATCCACTTCCAATCGTTGAACATCTATTAGAGCATGTTGTAAGCAAGGAAGTTTATAGCTTCCTTGATGGATTTTCAGGTTACAATCAAGTAGCCATTTCCCTAGAAGATCAACACAAAACAACTTTTGCCACAGAGTGGGGAATCTTTGCATTTTGTGTGATGCCATTTGGGCTCACCAATGCACTTGCAACATTCCAAAGGCTCATGTGTCATGTCTTCAAAGAGTTCTGCAAAAGATCTTAGAAGTATATGTGGATGATTTATGTGCTCATTCCCAAGAAAAAAGATACCACATCCCGGAGCTCAGACAGATCTTCAACAAGTGTAGAGAATATCGAGTGTGTCTGAACCTAGAGAAGTGTGTGTTCATGGTATGACAAGGTATCTTAGGTCACATTGTTTCTAAGAATGGAATATCAATAGACAAGGATAAAGTAATAGCCATAGCGGAGTTGCCAAGGCCAAGGAACGTTAAAGAGGTAGAAGCATTTATGGGCCATTGTGGATATTATCGCAGATTCATCCACATGTATGTAGTCATAGCCAAACCTTTTTATGTCTTGCTAACAAACTTTGAGTGGAATGATGAATGCGAGAATTCATTCAATGAATTGAAGAGACATTCGTGCACAACACCAATATTGCCCACTCCTGATTGAAATAAGCCATTCCATGTCCACATGGATGCATCCAATTATGCAATAGGATGTGTGTTGTCACAACCAACAAGTGAAGGAAATTTAGATTTGCCTATAGCATATGCTAGCAGGCAATTGAACACTGCTGAATGAAACTATACCACAAGTGAGCGAGAAGGGCTAGGCATGGTATATGCTGTGAAGAAGTGTAGACACTATCTATTGGCCAACAAGTTCAAGTTTTTTACTGATCGTCAAGATTTATTAAATTTGGTCAATAAACCTTGCAATACAGGACACTTAGTAAGATGGTTTCTCTTACTAATGGAATATGACTTTGAAGTGGTTGTTAGGAAAGGTAGAACCCACCTTAGGGCAGACCATCTTTCTCGCATCACTTGAGGCGAGTCACCACAAGGAGTGTCTGATGAATTGCCTGATGCTTATCTGTTCAATTTAGAAGTTGTTCCTAAATGGGCAAATAAGTTGGTAGCTGTCTTGACCTTTGGACCCACAAATAAGAATGTAAAAACAAACAGAGAAGAAATTGTAAAATCACAAAAATATCAAATATTGGCAGGAAGCATGTACAAACAAGATACAGAGGGTGTATTAGCTTGTTGTGTCGAAGACGATGAACATAGCAGTTGGTTGCAACAAGCCCATGAAGGATTGCTAGGAAATCACTATTCTAAACAACGAACATTGCAAAATCTAAAATGTTTAGGAGTGTATTGGCCTAGTATGGACAAAGAAATACATGAATGGATTAAGCATTGTCCAGTGTGCAAAGAGAGATTCCTAGTGGAGCATGCTACCCTTTATCACGTGTCACTAATTCCACATTGGAGTGCTCCATTGGTAGAATTTATGAGATCAGGAACACTACCTAGCAAGGCTAGTCTAGCAAGAAAATGAAGCATGGAGCAAGAGGCTCACGACTATGCCTTAGTAGGAGACAACCTATATTGGAGAGGCAAAGATTGTTACCTAAGACTATGCGTCCATGAATCACACTACTTGAAAGTCTTAGAAACTCCACATTGCGGTGTTGCAACTGGACACTTTGGGCCTAACTGAGTAATTAAGACCATTCTATTCTCAAGACTTTGGTGTCCCACTCTTCATATGGATGCACATACTTACGTGAAGAAATGTAACACATGCCACCATGCACAATATTCGATAAGAAAAGATGAGATGCCTTTGAGACCAATGATAAGAGGACATGCATTCTCGAAGTGGGGTATAGACTTTGTTGGTCCTATTAACCCTCTAGCTAGAAACTCACATGCCAAATACATTATTTTAGACACAGATTACCTTAGAAAGTGGGTAGAAGTAAAAGCCATGACAAAGAATGATGCTCAAACGAAGGCTACATTCTTATTTGAGAATGTGTTCACCAGATATGGATTACCAATAGAGTTAGTAAGTGATAGAGGTACACACTTCTTGAAGGAAGTTATTGAAAACCTTCTCCAACAATTATTGGTGATACATAAGAAGTCGGCCCCTATCATCCACAAGCTAATGGACAAGCCGAGAGCACAAATAAGATCCTATGTAATGTATTAATGAAATTGGTAAATAATAAACGCTCTGATTGGGACAAACAACTTCATTATGTTGTTTGGGCTTACTGAGTTGCTTACAAAACAGTGCTCAGTGCTACCCCATTTCAGATGGTCTTTGGACAGAATGCTATGCTACCATTGGACTTCCTAATCCCAGCATTAAAAGTAGCACAAGAGCATGAGTTGAATGGACATGAATTGTCCTCTAGGATCTTTGATCTAGAATGCTTAAGTGAGATGAGGCTACGAGCGGCAGCACACATTTATGCTGCAAAGAACACGCAAAAGGCATACTTTGATGCCCATATAAAGGATAAAGGATTGAAAGAAGGAGATCTAGTGCTGGTTTATACACTAAAACAACATGCCCGCAAATTGGAGAAATGAGGATATGGACCCATGATCATTAATAGAATCTCCACTAGTAGTGCGGTTCAATTGGCCACTCTAGAAGGTGACATCTTGCCAAACTATATTAGTGGATGTCGAGTCAAGCTGTATCAAGAACCTCTTATAGAGGATATGTTAATGAGACTCAACATTGCTAAGAAGTGAAAAGAAGAAGAGTTGAGGGTCAGATAAGAAGCACAGGCAGAGGCTAGAGAGCGCATTAGGCGAAGGAAGTTAAGGCAACTAGGACTAGATGTCAACCCAAAAGCCCCAAAATATCACATGGACATGTGCCAAAAATCGGGCCTAGTTGTCAGAGAAGAAGCACAGGCAGAGGATAGAGAGCGCATTAGGCAAAATAAGTTAAGGCAACTAGGCCTAGATCGCAACCCAAAAGCCCCAAAATATCACATGGACATGTAATCATGGAGGTAGGACGAGGAAAGAGTGTAAGGACTCTGAGAGCCTTCGTTGACTCAGGTGCAACAACTAGTGCAATTAGACTTTCATACTGCCAAGACCTACAATTGAACATCAAGCCCATAGAAGCCTATCTCATAGGTTTGGGAGGTGTGGAAACCCCTTTTTTGGGCGATGTGGAACTTCCCATCTACCTTCAAGATGTTCCACTGGAAGTCAAAATGCTAGTGTGTCATGATGAGGACCTTATAGAGCCACTTGTCTTGGGTGAAGATTGGATTTATGACCATGCAGTCAACTTGAACCTAAGAAGTCAACTTCTTCAAGTTTGGGTACATGAACAATGCATTACGTTAGAATTAGAGAACTGCATGCTCACAGATCATGGCAACACACACTCTCTTAGTTCCTCTAAGACTAATCTGTATGAACAAGATGTTGTATGTGTCAAAAGCTCTATGATCCAAAAGGACTCAATCATGGAAGGATAGTCGCAAAGGCAAGCAGACCTTCCTTCTTTTTCAAAGAGTAAAGCATCCATAGTCGTTCAACCTCATAAGCAAATGAAACAGTACATGACAACCGCTATATCAAATAGACAAAGAGAATTCAAGAAGAAAGTAGCTCCGGGCATGAAGCAGATCTGGGTATGAAAAGGAGAGCAACCACCAGCCGCGCCAATCCAACCATGCAAAAATAAGAACCAAGCAATCAAGACTAGCTCACCTAGAAGGTCTCTGAAAAATTTGGGTGCCTAAGAAATTAGATGCAGCTCAACAAGGGCGTTTACAGATGTGGGTACCTAAGAAGCTCTTACATACACAACAACCTATGCTCTCCCACATGCGAAAGGTCTCAACAAAGAAGCCAAGGAGAGAAAAGGGTAAGAACCAAGTACAAAGACCAAAAGAAGATAAACTCACCTCTTCAGCAAAAATAAGCAGACAATCATCAAGGATATGGGTTTGGAAGCCAAAAGCACCACCAACATCCACAGAACCAAAGAGCCAATCACACTGGATACCAAAGTTTGGAAAGCATCCAAAGATGAAGATGCTTGGGGTGATCTCTACAGGGCCAAATACTATTATGAAATGGGTCCCTGTTGCTCTAGCACAATGGTAAGTACCATGTTAAGAAGCTCCACCTCCTTAAGGTGAATCCCTGGAAGAGATAGGAGGGATATGAAGATCGTGAATGTCAGATATAGTGAGAGTGAAGGTGAGAAGCATAGAGATGCACACACACACACATGTAAGACAAGCAAGACACAATGGAAGGTAGGAAATTGACTCTATTACTCAAGATCTCAATTACAAGCTCAAGCTCACTAGTTCATACAAGTCTACACCAGATAACCTAAAAAATGAGCTCTCTAGCTCTCTTTATAGTTTTTTGATCATTTTTGACCGGTTTCATATCTAGTGACCGGCGTAGTTAAAAAATAGGTTCTAGGTGCTATTTGAAGGTCTAAACAAAGTCTAAAAATAGCCAAAATTGGAAGGCTCATTCTACCTAAACTCCTCAAGCTCGAGGATTCCTTGACTTGCATAAATTGGAGCGACTAATTACAAAAATGGTTGTTCTATGTTACATATGGTACAAGAGTGCATCCATGTAAAGAGTGGGCCACCATAATCTTGCAAACAGTATGGCTTTGATTATCCTATGGGGGCCAAAATGACCTCCTACAACACCTTGGTGTGCAGTCTCTAGTACGTTCAAATAATCACTTTCATGAACACATTGTCTTAGGTATCCATCTCTTCTTCATTTGTATAGATTGTTTCCAATAAGTGAATAGTATGGAGCTTCCTGCTCTAGACTGCGTTGTCGTGCTAAGTTCATTCCTTGAGGGAATGTTTTCATCCTCAAGTATGTCACTAAAGGTTCACTCCATTCTGGTGTGAGAGACATGTGATATAACGTGGCATGTTCCACTGGTGGTATTTCACAACAAACAGGGCATTCTTTACATAACTTGTAGACATCTGCTTGCATAGAAGGTCAATATACTCCTAGTCTATGCAGGGTCTGCAGGGTATGATGGTTTGAATGTTGTTGCTTTAATGCACCTACGTGTGCTAATTGCAACCAATTTGCATGTTCTAATTCATCTACACAACAAGCAAGAATCTTTTGATTTTCCTGTTTATATATACTTCCTGCTATTATTTGATATCTTTGTGACTTGGTAATCTCTCCTTCTTTGATCCTTATCCTAGGATTCTTGGGTCCATATGTGAGAATAGGGACAATAGGCTTAGCCCATTTTGGTACTATCTCAAGGTTAAACAGGTATGCATCGGGTAATTCATCAACTATTCCTTGAGGAGCCTCTCCTGTGGTTAATCTTGAGACGTGGTCAGCTCTGAGGTGGGTCTTTCCTTTCCTAACTACTACTTCAAAGTCGTACTCCATGAGTAATAGAAACCAACGTATCATTCTTGTATTACAAGGCTTATTGACAACGTACAATAATGCTTGATGATCCGTGAAGAATTTGAACTTATTTGCCAACAAATAATGCCTGAATTTCTTTACTGCATAGATCATTCCTAGTCCTTCCCAATCTGTAGTGGTGTAATTTCTTTTTGCTGCATTCAATTGTCTGCTCGCGTAAGCTATGGGGAGGTCTATATTACCTTCATTCGTGGGTTGTGCCAACACACATCCTATGGCATAGTTGGATGCATCCACATGTACATGGAATGGCTTGCTCCAATCTAGGGTTGTTAATATTGGTGCTGGGCACAAATTTCATTTAAGTTCATTGAATGAATTTTCACACTCATTTGTCCATTCAAACTTGGTCAAAAGAGAGTACAAAGGCTTGGCTATGATTGCATACATATGTATGAATCGCCTGTAATAACCACAATGACCACACTTTTGCACTTCACTTGCTTTTGGTCTTCATACCAGTCCTCACGTCTCCGCATATTGACATTTATGAGGTGAAGCTCCTTACGTTGGTACTTGCCATTGTGCTAGAGTGACAAATACTCAACCCCCTTAGTAAATTATTAGCTTAGGCTAAACGTCTAGCATTGTGGATTAAATTAGAACGATGATAGGAATGCATCAAGTCCAAGAGACTTAATTTTTCAAGTCCAAGACTAAGATAAAGGTGTGCGATATAAAAACCTAAAGGAAAGAATTTAAGTCTGACAAAACGAGAACTCAAAAGTCAGTATCGTATCGTGATCAGCAGCAGTATCGTATCGCCTCGGTTCCCAGGTATCGTATCATAGGAAACTCTGGTATCGTATCGTTGAGTTAATTCAGTATCGTATTGTCAGGTGCATCAAGTATCGTATCGGCCAAGCATTAGGTATCGTATCATGTCCAAGCGCAGTATCGTATCATCGGGTGCATCAAGTATCGTATCGGCTAAGCATTAGGTATTGTATCGTGGCCAAGCGCAGTATCGTATCATCAGGTGCATCAAGTATCATATTGCCCAAGCATTAGGTATCGTATCATAGACAAGCGTAGTATCGTATCATCTGATGCTATAAGTATCAATCGCCTAGGTTTCTGCTATCATATCGTGGCCAGTTTGGTATCGCCCATGGTAGTATCGCCTGGTGCAGTATCGCCTAGAAGTGGTATCTTCTAGAGCTTTTGTAACATTCTGTAGGGCATACTTAAGGCATTTGAAGAGCCACTTAAGGAGAGTTTGGGAGGCCTAGAGAACCTCACGAGGGTGAATGAACTTGAGATCAGGGAGAGTGCTAAGTAGCCGAAGAAGTGTCATATCCTCTGTTGGGGGTGCCGCTCAGATCAGTCACCACTCTGTCCAATTAGATACCTCGAGTGACTCCGAGGAGGAGATACCAATGGCCTCAGAAGATATGCATGGTCCAGCTCCAAGTAGAAACTTCATGACCACAGTAGAGGGAGAGTACCGTACCTCCTTACAACATGTTTCTACTAATGCCCAGGAGATTCCCATCTACCTGGATGGCTTAAACAGATCAGTGGCTAGGATGGTAACCTCTATGGATGCCACAATTGTGCCTAAACCTACTGTTAAGTATGAAGGAGGAGCATATATGGACAAGATAGGTCACATATACATAGTGGCAGAATTTCCTGAGATGATCAATGAAAGGGGAGAGTTAGTGGAACAAGAAAACCCAGGAAGAACCAACCCTGAGGAACTAGTGACGACCCCTAGAGGTAGATCCCAAGTAACACGAGTCTTGAGAGGAGACTTGATACCTCAAGATGATTACCTGTTGGAAGTCTATATGATCCATGGATCAAATGTATTACTTCAAACAGATTTACCGGTTCCAGGAAGGGAAGAAAGCCCTATGACATTTTATGAACTGAAGGATCCAGAAGACGAAACTAGAATCACATACCTAGACAAAAATCAAAGAAGATATTGGTTGGTTAGTGCTTTGGACAAAGCTCATCTAAAATACATGGGTTTGCCTGTATTCCCCCAGAGAGATCAGGCAACTACCTCGCAAAACCCCTTTGGAAATCAACAAGAGACAGAACACACCACGTCAGGACAAACTAGCCAACGGAGTGTTCCAAACCGTACTCATGTACAATTTGCAACTCCAGGAGTGCAAACACACGATCAGACCCACCCAGGAGTAGGGAGTCAGTACCGACCACCAGTAAGACCACGACCACTAGTAGGAAGGCAGACTGGAATACCTCCAGTTAGACCAGCTGTCCCAGTCTTTCCTGTAATGCCTAGACCACCAGAACCAATGAGAAGACTAAGACCTATCCAAGTGGCCAAATGTGTAAGAAATCATTATGACGGATTGGGAGAACCCTACGATCACATTACTGAATTTAAACAAGTACTAAGGGCAGAACAAGTAGACGACTTCTTTGTGCAGTATGAGTCTTTTGGACTCACCCTCACAGGAACGGCTCTGACTTGGTTCCAACCATTAGATCCTAATCAGTTTGGAAACATGGAGCAATTTTTTCAAGAATTCATTGGGGAATTCACTAAGAGAGGGATTAAACACAATTCTACGTCTTTAATCCACAGTTTTAAATAGAACCCTAATGAAATAGTGAAAACAGCTGCCCGAAGATTCAATCAGTATGTGGATAGATGCCCAGTGGCTGAGAGACCCACTCAACAAAAAATGATTTCATTATTTTGGATGGACTCACGAATGGAACCCTAAGAACCTTAGTTTACATGAAGAGGTTACAAACCCTAAGTGAATGTCTCCAGGAATGCATTGATTTAGAAGATAACCTAGCTGAGGACCTCAAGAGCACACCCAGCCCCACTAAATCAGAAGACTCACAAAGTACCATTACTTCCAACTCCAGTAATATGGAAGAATTAGCGGAGCTATTAGCAAAGAAACTAGGAGTCCAGGGACAAAGAACTTACCAACAACCAGCTCAAAGAGTGCCTATGCTACGAAGATGTAGTCTATGTGGAGGAGATCAGCCCACCCACATGTGTGTGCGAGGAGGGACTGGTGCACAACATACATATCCATACAACAGACAGCACCAACAAGGGACCGCCTTGTACTACCACATAGAACAAAAATACACCAACCACACTACTAAGAACTGCCCATTCAATAGGGAAGCACGCCCTTTATAACCACCTCAGTATCAACCATACGGATATCCACTGAGAGAGCCGGGCAGAGAGATGCCCAGATACAATCCCTATCCAACACCAGCAGGAGCACCAAGACCATATGAACAGGCACCATATCCACCACCACAACGAGTGTTAGGACCACAATTGTCACAACCTCAACAAGTAGTACCTGTGAAGTATGCCCAGCCAGAAGAAAATTCTGAAAGAGCCATAGTGCCTGCATCAACAACAATCAATGTGGAATCAAAGAACCCTAGATATGAGCTGCCCTCAAGAGATTATTATCCATATGAAGCCAACACATTAGAGTATGAATCAGCTTATGATCCGACTTATTATGGCTATGAAGGATATGATCAAGCTTATGGAACAGAGGTAGCAACCTTGATGTATACTGCACCTAAAGTACAACCACCCATGAAACCACCTATTACACCACCTGTGCCGAGAGGACCTTGCTATAGATGCGGAGGAGACAATTTCATTAGAGAATGTCCTCAGCCTTACAATTCCCCACCACCTAGGACTTGGGAAGGATATTGCAGTGATTGCGGAAAGGAACACCTTTTTAGGGATTGCCCTAAGAACCCAACTAAAGTCCAAGACACAGCACCGATTAACGTAATTGAAGTAATAGAAGCATCTGGGAGTGATAAGGAATATACAGTACCTTTAAAGGCTATTACGAGAGCTCAAACGAAAGAATAAAAAGGAAAACAACCAGAACAGGAACGAGAGAGCAAAAAAAATGGTAAGCCCCAAGATTCAAATAGTTGAAGATTCTGAGGATCTGCGTGAGAGTACCCAAAACATTAAAGCACAGAAATGGAAGGAAAGAAGAGAAAAACTCAAAGATAAATGCATGAAAAACAAAATTCAGGATAATAAGAAACAAACTAGAAGTCCGAAAGAGCAAAAAGATCAGGAAACTCGGAAAAAAGTGCCCATTCCACCACCTATCCAAGAGGTAGAGCAACCAAAATCCATTTAAGATGACCCAAAATCCGACGACCTAGACATGTGGTTGAAGGCTTACCAAACTAGAATTAAGATGGGACCGAAAGTAGAACAACACGAAAAACTTTACCCACAAGGAGAATTAGAAAAATAAAGGCTTGCATTATGTCGAAAGCTTATAGAGGTTGCACAAGCTACCCTAGAAAAGACTATTCCAGCCCTCCCAGAGACGAGAATACCAGATAATCAATATAATGAATACGTCAGAGCCTTGGATAAAGAACTTAGAGGGAAGGATGACAAGCAAGGGCAAATAAGAACTCAGGACGAACCTATGTCCACCATACCTGACTTAGAGGTTGAATGGCCGAAGGAGTTATGGAATAGAATCCGAGAAGAGAAATGGAAGAAGAATGGAGTAAGTAAGCCTCCTTTTGAGGAAATAGACGTAGAAGTTTATCAACCAAACCCCAACTTGGAAGAAGTATATGAGGAAGTATCAAGACTCGACAAAAATAGAGAAGAAACCCAGAGCATTTCAACATTGCCGAATTACATGGGAGAATACAAAAAGGAGTCTATAATAATACGAGCACCCAGAATGCATGGAAAGGGAAAAGAAAACTCAAGAAAGAGTTCACACAATCTAACGGAACTAAGGAAGACAAAAGTGCAATGCAAACTGACCGTGGAAGAACTACTTCGAATTAAGCCGCATTTATGGAAGTAAATAGCAAGCCAGATAGAATTAGGGCAAGAGAAGAAAGAGGAAGAAGTTAAAGGAAAAGGAAACTCAACTAAAATACAAATTCCAATTGATAAAGTGGGAGAATTTAGTGAAGGAGACGAAGGTAACACATGCCTACGTGTCACTTACAATGGATACATGACCAAGGCTATACTAGACACAGGAGCTGGTGTAGGAATCGCCACCAAAGAGATTTGGGAAAAATGGGGAAGACCTGCCTTACGACCCACACGCATGAAACTCCAATTAGCGGACGGTCATGTAGAGAAACCCTTAGGAATATTGGAAAGAGTCAAACTGACCACCTGTGGAGTTGAATTTGAACACACACTAGCCATTTGTAAATTCAAAAAGGCTAATAATTATGAGATGATATTAGGACGACCCTTTATGAGACAAATGCGGGTAGTGCAAGACTGGGGAAGAGATTCATTGTACCTACAACATCAAGGAAATACAACCAAGATAAACTTGCACACCTTTTCCTACAGAGACGTCCCTCCACTACAATGGAATCCCATACACAAGGAGGAAGATGACCTATCCATTCATAGTGCTGGATCGAGTGATCAATCATGGATACACGAGGACGCTCAGTTATGGATGTGCAAAGAAGCCAAGAGAGAGGATAGTAAAGGACAAATGTGGCTTGTAGGACATCCTAACTACCGACCAGTAGAGGACCCAAGGTACATGCCTCAAATCTTTCCGGATGAGACCTTTGAACCGCATGGATGGATGGAAATCTTAGCCACCTTAGATGTTTGCGTGAATGAGGAAGTCTTGACAATGAATGAGTGCGTAGATGAGGAAGGCTATGATGTAAATCTTTACATGGTTGTCCTTCAAGAAGTAGAAGAAGGGGAAGTCTTGAAAAAAGAATGGAAAGAGGAGTATGAGAGTATAGAAATGGAACCAGAATTTGATTCCGAGGAAAGCTACCTGGACACCATTCGAAATAGAGAGAAACAGGAACGGACCAAGATCCTGGCAATAGAAGCCGCTCCCAGAGTACAAGAACAAGAAGCAAAAATGAGTAAAATTGGACTAGACCCAGATCTGTTTGAAGTCCCTGAACATTTTAAAAGATACAAAGTAGAGGAGAGAAAAATAGCTATTCAAATGCCTAAGCGGGAAGCTCGAGATGGAGAAGCATACGACAACACATAACAAACCAAAAAAATTATAGTAACAGTGGAAGATGGAGAAGAACGATACACATACATAGGCAAAGATGTATCAGTCAAAGAGGAAGAGGAACTCATACAACTGATCCAAGAATATCGAGATGTGTTCGCATGGACATATAAGGATCTCAAAGGCGTGGAACCCTCGATATGTTCTCATAGGATCCCAATGACAGTAGATGCGAAACCATCAAAACAACGCCCTTATACATACAATGAGATCTATGCTACTAAAATTAAGGAAGAAATAGAGAAACTATTAGCAGCCGAATTCATATACGAGATAGAACACACCGAGTGGGTATCACCATTAGTAGTTGTGCCTAAGAAAAACGGAAAATTGAGGGTGTGCATTAAATTGAAAAAAATCAATGCAGCCACCATACGTGATAGCTACCCATTACCCATCAACATAAGACCGCGTTCCTGACCGAATGGGGAGTCTATGCTTTCAAGGTCATGCCTTTTGGACTCACTAATGCACTTGCTACTTTCCAACGATTGATGTGTCATGTTTTCAAGGAATTCCTGAAAAAGAGCATGGAAGTGTATGTAGATGACCTATGTACATACTCGAATCAAAGACGAGATATTCCTGAGTTGAGAAAAATATTTAATAAGTGCCGCCAGTATCGAGTTTGTCTAAAATCAGAAAAATGTGTCTTCATGGTGAGACAAGGAAAGATCCTAGGACACATAGTCTCCAGAAATGGAATATCCACGGATGAGGACACGATTAAGGTCATCTTAGAGCTATCAAGACCTAAGAATGCGAAGGAAGTACAAGCATTTATGGGACATTGTGGATACTACCATCACTTTATCCACATGTATGCCATAATCGCCAAACCTCTGTATGGTCTCTTAACTCAATTCACTTGGAAGACAGAGTGTGAAAAGGCATTCAACGAGTTGAAAAAGACGCTTAGCACGGCCCCAATTCTGAAAACGCCAAATTGGAAGAAGCCTTTTCATATTCATGTCAATGCTTCTAACTATGCAATAGGATGTATCTTAGACCAGCAAGCTGATGAAGGAAAATTAGATCATCCAATTACCTATGCGAGTAGACAACTGAATCAAGCTGAAAAGAATTATACCACTACCGAACGAGAAGGATTATGAATGGTCTACGCAGTGAAGAAATTTAGACACTATCTTTTAGCCAACAAATTCAAGTTCTTCATAGACCATCAGGCTTTACTTTACTTAGTCAATAAACCGTGTAACACGAGAAGATTAGTAAGATGGTTCTTACTAGCAATGGAGTTCAACTTTGAAGTGGTAGTAAAAAAAGGAAATACGCATGTAAGAGCAGACCACCTTTCTAGGTTAACACACGGAGAACCACCAAGCGGAGTACCCGATGATCTGCTAGAAACGTATTTGTTAAATCTGGAAGTTTGTCCAAAGTGGGCAGAGAAATTAATTCCTATACTCACCCATGGCCCACAACACTCAATCAATAAGGTTAGCAAAAAGGAAATTCTCCAATCGAGAAATTTGCACATTATTGCTGGAAGCGTGTACTATAAGGAACCCAATGGAGTGTTGCTAAGATGTGTCGAGGAGGATGAACAAAAAAAGCTAATCGAACAAGCACATGTGAACAAATGGAGAACACATCAAGGGACTCATCGAACCATTCGAGAATTAAGAAGATTAGGAGTGTACTGGCCTGACATACCTAAGGATGTCCATGATTATGTAAGTAATTGTGCAGAATGCTAGGAGACAATCCCAGAGGATCATATGTCCATGCCTTTCTCAACCATAGCACCCAATTGGAGTAAAACATTGGTTAAATTCTTAAAGACAAGAGAACATGAGGAAGGAGTTAGCTTGGCTAGAAAATGATCCCTAGAGGAGATGAGCAAAGACTATGTTCTCATAGGAAGAAACTTGTTTAGAAGAGGAAAAGACAACCCATTACGATTATGTGTTCATGAGGGAGAATATTTGCCATTTTAGAGATGGCACATGCCGGTGCAGCAGGAGGTCATTTTTCAGCCGACAGAATAACAAAAATGATCCTCTTCGTGGGTTTGTGGTGGCCAACTTTGCATATGGTTGCTCAAACATATGTGCGAAGTTGTGAAACATGCCAATGGGCTAAATACCCAATTCGAAGAGATGACATGCCATTAAGACCTATGGTGTGTGCGAGAGCATTATCCAAATGGGGTATTGACTTCATAGGGCGCATCAACCCACCAGCCAAAGGATCACATGCTGAGCACATCATAGTAGCCACAGATTACTTGACCAAATGGGTAGAAGCCAAAGCTACGAGAAAGAACGATGCTCAAACCACTACTAAGTTCCTTTTTGAGCATATATTCACTCGTTTCGGATTACCAATTGAGATTGTGAGTGACAGAGGAACACATTTCCTTAACGAAGTAATAGAATCCCTAATGAATGAATTTTTAGTGATCCACAAAAAATCAGCCCCATATCATCCCCAAGCCAATGGTCAAGCAGAAAGTTCCAATAAGGTATTATGTACAGTATTGACAAAGATTGTCAATAATGGGAGGTCTGACTGGGACAAGCAATTGCATCATGCAATTTGGGCCTTCCGAGTAGCATATAAAATGGCTATTGGAACTACTCCATTCAATTTAGTGTACGGGCAGAATGTAATTTTGCCCCAACTTTGAGAGTAGCCCAAAACTATGAATGGAACGGACATGAATTATCCCAACAACTAGACCAAATCGAGAAGTTACATGAAACTAGGTTACAAGCGGCAGCAGGAATCTATGCAGCCAAGAGAAGACAAAAGGCATGTTATGATGCACATATAAAAGACAAATGACTTAAAGAAGGAGACTTAGTCCTGGTTTACACCTTAAAACAACATGCCAAGAAGCTACAAAAACGAGGATATGGACCTCTGATCATCAATAGGATCTCTACTAGTGGAGTAGTTAATCTAGCCACTCTAGATGGAGACATTCTTCCTAACTACATAAGTGGATGCAGAGTTAAACGATTCATGGAGCCATTGACAGATCAAATGTTAGCACGTCTAGTAGGCGCTCAAAATAGGAAGAAAGGGGATGAACGGATTAGAGAGGAAGCACGACAAGAAGCCTTAGAACGCATCAAGAAAAGGAAAGAATGGATTAGGCAAAGAGATGAACGATACCTCCAAGGAGAGGAACCTATCCCTATGGCTACCTATCAAGTCCATACATCTGACGCAAATAGAGCTCATAGGTCACAACCTTACCTAAACCTAGGGATTGGAACAACAGAGTACAAATTGATAGATGCATTGATAGATTCAGGAGCAAGACTTAGTTGCATATGCAATACGGTCATACAAGATCTTCAACTGATGATGACGCCCACAAAAGCTCAAATGATAGGAATTGGAGGTCAAATCATAGAATGCATGGGGACCACTAATGCATCCCTCCACCTAGGAAATTCTTCCATGACACAACGAGTTTTAGTGTGCAGAGATGAGGATTTAATAGAAGATTTGATCCTAGGACAGGACTGGATCATTGAGAATGAAGTGAGCATCAACTTAGCTCAAGGCTATATTTCAGCCAAAATAGGGCACAAGGAAATTTTTAGTTTATTAGGAGAGAAGCCTTTACTCCAACCAAAAACCATTGAGAGTGCGGAAGGATGCAAAGAAGAGCTACTGGAACCTGACTCCAGTCCTAATACCTCAAAAACCAATCTAGAAGAAGCAAAAAGTGCAAACCCTAAAATGTCCAAAGAAGAGGTGAAATCACCTCATTCAGCTGAGGAACAGCCAGACACTAAGAAAACCAACTCTCATGGAGCTTTTCACCCAGCCAAAGGATCACCAATGTGGAGGACAACATTCAGACATTTACATCAAGGGAAGAACAAATTCAAATGGGTATGCAAAGATCAGGTGCAGAAATCGGAAATGTCACCACCAAATCATTGGGAGAATGAGACGAATAACAAGTCAGCATCGCGACCATCTGACACAACACTACTCTTGCAAGTATGGGTGCCTAAGTCTTTGATTGACGCTTAGAAAGCACGACAGCAAATATGGATCCCCAAGAAGGTCAAGCAGGCCGCCAAGCAAGAGATAAGCAATCTGGAGGATACACTACTTCGAAACAGTCGAAGGACAAAGCAAAGACAGACTCATCCTAAAAACATGAAGAGCAACAATTCTATTGCTCAGCTACCCAATGATACAAAGAGAACACAAGAAGATCGACGGACCAGAGAGAAGACATGGGACATCATGACAACAAAATGGATTTGGAAACCCAAGAAACTGTAAGGAGTGGACCATAGAGACGACAAAGATTCCAATTGCACTCATAGAATATCACATGCACCTTAAGTATGCATGGTAGGGCCACATTACAAGGCCATGCATTCGGCACATGATGCACATGACAAAATTAGTGGTGCACATTCTCCAATGGAGATTAGATCGTAGCTTCAACTCCCTTAGGAATGGACATACTATGTACATAAATAAATGCTTCGGCTACACTAACATTTGCTATCTTTCAGGAAAATAAATAAAAAGATGTGGTAAGAGATCTCACCTATGGAACCATGGGAAACGGAGTGATGAAATGACAACAACTCACTGCAATGCACAATACAAGTTGCTATACTTTCCATAATTGAAGCTAATGCACTTTTCCTTAAAAGTGCAGATGGCTTCTGAAGATTTTGAAGCAATAGTACAAGAGGAAGTATTAAAATTTCCACTCCAGAGTATCACCAAAGCAAAGGGACATTGGTTCAGAGAAGATCAACTGGTTGGGGAGTATCTCTTCCTGGCAACGATAAAAATCATGGATACCGATCATCAATTTCCAATTATGTCCCAAGACTTCAGAGTGTTGCATGGACTCCCGTCTACAATAGACATCATGAAGAAAGCGGGCATACATAAATATTTTGAACTGCCAATCTATAAGCCCGACTTTCAAAGATGCACACAGGTCATGAATACATTACAGCCAGCTCTGCATGATCCCTTAGTGCCAAAGGCTAAAGTGATGGATAAAGTAGGCGAATGGGTCGTTATTCAATTCACACATGACTTGATTAAGGAAGCTTTTGGATGGGAAAAAGATGGAGCTACAGTAGTGAAGGAAGAGAGTCGAGGCGCAAAAACATGAACATTCCTGGATATCAATAGAATTGACATAGAAGAGGAAGTCAGACTCATCCACCAACACTTTTGCTTTCCAAATATGCATCGATACACGGCCCCTCAAAAGATAATTGTTCAACTGCTCTCACATGCAATCAAGCAGATTGGAAATCAAATCAATCTGACTCCTTACATCCAAGAAAGGTTATTAGAGGCAAAAAAGCAATGGAATAATAAGAAGTTCCTCAATGGCAGCGTGGCTCTGACTATATTGATTTACCATGCTTTAGGCATTAGAGAGCATCTGCAAGAAATGCCATCAGCAACGGCCATGGCCAAATATGTCAAAGTCGCGACGGTACCAAGAAAGAAAAGAGAAGTCCAACTTGTTGAAGAAGCAGAAACTAGCTCTCAACCCAGAATGAGAATCGGGTTGGATAATTCAAGCTCATCTTCAGATATACAAGAGGAACCCGACACTTCATTATTGAATGTGGATATTCAGAGTGAATCCAAGGATGATGGACAATAGGTGGAATTAAATGCAATAAATTACAACAAAGAAGAGAACGTAAGAGTGGATAACAACTCTACCCACCAAGAGCTGAACACCAAAGGCATAGTCGCCAACAAAGAAGGAACACATGTGATTAAACTTAATGAAAGTTCCACTCTTCAGATCCAAGAGGCAACACTTCCAAGGGAAGAGTCAATCAAAATACCAAATATGGAGCCTCACGAAGCGATAGTAGAAGAAGAAGAACCCTTCACCCCAATAAGGGTCGTGGCAAAACCCTCCCCCATGGATGTCACATTTCAACGGAGTGCCACAAAATCTATTGATTTGGATAAAGAAGAAAACGAACCAAAAATACACCTACAAATTAGACCACACAACGAAACCATCCATGTGGAACAGGGAAAAGATGTGCAAATCGACGAAGCCCCGAGCATACCAAGGACATGGTTGAATGTCGACATCACTCAACTCAAGCCTGTCATACAAGACATGATGAGAACCACACTGGACACACAACAATTAATGCTTGAAGCTGATGAAGATTATGATCAAGCGATGCAAGACAAGAATGAACTTCAACAAATTGGTAAGAATCTCTTGACTGAGTTAAAGACAGCAAAGGAACAGATCTTAAAGAAAGAAAATGAAGTTCAAGAAGTCAAAATGCAGTACAAAATTCTAGAGGCAGAGAATGCCAGATTGAAAGAACAACTTCAGGAATTCACAAAGAGATATGAAGCTAATGAGGCTAAGAAAGCACGAATGAATGCCAAGAGCAAAATACTGGAATCACAGATCAAGGTATACATGGAGGAAGCAGAAAACCTAAGGAACCGAAACAAGGAGCTCATGACAGCCCTTCTCAGTGATCAACCAATGGAAGTTCAAGAAAGACCAGAAACAAATATCAAAGAATTGGAGGCAAAGATAGCTAAGTATGAAGATCAGCTCAAAAAGGAGCAACTCACCATTGCCAAGTAGGAAAAGAGGTACATGGATGAAACTGCAACTCTTAGAACCAAATGGAAGAAAGCTGAAAATCGATACCTGCTACAATGTAAAGAAGATGCGGATCAACTCGGAATAGTGGTAGAAGAAATCCAAAAAAATAAGGAAACAATTTTACAGGCGCAAGAAGAAATTAAGCAAAAGAAGGAGATGATAAAACAACTACAGGATCAACTAACACACAAGGACATTGAGGGGACACCAATAGTTCCAATATCCGTAGAGGCTACTGAGGAGACTGAGGTACATCCTCTCTCCCCCCTTGTATCATTCACCAATAAGGGAGGAACAGGAGGTCCAAATTGAACATAATACTCGGGACATTACAGAACTGAGCCGAACAGAAAGGGCACTACTGGTGTCCCAACTTACTACTGAATTTGAAGATCAAATAATACAAATCATGAAGGAAGCTAAAATAGAGTGCAAAAACTTGGACCAAATTTTGAAGCCATGTAGTGTAACATATGGACTACTTAAAGAACAAACACGACAATATATAAAGACGACGATAAATAAAGAACCTAACAGAAACCTCCAGTTCAACAAGGATACTTTCAATTACACTCAAGAGGAGTTCGAGAGGGCTGATCCTATCTGGAGGAGGAAGCTTTTGGAAAAGAATCCTACACTGCGGGTACAGTGGGAAGCATCACCATATGTGCTTCAGGTAAACCTATCTTTTTGCCCAGTACCCCGTAGACGCTCGTGGTTGCAATTTTGGGAAGGATAGCGCCAGGGAAGCATCAGTGATCAATGGCTGAATTACCCATTGTTACCTAGTCTGCCTCATAATTACCTGCCAACGGAAGAATATATGGTAAAAACAATGGAATTTTGGATTGCCTGATATGCCTTAGTCCTGGACTTAGCAGTTAAAATGACCAATAAGATATTTAGTATGCTACTTACTGTAATCAAAGTCTTCCAACATGCAAAATATACTTTTTTGAATTTCATTGGCATTACAGAAGGCTCTGAAGCACTCATTTTTTATATATCTACTATTCCGAGCTGGTTAACACTTATGGCATATTATTCTCGACTTATGTTTTTGATGTCAACATACATGCAGACATTTGAAGAAGCATTTTTCATCGGCTTCTTCAAAATAGACTTAGAGATTTTTGTTAAAATGACTTCGAATCTTAATGCACGTCTGGTAGCTTATGAAACCAGTTTTTTTTGTAGATCACCGACAAGAACCAGAGGATGGAGTCAAGTCCCAACAGTGGAAAGAATTTATGCTATGTCACGCTAATCTGCTGAATCAACCAGAGTAAGCAGCTATTCAGACCTATTCACATCGCCATAGAAAGCCTGTCGAGGACGACAGAGTTCAGGAGGAGGGACATTTGGAAGGGGAATTGAGCAAGAAGAAAAGAAGAAGAAGATCAAAGTCAAAAACTGTGCAATAAAGAATGACATCATAAAATGAAAGGACAACCCTCTGCCCAAAGCGCCGCAGGGGCATGCATCAGGCAACAACGCGAATCATCCAGGTCCTAAGGATTGGAATTAAAGATCAATCAGAACCAGGACATTTCATGGGAAGGACGGACCAGGGCCAAGAACCATACATGAAGAAGTGCAAGATAATATTTGGCAGGTAGTAATCCTTCTGTTGATGGCGTGCGTGGCCAACAAAGTAAACAGGCTCAGAACAATACAACAGGGTGAGATGTGTGCAACCAGGACAAATCAGAAGACCAAAAGCTAGAAAGAGGTGACTAAGAACAGCACATTCCTAGTCACTGGTGGCATACGTGGAAGCCCAACTGAATACAGCAACCCAGATATGTGATATAAGGAATACCAAGGGGCAAACAGAAGCAAAGGACATACCTCGGATAAGATAACCAATTGTCTGACAGCCCTTGTTGCCGCTTCGACCGCTGGGTGCGTGTATTCAGAAGACTTAAGCAAGCAGCAGACGAGAAGCTAAAGCCTGTCAAGGGACGATAGAGACAAAGTGGGGGAGAGTGTTGCAGAGTAAAGAAGCATAAGAGAAGAGCCCCAAAATTTTCAAATTAATAGGCATAATTTTTCTTCTTCGAGGTCTTAGAGAATTCCCTCAAAGCCATGTAAATGCACTAGAGGAGTCCTCTAGTTGCATAATCCCAACTTGTTGTAAAATATCCCTTGTAAATTAGTAGGAAATTCACTTTTTTGGAATAAAGTGCCGGTCCCTTGTGTGAAAGGACCAAACTTAGGGCACATGTATATAAGTCACTTTGTGACTCTTTGTAGAGACTTTTTGCTATTGTGAACACAGGAGAGCTTAAAATCTCGAATTCGCCTCTTTCCTGCAGATTTCCATCTTCTCTTTGATCTTGTATGTGTGTGTAATGCTTGGAATGTGTGTGTAGGACTAATGTCTACCCCTCCCCACTGTTTTTGAGCTACTGTAGTGTGTGTGTGAGCTTGTAGGGGTTGTGGCGTGAGTGTGGGTACTTCCTACCATTCACTATTTTGATTATAACTTTAAGCAGGGTTGTCAGAATGAAGTGAAACTACTTCCAATAGATGCGTCTTGTCGAGAGCTTCAAAATGACTACCTATTGACTATATTCAGAGTTCGGAGCTAAGAGAAATCCTCGATTTACTGAAAACTGTTGTAAGAGGTATCGCGGTAGAGACTTTCAGTCTTTCAGTGAGTTTGAGAGGTGGATTAGTCTTTTCTCATGCATATCAGCTGAACCACTTCATTTTCCATCATGTGTGCACATGTCTTCATACACTTGGTTAAGTCGTTTGATCGGATTGACATATAAGCGTGTGTCAATTTCCCACTATATGCACTTGTGTTGCAAATGAGGTACAGTCTCTTTGGCACAAGTCCTTGAGTCTTCTTGACTTAGGTACACATAGACACTTGGTTGGAGGTATTACATGACTCAAGTGCTCAAATAAGCAAAGTATTGATGGACTTTTAGAACTAGCCACATCAACCTTCCACTAGGACACCACTACAGCTCCCTTGTGACTCACTAGTTTGACTCATCATGTTCTAGAACTCACGTGGTATTTTGGCTATATTTTATGAATAATATGAGCCTTCTTGAAGTATTTGAAGACTTCCCAAAGGTATTTACATAATTTGAAACTTGTACCCTACATAAAACAAATGTTCGCAACAATAGTTAGGCTGGCAGGACGTAAGTTTAGACAATATGTTGAAAGATGTCCGATGCAAGAGTTACCCTCACAGGCCAAGCAAGTGTCATTGTTTTTAGATGGCCTCCTGAGATCTAAACTACGCTCCTATGTATACTTGAAGGAACCCAGAACGCTAGAGCAATCTATAAGAATTTGTATAGAAATTGAGGACAACCTTGGAGATGAGTTGGAACTCTCAAAAGTCTATAAGGACTTAGATTATTCATCTCTAGCATCCTCAAAAATTTCTAGCTCGATAGAGGACCTAGTAGAAAAAGTGGCTCAGAAGCTAGGAGTTTCTTGTAAGCAGATGCCTAGGTTAACAACAAACAAGCATTGTTACACCTGTGGTGGTGATCATATGGCAAATGTGTGTCCAATGCAACACAACCACAAGCCAACCCTAGTGGCCAATGCTATACAATTGAGAGACGATACACGAATCACACGGCTGAGGACTGCCCATACAACAAACAAGTAGTACGACAGAACTACCCGCAAGCATACCCTCAACCAGGTAGGTATCAAGGTCAATATAATGCTCAGCCTCATTACTTTAAGCCTCCTTAAAACTATGCTTATCAGGCTCAACGGAGACCTCAACCTATTTTAGCTCAGCAGCCACCCCCACCAGCTAATGTCATCTCAGTCAAATACGTTGCTACAAAAGAGAACCTCAATAGGGCTTTAGTGCCTTCCTCACCCCTGATCACAGAAAGTGACCCTAATTCTAACAGTTTTGACTCTACTCATGTAGATAGTCCACCCGCATATTACACAGAGTCACCAGAACATGTGGAAACATATCAACATGATTCCATTGGAACCCAGTTGGGAGCCCGATTATGCTAACATGATGTATGCCAACCCTAATCCGCGGCCCCAATTAAGACAACAAAGACCACAGGGCCCTAGAGGACCATGCTTTAGGTGCCAAGGCAATCATTTCATAAAGGATTCTCCACATCCTCCGATAGCAGGATATTCAAAATACTATAACATACAAGGTTTTTGTGCCGAGTGTGGTAAAGAGCATGTCATCAAAGATTGTCCCAAGAACCTTGCTAATGCTTCAAAAGTGACACCGATCAATGTGATAGGTATTGTACATAACACAGATGGATCCAACACTACATACATACCTATTCAAGCTATAACAAGATCCCAAGCACTCTTACAAAATCAACAACTTAAATTGAGAAAATAGCCAGGACTAGTGAAGTAGGAGAGTCTAGTAACAAAAAGATGAAATCTTGGAAGGATTCCAGAGAAAGAATAAAGAGGAAATGGAGTAAAAAGATAACTGAGTTGGAAGGTAGTTTAAAGAAATCAAGAGCCAAAATCCTAGAATTGACTTCGCAAGAATCTAATCAGGAAAATCTAGCTTAGAGATCAGGATCAGGTTTAGTGGAACCCATACCGAAAAACTTAGACATGATGTTTTCTGCATATCAGGCTAGATTAAAAGAAGGACCCCAGATAGCTGAAATGAGTAAGAACTATGCACGAGCAGACTTAGAAATTGAGAGGACTAAACTTTGAATGAAGATGGTAGAATTATCACAAACTATGTTTGAAACCTCTCGTTATCTTAATTGGAATAACATGGAAAAACCTGAATTACACTTTCAAGGACTACTGGAGAGGCTATAATACTTGATTAATAGCAACGAGAAAAAGAATCTGCATAGGAACCCGAATGACTTTGAGACCCAAGAAAAGAATGCACCATCCCTATCTCAAGTACCAAATACAGAGGTAGAAGACAACCTGTCTTCCATACATAAGTATTCACACGCATTTCTAAGAGATATCCAAGAAGAGAAATGGAGAAAAGAACAAGGAACCCATCCTCCTATTCAAAAAAAAGATGACTTGCAGGAGCAATTTCCCCAAGGCATCCCCTCTATCTACGATGATGTAGAGGAAGAACAACTGAGTGAACACACAGATTTTGAATCCAATTCTTTGCAAGAATTACCTCAGTTCATAGGACCTTGGGAAGCCAATTCTATTAGCATGAGAGCACCCACTATAATAGTGAGGAATGAAGAATCAGTAATCCCTAGAAACATGGAATTGATAAAAGAATTACCAAAGTACAGTGCCGTCTCACTCTAGAGGAGTTGTTAAAGGTTAAACCAGAATTGTGGAAGCATGTAGCAAATCAATTCCCTGAGCTTGCTATTGCTCGTTCTCAGATAGGATCACACAAGAAGGTACCAGAGATACCCGTAGAAAGAATCGAAGATGTAAGCGAGGGAGATGAAGGTAACACTTATCTTCCAATAACCCATCAGGGCTACACCACCAAAGCCATTTTAGATTCAAGAGCCGGAGTAGCCATCACTACCACTACTTTATGGAAACATTGGGGTAAGCCAGCATTAAGATCCACTAGGATGAAACTACAAATGGATGACGGACATATAGAAAAACCATTAGGCTTATTAGAAGGCATATCTCTCACCACCTGTGGTGTGGAGTTCGAGCATACTTTTGCCATTTGTGATTTTGGGAAAAATCATGCTTACGAGATGATTTTAGGACGACCATTCATGCGTCAGTTGCAAATCGTACAAGATTGGGGAACTAATTCATTGTACTTGCAACATTTAGGAGTGACTACCAAAGTCAATCTTAAAGATTATTCCCATCGAGATGTACCCCCAATACAATGGAATACCATCCATAAAACACAAGAAGAAACAGAGTCCGTACACTCATTGGAAACAGACCCCTCATGGTTGCACGAGGATACTCATCTATGGATGTGTAAATTAGACAAACAAGAAGAAGAACTGTTAGAAGCCAAGACTTTAGGTTGAGAACAACATCCACGAACCCTTCAAGACCCAGCTTATGCACCTATAGTATTTCTAGATGAGGAATTCGAGCCTCATGGTTGGGTAGAAATCTTAGCCACGATGGACATAGCAGTGAGCAAAGAACAATGGACCCTTCATTGTGATGAGGATGGATATGACATTTCCATTTTCATGATTGAACCTATTGAGGAAGACTTTATTCTAGAAGAATGCACAGAAGAGACCCAAGAACAGAACGAGGGTGATGATGAGGACCTAGAATCCATCATCATGGAACCCTTTTGTTCCAGAGAAGAGCAATATCTTTATTTTGTAGAAGCCAAAACCCTTGAAGAAGAAAAGGAAAGTCAAATGGAACAACTTGAGCCA
The DNA here is from genome assembly GCA_020310875.1 of Ceratopteris richardii. Classification (NCBI taxonomy): domain Eukaryota; kingdom Viridiplantae; phylum Streptophyta; class Polypodiopsida; order Polypodiales; family Pteridaceae; genus Ceratopteris; species Ceratopteris richardii. Next base: position 167,969,943 of record CM035413.1, on the reverse strand, counting down.
TCCTTACGAGATACAGAGAGCAAACAAAAGAAGAGAAAGAAATCACCTAAGATAGAAGAAGAAGAAGAACCACTCATGGAAGTACCGGAGAACTTCAAGAAGTATGAAATAGAAGATAGACGAATCATGGTATGAATGCCTAAAAAGAAAGCTGATGTTGGAGAAGTATATGATAACCGAGAGAAAACGGCTAACAAATGCACCCGCCACTTTCTAGCGACTTATCTATCACGTTTTTAAGGAATTCTTACGTAAGAATTTGGAAGTTTATGTCGATGACATATGTGCACATTCAAATATGAGGCATATTCATATCCCGAAACTAAGGCAAGTGTTTGACAAATGTCGAGAATATAAAGTTTGTATGAACCCAGAAAAATGTGTTTTCATGGTCAGATAAGGTAAAATTCTAGGACACATTGTGTCAAAAAATGGAATCTCTACGGATGAAGAAAAAGTGAAAGTAATTGTAGATCTATCTAGACCAAATAACGTAAAAGAGGTACAGACATTTATGTGAGTGAAAGCATACAAACATGCGCACACATACACACACGCACACAAGGTAAGAGCAAAGAGTGGAACAATGGAAGGACTTTGATTACAAAAGGACTCTCTTACAAAGCTCAGATCTACAACAAGATAACCCCCAAAAATGAGCTCTCCAGTCCTTTTTATAGTTTTTTGAGTGGTTTTGGCCCTGTCGAGACATAGTGTTCGGCCTAGTTAAAAATTAGGTTCCAAGGCTTATTTGGGGACTCAAACGGAATTTAAAAATTATGAAAATTGGTAGGATGATACTTCTAATACTCCTCAAGCTCAATGACTCCTTGGCTTGAATAAGATGGAGTTGTAAAAATAGAAAATGATATTTACAGTGGTTTTTAGTGATAAAAATCACTATTTTTATAGGGATTTCTTATGAAAAATTGACATGTGCTTCTTGGAGCTCCCTACATGCTCATTCTTCTTGTGTGTACACTTCATTGATGTGCTTCCATGCTTGTGCATGACCTTGATTGTCAACCTTGATTGCATGACCTAGGAAAAAAGTATTTTTTAATAAATCTTCTTCATTGCATGTTAAAAAATCAATAAAGCGATTCTATTAGAAGAAAGAGAAATCTGAAAATCAACACTTGAAAAAATTCAAAAAATTGTTCAAAATCGTGATTCTGAAGTTAACACAAAATCGCGATTTTCTGAACTAAGTACAACATCGCGATTCCCAGAACACGATTTTCATCAGAAAATCGTGTTATTTACAATTGTGAGCAATTACGATTGTCTGGGAACAAAATCGTGAAAAACACGATTTTGGGCACCGAATCGTGAAAAACACGATTTTGAGCACAAAATCGTGAAAAACACGATTTTGAGCACAGAATTGTGAAAAACACGATTTTGAGTACAAAATCGTGAAAAACAGGATTTTGGATACAAAATCGTGAAAAACACGATTTTGGACACAAAATCGTGAAAAACACGATTTTAAATACAAACTCGTGAAAAATACTATCCTAGTTACAAAATCGTGAAAAAACACGATTTTAAGTTCAAAATCGTGAAAAACACGATTTTGGACACAAAATCGTGAAAAACACTTTCCTAGGTAGAAAATCGTGGGGAAAACATTATCCTAGTTAGAGAATTGTGAAAAACACGATTTTGAGTATAGAATCGTGAAAAACACGATTTTGGACACAAAATCGTGAAAAACACAATTTTGAGTACAAAGTCGTGAAAAACACGATTTTGAGTACAAAGTCGTGAAAAACACGATTTTGGACACAAAATCGTGAAAAACATGATTTTAAGTACAAAATCATGAAAAATACTATCCTAGTTACAAAATCGTGAAAAAACACGACTTTAAGTTCAAAATCGTGAAAAACACGATTTCGAGCACAAAATCGTGAAAAACACGATTTTGGACACAAAATCGTGAAAAACACGATTTTGAGTACAAAGTCGTGAAAAACACGATTTTGGACACAAAATCGTGAAAAACACGATTTTAAGTACAAAGTCGTGAAAAACACGATTTTGGACACAAAATCGTGAAAAACACTTTGCTAGGTACAAAATCGTGGGAAACACGATTTTCAACAGAAGTTTGTGAAAAATCACTAGCTTGAACACAAAATCGTGAAAAACACGATTTTGAGTTCAAAATCGTGAAAATTAGCTGAATGATCCTTAGGTTTGGGAACAAACTAAATTCACTTAATAAGCAAGACCTAGCAAGGAAGGAGGTAGAGTCAGTAATAGAGGAAGGGCAAGAAAGAAATTCAAGGCAAGAAAACAACATGGAAAATTTAACTGAAACAAATGAGCCATTGAAACTAGGGATTATAGAAATATCCTCAAATACATGTATACAAATAGGTTTGGCACCTATGTGTATCAGGATGGAATGCATAAGTTTCTCATTAGATTGAGAAACTTAGAAGCTCCCCTAAACATAACACCTGTAGCTCAATTCAAAGATGGTAGGTATGAGGATAGGCAAGGGTGTGTGTACATCTTCTCCCAAGACCCAGAAAATTCAAATGACTTAGGGCAATGTGCTGACAAAGGACCTTGGGAACATAACATGGGACAACCAGATTTACCTAGACCACATGAAAACTACACTAATACTGAGCAACAACATGGGAGGAGGACACATGCTTCCCCAAATCCCTTTGACAAGGAACCAGAAGGATATAATGAATTTCCACTCAGAAGAAGACACCATTGGCAATCTCAGGGTAGAATGCTTAGACCATATCAAGTAGCCAAATGTATGAAAAATCAATATGAAGGGTATTCAGATCCCCATGCTCATGCTGCATAGTTTAGGCAATTAATTAGAGCTGAGGAGGTGGAAGATTACAAAGTTCAATTTGAGGCATTTGGTCTAACCCTAACAGGACCAGCATTATCATGGTTCATCCCTTTGAGAAAAGAAATGTACCTAGATATTGAATCCTTCCTAGAAGCCTTTATTGGAGAATTCTCAAAGACCGGGATAAAACATAGCACAGCCACTCTGATACACAATTTTAAACAACAAAAGGATGAAAATGTCAGAGAGGCAGCCAAGAGATTTAAGCAATATATTGACAGATGCCCTAAAGAGGAAGTACCTTCCATGGCTAAACAAGTATCCCTATTCATAGAAGGGTTGAGAAGTGCTCAATTAAGAACCTTAGTGTACTACAGGAGATGCCCTGATATAGGAGCTTGTGTAAAAGAAGCAATAGATTTGGAGGATAATAGAGGCCAAGATCTGTTAGCATTTGATCAACCCAGATCATATGAAGATAAATTTCCTCCAGCAGAAGAGTTGGCTCAAGCCATTGCTAAAGCCCTAGAGGTAAGCACTAAAACCAATTTGATAAACTCCAGGATAAACACAAATAAAAAATGCTACAATTGTGGAGAAAGTCAGCTGATACAACAGTGCCCATATCAAAAGCCTCCACATTTGCAAGACAGAAAGACACTCAAATATTGTACACTAGAGAGGAAATGGACCAACCATACCAGGGAAGAATGCTTCTATAATAAACAACCCATAAAGGAGAGAGACTATGGGAGCCAAAGAGAATCAGTGTATAGTGAGCAACCAAGACCTGTGCTTGGGCAACAACCTCCTATACCAACAAATGTGGTACCAATCAAATACACACCAATAGAGGAGGGAAACTCAAGAACAAAGTCATCATACAAGGAAGATTATCAATGGAATGAGGGATATCAAGAAGAATGGGAAGGTTATGAACCAAGAGAGCCAGAATTACAAGCCTTAGACTTGGGAAATGGAAGAATTGAGATGGACACTGCCACTTTCATGTATATAACCAATAATTACATGTCCAATCAAAAACCTCAATTCAAAGGAGGACCAAAGATAACTTGTTATAGGTGTGGGGGAGATCATTTTATTAGAGACTGTCCACAACCTCCTACATTAAGAATAGAAGGAGCATATTGCAAGGATTGTGGCAGGGAGCATTTGATAAAGGATTGCCCAAAAAATCCTCAAAAACAACAAAACACACCTAATAACATACCACTAAAAGCAGTCAGTATCATGGAACAGGAAGAGTTGAGTGACATTGATCTAGTGGATGTAAATGCTATAACAAGGTCACAAACAAAACAACAAAGAACAACTAAGGAACAAAATGAAGGTTCAATCTCAAAGGTAAAGAAATATAGACAAAAAGGGAAATGGGAGAGGAAGCAAAAAATGAGTAAAAATATTGAAGAGGAAAATAGGGAACAATCAAACAATACTTCTCCTCCAAAGACACAGACCTAGTTGGAAATAGGAAATTCAAAGAGTCTAGATACTCTGATAAAAGCATACAAAGGAATAATTCAAGAGGGACCAAGCCCTGCTGATCATACGATGGCTTATCCTATGCCAAACTTAGAACATGAAAGAATGCAGAAATGTAAACAAATCATTCGGGAAGTACAACTCAAAATGGGGGAAGAAGACAATTCTCAAAAAACAGTTGAGGAATCTGAGACAACAAAAACAAGAGGAAAGAGTATCAAGGAAGAAAACCCACAAGTAACACTCCACGTGAATGTAGACAAAAGATGCACAATTCTGTATCACACCACATGGGAAGATTTAATGAAACAAAATCCTCACTTACAGAGCCAAGTGAAAAAATGGGAGACAACACCAGAAAATCTTCACCCACAACTACAGGAAATGGAGGAGTTGTGGTATATTCCCATTGATAAGATAGGAGTGAGGGAGAAGAGGGAAACTCAACTTTAAAAATACAATTTGGTAAAAACCAGGCCAAAGCTATTTTGGATAGTGGATCAGGAGTGGCCATCATGACTAAACAAACTTGGGAGAAATGGGGAAAAAATGAATTATTACCCACAAAAATGAGATTGCAACTTGCAGATGGACATATAGAGAAACCCCTAGGAATATGGGAAAAAGTGATTGTGGACATATTTGGGATAGAGATAGAACATACCTTTGCTATAGTTGAATTCCCACAATCTACTTCATATGAAATTATCCTAGGAAGACCATTCATGAGACAAATGCAAATTGTACAAGATTGGGGTAATGATTGCTTATACCTACAGAGCAAAGGAAGAATAACCAAAGTAAATCTAAGAAATGGGCACTACTATGACATATCTCCTCAAGAATGGTATAAAATTCATCAGAATCAAGAGTTGAGTGAGGAGTCAAAAATGGAGGACCAGGATGAGACTGAATCATTAGTATGGAAGTGCAATATGATAAGAAATCTGACCAATAGGAGAAGGAGATTAAGAAGAGAGGATTGTGTGGAAGAAAGGAGGTTACAAGATGAGAATTATGTACCTCAACAATTCAAGGATGAGGAATTTGAGCCCTATGGATGGAATCAAATCTTCTACCATGGATCTAGCCAGTGACGAATATGTAGGAGTGGAATTTCAAAATGAAGAAGGATATGATATTTTTCACATTGGAATACAAATGATAACGGTATCCAGAACAGAAGAGGACATAGAAGAAGAAATGATATTAGAAAAGGGAAAGACACAATTTTTGGAGGAAGTAAAAGCTGAAGATGCTATTAAGGATAAAATCTCAGGTAAGTACAAGAAAAATAAACACAAGGAAATAGAGGAAAACCAGGAGAATGAGAAGAAGACAAGGGAAATGAATAAACCCCTAGGAATATGGGAAAAAGTGATTGTGGACATATTTGGGATAGAGATAGAACATACCTTTGCTATAGTTGAATTCCCACAATCTACTTCATATGAAATTATCCTAGGAAGACCATTCATGAGACAAATGCAAATTGTACAAGATTGGGGTAATGATTGCTTATACCTACAGAGCAAAGGAAGAATAACCAAAGTAAATCTAAGAAATGGGCACTACTATGACATATCTCCTCAAGAATGGTATAAAATTCATCAGAATCAAGAGTTGAGTGAGGAGTCAAAAATGGAGGACCAGGATGAGACTGAATCATTAGTATGGAAGTGCAATATGATAAGAAATCTGACCAATAGGAAAAGGAGATTAAGAAGAGAGGATTGTGTGGAAGAAAGGAGGTTACAAGATGAGAATTATGTACCTCAACAATTCAAGGATGAGGAATTTGAGCCCTATGGATGGAATCAAATCTTCTACCATGGATCTAGCCAGTGACGAATATGTAGGAGTGGAATTTCAAAATGAAGAAGGATATGATATTTTTCACATTGGAATACAAATGATAACGGTATCCAGAACAGAAGAGGACATAGAAGAAGAAATGATATTAGAAAAGGGAAAGACACAATTTTTGGAGGAAGTAAAAGCTGAAGATGCTATTAAGGATAAAATCTTAGGTAAGTACAAGAAAAATAAACACAAGGAAATAGAGGAAAACCAGGAGAATGAGAAGAAGACAAGGGAAATGAATAAAGATCAACAGTTTGATGTACCTGAAAATTTCAAGAGTTATGAAGTGGAAAATAGATTACTTCTCAGAAGGAAACCAAAGAGGGAAAAGAAGAAAGGACAAGCTTATGACAATGAGGAAGAAACTAAAAAGATCATGATCACTCAGGAGGAGGGAGGAGAAAGACACATTGTAGTGGCTGATGACATGACAACCCAAGAAGAAGAGGCACTAAGAAATTTGGCAAGAAATTATAGGGATGTATTTGCTTATAGCTACAAGGATTTGAAAGGTATTGATCCGAAAATCTGTGAGCATAAGATTCCTATTACACCTGAAGCAAAACCCAGTAAACAGAGACATTACACATTTAATGATAAATACTCTGCTAAGATAAAGGAAGAAATTGATAAGCTATTAGCTACCAATTTCATCTATGAAATTGAGTATACAGAATGGATATCTCCTATAGTTGTGGTACCAAAAAAGAATGGGAAACTTAGGGTATGCATTAACTTGAAAAAGGTAAATGCAGCAACTATAAGGGATAATTATCCACTGCCTATAACAGATCATCTTCTAGAAAGAGTTGCAAGGAAGGAGGTTTATAGTTTTTTGGATGGTTTTTCAGGATACAATCAAGCTCCTATAGCATTGGAAGACCAACATAAAACTGCCTTCTCAACAGAATGGGGAATTTATGCCTTTAGGGTTATGCCCTTTGGATTAACTAATGCTCCAGCAACTTTTCAGAGATTGATGTGTCATATCTTCAAAGAATTCCTGAGAAAGGTAATGGAAATCTATGTAGATGATATTTGTAATTTTTCATTAAAGAGACAAGATCACTTGCAGGATTTAGAAAATATATTCAAGAAATGCAGAACCTACAGAGTATGTTTAAATCCAGAAAAATGTGTATTCTTTGTCAGACAAGGAAGAATGCTGGGTCATATAGTCTCTAAAAATGGAATTTCAACTGATGAGAAGAAAATAAAGGCCATAATAGAGCTTCCCAGACCAACAAGTGTAAAAGAACTTCAAACTTTCATGGGACATTGTGGATACTATAGGAAATTTGTACACAAATTTGCTGACATAGCAAAACCCTTATATGCCCTAATTACAAAGTTTGAGTGGACCAAGGAGTGTGATCAAGCCTTTGAAACTCTAAAAACTTGTTTGGTAACAGCCCCAATTCTGAAAACACCTCAATGGGATAAAATTTTTCATGTTCATGTGGATGCTTCAAATTATGCTTTGGGATGTGTGTTAGCACAACCAATAGAAGGAAGCAAGTTAGATTTTCCAGTGGCCTATGCTAGTAGACAATTGAATCTAGCAGAGAAAAATTACACAACCACTGAAAGAGAGGGATTGGGCATGGTATTTGCTGTAAAAAAATACAGACATTACCTTTTGGCCAACAAGTTCAAATTCTTTGTAGACAATCAAGCTTTGTGATATTTGGTAAATAAACCTTGTCACACAGGGAGAATAGTCAGATGGTTTCTGTTGCTTATGGAATTTGAGTTTGAAGTAGTGGTCAGACAAGGGAAAACACACTTGAGAGCAGATCATTTATCTCGAATCCACTCTGAAGAACCAAGTTCACCTTTAGATGACAATCTGCCAGACACTTATCTGTTTAAGGTAGAAAGTGTTCCTGAGTGGGCCATGACTTTAGTACCATTATTAACCATGGGACCTTGTAGAACAATTGGGAATAATGCACACCTAGTATTGCAAAGCAGGAACTTTATGTTACTAGCTGGGCACTTGTACCATCTCAACCACACAGGCATATTAGAATATTGCACTCCTAAGGAGGAGCAACAAGAATATATGAGGAGAGCTCATCATTGGAACCCTTGCACTCATGCTTCTAGGGTAGTCATCCTAAGTAATCTCAATAGGATGGGGGTACATTGGCCTAATAAAATTCAAGATGTATCAAAACATATTGCCAATTGCAAGAAGTGCCAAACATTGCAAGATTCAGAATTCATAACTCTATATTGGTTCCAGAAAAATCCAGATTGGAGTGGAAGTATCATTGAAGAATTGAGAAAGAAGGAGAAAGGAAAACAAGTGATAGCTGGTACAGATTCAAAAAACTTACAAGTAATCTCTAAGGAATATCAATTGATAGGGGAACAGTTGTATAAGAGAGGAATGGATGGATACCTAAGAATTTGTGTTCCTGAGAATAAATATCTGGAAATGTTGGAAATGGCACACTCTGGAGTGGCAGGAGGACACTTCTCAAGTGACAGAATTGCTAAACTCATTTTATATTCTGGTTTTTGGTGGCCAACGCTATTTCCTGATGCAAGAACCTATGTAAAAAGGTGTGATGTCTGTCAAAGGGTAAGTCAACCAAACAGAAGAAATGATATGCCATTGGTTCCATTAATTTCAGCCAGAGCCTTTAGTAAATGGGGATTGGATTTCATTGGACCTATACATCCTCCAACAAAACAATCCCATGCTGAATACATCATAGTGGCTACAGACTATCTGACAAAGTGGGCTGAGGCCAAAGCCACAAAGAGAAATGATGCTAATACTACTGCCAGATTCTTATATGAAAACATTATCACCAGATTTGGACTTCCAATTGAGCTAGTAAGTGATAGGGGGACCCATTTTATAAACCAGATCATAGAAAACATCACTGAATATTTCTTGATCAGTCATAGAAAGTCAGCCCCATATCACCCACAAGCCAATGGGCTAGCAGAAAGCACTAATAAAGTACTTTGTACTGTACTATCAAAATTAGTGAACACAAACAGGAATGATTGGGATCTACAACTTAATCATGTCCTATGGGCTTATAGAGTGGCTTACAAAACTGCAATAGGGAGCACACCATTCAATCTAGTATATGGACAAAATGCAGTTTTACCTATGGAATTCCTTATTCCAACATTAAAAGTAGGAAGTCACTATAATTGGACTGGACATGAACTATCAGAAAGAGTAATGGAATTGGAAAAGTTGGGAGCATCTAGACTCCAAGCCATTATGAGTTTGTATGTGGACAAGAAAGGGCAAAAAGCTTATCATGATGTTCACATAAAAGAGAAAGATCTACAGGTAGGAGATCTAGTGTTGGCTTACACAGTCAGAGAACATCAGAAAAAGTTCCAAAAAAAGGACATGGACCATATATTATACATCAGATAAGCAACAGTGGAGCCATTCAACTAGCTAACATAGACGGAGAAATCATGCCAAACTTTACAAGTGGATGCAGAGTAAAGAGGTATGATTTTCCATTAACTGTTGATGAATGGAGAAGGTTACAACAAGCCCAAAACAGGAAAAGAGAAGAGGAAGACATTAGAAAAGAAGCTCAACGGGAAGCTATGGAAAGGATAAGAAAAATCAATGAGCTTAGGGAAGTCTGTCTGTGTGAATCTCCTCTCAAACCAAAGGAACATGTCCCTGTGATGATAATGGATTTTCAAAATGAAAGCATTAGGGTTTTGATAGATTCGGGAGCACAAGTAAATCTGATTAGTTCAGCCCTGGTAAGTAAATTCAACATAAAAAGAAAGGAAGGTAGAACCCTAATCAAAACATTGGAAGGTCAAATAGTACAGAGCATGTCTTCACTAACTATTGAAGTAAAGTTTAATGAAGAATATATGAAAATAGACTGTGAAGAATGGCCAGATAATCTGATGACTGAAAAAGTGATTTAAGGTCAACCATGGCTTCAACAAGGTAAAGTGATCTTGGATTTTGAAAACATGGAGCTTAAATTGAACATAAATGACAAAAGGTTTTTAATATTTCTATTGAGTAATGAAAAACAAGAAATTCCATCAGATGTGCATGATATATACTTTGAAGGATTCACTTTTGCATTTGAGGATATACAGACATTACCAATACAAATGTTAAATGATCAAGCTTCATATAATCAAAATCAGCAAAAGATTGGAAGAACAAAGAAGGGTGAAGAGATGGGAAGAAGATGGCAATCATGGCATGGTCCAAAGAATCAAAGCATCAGAGCAAAAAGCACATGGAATCAAAGTCTACAACAGGTCTCCTCATGGAAACAGGAATCAAGGACAAAATGGATATGGAGACCAAAAACTCCTACAAAATGCTTATACAAAGGGAATGGTTGTTTGCTGGGAACTAGACCAATTGGAGTCAGGAAGTATTGGGTTAAAAAATCGGAATTGTTCTAGTGGAAGAAAGATCATCCAGATTTGATCTATATTTAGAAAATCATAAAAATTATGAAAAAATACATATTAGACCTGATTTTCTTTTCTAAAAAGAGAATTAGGAGGGGAAGAAAAGAAAGAAAAAATTATTATGAAAAAAATGAAAATGAAAAAAGAAAAGAAATAGAAAAAAGTATTTGAAAAAAAGAGAAGAGAAAAAAATCATTGCTAAAAAAAAAAGAGAGAGAAAAAAATCATTGTTGAAAAAAAAAAGAGAAAGAAAAATTGTTTATTTTCTGTTGTTTTTTACAAAAAATCATATGTCACAAAGCAAGATATAGGTAGAAGAATAGTAGAGATCTATTTAATTTTTATTTTTTATTTTTTGTTAGTTATTATTATTTTTTTTTTTAGTTAATTTTCTTTTGTTTTCTATCATTTGATAAATGATTTGTTGTTCCAAAAGAGTGTTTAGGAAAAGGGACTTCACTAGACATCTTGCTACACCTGTGATGATCACTTTTTGAGTCTTTCCTGGAGAAATGGAATTTATTTTGGATTTTATTTTTATTCTTATGTCATGACATCTAAAAATAAATCCCTACATATTACTCTTTGATTTCTTGCAACTTATGTGGGTAGAGTTTTTCTTTGTGTATTTTACTTTCCTCAGAAAATGGTGAATACAAAGGAGTTGCCAATTCATGACTTCAAGGCAGAGTCAGTTGTGCTATCAAGAGGCCATTGGTTTCTGGACAGTGAAGCTACGGAGGAACAGGTGGACCTAGAGTCAGATGAAGAATCAGAAATTCCAGAAGCTGAGAAGGTGGTGAAGGAACTTAAGGAGACCCTAAACATCATTGGTCAGCACATATTCACAGTGGGAGTAGGAGGATATAACTATACAATGTTGTGCCAGGAGTTCTACGGGTTCCAAAGGGTGGCAGTCAATATGAAAAGATGGAAGGCAGTAGGCCTACACAGAATATTGGAGGAGCCTATCTTTTTCATTGATTTTGAGAGGGTATCACAAGTAATGAACAATTTGACAGAAATAGGAAGAGGGAATGATGCCTATTTCATATGCAAAGTCAAAAACAAGGATAATCAGGAAGTAGGTATCACTATCAGGGCAGAACATATCAGAGCAGCACTGCAATTCTACACAATGGGAACCAAACTTGACCCGAGTTTTGTAAAAAAGAATAAGGAAACTTACACAGGATATGCAAAATTCACTGACTTTAAAGGAAGGGAGAATGAAGAATATGCCGTAAGGATGTTTTTACAGTACTTTTGTTTTCCAAAATTACCAAGATATACCATGCCGCATAAGTCAGTGACATTATTGATGTTCAACAACAAGGACAGAACCAAACCTTTTGGAGTAATGGATGTCTCACCATACATCCATGAATAGCTGAAGGAAGCAGCAAAACACTGGGAGCAGAAGAAGTTCATGAATGGAGCCCAGTTCTTAACAAGAATCATTTATCATGTTCTAGGGATGGAAGATCAATTGAAATTGGCTCCAGAGGCACAGTATTTCAGAAGTCTTATGGCTGGAATCAAGAGTCCTCCAAGGAAAATGACTGAAAGGGAAACAGAAGGACAAACCCGCATGAGGGGAACAGGTATGAAAAGGAAGATGATATCTGAGGAAGTAATTCCTGTAAAGAAAAGAAGGTTGGACGCAAGGAAAGTGGAACTAGAAATGGAGGAAGCTACAAAAGAGGAACATGAGGAGGCACAGAAACAGGTTCAATCCTCTAGTGAACCTCATCCACCCCAAACAAGCAAAGAGCAATTATACACCTATTTAACCCAAGGAAATAACAAAAGAGCTATGTATGAAGCACAATACCAGAAAATGCTAGAAGACTATTCATGCAAAGCTACAGATTTGATTCAGGAGGAGGTCGAGCACTATGAAGCACTCCATGATCAAATGATGACAGCTGAAACTGAGGAGGTGTTTGTCAGGAAAGAAGTGGAGTTGCTGGCCTACTTCAAGGAATTGCAAGGACCTCCAGAGACCAGAACCACTGTTGTGGTGAAAAAGAAGGTTCCAAGGAAACTAGTACAAAAGAAGAAATTGAACAAGAAAGGAAAGGGCAAATCCATAGTTGAAACTGTTATCACCAAAGAGAGGGAAGAAGTAATCATGGAAGAAACACAGAATCCATCCATGGTGAAAGAAGTATCAAGACCCACAGACCAGAAAAAGGAGGACCTTCGCACTTTTCATCTAATTCTGACAGTGATATTGAGAGTTTTCTGTTAAAGAGTCTAAATTTATCAATACCAAATACTCCTAACGTCATAACATAGGCCTCTGAGAAACAAAAAACACTTGAGGAATTGAAGAAGTAGTCTCAGGAGAAGCCAATTCAGGAACAAACACGAAAACAGCTTAGTATTGAAGAAGAAAGAAGGTTGATGAAGGGAAAAGCAGCTATGTTAGAACAGGCAACTGAGATAAGGGAAGAAGTTAGTTGGAAGATTTGGAAGTAACTGAAACAGTTCTAGCCCAGGAAAAAGAAAGACAGGAAGAACAAGCAGGTGAATGTCAGGAAAACTCTGGTAAGGAAATTGAATATAACCTGTTTCAAGAAATTCTAAGCCACGAAAAGGAGATGCAAACAAAGGAGGGATACCTTTCTGAAGAGACTCAACAGGTATTGGAGAAAGAAAAGGTACAGGAAATAAAGGTGATCTCAGATGTATTAGAGCAAAAGAATTCAGGTGTTCAAGAAGACATGGCAGATTGAGAAACATTGGACACTCATCCAAGTAATGAAGAAAACAAGGCCAAGATTATAGAATATGAAAGAGAAGAGGAAGAGGAGAGTGAATGCAAAGAGGACAAACAACTAGAAACCAAACAAATAGCAATAGAAGGAGGATTGGAAAGAATACCAAAGAGTATAAGATCAGCATGTCAACTCATTATGAATAACATTGAACAGTTCAGACCCTCTAGTCGGAACATGATCATTTCAGGGATGGTGGCAGAGTCAGAATTTGAGAAGGGCAGTATGATAATTGAAGAGCATAAAAGGGAAAAGGAGCAAATAGCAGAGCAACTAAGGATGGTGCAAGAGAAAAATGAGGAGTTTTCCAATAAAATAATTGCTTTAGAAGAGCTAGAAGTTCAGAAGCAAAATAAGATTCAATACTTGGAAGAAAAGAGTGTACAACTAATAGAGCAGAACACTAAATTGGAAAAAGAGTTGAGAACGATTGAGGGAAGATATAGAACTCTGCAAACTTCCTATCAAATTTTGACTAAAGCAAATGAAGAAATCAATAAGCTACTATTGGAGGAAGGACAATTGAAGGAGGAAAGTCAGACAACCCAAATGACAGAGGAAGAAAAGGAAGGATTACATAAAGAGATTCAGAAATTACAAAGAGAGTTGAAAGAGGCCAAGGAATTAGAAAAGCAGGCTAGTACACATGCTGCTACATCTATGAGAGGTTATAATAAGCTATACATGGATATGGAAAAGGAAAGAAGTGATTGGCAGACAAAGAGAGAAAAGGAACAGAATGAATGGAAAAAAGAAAGAGAACTATGGGCACAACAGAATGGGAGTCTGATGGTGACTATAGAAGAATTGCAGAAGAAATTGGATAAGCCACAAATCCAAGAAGAAACACATGTGGAAACCACATATGCAGAAGAATATGGGGTAGACAATAATGAGGGAATACAACAAGATATTGAACTGGTAGACAAAAGATCAGAAGGAGAATATTCAGAAGATTTTGTGGAAAAATTGGTGACAAGTAGAGATTCCAGAATGGAGTTCATCAGGAAGATGCATGATGAGTATGAAGAACAAATTGTCACATTTGCATTGAATAAGGGAATCAATCCAGATCAGCATCACTGGGCTGCAGATGGATTGGGAATACCATTATGTATGATTATGGAGAGTATAAAGAATTATCAGTTGGCCAGAGTTGGGCCACCTCAAAACAAATACCTTGAGTATGAAGAGGACATCAATGTGACTAAAGAACTATTTGAAAGAGCCAATCCAAAGTGGAGAAACAAATGGTTGGATGCCAACAAAGAGTGTAGGAAAATCTGGAAAGAGGCACCTCTTCATTTAAAGATCAATACAGCTTACTGTCCAGTGGCACGAAGGAGAGAATGGACAACTTTTTGGGATAGAAGAAGAGAAGGTCAAATTCCACCTAAGTGGTTGAATTTCCCGAAAGTAGCAGGTCCAAAGGCAGGCACATGGCCTACTAAGAGTTACATGGTGAATACTGCTGAGTCTGTGATAAATACATACAAAGATGTCAATGAATATGCTTGCATTTTACTTATAAGAATAATGAGGTTAATTTTGGCCTGTATAGAAACTTATACCGACACAGACATCAGAACACTGAATTATATCGGCTTTAATTCTCCAACAGATGCATTATTATTTGATTTGAGCAAAACACCTGACAGAATCTGCTTAATGGCCTATTACAACAGAGTAATATTTTTGGGCAGTCATTACTTGCAGATTTTTGAAGATGCCTTTGATTACGGGTTTTTTGAAAGGGAGTCAGAGATTTTTGGAAATCTATCAGTTGTTACAAAGTCCAGACTTATAGCATATGAAGCTGCCTATACAGAATACTTGAAAAAGGATGTCATAGATAAACCAGAAGTTGTAGGACAATGGAGAAAGGCATTATTTGAGATGGTCAATAATCTAAATATTACAGAAAGAAAAAGTCATGATTTGCTGTCA
This sequence comes from Ceratopteris richardii, assembly GCA_020310875.1. Lineage (NCBI taxonomy): Eukaryota > Viridiplantae > Streptophyta > Polypodiopsida > Polypodiales > Pteridaceae > Ceratopteris > Ceratopteris richardii. The sequence continues at coordinate 167,954,577 of CM035413.1, read as the reverse complement.
CAAGTATATCAAAGAAAGAAGAAATGAAGAAAAGTGATCAGTGCAGAAGAGAAGGAAAATCTTTCGTCAGGAGCCGAAAGGCTTAGGAGGGGAAGGATGTTGGAAGATGCATTTTTGGAAACCTTCTTTGAAGGAAAATAATTGTAAAATGATAGAAATTTGTAAAAATATTTATGCAATTGTTGTAAAAATAAGGAAGAGTCTTCCTTATGTAGGATAGAATCTTATGTATTTTTTCTAGAATTTTTGGAAACTCCTAGATAGCATAATTTTAGAATAATAGAGGAAAGGACCAAAATTCAAGTGTGAAAAGGGACACTTGAAAATGTATATAAGCTAATTTACTCTATTATGAGGGGGTTGGTTGATCATTTGTCTACATGCTATCCAAGTGAATAGAGAAGGAGTTTTCTGCTGAAAATCGTGTTTTCTCCTCTTTTGTGTGGTTTCTTTGATTTGTGAGTCTTATTCATGTGTATCCATGGAGATTTGTGAGCTTCTATTGTGTGAATCTGTTGAATGTGTATGAAGAGAGCTGAATACTGTTGTGTTGAGTGATGAGTTGATGAAGAATGGTGCTGGAGCTCAAAATCGTTTGTTTGCACAGAATCGCAATTGTCTCGTCTGTATGATACAGGTGATATTTTTTGATTTTGACTTCATAATTGTGTTCTGCTGATAAAATAGCATGCAATAGACACCAAGATTGTAGAAAATGGTGGAGATTTGCTCAAGATAATCCAAACCCTAGAAATTCCTCTTCATCTTCACTATTCTCAGAAATCCAGCCATTATTCTCTTATTTCTTGGATTCTATCATCTTGAAGGGGCTGTGGTCTCAAGAATACTTCCAGGATTGACAAAATAAAGATGTATTGTTGATTCTTTATGCTAAATGATTGGAGAGGACAACTCCAAAGATCAATAACAAACACCCTCCACATGAAGTAAACTCAGTTATCACTCTGGCACATTCCATACCTTCCGGTGGACATTTTGCAGCAGATTTAACGCACCGGAAAATTTTGCAAAGTGGGCTTTGGTGGCCTACTATGTACAGAGATATATCTCAGTTTGTTAAACACTGTGACAATTGTCAGCGGTCTGGACAGCCGTTACAACGCCACTTCTTCCCTCTACAACCTGTCTTACCTTTAGAGCCTTTCTAGAAGTGGGGTCTTGATTTTATTGGACCTATTACACCTCCAACAATTCTCAGTAATAATCGTTATATTCTGACATGTACAGATTATGCTACCAGGTGGGCAGAAGCTTGGTCTTTACGGTCTGCTACAGCTATTTTGGTAGCAAAATGTTTGATGAAAGATGTCTTTCCACGATTTGGATTACCTTTGGAGCTTGTTACAGATCAAGGCACACATTTTGTTAACAATTTAATGAAAGTGCTCACACACTCTTTGCAGATTCTGCATAAATTCAGTTCTCCTTATTATCCTTGTGCTAATGGCTTGGCTGAAAGTACAAACAAGACCTTGCTGAATATGCTTCGAAAACTGATTTTGGAATCACCAGAAAGATGGGATCAATTACTACCTGTAGTATTATGGGCATACCAGACTACTTACAAAGTTTCCACCGGACTGACTCCTTTCAAACTTGCATATGGAATGGAGGCAATTGCACCAATGGAACTTGTAGTACCAAGCTTACGTGTGGCCATCTCTCAGAAACTGTTACCTGAAAATTCTTTGCCTTTTCGGTTGGACACACTCAGAGAACTAGATGAGCATCGCTGGGAAGGTTTTCTGACTCTTCAAGAAGTGCAGTTGCGACAAGCTCGTACACATGATCGATATCTAAAAACTCCAGTTTTTACGATAGGGCAACTTGTGTTGTTTTATAATGAAAAATCAAATCGCTCTGCTGGAAAATTCAAGTTACGTTGGTTTGGTCCTTATCGGATTACTAAACAAGTGGGCCCAACAACTTTTTGATTGGCTACTTTGACCAGAATTCCTCTTCCAAAGGTGATAAATGGTTCAAAGTTGCGGCCGTATCATCAAGCGCCTGATTCGCACTAAAGTGTTCTACGGTTGCCCGCATATTTTTTCTTTCTTTCTTTTCTTTTCCTTTTTAGTTTTGCGTGATTCCTAAAATAAGTCTGTAAATATCCTCATTTCATACCTAATTATGATCTACAGCGGCCCTACGTTATCGTTCTGCTCATGCATGCACACCGAAGTTATGATGTTATCATCTCAACATCGTGCGATGATTAACAAATTTCAATTGCTTCCCGCTGCCAAGTATCTACTTAACCTTTTTTGTTTCGCTGTTAATCGTTATTGTGTTTGTGTGCTCTGTGTGATTGTGCTATCTGTATACCCTGTGCAATTGTGTTCGTGTGATTGTGTGTGCGCAACATGGAAGCGTTAGCAAACTTTGCTACGTTCCGTGATGGACTCCCCACAGATGTAGGTGAGTTCTTGCGAATTCGTGGGTTGGCCAATTTCGCTGAACTGCCTTGGAATTCAGTGGATTGTCACCCATTCTATGCCCAAGTCATCACCGCCATCGCTGCCACACCTGCTACAGAGCAGAGTTGGCCAATCACCTCCTTACCATCTTGTACCGTAATAACTATTCAGACTTTTGCTGATGCATTCCGACTTTCTCCGCAAGGTCGAGAGAATGGACCTAGTCTTCCCATCGCCACAATGAATCAGTTGTTTCCCAGGCATTCCTCTAATGAATATGCTATTCTTTGTCACCCTGAGCCTGAAAGATCCGCATTACAATTTTTAGTTGCCATTTTGAACCTGCAAAAGCGCACATATGGAATATCTCGACCATTTTACTCCGCGATAGATCTAGCTGCTCGAGAGCCTGTAAACTTTTCCACATATTATTTCCGTCGCATTCACAGAGAATGCGTTGCGATAATTAAACAAGTAAACAAGGGTGATATGCCGCGTTCCCGTCTCCCCCACATCTTAAGTTTCCTATTTCTGGTACTCCAAGCAGCACAACCACCACCCAGAGGTCCAGTATTACACCATGAAGAATCCGCGCAGATCCTGCAAGATGTGAAGAGGTGACGAAGACATTTTCCACCTCCTCCACCGCAAAAGAATCAGAATAAGTTCATTTGACAGTGAAGTACAGGGTTCAGCCGCAGGTGATAAAGCAGATAACAATGAAGAGGAAGGGAATGAAGATGAGACTTTCCATGACACCACAACATCAATGCATAATGATTCATCAGCGCAGTCATCTCCAAAGCAGCAACAAGAGCATGATGATACTGTTGTTTTTGAAGCTAGCTTGTCTAAAGAAGAATCTAAACAACAATCTGAACAAGAAAAGCAGGAAGATGCGCAACCAATCATTAAAGAAATTGTTGAAGAATTAATTACGGTCGTGGATTTTGCAGTTTCCAATCCTGAGGACACTACGCAACAAACCACAAAACAAGTAGTCAAAACTAACTCTGTGTTGAAAGTTTTTCAAGCTCAAGAGTGTGGGAACATGCCCCAAATTGAACCTTCCACATCATCCACAATCAAAGGAGGCTGATTTCCACGAGTTGGAGGCATCAAATCATGCCCATAATGGAAAGAATTTGATTAGAGAAGATTTAGCTCACCTCTTGATGTGATTGGACCTCACTTTTGACATGTATATGCTTTTGATTGGTTAAAGAGGTTAGTATGAGGTCTTTAAAACCTCTAATGAGTTGTATTATGACTTAGAGTCGTGGAAATACGTGCCCAAGCTGCCCCCTTGCTTAAGCACACCCCCTACTAGCTGGTCTCTGCATATTTTGCAGAAATTTCACTTTTACACACTCTATCTATCTAGATGTTTTTGGCAGACCCCCCGGTCTTGTAATTGTTGTTTCTCCTTCATCCGGAATCCATTTGCAATGATTTTTGTCTTGTTGGAAAGCTTATAAGTTCTACTTTGTCTGGTATAAGTCTCAGGTTCAGTGCCTGCACATAAGCAGAGAAATGTCCAGAACAGTGTCTGTCTAGTTAGCTCATACTCTGTGGAGAGATCAAGTTGTCTGTTTTGTTGCAGCTGGTTGAGGCATCATCCAGTATCCAAATGGAGTGATTTTACTCTCATTTGAAAGCTCTTAAAGTCTAGTTTATGCTTGCGAAATTTCATTTTCAGTCTTTGCATATACTCAGAGAAACTCAAAAAATACAGAGCCTATGTCTGAAAAATTTCAGGATCCTAGGAGGGTTCATTTGCTTTTGTTGTGCACATAGGAGTGTTTATCCTCCAACAGTGGTATCAGAGCTATAAGTGGAGTATCAAAGAGAGAAGAAGGAGCTACTGAAGTGAAGTAAAGACTTCATCAAAGTTTGAAGGAAGGAAGCAAAGAACGGGCACGTCAACAACAAGGGGAAGCAAATACATCATCAAATCAAAGACGAAGCTTCATCAAGAGGAGTAGCTCTATTTTTTGAGGTAAAAGCCATCCTTTTCAACTTCATTGCATCAAGGGGGAGGTTCAAAAGAGTTAGGAGGCACCATGGCTGATCTCAATGCTCAGATTGAGAAGCTCGAAAAAGGAAACTACCAACCGTGGCGATTCAGAATAAGCAATTTTTTGATGGGGAAAGGTTTGTGGGGACTTGTGAGTGGTAGAGAGCCAAAACCCTACATAGATGAGGTAAATCCAACCAATGATCAGAGAAGAGCAGTAAGAGAGTGGGATGAAAGGGACAAAAGGGTCATTTTCATTTTATCTTAGCATATTAGCAACTCTATGGTAGGGTTAATTCAAGATTTGGATACATCGAAGAAGGTGTGGGAGTGCTTGGAGAGATTGTATTCAACCTCCACAAAAGCTAGAAAAATTCAGCTCAAGAATGAGCTAAATAATCTTAGGAAAAGCCCCTCTCAAGGTGCTAATGATTACATATTAAAGGTTAAAGAGCTTGCAGATGCACTAGGGTCAATCGGTTGTGCCCTAGATGATGACGATCTTGTCGCCCACACCCTAAATGGACTTAGGGATGATGAAAAATGGAGGGCTTTCACAACTTCAGTGTATGTAAGGGACTCTCTTCCTGATTTTGATCAACTAATCACTCTCATGGTGACAGAGGAGATGAACCTTGGTGGTCATAACGCTAAGGATAGCCAAGGGCAATTGTTGTATGCAGGTAGAGGAAAAGGAAGACACAACCGAGGTGCTTCAAGAGGAAGAGGAAGATATCAAAGCAACCAAGGAGGTCAAGGACAACAAGAAAATGCAGTTCAAAGAGGTGGAAGAGCCACAAATAGAGGAAGAGGTGCAAGATTTGGTGGAAGAGGACAAGCCACTTCAAATGGATGCTTTGTATGCGGTAAGCCCGGTCATTTTGCAAATGAATGCTATCATAGAGCTCAAAGACAAGGGAATCAAAGCAACAACAACAACAATTATAGAGGGCAAGGTAATTATGCAAACACATCATCCAGCCAAGGGAATGATTATTTACTTTCCATGAGGTATGGTGAAGATACTACTCAAGCTAGTGAAGATGTATGGTATGTAGACAGTGGATGTAGCAATCATATGTCATGTCGAAAGGAGTTTTTTAGTAATTTGCAGGTTCCAAAGCATCAAGGGCATGTGGAAACAGGTGATAACTCAGAGCATATCATTCAACATGTGGGAGATATCAGTTTGGAAGGAAATCAAAGAGCAAAGTGCTTATCAGAGGTATTACATGTCCCTACTATTACCAAAAACTTGATTTCGGTAGGCCAAATGGTAGAAAAAGGCTATCAAGTTAGGTTCAATGAAAAAGGATGTTTTGTTGAGGATCCAAGGGCAGGTTTCAAGCTCATAGAAAAAGGAAAAAAGCAAGGGAGAATGTTCACAATGGACATAAATCAGCCACACCATTCAATGTATGTCACATATGGAGACAAGAGGATAGCAGATTTGGATCTATGGCATAAACGAATAGGTCACATCAACCTACAAAAGCTCAAGGACATGCAAAGGAGGAGCTTGGTAAGAGGCCTACCAAATTTTACATCTAAAATGTTGCATGAAATTTGTGTAGCTTGCCAACAAGGAAAACAATTAAGGCTGCCCTTCAAGAAGAGTACCTATGTAAGTGCAAATGTTTTAGACCTCATTCACACGGATGTTTGGGGTCCAACAAGAGAAGCATCCCTTGCTGGAAATAGGTATTTTGTAACCTTCGTTGATGACTTTTCAAGGAAAGTGTGGTTGTATTGCATTAGAAACAAATCAGATGTGTTCCACTACTTCAAGAAATTCAAAGCACAGGTGGAGAAGGAATCTGGCAAGTTTATCAAAACTTTGAGATCCGATGGAGGGGGAGAGTACTTCTCCCATGAATTTTCTGAATTTTTGCAGGTCAATGGCATCAAAAGACAATTTACATGCAGGTATACCCCTCAACAAAATGGGGTAGCAGAGAGAAAGAACAGACACATAGCAGAGGTAGCAAGGTGTATGCTCAATGAAATGAATATGCCGCATTGTTATTGGGGAGAGGCTACATATACAGCCACATACATCATGAATAGATGTCCTACATCAGGTATACATCATCTAACCCCTGAGGAAGCATGGAGTGGAAGAAAACCTTGCATTTCACATCTTAGAATCTTTGGTTGTATATGCTATGTACATGTACCTCAAGAGTTGAGGTCAAAGTTAGATGCCAAATCTGAAAGGTGTATTTTTTTGGGATATTCTATGGAACAAAAGGGGTATAAATGCTATAATCCCATCACCAAGGAGCTGAAGGTAAGTAGGGATGTTGTCTTTGATGAGTTGAAGCCTTGGTATGCATGCACAAGTCCATTGAAGGTTGAAGACATAGGTGAGACAGATTTGAAGAATGATGATAGAGTTCAAGAAAGCATGGATTTGAGTGGTCCAAGCAACTCATGCAACACAAGGACACCCTCACCATGGAGTGGAAGGCTTAGGGAAAGAGAGACCAGCTCTGAAGAAAGCAAAGTCAAAGGCAAAGAGAAGATTTCAGTTGAAGAAGGAAGCTATGTGGACGAGAGCATGTTGGAAGATGAAGAGATAGAAGAAGTTCAAACTCCAGGAGTGGCCAAACAAAGAAAGAAGATGGCAACCACACCAAAAGGAAGTGAAAGAAGGTCTTCAAGAGTAAGATATCCAGTACAAAGGTTAACATATGATAATTTCATTGCAAAGCATTATGCATACATGACTCAGGTAATCAAGGACAAAGAACCAACTAGTTATGAAGAAGCTAAGGATTGCAAGGAATGGCAAGAGGCAATGAAGGAAGAGCTCAAAGCACTTGATGAGAACCATACTTGGAGCTTGGTACCAGCTCAAGAAGGCATGAAGGTGATAGGTAATAAGTGGGTTTACAAAATTAAAAGAAATTCAGATGGTTCCATTGCTAGGTATAAAGCAAGGTTGGTGGCGAAAGGCTTCTCCCAAAGCTACGGGATAGATTATGATGAAACTTTCAGCCCCGTAGCCAAGATGCCAACAATTAGGACTTTGATTGCAGTGGCCACATCAAGGAAATGGAGCTTATATCAGTTGGATGTGAAGAATGCCTTCCTCAATGGAGAGCTTGAAGAAGTAGTCTACATGAGCCAACCTCAAGGATTTGCTAGTATGAGGTACCCAAATCATGTTTGCAAGCTAAGGAAAGCACTATATGGACTAAAGCAAGCCCCAAGGGCCTCGAATCAGAGGTTAGTGGATTATTTATCAAGTTGTGGATACAAAGAAAGTGTTGCAGATCCATCACTTTACATGAAGAAGCAAGGAGACAAGACGGTATATATATGCATCTATGTGGACGATTTGATCATCACAGGAAGTGATATTGCAGGTATTAAAGATATCAAATCAAAGCTAGGAAAGGAGTTCAAGATATCTGATCTTGGAACACTAAAATACTTCTTGGGAATAGAGGTAATCTATGCACACAATGGCATCTTCTTGATTCAAAGAAAATACTTGTTGGATGTGCTATACAGGTTTGGTATGAGTGGTTGTAAGCCACTTTCTCAGCCCATGGAGCCCAATACAAAGTTGGTTGCAGGTCAAGGAGAGGCTATACAAGATATTACACTATATAGAAGCATAATTGGTTCATTAATTTATGCTACATTCACTAGACCTGATCTTGCATATGTAGTAGGTGTTCTCTCTCAATTTTTGCATACACCTACTCATGATCATCTTATGGCGGTAAGAAAGGTGCTTCCTTACATCAAGCACACCATCAACCAAGGTCTATTTTACTCATATGATGCTGATCTAAGTGTCAAAGGATATAGTGATGCTGATTGGGCAGGTAGCAAGGATGATCGAAGGAGTACATCGGGTTATGTTTTCATGATAGGTACAAAAGTGATCTCTTGGAGCTCTAAGAAGCAACCCACTGTTGCTCTTTCATCCACAGAGGCTGAGTACAGAGGTTTAGCATTGGCTACATGTGAGCTATTATGGCTTAAGAAGCTACTTAAGGACCTGGAAGTGGAAGTGCAGGAGTTTCCTCTTTATGGAGACAACATTTCAAGCATCTATCTAGCTAACAATCCCATGTTTCATGCAAGGAGCAAGCACATAGAGGTTCATTACCACTTCGTTAGAGAAAAGGTGATGGCAAAAGAGCTAGATATAAGGTATGTGAACACTAAAATGCAGGTTGCAGACATGATGACAAAGTTTCTTGAAGGTACAAAGCTTGGAGGATTCAAGGAAGCTATCAACATAAGAGACATAGGCTGAAGCAACAAAGGAAAAGACTTGAGCTTGAGGGGGAGTGTTGAAAGTTTTTCAAGCTCAAGAGTGTGGGAACATGCCCCAAATTGAACCTTCCACATCATCCACAATCAAAGGAGGCTGATTTCCACGAGTTGGAGGCATCAAATCATGCCCATAATGGAAAGAATTTGATTAGAGAAGATTTAGCTCACCTCTTGATGTGATTGGACCTCACTTTTGACATGTATATGCTTTTGATTGGTTAAAGAGGTTAGTATGAGGTCTTTAAAACCTCTAATGAGTTGTATTATGACTTAGAGTCGTGGAAATACGTGCCCAAGCTGCCCCCTTGCTTAAGCACACCCCCTACTAGCTGGTCTCTGCATATTTTGCAGAAATTTCACTTTTACACACTCTATCTATCTAGATGTTTTTGGCAGACCCCCCGGTCTTGTAATTGTTGTTTCTCCTTCATCCGGAATCCATTTGCAATGATTTTTGTCTTGTTGGAAAGCTTATAAGTTCTACTTTGTCTGGTATAAGTCTCAGGTTCAGTGCCTGCACATGTGCAGAGAAATGTCCAGAACAGTGTCTGTCTAGTTAGCTCATACTCTGTGGAGAGATCAAGTTGTCTGTTTTGTTGCAGCTGGTTGAGGCATCATCCAGTATCCAAATGGAGTGATTTTACTCTCATTTGAAAGCTCTTAAAGTCTTGTTTATGCGTGCGAAATGTCATTTTCAGTCTGTGCATATACTCAGAGAAACTCAAAAAATACAGAGCCTATGTTTGAAAAATTTCAGGATCCTAGGAGGGTTCATTTGCTTTTGTTGTGCACATAGGAGTGTTTATCCTCCAACACTCTGTTCTTCTAACTTCTCCACTTGTTCCACCCATTATCCCTATTCCACCCATTTTCACTGAGGAACCTACCGCTTCTTCATCCTCGTCACCGAATTATTCTCCACCCAATTCCCATAAGCTCCTCACAGCCTCTTCATCTCAACCTCGTCCTCATCTTTCGCTTCCTTCACTTCCTGTATTTTCTGAGCTTGCAACTATGGGACAGATGCTGATCCATCTATCGCAGCAATTACCAGTACATATGAAAGAAGTCACTGATACTATCAGAGATGATTTCCAGCATAAGGTCGATGTGCTAGAGGCAGACATTAGTCCTCTTTAGGAGGAATTAGTAGTAGCTAAAGCAGAAAATCAAGCCTTACATGAACAAATTAAGGAGTTAAAGGCCAGAATTGCCGAACAGGTAGCAGTTACCAGTCAACGAGATGCGGCACTGGCAGTTGTCCGAGAAAAAGAAGAGTTATTAAGTGTTGCGGATGCCGAAATTATGCATTTAAAACAATTAGCACAAGATAAAAAGAAGATGCACGTGTAGCTTTAGGGAATCTATTAGAAGAAACCAGACAACAACTTGATGAAATGGTACAACACAGACAAGAGATGCTGGACCTGGAGAAGCGCACTTCTGAAGAATTACAGAGAACCAAGATTGATTTATCTGACGTAAACAATATTCTTAAATGCAAATTAACCATGGAAGCTCAATTACCGAAAGAGATAACAGGGATCAGAAGAGAGCGTGATGCTTTTTATCGAACAATCCAATTTCAGAATCAGGAGATATATAGAAGAGAGTATCAACTGGAATACACAGAAAGAACGACTCTCCCAGATCGATAAGCAAATTGCCGACATGAAGGTTACCAGAGATGTGGCTCTATCGAATGAGTTTTATTTACAAGAAGCTTTTCTGCAGACACAAGCAGAAGTTTTGATGACTCAGGTTATTTCTTTAAGTTCAGTTGCACAGATGCCCAGCTTGTAGAACCAGACATTTTGAAGCAGATGATAGAATCATTGAAGAAGAAAATTGCTCGGACTTTAGACTAGCAAGATCTATGTATTTAGAAGGAATAGTAGATGAACCATAATTTTTGTATACCTGCAGGTTCAAGTCCACCATGCATGCCAGTGTAAGCCGCCGGATTGGCAATTGTAAAATCTGACTCTTAACGAACCGAAAGGTCATTGCGTAAATGATGTAACCTTGATTGATGTTGTAACCTTTATATAAATCAATGAAATAGACACTTTTGACGACGATCAGTTGGATCACCAGACTGTCTGTCTGGGTGATTGATCTGTAACGTTGCTGTGGTGTGCGTTTGAGTAATTCTGAGTATTCTGCTCTTGTCTCTGTCTTGTTTGTTTATCGATACCTGTTCGGTACAGATTGGGGTTAGGGTAATATTCGTAGTAAGTTAAGAGTTGAATTATTGTTTCGCTGAGGGTATTACTGTGAGTCTGTGTGTGGTGGTGGATAAAATAGGAGACTTTTGTGAGGGTGAAGAAGGTAATACTTATCTTCCGATCACCTACCAAGGTTACACAACCAAAGCAATCATAGATTCAGGTGTTGGTGTTGCTATTGCGACCACCTCCTTGTGGAAGCAATGGGGAAAACCCACATTAAGACCAACTAGAATGAAGCTTCAAATGGCAGACGGTCATTTTGAAAGACCCCTAGGATTGCTCGAAGGAATAACTCTAACCACTTGTGGCATAGAGTTTGAGCACACATTTGCTATATGTGACTTTGAGGAAAATAATGTTTATGAGTTGATCCTAGGAAGACCCTTCCTACAACAATTGCAAATAGTACAGGATTGGGGAACCAATTCCTTGTACTTACAACACTTAGGGGTCACCGCCAAGGTCAATTTGAAGGATTACACCTTCAGAGATGTACCACCCCTACAATGGAATCCTATCCACAAAGCAAAAGAAGATTCAATCTCTGTGCATTCTGAAAGTTCTCATGAACCATCCTGGTTGCATGAAGATACTCATTTGTGGATGTGCAAGGTCGAAGAGGAAGAGGAAAAATGCTTGAAGGCAAGAGAAGAAGAAACTTCACCAGGAGATAGACCAGTTAGAGACTCGGCCTACACATCAATGATCTTTCCGAATGAGGAATTTGAGCCTCATGGATGGCCAGAAATCTTAGCCACCATGGACATTCTTGTCAACGAGGAACAGTGGACACCTCATTGTGATGAGGAGGGTTATGATATCTCAGTGTTCATGTGTCAGCCCTTGCTAGAAGAATGTGATCCTAGTGATGTCATAGAAGAAGAAGGGAATGACGATGATATAGCGTCCATTGTGATGGATAGTTGCTGTAACTCAGAGCAGCACTATCTAGAAGATATAGGAGTGTTCACTGAGAAAGAAGAAGAGCCTCTCACAAGTATTAAAATGGTAAATTCAAAGGATGGAAGTGAGAGTAGTCAAAAGAAAAAGAAAAGAAAAGCAGTGAAATAAGAAGAGGAGGAATCATTGTTTGAAGTACCAGAAAACTTCAAGAAATATGAAGTTGAAGACCGAAAAATTTTGGTACGAATGCCTAAGAGAGAGGCCATCATAAGAGAATCATATGATAATAAAGAAAAGACCAAGAAAATTGTAGTGACCATTGAAGAGAACGAAGAGAGATGCACATATATAGGAGATGGCCTAAGTGCAAGAGAAGAAATGAAGCTCGTAGCTCTATTAAGGGAATATAGGGATGTGTTTGCGTGGCACTATAGAGACTTGAAAGGGGTAGATCCAAGAATTTGCTCTCATACTATCCCCATGATTGTTGATGCCAAGCCCACCAAACAGAAGCCCTACACATATAATGATACATATGTAGCCAAAATAAAAGAAGAAATTGATAGGCTGATTGAAGCTGGATTCATCTATGAGATTGAGCATACTGAATGGGTGTCCCCCATTGTAGTGGTGACCAAGAAGAATGGAAAGTTGCGAGTGTGTATTAACCTTAAAGAAGTTAATGCCACTACGATTAGAGATAGCTATCCACTTCCAATCACGGAACACCTATTGGAGCGTGTTGCAGGCAAGGAAGTTTATAGCTTCCTTGATGGATTTTCAGGTTACAATCAAGTAGCCATTGCCCCAGAAGATCAACACAGAACAGCTTTTGCCACAGAGTGGGGAATCTTTGCATTTCGTGTGATGCCATTTGGGCTCACCAATGCACCTGCAACATTCCAAAGGCTCATGTGTCATGTCGTCAAAGAGTTCTTGCGAAAGAGCTTAGAAGTGTATGTGTATGATTTATGTGCTCATTCCCAAGAAAGAAGATTTCACATCCTTGAGCTCAGACAAATCTTCAACAAGTGTAGAGAATATCGAGTGTGTTTGAACCTAGAAAAGTGTGTGTTCATGGTGCATCAAGGTAAAATCTTAGGTCATATTGTTTCTAACAATGGAATCTCAACAGATGAAGATAAGGTACGAGCCATAGCGGAGCTGCCAAGGCCAGGAATGTTAAAGAGGTAGAAGCCTTTATGGGCCATTGTGGATATTACCATAGGTTTATCCACATGTACGCACGATCATAGCTAGACCCCTTTATGCCTTGTTGTCTAATTTTGAGTGGAACGAAGAATGCGAGAATTCTTTCAATGAACTGAAGAAACGTTTGTGCACAACACCAATATTGACCACTCCTGATTGGAATAAACCATTCCATGTCCATGTGGATGCATCCAATCACGCCATAGGATGTGTGCTAGCACAACCCACAGGTGAAGGAAACTTAGATTTGCCCATAGCATATGCTAGTAGACAGCTCACCGCAGCTGAACGAAACTATACCACAACTGAGCGAGAGGGCTTAGGCATGGTATATGCTGTGAAGAAGTTTAGACACTATTTATTGGCCAACAAGTTAAAGTTTTTCACTGATCATCAAGATTTGTTATATTTGGTCAATAAACCTTGCAATACTGGACGCTTAGTAAGATGGTTCCTCTTACTAATGGAATATGAATTTGAAGTTGTTGTCAGTAAAGGTAGAACTCACCTTCGAGCATATCACCTTTCTTGCATCACTTTAGGAGAGTCACCGCAAGGAGTGTCTGATGAATTACCCGATGCTTATCTGTTCAATTTAGAAGTTGTTCCTAAATGGGCAAATAAGTTGGTACCAGTTCTAACCTTCGGCCCGACAAATAAGAATGTGAAAACATCACAAGAAGAAATTGTAAAATCACAAAAATATCACATATTGGCAGGAAGCATGTACAAACAAGATACTGAGGGTGTATTAGCTTGTTGTGTTGAGGACGATGAACATAGTAGTTGGTTGCAACAAGCTCATGAAGGATTGCTAGGAAATCATTATTCGAAATAGCGCACATTACAAAATCTGAAACGTTTAGGAGTGTATTGGCCTAGCATGGACAAAGAAATACATGAGTGTATTAAGAATTGTCCAATGTGCAGAGAGAGACCACCAGTGGAGCATGACACCCTTTATCAAGTGTCATTAATTCTTGATTGGAGTGCTCCATTGGTAGAGTTTATGAGATCGAGAACCTTACCCAAAGAGGCTAGTCTAGCAAGAAGACAAACCATGGAGCAAGAGGCTCAGGACTATGCTTTAGTTGGAGACAACTTATATCGAAGAGGCAAGGATGGTTATCTAAGATTGTGCGTTCACGAATCAGACTATTTGAAAATCTTAGAAATTGCACACAACGGTGTTGCAGGTGGACACTTCGGTCCTGATCGAGTAATCAAGACCATTCTATTCTCAGGACTTTGGTGGCCCACTCTTCATATGGATGCTCACACCTATGTGAAGAAATGTGACACATGCCAACATGCACAATATCCAATTAGAAAAGACGAGATGCCTTTGAGGCCAATGATGGGAGGGCCTGCATTTTCGAAGTGGGGTATAGACTTCATAGGTCCTATTAACCCCCCAGCTAGAAACTCCCATGCAGAGTATATTATTGTAGCCACAGATTACCTTACAAAGTGGGTAGAAGTGAAAGCCACAACAAAAAATGACGCTCAGACTACGGCTAAGTTCTTATTCGAGAATGTGTTCACGAGATATGGGCTACCAATAGAGTTAGTGAGCGATAGAGGCACACACTTCCTGAATGAGGTCATTGAAAATCTTCTCCATGAATTCTTGGTGATACATAAGAAGTCTGCCCCTTATCACCCACAAGCTAACAGACAAGCCGAGAGCACCAAGAAGATCCTCTGTAACGTATTGACAAAATTGGTAAATAATAAACGCTCTGATTGGGACGAACAACTTCATCATGCTGTTTGGGCTTATCGAGTTGCCTACAAAACGGTACTCAATGCCACCCCATTTCAGATGTTCTTTGGATAGAATGATGTTCTACCATTGGACTTTCTCATCCCAGCCTTAAAAGTAGCACAAGAGCATGAGTGGAATGGACATGAATTGTCCTCTAGGATCTTTGATCTAGAACGCTTAGGTGAGACAAGGCTACGTGCGGCAACTGGCATCTATGCTGCAAAGAAAAGACAAAAGGCATACTTTGATGCACACACATAAAAAATAAAGGATTGAAAGAAGGAGACCTAGTGCTGGTTTATACGCTAAAGCAACATGCTCGTAAGTTGGAAAAAAGAAGATACAGACCCATGATCATTAATAGAATTTCCACTAGCGGTGCAGTTCAGTTGGCCACTTTAGAAGGAGATATCTTGCCAAACTATATTAGTGGATGTAGAGTCAAGTTATACCAAGAACCTATTACAGAGGATATGCTTACGAGACTCAATACTACTGTTTGTTATTTATCTTTGGAGTTTTCCTCTCCAATCATTTAGCATAAAGAATTAACAAGACATCTTTATTTTCTCAATCCTGGAAGTATACATGAGACCATAGCCCCTTCTACATGATAGAATCCAACAAATAAGAGGTAAATGGCTAAATTTCTAAGAATAATGAAGATGAAGAGGAATTTCTAGGGTTTGGATTATCTTGAGCAAATCTCCATCATTTTCCACAATCTTGGTGTCTAAAGCATGTTATTTCTTCAGAAGAATACATCCATAAAGTCAAAACTCAAAAATGTTACCTGTACCATCCAGACGAGACAATCGCGATTCTGTACAAACAGACGATTTTCATCTCCAACACCATTTTTCATCAATTTCTCACTCAATACATCAGTAATCAGCTCTCTTCATACATATTCAATAGAAACACACAATAGAAGCTCACAAATCTCCATGGATACACAAAGAATAGACTCACAACTCAAAGAAATTACACAAAGAGGAGAAAACACGATTTTGAGCAGGAAACTCTCTCTTCACTTGGATAGCATGTAAACAAATAATCAACCAACCCCCTCATAATAGAGGAAATTTTCTTTTATACATTTTCAAGTGTCCCTTTTCACACTTGAATTTTGATCCTTTCCTCTATTATTCTAAAAATATGCTATCTAGGAGTTTCCAAAAATTCTAGAAAAATTACATAAGATTTTGTTCTACATAAGGAAGACTCTTCCTTATTTTTACATCACTTGCATAAATATTTTTACAAGTTTTTGGCATTTTACAATTGTTTCTCATAAAAAAATACTACAAAAAATACTTCTTCTAACATTCTTCCCCTCCTAGACCTTTTGGCTCCTGACAAAAGACATTCCTGCTCATATATTCCAAATGCTCTCTTCACTTCTTCTTTCTTTGGTAGACCTGTGACAATAAATCATGGCTCTTTCTTTCTGTAATGTTCAGGTTATTTACCATTTCAAACAATGCTTTCCTCCACTGTACTACAGCTTCTGGTTTATCAATTACATCCTTTTTCAAATACTCTGTGTAAGCAGCTTCATATGCAGTAAGACGAGACTTTGTGACCACTGACAAGTTTCCAAATATTTCTGATTCTCTCTCAAAAAACCCATAATTGAATGCATCTTCAAAAATTTGTAAATAGTGACTGCCCAAAAATATTATTCTACTGTAGTATGCCATTAAACAGATTCTATCAGGTGTTTCACTGAGATCAAACAATAATGCATCAGTAGGAGAATTGAAGCCAATGTAGTTTAGGATTCTGACATTTGTATCTGTGTATGTCTCTATACATGCCAGAATGAGTCTCATTACTCTGATCAGTAAAATGCATGCTGGGTCATTCACATCTTTGTATGTAGCTATAATAGACTCAGCTGTATCCACCATATACTTTTTTGTAGGCCATGTTCCTGCCTTTGGACCTGTTATCTTTGGGAAATTCAACCATTTAGGTGGGATTTGTCCTTCTTTCCTTCTTTCCCAAAAAATTGTCCATTCTCTTCTTCTTGCTACTGGGCAGTAGGCTAGATTAATTTTCAACTGAAGGGGTGCTTCCTTCCAAATTTCCTGCATTCTTTAATTGCATCCAACCATCTATTCCTCCATTTTGGATTGGCTTTCTCAAATAATTCTTTAGTCACATTGATATCCTCTTCATACTCCAGATATTTATTTGGAGGTAATCCAACTCTTGCCAACTGATAGTTTTTGATACTTTCCATAATCATGCATAAAGGTATGCCTAGTCCATCTGCAGCCCAATGATGTTGATCAAGATTTATTCCTTTATTTAGAGCAAACGTGACAATTTGATCTTCATATTCATCATGCATTTTTCTAATGAAATCCATTCTCGACTCTTTATTTGTCAACAATTTCTGGACAAATTCCTTTGAATATTCTTCTCCTGGTCTTTTATTTTTTGATTCACTGCCATGTTGGTTTCTATCATTACTTCCGACTTCATAGTCTGCTGTATATGTAGTCTCTATCTGTGCTTCTTCCTGAGCTTGTGGCTTTTCCAGCTTTTTCTGTAGTTCTTCTATTGTCACCATCAAACTTCTGTTTTGAGTTGCCCAAACCTCACTTTCTTTTATCCATTCACTTCTTTCCTTTTCCATTCTTGACTGCCAATCACTCCTTTCTTTTTCCATATCCATATGCAACTTGTTATAACCCCTCATTGAGGTAGCGGCATGTGTACTAGCTTGCTTCTCTAGTTCCTTGGCCTCTTTCAATTCTATTTGTAATCTCTTGATCTCCTTGTGCAATTCTTCCTTTTCTTCCTTTGTCATCTGAGCAGTCTTGCTTTCATCCTTTAAGTGGCCTTCTTCTAATAATAGTCTGTTTATTTCCTCATTTGCTTTAGTCAAAATTTGATAAGAAGTCTGCAAGGTTCTATATCTTCCTTCAATTTTTCTTAGCTCCATTTCTAGTTTATTATTCTGCTCTGTTAGTTTTACACTCTTTTCTTCAAGATATTGGATTCTATTTTGTTTCTGTACTTCTAATTCCTCCAAAGCAATTATTCTATTTATAAATTCCTCATTTTTCTCTTGCACCATCCTCAATTGTTGTGACATTTGTTCCTTTTCCCTTTTGTGCTCCTTAATGATCATACTGCCTTTCTCAAACTCAGATTCAGCTACCATACCAGATATAATCATATTCGTGCTTGATGGTCTGAACTGCTCTATGTTGCTCATAATAATCTCGCAAGCAGATCTTATATTTTTGGGTATTCTTTCCAACCCAACTTCCATTTCCATTTGTTTGACTTTTATCTGTTTATCTTCTTTGCACTCATTCTCCTCTTCTTCTTCTTCGTACTCTATAACCTTAGTCTTTTGTTCTTCATAGCTTTGATCAACTTCCAAAGTTTCTTGGTCTGCAATATCTTCTTCATGTTCCAATGTTTGATCATCGTGATTCTCATATCTTGATCTATCTTCATCTACCTTTGCTTCTTCTACCTCATTATTCTCCAATTCTGGTTGTTCTTTTTCAGAGAACTGTGTTTCTTTCTCCTGTATCTCTTTTTCCTGAATTAGGGTTTCCTGAATTAGGGTTTCCTGAATTAATGTTGATTCAGTTTCCTCAGTGAATTTTATCTGATCATTACTAGTCTGCTTTTTCTGTTCCTCCTCCTGTTCATCTATGTCCATTAGGTCTAGCTCCTCCTCTTGTCCTTGATCTTTTGTGATTGTAATCTCCTCATCATTGTTCAAATCATAAAGTACATCCTCTATGCTTTGTTTGATTTCCTTTTCTATAAATCCTTCTTCTAATCCTTCAGCATTCTTCTTTTCCATTGTTTCCTTTATTTCCTGAATTTGGTCTGCACCCTTCTATTTTATGATTGAACTGCTTATCTGTACCCCTTTTTCTGCTTCTACTTTCCCTTCATCAAATTTAACATAAGTTTGTTGGGAGGGTTTGGTCCATATTGACTTTAGTCCTGAATGCACTAACCCACCACTGAACTCCTTTCTCATTTCACTTTCCTCTTCTTCCATTACTGCTTTACCTTTCAGCATCCTTCTTTCCTCTTCAGGACTGATTTGCTTAACTGCTTCCTCCTGGACTTGCTTCCCTTGAGGCTTCTCTCTCAGATCTTCAGGCGTTTTATGTTTTTCAATGGCCTGTGTAACCACATTAGGGGTACTGGGTACTGATAAATTCAGACTTTTTAATAAGAAACTTTCAATATCACTTTCAGAGTCTGAGGAAAATTGTGAGGATCCTGCTATGCCTGATTTTTCCACTTTTGACTCTCTTGCAACAGTAGATTCCTTCTGCTATTCTCCTACTGTCACCTCTTCTTTCTCCTTTAAAGTTACAGATTCAACTACTGATTTTCCCTTCCCCTTCTTGGTCAACTTCTTCTTTTGTACTGGTTTCTTTTGAACTTTCCTTTTAGCTACCACTGTGGTTCTAGTTTCTGGAGGTCCTTGCAGTTCTTTGAAGTATGCTAGCAGTTCTACTTCTTTCTTAACAAATACTTCCTCTGTCTCGGCTGCCATCATTTGATCATGAAGCTCTTCATAATGCTCTACTTCCTCCTGAACCCAATCTGTTGCCTTGCAAGAATAATCTTCCAGCATCTTTTGATATTGTGCCTCATATATTGCTCTTTTGTTATTACCTTGAGTCAGATAAGTATATAACTGCTCTTTGCTTGTTTGAGGTGGATGAGGATCACTAGAAGATTGGACCTATTTCTGAGCAGCTTCATGCTCCTCTTTGGTTACTTCAGCCTGCTCCAATTCAACCTTCCTTGGATCCAACCTCCTTTTCTTTACAGGAACCACTTCCTTAGATATTACCTTTCTCTTCATTCCTGCCCCCCTCATGCTAGTTTGTCCTTCTGCTTCTCTCATAGACATCTTCCTGGGAGGGCTCTTGATTCCTGACATAAGACTTCTAAAATATTGTGCCTCTAGAGCCAGCTTTAATTGATCTTCCATTCCCAATACATGATATATGATCCTCGTGAGAAACTGGGCTCCATTCATATATTTTTTCTGCTCCTAGTGTTTAGCTGTTTAACTGTTCATGTATGTACGGGGTTACATCCACCGAAGGGCTTAGTTCTGTCCTTGTTGTTAAACATAATCAGTGTAACAGACTTATGTGGCATGGTATACCTTGGTAGTTTTGGGAAGCAAAAATATTGCAAAAACATCCTAATGGCATATTCCTCATTCTCCTTTCCCTTGAAATCAGTAAATTTTGAATATCCTGTATAGGTTTCTTTATTCTTTTTCACAAAGCTATGGTCAAGCTTGGTTCCCATTGGGTAGAATTGCAAAGCTGCTCTGATATGTTCTGCTTTAATAGTGATATTCACCTCCTGATTATCTTTGTTCTTGACTTTGCACCGGAAATAAGCATCATTACCTTTTCCTACTTCCAACAAACTGTTCATTACTTGTGCCACTCTCTCAAAATCTATGAAAAATATGGGTTCTTCCAGCAATTTATGCAACCCTACTGCCTTCCACCTTTTCTGATTGACGGCTACCCTTTGAAATCTATAGAACTCTTGACACAACATAGTATATTTATATCCTCCTACTCCAACTGTGAATATATGCTGTCCAATTATGCTTAGGGTCTCTTTGAGCTCCTTCACCACCTTTTCTGCCTCTGGAATCTCTGGCTCTTCATCTCACTCCAGGTCCACCTTCTCTATCACGGCTTCACTATCCAGGAACCAGTGTCCTCTTGACAAAGTGACTGATTCTGCTTTGAAATCATGAATAGGTAGCTCCTTTGCATTCACCATTATGGATAATATATAACACATAAAAAGAAAGAACTCCACCCACATGAGTCACAAATAATAGTTATTGTGAGATGAAATGAAGAAGGAATTTAAACTCTGACTTCTTTAGAAAACTCAATTAAAGTGACCATTACATGTGTAGCAAGATGTCTAGTGCACTCCCCTCTTCTGACAATTCTTATCCAAGAAGAAGATGTTTTTAGAAGAAAAAGATTGAAATAAAAAATAGACAACAATAAAGAATTACAAAAAATAAAAAATCATAAAAAATAGAATAGACCATACAAAAAATAATAAATAGGGATAGCTACCCTTCTTCCTATATCTTGCTTTGTGCTATATAAATTTATAAAAGGAAAAAATCGACAATTTTTCTCAATTTTTCTTTTTCTTTCTTTCTCTTTTTTTTTTAATATAGTAATTTCTTCTATTTCTTTTCTTCTCTCTTTTTTTTTTAATAATTTCTTCCATTCCCTTTCTTCTTTTTTTTTCACTTATTTTTTTTTTAATAATTTCTTCTATTCCCTTTCTTCCCCTCCTAATTCTCTTTTTAGAAAAAGGACAGGGTAAAAGGATTTTGTTCTAATTTCCAATATGTTGTGATTTTCTTTTGTCTAACCTTCTGATCTGATTTTGAAAAGAAATCTAAATCCAGATCAAATACAGATGGTCTTTTTCCATTGAATCAATTCTAATTTCTTTACCCAATAATATTTAACCTTAGTTGTCTTTATTTCAGGAAGAAATCCATCTCCTTCAGATAAGCAGTTTTTTGAATGTTTTGGCCTCCATATCCATTTTGTTCTAGAATTTTGTTCTGATGAGCAGACCTTGGGTATGCTTTGTTTCCATATCCTTCTTGTTCTAATGCTTTGATGCTTCAGATTATACCATGGTCGCCACCTTGCTTCTTGGTGTCCATCCTCCTTTGCCTTCTCAACTTTTTGCAGATTTTGATTAAATGAGGCTTGATCCTTTGCTGTTTGTATTGGTAATGTCTGTATGTCTTTTATTGGAGAAATAAATTCTTCCATGTCTGGGTCATGAACATCCTGATTACCTTCCTGTTCTTCATTACTCAATAAAAATATTAAAAACCTTTTGTCATTTATGATCAACTTAAGCTTCATTTTTTCAAAATTCAAAATTACTTTACCTTGTTTGAGCCATGGTTGTCCCAAAATCATTTTTCAGTCATCAAATAATCTGGCCATTCTTCACAATCTATTTTCATATATTCATCATTGAACCTAACTTTAATAGATAGTGAAGACATGCTTTGTATCATTTGTCCTTCCAGAGTTTTGATAAAGGTTCTGCTTTTAGTTCTTTTTAGGCTAAATTTATTTACCAAAGCTGAACTAATCAGATTCACTTGAGCTCCAAAATCTATCAAAACCCTAATTTTTTCATTTTGATAATCCATTATTATCACAGGCAAATGTTCTTTTTGTCTTAGAGGTGTTTCACACAAACAGACTTCCCCATGATCTTTGGTTTTTCTTATCCTTTCCTTTGCTTCCTATTGAGCCTCTTTTCTAATGTTGTCTTCTTCTTTTTTCCTGTTTTGAGCTTGTTGCAATCTTCTCCATTCAGAAGCGGTTAATGGGAGATCATATCTTTTAACTCTACATCCACTTATGAAATTTGGCATGATCTCTCCATCTATCTTAGCTAATTGGATAGCTCCACTGTTACTTATCTGATGTATAATATATGGCCCATGTGCTTTTTTCTGAAACTTTTTCTGATGTTCTTTGACTGTGTAAGCCAAAACTAAATCTCCTTCTTGTAGATCTTTCTCTTTTATATGAACATCATGATAGGCCTTTTGCCTTTTCTTGTCCACATATAAACTCATAATGGCTTGGAGTCTAGAAGCTCCCAATTTTTCCAATTCTATTACTCTCTCTGATAGTTCATGTCCAATCCAATTGTAGTGACTACCTACTTTTAATGTTGGAATGAGGAATTCCATAGGTAGAACTGCATTTTGTCCATATACTAGATTGAATGGTGTGTTTCCTATTGCAGTTTTATAAGCCACTCCTTAAGCCCATAGGACATGATTAAGTTGTAATTCCCAATCATTCCTGTTTTGTGTTTACTAATTTTGACAATACAGTGTAAAGTACTTTATTAGTACTTTCTGCTAACCCATTGGCTTGTGGATGATATGGGGCTGACTTTCTATGACTGATCAAGAAATATTCAGTTATATTTTCTATGATTTGATTTACAAAATGGGTCCCCCAATCACTTACCAATTCAATTGGAAGTCCAAATCTGGTGATGATGTTTTCATAAAGGAATCTAGCTGTAGTATGAGCATCATTCATTCTTGTGGCTTTGGCCTCAGCCCACTTTGTCAGATAATCTATAGCCACTATTATGTATTCAGCATGTGATTGTCTTGCTGGAGGATGTATAGGTCCAATGAAATCTAACCCCCATTTACTAAAGGCTCTGGCTGAAATTAATGGAACTAATGGCATATTATTTCTTCTATTTGGTTGACTCACCCTCTGACAGATATCACATCTTTTTACATAGGTTCTTGCATCAGGAAATAGGGTTGGCCACCGAAATCCAGAATATAATATGAGTTTAGCTGTCCTGTCACTTGAGAAATGTCCACCTGCTACTCTAGAATGTGCCATTTCCAACATTTCCAGATATTTGTCCTCAGGAACACAAATTCTTAAATATCCATCCATCCCTCTCTTATACAATTGTTCTCCTATCAATTGATATTCTTCAGAGATTACTTGTAGATTTTTTGAATCTGCACTAGCTATTACTTGTTTTCCTTTCTTCTTCCTTTTCAACTCTTTAATAATCTTTTCACTCCAATCAGGATTTTTCTGAAACCAATATAGAGTTATGAATTCTGAATCTTGCAATGATTGACACTTCCAGCAATTAGCAATATATTTTGTTACATCTTGAATCTTATTAGGCCAATGTACCCCCATCCTATTGAGATTACTTAGGGTGACTACCCTAGAAGCATGAGCACAAGGGTTCCAACAATGAGCTCTTTTTAAGTATTCCTGTTGCTCTTCCTCAAGAGTACACTATTCCAATATGCCTGTATGGTTGAGATGATACAGGTGGCCAGCTAGCAGCATAAAATTTCTGCTTTGTAATACTAAGTGTGTGTTGTTTCCAAATGTTCTACAAGGTCCCATGGTTAACAATGGTACTAAAGTCATAGCCCACTCAGGAACACTTTCTACTTTGAACAAATAAGTATCTAGCACGTCATCATCTATAGGTGAACTGGGTTCTTTAGATTGAATTCTAGACAAATGATATGCTCTTAAGTGTGTTTTCCCTTGTCTGACCACCACTTCAAACTCAAATTCCATCAGTAAAAGAAACCATCTGACTATTCTACCAGTGTGACAAGGTTTATTTACCAAATATAGTAAAGCTTGATGGTCCACAAAGAACTTAAACTTGTTGGCCAAAAGATAATGTCTATATTCTTTTACAGCAAATATCATTCCCAACCCTTCTCTCTCAGTGGTTGTGTAATTTTTCTCTGCTAGATTCAATTGCCTACTAGCATAAGCCACTGGGAAATCTAACTTGCTTCCTTCTATTGGTTGTGCTAGCACAGCCTAAAGCATAATTTGAAGCATCCACATGGACATGAAAAATTTTATCCCATTGAGGTGTTTCCAGAATTGGGGCTGTTACCAAACAAGTTTTTAGAGTTTCAAAGGCTTGGTCACACTCCTTGGTCCACTCAAACTTTGTAATTAGGGCATATAAGGGTTTGGCTATGTCAGCAAACTTGTGTACAAATTTTCTATAGTACCCACAATGTCCCATGAAATTTTGAAGTTCCTTTACATTTGTTGGTCTTGGAAGTTCTATTATGGCCTTTATTTTCTTCTCATCAGTTGAAATTCCATTTTTAGAGACTATGTGACCTAACATTCTTCCTTGTCTTACAAAGAATACACACTTTTCTGGATTTAAACATACTCTGTAGGTTCTGCATTTCTTGAACATATTTTCTAAATCATGCAAGTGATCTTGTCTTTTTAGTGAAAAAGTACAAAGATCATCTACATAAATTTCCATTACATTCCTCAGGAACTCTTTGAAGATATGACACATCAACCTCTGAAAAGTTGCTAGGGCATTGGTTAACCCAAAGGGCATAACCCTAAAAGCATAAACTCCCCATTCTGTGGAAAAGGCAGTTTTATGTTGGTCTTCCAATGCTATAGGTACCTGATTGTATCCTGAAAAACCATCTAAAAAACTATAAACCTCCTTCGCTGCAACTCTTTCTAGAAGATGATCTGTTATAGGCAGTGGATAACTATCCCTTATAGTTGCTGCATTCACCTTTTTCAAGTTAATGCATATGTTGGCAGTAGTCAAGGAACTGAAGGATTCACAAGACAAGGAAGCCTACGAAGGGAGTCGGAGCGAAGAGAAAGCACAAGCAGACACAGTAGTCAAAGAAGATCTGGCAAGTAGGCCATTTAAATTTTTCAGGCATCAAAGAGTTGGGCACACAAGAAGAAGGAGCAAGTAGGGAGCTCCACGAAATGTATGTCAAAATGTTAGAAGAAATTCCTACAAAAATAGTGATTTTCATCACTAAAAACCATTGTAAATACCATTTCATATTTTTGTAGCTCCATTTTGTGCAAGCCAAGGAGTCCTTGAGCTTGAGGAGCTTTAGAAGTACCTATCTATCAGTTTTCACATTTTTTAGACTCCGTTTGAACCTCCAAATAGGGTAGAGAACCTAATTTTTAACTAGGCCGGACACTAGGTCTAGACAAGGCCAAAACCTAGTAAAAAACTATAAATAGAGCTAGAGAGCTCATTTTTGAGGTTAGCTTGTAATTGATTTGAACTTGTATGAGATTTTTGAAAGTAATTTAAAGAACTCCATTGCTTCTCACTCTTTGTCTTGCCTTGTGTGCGCGTGTGTGTGTATGTGTGTGCATGTTAGTGTGCTTCGCACTCAGGTGCTTGTGCCTTCACTTGCTCGAGGTCATCATACCATCCTCATGTCTTTCCGGATTGACATTAGAGGAGGTGCTACTCATCACTGAGCTACACCAAATTTTGGCGCCGTTGCCGGGGATCGCGCTTTGAGGACGAGCGTGTGATGGTAAGACGTAGAGTTGAGGCATTGGAGTCATAGGTATTTTCTTCACTTTTATCTATTTTCTTTTGTTTTTCTCATCACCATCATCATCCTCACCATCTCCCACATCCATCTCCATCATCGCAAAAAATTTCAGTTTTTTGGTCATATCACCCCACCCATACCATTTCCCTCATTTCACTTGTGAGAGAGAGCGAGAGAGCGTTTGTCTGCTTGTGATTTTTCTGTGTTTTTTGAGATTTTCTGCAGGAATCAGCATCCCCAGCAGCTGCACCAGCTCTAGGAGGTAAAAATTTGACTATGCAGGTCCCGAGGCGTTGACCTCTGTCAATCGCGACCAACAGAAAAAATGATCTTTTTGCTAAACAAAGTACATAATCATGATCTACATGCCTAGAGCTTCCTAAATGTGTGCTTTAAATTTTAAAATTCCTCAGTTTTTTGTCAATCATGATCACCCTGTCAATCGTGATCGACAATCCACGACGGACACATGCCGACGACTCTGTCAATCACGACCGACATGTCAATCGCGACCGACAGAGTCAACGACCGACTGACCACGACTGATAGAACCTATGTGTGACACGTGTCAATCGCGATCAAGCCATCAATCGCGATCGACCATTCAATCATGTCTGATAGCCATGAGGGACCTGTCAATCACGACCGATCCAGTCAACGATTGCTTGACCACGACGGACAGACCCTCGCGACAGACCTGTCAATTGCGATCGACACATCAATTGCGACCGACAGAGTCAACAACCGACTGACAACGATTGTCTGAAAATCCGGGCCACGTGTCAATCGCGATTGACCCATCAATCGTGACTGACAGCCACGACGGACCTGTCAATCGCGACCGACACGTCGATCGCGATTGACCTATCAATCGCGATGTCGGGAAGTTGCGGACATAAGGCTGGTGGATCAGTCAGCCACTAAATCCCTCGGCACACGCAGGGTGTATGAGACAATCGTAGGTGTTTTAGGTATATTTTTCTTTCGTCTAAGGTATCGGAAATTCTAAATTACTCTTAAATCTAGGAAATATGGAGTAGATAATTGAAACACTTTAAACTTCTAAGAACCGTAAGGCTAGGCTGCTCTATATCTATCAATAGCTTCTTGAGGTATAGGTAATATCAGACTTTCTTCAGTTATTTTATCTTTAATAATTTCCTCATCTTGGATTTCTAAATGATTAGGTTGTGTACGCCTAGTTAATGGTGGTGGAAATAAATCTATGTTATCTTGTTGATCACTAGATGCGATTGAAAATAAGGCTATAAATCTATTCAGATAATAATCATGAAAAATTGAAATTAACGATTTCAGATAACATTGACAAGAATGATAATGCAAATTAGAATTGAATTAATGCTAATGACAATAATGGATGATTACAATGCTATAAAGCAATGATATAATTTCTCTAAAAGATTGCTAACAATAAGTGAATCCTATACAAAGCTTAATCAAGGATAATGTCTATAGATTTAAATCAGATTATCGGTTAATTGATTTGTTGAATTCTCCACTTTTGCCACGATGCTCTTCGATTCTTTTGCTTTGAATGTCTGAAAAAAAACATTAGCATATTAGTATATCTCAATAAAAAATCATTAATACAAACTTTAATACACATGCTTATTGATTTCTATATGCACTTAACATGCATAACATAATATCACTCATGCATACATATGCACTTTATATGCATGCTTCTAAACATGCTAATATATGCTAATACACACACATACTAACACACATGCATGCTAACATAACATACTCTTCTAAATACATATAATCATGCAAACGTATTAATTAATATGTACTAACATGCATTAACATGTACACATTCATTAACTCATGCATATGCATTGATTCATGTAAAATAACATTCTACATGGATACACATGCATCCCTACACTTAATCCATATTGACAAATACATATTCATATACTTACAGACTTCTCTTATGAATGCACATGCTTCACATGTAAGCCATCCAAGCTCATAGATCTGTGCTTCCCTTCGCTGCACAGATCATCCAAGCCATTGCCCAAAGCCCCCACGCAGACCGACAATGGGTCTTCCTTTCCCTCCCACATCGATCCGTCATCACCATCCAAGTTTTCGCTGACGCCTACCGCCTCACCCTGCAAGGCCGCGAAAATGGCCCGAGCATCCCTGTTGCTCGTATGACCGAACTTTTTCCTCGCTCCTCATCCAACGAATACGCCATCCTATGCCGCCCAGACCCCGAGCGATCCGCCCTCCAATTCCTTGTAGCAATTCTCAACCTGCAGAAGAGAACATATGGTATCTCTCGCCCTTTCTACTCTGCCTTAGAATTAGCAGCCCGCGAACCTGTAAACTTTGCCTCCTACTTCTTCCTGAGAATCCATAGAGAGTGCGTAGCTATCGTTAAACAGCTTCAAAAGGGATCCACCCCACGCTCTCGCCTTCCCCACATCATCTCCTTCCTCTTTCCCACCATTCTCGCCGCACAACCCCCACCCACAGGCCCCGCAATTAGGCACGAGGAATCAGCACAGCCGATCGAAGACACCGAAGACGAAGACGAAGAAATTAATCAGCTCTTCCGGACCAAGCGCATTCGAATCAGCTCCTCCGAAAGTGAAGTCCAAGGATCCACCGGAAAAGATCAAGAGACGAAGCCAGACGACCAAGAAGAAACGTACCACGACACCACCACACACATCGAAACCTCGACGGAGCAACCAGACCAGCAGGAGCAAGCCGAAACAGAAATACTATCCACCGAAAAAGAATCTGAGCACCACCAAGATGAACAGGAGTCCGCCACCAAAGCATTAGATCGACTCATCGACGCCATCAACCAGACAGAAACACTCGCCAAGGTAAACCCCTCAGACACCGTCCTCCCTACATCACCTCCTGCTAAACTCCTACCCCCACCGGAACCACCCCTTCCACCCTTCACCGAACCAGCACCATCCTCTTCTTCCTCCCCTAACTACTCTCCACCCAACTCCCAGCAACTACGCTCCGATACATCCTCTCGACTACCACCGCCACCCAACGCATTCTCGGAACTTGCCGCCATGGGGCAGTTCCTCATTCAGTTATCACACCAGCTGCCCGCACAATTTACAGCCGCTACAAACAGCCTGAAGGCTGAATACCAGCACAAAGTAGACACCATAGAAGCCGACATCACCCCCCTCCAGGAAGAGATCGTCGCCGTAAAGGCAGAGAATCATCACCTGCAGACACTGATAGCCGAACTCCAAGCACGGTTTTCAACAGAGCAGACCTTACTACAACAACGAGATGCAGCCCTGGAACAGCTCGCTGCCAAAGACCTGATCATCCAAGATGCCAATGAAGAAATTCAAAACCTAAAGACCGCCCTTCAGGAACAAGAAGACATCAACGCCTCTCTCGAAGATTTGGCCGCAGACTCGAAGAACCAATTACAAGAAGCCACCCAGAAGCTGCAGGAGCAACAGAAAGAAGCTGCCGAAGTCAAAGAGCAGCTACGGCGAGCCGAAGAATGCGCCGACGCGGTCAACAGCATTCTCAAAAAACAACTAATAAAGGAGGGCCAATACCAGAAAGACATCGCCACTACCCGCAGAGAACGAGACGCATTAAGGAGAACGCTGGATTTCCAAACCCAACAATTCGAACGTCACGACAACCAAATACGCAACCAGAAGGAGTGTATCCACGAGCTGCAGAACAAATTAACCGAAATTACGACCGCCCGAGATGCAGCGCTCGCCAACGACTTCTATCTACAGGAGGCTTTCCTTCAAACCCAAGCCGACATTTTGTTAAATCAAGCCATAGCCCTCAGTGCAGTTAGAACCGACGCACAATTATTAGAACCCACCACCTTAGTCCAGATGTTAGAAACCCTTAAAAAGAAAATTACCCGAACATTTAGACTTGCCAGAAGTATGTATTTAGAAGGTATAGTATCCGAACCGTAGGAACTTGCGGATACGAGTCCCGAGGACCCGACAATACTAAGTCCGAAAGTTAGTATTAGAAGTCACGATTTTTTGTGCATAAGACTTTCACACATGTAAAAGACGTTCCAAGTCCAGCACCACTCTCCAGAATGATGATTTTTGATTCAAGAATCTCGGAAAGCAGCATCAAATGTCATATCAGAATGGAATACCATCATTCTAGCGACTGGCAGCTTAAGGCCTCGCACTTATAAATACGAATACCCGGGAACGCACACTTACACCAAACCGGTGTTCAGACTACCACCGATACTACATCACAATGGCTTCGATCGAGCTGGCAAGACACTAGGCGTACGCTGTGTGCCTTAGTGTGGAACGAGACTGAAAGACAACGCTCTTCATGGTGGCCGGAAAGGGTGACGAAGCAAGGTAGCGTCAAGAATGGTGCCGATGCAGACAAAAGCAAGATGGGGAGTGATGAAGTGCGCATACAACTGCGGGGAAGAATTGATCACTTCCAGCGACTCGGGAGAAGTGATCATGGCTAGTGATTCGGAAGACGACAGGCGCAACGAACAGGATAATGACAAGGATTTGATGGAGAATATCAAAGAACTTCGACAACATCACCAGAGGATGGGACTCCTACAGTTTGCTAAGTCACCCTGGGGACAGTGGATTTCTTTCGCCACTAGAACAAGTGCGCTCAGAAAGAATTGGGGAGTTAAATTCCTGGCACGGACCGACAGACAACAGAAATGGATATCTCAGCCAGGTGGTGATAGGATACTGTATGACTACATGACTTCTGCAGAAGACACGGATTCAACAGCACAGAGGGTACTTTGATTCCATCGACGAAGCGATTACAGCACATGACAAGGCCAATTGACAAGGCCAAGTTGTCTGTGCTAACTCACGAACAGCTTCTTTTGCTCTCGATGCAGCTAACAATCATATCATTGTCTGGCCTCCTATTGTATGTATATATGGACATGCTTTTCAGATGACTTAGATGTTCAGAAAACTATTTAAAGGAAGAGCTGCGAGTTTTGAGTCCTTGAGGCAACTAGACCAGCCATACGAGTTTGAAGGAATTATGGAGAAAGAGACGACCTACCACGTACAGCGGCATATTCGGGATTGGAAGATAGTTGCAGAACATATCTATCTATCGGCTGCATAACTCCAGGCAAAAGGATATCACCTACAGTACTGCACTTGCGGGTTCGAGTCCACCGTGCGTGCCAGTGTTAGACGGCCGCCGAACAAAGGACAATTGTACTTAGACAGAGGTTTTTAATGTAGAAACAATTGTACTTAGACAGAGGTTTTAATGTAGAAAGAACCCTTCTGACAGTACGCGGTAAAGAAAGATTCGCGTAAAGCCTTGTAACAAAACTCTATTTAAAGCCATGAAAAGGGACGAGAGAGAATGGAAGAGAGTCCCCGTGTTTTTTGGAAGTTGCGAATACATTGTGAGAGTTCCCGTTTTGGGGTTATTTTACTTCGTCTACTGTGTGCAACGCGTAGAGTGTTTTGGTTCTGTTCTGTCTGTGCCCTTTGTCTGTGTAATCATTCGACTGTGTATGTGTGATACAGTGTGTGTTACGAGTCGGTACAGCGATTGTGAGAGTTTGTTCGGTAACGAGCTAAAGAGCCTCCTGTGTTTTGGGAATTGTACGTATAAGTGTTGTATGTGTCGAACAAGAGTAACTCTGTTCTGTCTTGTCTGCTCCTTTCCCTCTCCTGTGTATGTGCTTGTGTGCGTATGTGCGTTATACGTAGTGTTACGAATTGATACGGTGTTGCAGAGATTTCGCCCGGTAATGATTAAAGTAATCCCTAAGTGCTAGTCGCCAGGAATGTGTTTGTCTGATCGTTCGTCTGTGGAGCACGGACGTATAGAGAACGAACATGGTTCGATTGTGAGTTATGAATCTCTGTGAATGACTGAGCAGGTAGTATATCTATGTTCAGATAGTACCAGTAATGTTATGAATACGAGTAGAATGATGATAAAGTGCGCGACAAGTTATAGTCAGTAGGTCTTGCAAATTGAATGTGATACTCGGCAGAGTCGTAAATTGTGCAGAAGGATTTTGTGGCGTATTCGTGTTAAGTTACCAGCAGTGCGCTTTGTGTATTGATTCTCAGTCCGGATTACTGCTCAACTGTTATAGCAGGAAGATCTTGGAATATGGGATTCTAAGACGTTGATAGCCTTGGTTGATCAGAAACAACTACTGAGCTAAGACGCGCTGACCGAGTAACGAGTGAGTGAGAAGTTGGGAAAATAGTATAGGGCCTCTGTCTAACAGACCCCTACCACTCCCAAGAACCCACGTGGCTAGAGTCCGTTTACTTTTACGGTAAGATTAACTACAGAAAGACTCGGATATACATCTCACGCCGTGTTGATTGGATAGAAAGCGATACTGTTATACGTTTAACATTTATAACGTACGTTTAACACATGCTAATACATACTAACACTTAAACTTAGACATCCTAACATATTGACATGAACCACACATATGATATCACTATGAAAATATACATACTTATGTTTATACACCTATACTCATTTTCATTCAAACATGCATCCAAATTCATGTTGAAGTAATCACTTGCATAATTAACATTATCTATATTAATTAAACCAAACTATATCTAACAATACATTAAATTAAATCTAAATCTATTTAATTGATACTAACAATACTTTATATATCTAATTAGATTTAATGATTTCTAATGCTTAAATTAATAAATTAAGGAACCCTAACATATCATCTTTCTCTCTCTATCGCTCTCTCTCTCTGCCATTCTCTTTCTCTCTCCCTATCTCTCTCTCGACGGCACTGCCACGCGCAGGCTGTTGAGAGGGAAGAGATGAACTTTTGATTTAATATTAATTATTTCTCTCTCTCACAGCGTTGTCGCGCGTTGCCTGACAGAAGACACCATGGTGATGCTCAGAAATCGGATGGTCGTTTTGAAACTCTCTGAAACTCTCTGGTACGCTTTGCGCTATCTTATCGTGCACGCACTGCAGCTATGGGAACAAGGTGAAGGAGTTTTGTCTTAATACGGTGGAGATTCTCTCTCTAATCATAGCCTACTCATACACATCTACCATACCTGTTGTGATTGAAAACAGTAAATAACTCCTTCTTAAACTACAGGCGCTCTCTCTCTATTTCTACGCGCACATCTTCTGTCAGAGATGGAACTTCATGTGCGTGCAACCTTTTCTTAGAAGACTCAGCTTAACCCTCTTGCTTTTAAGTTTCTCTCACACTCTGCAGCACCAATCTAAGCCGGAAGTCAGAAGAGTTAACTTTTGCTCCTATTAACATGTGTCTCCCTCTTTCCTCTCTCTTCTACTGTGCCGCCAGAATCAAGGGGAAAAAGAGAGAGGAAATAATATACTCTCTCTCTATTTGGTCACTTCAATGCCAATTAGATAGCATTCTCTCTCTTCAGATACATTTTTCTCTCTAAGACTATCAAAAGTCTAGCAACAAGGGAAGCTTTTTACTCAGAATACGTTCAACAGCTAACTCTCTTCTAATCATTAAGAGCAAGAAGTGAAGGAATAGAATGAGTACCTGAAAAAAAACATTAGGACAAACTAGCAGAACATACTCATATATATACACACACAAATCATGAGCTTACCACTCTTTTTTATTTGCTTTAAATTCTCAACCTCACTTTTACCCACATTTATCCACCATACTTTAAATTAGCTTTAATCACATAACTCACTTGTTCCATTCTTTTAACCACATACTTTTTGCACTTTAAATGCATACTTAATTTAGGCCACTCTTTGATTTTGCACACATAATTACCACACTTTTAACCACTTACTTTATCCACTTTAATTACACACTTAATTCACACCACTCTTTAAACACTATTCACATATACCACTCATTAATTATCCACTTCATTTTCATTTTAATTTAATTATCCTAATTTTCTTAATTTAATAATGCATTTAAATTAGGCTTAGGTTAAGAATTTAATATATTAGAACCTTAATATTTAAATACACACATATGAGTAAATTAATTACTTAATTCATTTTTTAATACATAAATATTCATTTTAAACATTAACTTAATTGAATACCTGTTATATTAACCCTTAAAATTCAATAAACCCTTGAGAACTTCCTTGAAACCCTTTGAAATCCCTTGTTAACCCATTAAAATTCTTCTGAATTCTATCATGAACCCATTAACACTTAAATAAACTCTAGCATGAATCACATATTTTTTGTTCACTTTCTAGTACCAATTGTTAGCTACATGCTTTCTCATAGGCCATACAATTTCCATAAGTATGACCTAGTTGGTCACACCAGAAGCATCTTACAGTTCTCTTTGGTCTTTGATATAAAGGCCTAAGAACGACTCTTCTATGATCAGGTAAAGGTTTTTGGTCAATAGAATATATAGATCTACTTTGAACTCGTACTTGATATCTATCTTTGCATTTACATGTAGCACTTTCATGCATTTGATTGTTTAACCTTTCAATGTTCTCTTTTAAACTTGCAACTTCATAACCAATAGTTTTGAATGAAGAAATTTCTTTTACATGAGTTGATAATGTTTCCATATGTTCATTTAAATTTGATAGTTCATAATGAAGAATTCTTTCCAAATTCCTAAACTCGTGATCAAATTGAGTATCTAGGGATTTAAAAATTACTTTAAAATCAGATACTACGGTAGTTAAGATTGAAAGAAACGAGTTTAAGGACTCAAACTTAGAATGAAGCTTCAAGTCTATAGAGGAAACTAATCGTGATTCCATATCATGCAGAAGATTTTCGACATTAGCAGTCATGTTCGTTTAACTATATGCAAGCCAGAAAAATTCAAATATAAATACCTGGAATTTGTTTCCCGTCGGATGTACCTGAGCTTCAATGCCGATTTGTTCACGTCGGGTTCACCAAATGTCGGTGCGAAAGTCACGGTCGGTGGATCAGGGTGACCGCCAAAAATACGGCACACGCAGTGTGCTTGGAGCAAGCTCAGGTGGGATCAAGGTGAATGTCGAGAATATTTAGTAGTGCAATTCGAAACAGTTTAGCCTATATATTTGAAGCTTATCTTATCTTCATTCAATTAGCAACGTACGATCAAAATAAGTTCAACATAAATGCATAGATTCAATTGTTTGAAAGCTATGCATAGGGATCTGAAATCTTACGATGATTGAATTGCAATTCTAAGTGCATTAACGCATATAATAATGTTATCACTTGGGTATGACATTTAAAATCTTTATATATGACGAAAGATCGATACAATTTTCTAAGAAAGCATCATAGTACTTTGAACGTTTATAAATCAATTCGATGCATTAGCATTGCAACATCATCAAAAGTTTAGACAATCAATACATAAAACATAAAGTTCGTATCTTCTTCATACAGTATGGATTCAATGTTCCTATAAATTGTAAAATATATCAATGTAGACGCATCCAATCAATTTATTATGATGAGATGACAAAAGAATTACACGTCGCGTGATATAATAAAATCATTAGGGCAACCTTAGGATGAATAAGCAGTCATGGCAGCTGACGTAAGGTTACTTCAAATTGAAACTCAACAAATAAACTATATCAAAGGAATTACGGCGCCGTTATCGCAGATGAAAGCCAAGCCAGTTTTACAGAGTTTACTATTTTATTTTTAATGCAAAGGAAAATTTAACATTAATCACAAGCGTAAGAATATAAATATTTCTTAACGGACAATATCAACAACTGAATATTAAAATATTCTCGATATCTACTGATGAATCGCCTTAATGTCTGTGACTTCAGTTTCTACACATGCTTTGGTATCAATACGTAGTGTCAGTTGAGTTCAAATAATTAGTATTGCAAAACTCCAAATTGTCAACATAATTTCCTCATTGTCACTAGTTGCATAGATAGATGACTTGCTAGAGATGAAGTCAGCGCGACGTTGACGGTTCACAGACCATCAAAGCGTTCCTGTGTAGTCGTCGTGAAAGACAAAGCTGAGATAAGCAGACAAACACAAAGTGAAACGCACAAGTCATCCGAAGTTTGGATTAGGAAAACGAAAATCAGAAGTGATGCTGGCATATGCTTGTTGGCATGATTCTTCAAGGTGAGCGTCAAGATCAGAAACGTAATTGATGAAAGAGAAGGCGGAAAATGATTATATAAGCTTAAATCAAACTGATGTTGGATGCATATTGAATTTTTGATTAGTCGGGCTAGGCACAACAGAGATGAACTTGCACAAAATTGAGTGTTGAGGGAAGATACGAGCACCGTTTTCGGATGATTACTTCTGCAGATGTCATCAGAGCGCTGTCATTAATGTTGATGTAACAGTAGTTAGATAATTTTCTTGTGAGCTTTCACAACAATCGTTGTCCTGCGATCTTTCATGCGCATCTTTCCCTTCTAATAATCTCAGTAATCAGCTCTACACATTCGCGAACACAAACGTATATAGATTGCATAAACGAAAAATTGGACTGCAAAATTTCTCAATTTCTGACACATCAGAACTGCGCTCTGGACTGATAATTCCTCCTTTCACAATCTCCACTGTTCAAATCTGTCTCCCTCTTCTGCTGATCGCTTTCCCTCTTTTCTTTGTCCCCTGATCTCTGCGATCCTTCCTAATGTTTCTTCACAGCGTTGCCGCCCTCCAGGATCACACCTCCCTCGTCCGATCATGCACGCCAAAAGTGCCAGAAAAACCTCCTTTCTTCTCTTCCTTGATTAGCCATCTACGAACCTGCAGGAGAATCAATCGAGGCCTTTTTTCCCTTTCCTTAGATCATGTCTACCAAAATATAAACGTGAAGTGGCCAGCCAAAAAAACACTCGGAACCCCAATATGGAGCAAAGCCC
Source organism: Ceratopteris richardii (assembly GCA_020310875.1). NCBI lineage: Eukaryota > Viridiplantae > Streptophyta > Polypodiopsida > Polypodiales > Pteridaceae > Ceratopteris > Ceratopteris richardii. Next base: position 167,917,851 of record CM035413.1, on the reverse strand, counting down.
ACATATTTATACACACAGAGATCTGCTTTTAACCACTCTTTTGGTTTGGTACTTTAAGTTTTCATCCTCACTTTTACCCACATTTATCCACCATACTTTAAATTAGCTTTAATCACATAACTCACTTGTTCCATTCTTTTAACCACATACTTTTTGCACTTTAAATGCATACTTAATTTAGGCCACTCTTTGATTTTGCACACATAATTACCACACTTTTAACCACTTACTTTATCCACTTTAATTACACACTTAATTCACACCACTCTTTAAACACTATTCACATATACCACTCATTAATTATCCACTTCATTTTCATTTTAATTTAATTATCCTAATTTTCTTAATTTAATAATGCATTTAAATTAGGCTTAGGTTAAGAATTTAATATATTAGAACCTTAATATTTAAATACACACATATGAGTAAATTAATTACTTAATTCATTTTTTAATACATAAATATTCATTTTAAACATTAACTTAATTGCATACCTGTTATATTAACCCTTAAAATTCAATAAACCCTTGAGAACTTCCTTGAAACCCTTTGAAATCCCTTGTTAACCCATTAAAATTCTTCTGAATTCTATCATGAACCCATTAACACTTAAATAAACTCTAGCATGAACCCATTAGAATCTTTTAAGATCCTTTGGATTAACCCTATTGTCATAAAATTATATGAACTTATGAAACTTGGGTTGAATACCCATGATTCTTGAATGTATAACTATAAAATACTCATTAATTGTGTAATTAGGGTAAACCCTAATATGAACATGTATTCTTTATCATTTCTTGTACCTGCAAACACTTCAAAAGTAGTTAATTCAATCCAGAACAACTAATCAACAGTGATATAAAAGGTTAGAATTCACCAATTAAGTTAATTTTATTTTATCTGGTCATCAACTGGAAAGTTGAAAACTTTCCGACAGCAATTGACAGAGCTTGCGAACGTGATTGACGGGCAAATTCGGCTAATTTTTTAGGGCAAAAAAATAGTGGTCTATTTTAGACAAATTGTGGGACAAATACTAGGGTTCATCATTGCATTGTGAGGCCATTACACAAAGTAGTTTGAGAAGTCCTGTTTGCCTGTTAGTCTGTTCTAAATCCTGTTTTAGCCCCAAAACCCTGAACTGGCATAACTTCCTCATACGAAATCCAATTTCTGTGATTTTTGTTTTGTTGGAAAGCTCGTGGGGAATACAACCAAAACTTCCACTGGTTACGGTAAAATTTGTTGGTGCAGACCAATCACCAATTGAAGATTTGAAGGACAAAGGATGGAGATGAGATCAAGTTTTGAAGCAAAGAAGATGGATACATTCATAGAGTGAAAGACATGTACACATATGTACATTAGTTAAGACATAGGTTACTTATACTTATGCTTTGATATAAGTCTGTACATAATTGCCTATAAATACTTTTGAAAATGTCGGGGCAAAGTGAGAAGACAACGAGAGACAATAGGAGATCATGAGATTAGTGTATTGTGTAATAGAAAATGTCATTAGACATGTGTGAAGTGAGTTGAACTCTCCATTCTCACTCAGTTGTAAATTTCTGAGAAATAGAAGGAAAAATTGCGCCCGATGTTTTTGTGTTTTCTCCCTGTGTGATAGACCTTTTGTGAATTCCTTTTGGAAATATCTAAGTCCATAGTTAATCAATCTATGGCTACAGTTTGAGAGTCTAATTGTGAATAGGCTAAGAGAATTGTGTGTAGGAACATTTACATGTGAGAAAGTACTCACTGGTTCCTGAAACAGGCGCAAATTTTGATCTTAATGATTTGATCATTTCTCACTCCACAGTTTAAAGTTTTGTGCAAGTAAGCACTTAATCTTTAAGTTGGAAGGTAAGCTACTAGTGGCTAAAAGCATTTGCTTAAACGGGTTTTATACTGAGAGAATTAAAGTTAAGAAGTTAGGGGTGTCCAAATCGACTTCTCAGAAGTGCAGATTTAGACATAGCTGACTTGGTAAGTAGATTTCTCAAGATCTACTGAACCTTTTGAAGTAATTCAACTTGGAGAAGGTGCGCAATCTTTAGGCGACACCTTGTGCAAAGTTTCATAAAAAACTTTACACATTTACTCAGTCAATGAGCAAGATCTATGCAGCAGACTTTCTGAGGAAATTCCTTTTTCACAGTTTAGTCAAGAAATTGATATTTGGTCATTGATAACTTAAATTGGTGAAGGTTTTTGACTTACTCTTGATATAGAGGTGTTCTAAATTCAAGAGTAGGTTGTTCTTTTGGAGATTAACACTCTCCATCAGTGGTATCAGAGCAGGAAACATCAAAATCAAGGAAAGGAGGATCCCGACTGCTGTAGATTCAACAAATTCAACAACTGAAGAACTAAAAGGTGAAAGCTTGAAGGCAAAGCTTGAGGAGAAGACCAAACGACATCAAGAAAGACAAAAGGACTCTAATTCGAAGTAAAGGTACATATATTATTCATAAAGCTTGAAGATTTCAATACATAGGTGGACACAAGATGGGAGATTCTCTAGAGATAGAGAAACTGGATAGGGAAAACTATCCTGCATGGTCAATGAGGATGGAAGCTCATCTTATGAGCAAAGATTTAATAGCTTACATCACAGGAGAAGAAGAGAAGCCACAGTTCAGAGATCCTAGTGTTCCAACTAGGGAAGAGTTAGCAGATTTGAAAAATTGGATGAAGAAAGATGCTCAAGCTAGGAGCATTATCTATATGGCAGTCAATGATTACTTGTTATCTCATATTCGAGGTCTTGAAAGTGCAACTGATATTTGGAATGCTTTGGAGGAGCATTTCCAGAATACTACTAAGTCAAGGAAGGCATCCTCATGGGCAGAGTTTACCACCTTCAAGAAGAAGTCCTCTCAATCCATTTCAGATTATTTAACAAGGATGAAAGACATTGCAGATTCATTAGGAGCTGTTGATGAAGACATTGAGGAGGATAAATTGGTAAGGCAAATCCTTACAGGTTTAAGAGGTGATGACAAATGGAAGCCATTCATTTTGTCTACAGAGTTATCACTTGATCATTTCACTCCTGATTTAAATCAGTTGTTAGGTCATATGCTAACATTTGAGCAGGATGTTAAAGGAGATGGTGACAAGAGTGCAGGTCATGCAATGTACTCAAAGGACAAGAAGAAGAATAACAAAGGAAAGCAACAAGCAAATGAAGATGAAGGAACAACTAGTCAAGCCAACTTCCTAAGAGGAAGAGGAGGTGGCAAAGGTAGAGGAAGAGGCAGAAACAACAAAGATGGAGGCAAAGCTTGTTGGATTTGTGGTAAGACAAATCACTTAGCTAATGATTGTTGGCACAATACTCAGAGTAATAATGGATATAGCCAAAACTATAATGCAAGAGGAAGAGGTGGCAGAAATCAAAGAGGTAATTTCAGAGGCAGAGGTAGTAGGGGTTACTTTGGAAGAAATGCAGGTAGAGGTTTCCAAAGTCAACAATATAACAATACCTACTACAATTATGCTTCAGATCAAAAGAAAGATTCAACATTGATAATGAATGCAACTTGTGAAAGGGAGAGTGAAGATCAAAGAGTCTTCTACATTGACTCAGGGTGTAGCAATCACCTGAGTGGTAATATAGCCTTGATGACTGATTTGGAGAATAAGGTATCTAATCATGTTGTTCAAATAGGTGACAACACTGTTTGTTATTGACTTTGGAGTTGTCCTCTCCAATCATGAAGTACAAAAGAATCAACAAATCATCTTTATTTTGTCAATCTTGGGAATATCCATAAGACCACAGCCCCTTCTAGATGATAGATTCATAGAAATAAGAGATTGATGGCTGGAATTCTGAGAAAATGAAAATGAAGAGGAAATATCTAGGGTTTACCTTATCTAGAGCAAATCTTCATCATTTTCTATGATCTTTGTGTCTATTTCATGTTATTTTCTCATTAGAATACAATTATGAAATCAGAATTGGAAAATATCACCTGTATCACAGAGAGGAGACAATCGCGATTCTGTAACAGTAGACGATTTTCACATTTCTGCATCATTCTTCAATCTTTCTTCACTCAATACATCAGTAATCATCTCTCTTCATACATCTTACTCAGTATTACACAAATGAAACTCACAAATGTCCATGACTAAGCAAGAAATAAGCTTCCACATCAAAGGAAACACACATAACAGCAGAAAACACGATTTCAGTAGAAACTCTCCCTTCTCTATTGATAGCATGAGCAAATGACTAACCAACCTCTCCAAAATAGAGAAAATTGACTTATATACATTTTCAAGTGTCCTCTTTCACACTTGAATTTTGGTCCTTTCCTCTATCATTCTAAAAATATGCTATCTAAGAGTTTCCAAAAATTCTAGAAAAAATACATAAGATTCTATCCTACATAAGGAAGACTCTTCCTTATTTTTACAACAATTGCATAAATATTTCTACAAATTTCTATTATTTTACAATATTTGTCCTTCAAAAAAGGTTTCCAAAAATGCATCTTCCAACATCCTTCCCCTCCTAAGCCTTTTGGCTCCTGACGAAAGATTTTCCAGCTCCGCTGCATTGATCGCCTTTCTTCATTTCTTCTTTCTTTGATATACTTGTGACAGCAAATCATGACTTTTTCTTTCTGTTATATTTAGATTATTGACCATTTCAATAATGCCTTTCTCCATTGTACTGCAGCTTCTGGTTTATCTATGACATCCTTCTTCAAGTATTTTGTATAGGCAGCTTCATATGCCGTAAGTCTAGATTTTGTAACAACTGATAGGTTTCCAAAAATCTCTGATTCTCTTTCAAAAAACCCGTAATCAAAAGCATCTTCAAAAATTTGCAAGTAATGACTACCCAAAAATATCACTCTGCTGTAATATGCCATTAAGCAAATTCTGTCAGGTGTTTCGCTCAAATCAAATAATAATGCATCTGTTGGAGAGTTAAAACCGATATAATTCAGTGTTCTGATATCTGTGTCGGTATAAGTTTCTATACAGGCTAGAAGTAATCTCATTATTCGTACAAGTAGTATACAAGCAGGGTCATTGACATCTTTGTATGTAGTTATTACAGACTCAGCACTATTCACCATATAGCTCTTGGTAGGCCATGTGCCTGCCTTCGGACCTGCTACTTTCGAAAAATTCATCCACTTTGGAGGAATTTGACCTTCTCTTCTTCTATCCCAAAAAGTTGTCCATTCTCTTCGTCGTGCTACTGGACAATAGGCTGGATTGATCTTTAAATGAAGAGGTACCTCTTTCCAAATTTTCCTACATTCTTTGTTGGCATCCAACCATTTATTTCTCCACTTAGGGTTGGCTCTCTCAAATAGTTCTTTGGTGACATTGATGTCTTCTTCATACTCAAAATATTTGTTTGGAGGTAGCCCAACTCTGGCCATCTGGTAGTTCTTTATGCTCTCCAAAATCATGCAGAATGGTATCCCCAATCCATCTGCGGCCCAGTGATGTTGATCTGGATTGATTCCCTTATTCAATGCGAATGTGACAATTTGTTCTTCGTACTCATCATGCATCTTTCTGATGAACTCCATTCTAGAATCTCTACTTGTCAGCAATTTATTTACAAAATCCTCTGAATATTCTTCTTCTGATTTTTTATCTGTTGGTTCATTGTCATATTGTATTCCCTCCAAATTGTCTACCCCATGTTCTTCTTCATGTGTGTTTCCACATGTGTCTCTTCCTGGATCTGTGGCTTATTCAACTTCTTTTGCAATTCTTCTATAGTCAATATCAGACTTCCATTCTGTTGTGCCCATAATTCTCTTTCTTTTTTCCACTCATTCTGTTCCATTTCCCTCTTTGACTGCCACTCATTTCTTTCCTTTTCCATATCCAGATGTAGCTTATTATAGCCTCTCATAGATGTAGCAGCATGTGTACTAGCCTGCCTTTCTAATTCTTTGGCTTCTTTCAATTCTCTTTGTAATTCCTGAATCTCTTTGAGTAATCCTTCCTTTTCTCCCTCTGTTATCTGGGCTGTCTGATTTTCCTCCTTCAATTGCCCTTCCTCCAATAGTAGCTTATTGATTTCTTCATTAGCTTTAGTCAAAATCTGATAGGAAGTTTTTAGAGTTCTATATCTTCCCTTAATCGTTCTCAATTCTTTTTCCAAGTTATCATTCTGCTCTGTGAGTAGTATACTCTTCTCTTCCAAGTATTGAATCTTGTTTTGCTTCTGTACTTCTAGCTCTTCCAAAGCAATTAGTTTACTGGAAAACTCCTCATTCTTCTCTTGAACCTTCCTTAGTTGCTCTGCCATATGCTCCTTTTCCCTTTTATGCTCTTTAATAACCATACTGCCTTTTTCGAATTCTGATTCTGCTACCATTCCTGAAATGATCATATTTCGGCTTGAGGGTCTGAACTGCTCAATATTATTCATAATGAGTTGACATGCTGATCTAATACTTTTTGGGATTCTTTCCAGTCCTCCTTCTATTGCTATTTGTTTAGTTTCCAGCTGTTTGTCCTCTTTGCATTCACTCTCCTCTTCCTCTTCTCCCTCATATTCTATAATTTTGGCCTCATTTTCTTCATGGCTTGGCTGAGTGTCCAATGATTTTAAATCTACCATGTCTTCTTGAACACCTGAATTTTTTTGCTCCAAAACATCTGAGATCAGTTTTATTTCTTATATCTTTTCTTTTTCCAACACCTGTTGAGTTTCTTTAGAAAGATGTCCTTCCTTTGCTTGCATCTCCTTCTCCTGGCTTAGAGTTTTCTGAAACTGATTATATTCAATTTCCTGACTAGAATTTTGCTGACCTTCACCTGCTTGTTCTTCCTGTCTTTCCTTCTCCTGTGCTAGAACTGTTCCAGTTACTTTCAAATCTTTCACCTGATCATTACTTCCTTCCTCTTTGTGTTCTTCCTCCTGTTCATCACTGTGCATGAGGTCCATTGCTACCTCTTGTTCTTGATCCTCATTGGATGTGAATTCCTCATATTCTTCAAATCATGCAGCACATCCTTTATACTCTGAATGATTTCTTTTTCCATAACTTTCCCTGTAACCATTGGAGCACTCTTTCCCATTTCTCTATTCTTTGTTTCTTGATTCTTATTTACATCCTTCGGTTCTCTAAATGAACTACCCTTCTGTATCTCCTTTGTCAATTCTTCTAGCTTTTCATCCAATTTGAAGTGAGTTTGTGATGGTTTAATGCATATGGGTTTCATTCCTGTATGCACCCACCCATAACTGACTTCTTCTCTTATTTGGCCTTCCTCTTCTGTCATCACTGCCTTTCCCTTCATTATCCTTCTTTCATCTTCCAGACTGGGCTGTTTTTCTGCCTGTTCCTGAATTGGTATCTCCTGAGACTTCTTCTTCAAAACCTCAGGTGTCTTTTGTTTCTCAGAGGTCTGTATGATGACATTAGGAGTATTTGGTATTGATAAATTTAAACTCTTTAACAGGAAACTCTCAATATCACTCTCAGAATCAGATGAGAAGTGTGAAGATCCTCCTTTTTCTGGTTCTGTGGGTCTTGATACTTCTTCCACAATGGATGGCTTCTGTATTTCTTCCATAACTACTTCCTCCCTCTCTATGATAACAGTTTCAGCTATGGATTTACCCTTTCCCTTCTTGGTCAATTTCTTTTTTTGTACCGGCTCCCTTGGAACCTTCTTTTTCACCACCACAGTGGTTCTGGTCTCTGGGGGTCCTTGTAATTCCTTAAAATAAGCTAGCAATTCCACCTCTTTTCTGACAAACACTTCCTCAGTTTCAGCTGTCATCATTTGGTCATGAAGAGCTTCATAGTGCTCCACCTCCTCTTGAATCCAATCTGTAGCTTTGCATGAGTAGTCTTCCAACATTTTCTGGTATTGTGCTTCATACATAGCTCTCTTGTTATTCCCTTGGGTTAGATATGTGTATAGTTGCTCTTTGCTTGTTTGGGGTGGATGTGGTTCACTAGAAGATTGAACCTGTTTCTGTGCCTCTTCATGTTCCTCTTTTGTAGCTTCCTTCATTTCTAGTTCCACTTTCCTTGGGTCCAGTCTTCTCTTCTTTACAGGAATTACTTCCTCAGATATCATCTTCCTTTTCATACCTGTTCCCCTCATGCGGATTTGTCCTTCTGTTTCTCTTTCAGTCATTTTCCTTGGAGGACTCTTGATTCCAGCCATACGATTTCTGAAATACTGTGCTTCCGGAGCCAGTTTCAGTTGATCTTCCATCCCTAGAACATGATAAATGATTCTTGTTAAGAACTGGGCCCCATTCATGAACTTCTTCTGTTCCCAGTGTTTTGCTGCTTCCTTTAGCTGTTCATGGATGTATGGTGAGACATCCATTACTCCAAAAGGTTTGGTTCTGTCCTTGTTGTTGAACATTAATAATGTCATTGACTTATGTGGCATTGTGTATCTCGGTAGTTTTGGAAAACAAAAATACTGTAAGAACATCCTTACAGCATATTCCTCATTCTCCCTTCCTTTGAAATCAGTGAATTTTGCATATCCTGTGTAAGTCTCCTTATTCTTTTTGACAAAACTTGGGTCAAGTTTGGTTCCCATTGTATAGAATTGCAGTGCTGCTCTGATGTGTTCTGCCTTGATAGTGATACCTACTTCCTGGCTATCCTTATTTTTGACTCTGCATCTGAAATAGGCATCATTACCTTTCCCAACTTCTTCCAAACTACCCATCACCTGTGCTACTCTTTCAAAATCAATAAAGAAGATAGGTTCTTCCAATATTTTATGCAGCCCTACTGCCTTCCATCTTTTCATATTGACAGCAACTCTTTGAAACCTGTAGAATTCCTGGCACAACATTGTATACTTGTATCCTCCTACTCCTACTGTAAATATGTGTTGGCCAATGATGTTTAGGGTCTCCTTCAGTTCCTTCACCACTTTCTTAGCCTCTGGAATTTCTGGCTCATCATCTGACTCCAGGTCCACTTGTTCCTCCACACTTTCACTGTCCAGAAACCAATGTCCTCTTGATAGCACAATTGATTCTGCCTTGAAGTCATGAATTGGCAACTCCTTTGTATTCACCATTTTCTGAGGAAAAATAAAATACACCAAAAAACTCCACCCACATAAGTCACAAAAATCCAGAAAAATTAATGTTTTCTTTTGGAACATTCTTGACTTTGGAGTTGTCCTCTCCAATCATGAAGTACAAAAGAATCAACAAATCATCTTTATTTTGTCAATCCTTCTCTCTTTTTTTTTTTTTTTTTTTTTAATATTTTGTTCTGAAATTCTGAAGATAGGTCAAATGTGGATGATCTTTCTGCCATTGACATAATTCTGATTTTTTTACCCAATAATGTTTAACTGCAATTGTCCTTATGGCATCCAAACATCCATGCTTCTCAGACCAACCTTTTGTAGTATTTTTTGGTCTCCATACCCATTTTGCTTTAACTTCCTGTTTTAATGAGTAACATCGGTGTATGCTTCCTTTCCATGTCCCTATTGTTCTGATTTGTTGATGTTTCACATTAGGCCATAAGTGTCTTCCTCGTTTTGTCTCACCATTCTTCTTTACTCCTGAATTCTCTTGCTGGTTTTGATTGTAAGAGGCTTGATCATTTTGTAGTGGCAATATGTCCCTGTCCTTCATTGAGAAAGTAAATCCTTGCATATCTGGATCATGAACATCGAGATGAACTTCCTGTTTTTCATTACTCAGAAAAAACACAAAAAATTTTTTGTCGTTTATGGTCAAATTAAGCTTCATTTTGTCAAAGTCCAAAATAACTTTACCTTGTTTGAGCCAGGGTTGTCCCAAAATCAATTTTTCAGACATCAACTGATCTGGCCACTCTTCACAATCTATCTTCATATATTCATTATTAAATTTGACTTTAATAAGAAGTGAAGACAAACTCTGAATCATTTTACCTTCTAATGTTTTAATCAACATTCTGCTTTCATTCCTCTTTATGCTAAATTTATTTACCAAGGTTGAACTGATCAAATTCACTTGAGCTCCTGAATCTATCAAAACCCTTATGTTTTCATTTTGATGATCCATTCCTATCACAGGCAAATGTTCTCTTTGTTTCAAAGTGCTTTCACATAAACACACCTCCTTAAGTTCTTTCATTTTTCTTATTCTCTCCTTTGCTTCTTGTTGAGCCTCCTTTCTGATGTTTTCTTCTTCTTTTTTCCTATTTTGAGCCTTTTGCAATCTTCTCCATTCATCAGTAGTTAATGGACACTCATACCTCTTAACTCTACATCCGCTTATAAAATTAGGCATGATTTCTCCATCAATGTTAGCTAATTGAATGGCTCCACTTTTGCTTATCTTGTGTATGATGTATGGCCCATGACCTCTCTTCTGAAATTTTTTCTGATGCTCCTTGACTGTGTATGCCAGAACCAAGTCTCCTTCTTGCAGATCTTTTTCTTTTATATGCACATCATGGTAGGCTTTTTGTCTTCTCTTGTCTGTATATATGCTCATTACTGCTTGTAGTCGAGATGCTCCCAGTTTTTCCAAATCTATGACTCTCTCAGATAGTTCATGTCCTGTCCAATTGTATTGACTGCCCACTTTTAATGTTGGAATAAGAAATTCCATGGGTAAAACTACATTTTGACCATATACCAAATTGAATGGGGTAGTTCCTAAAGCAGTTTTGTATGCCACTCTATAAGCCCAGAGAACATGATTAAGTTGAGAATCCCAATCATTTCTGTTTGTGTTGACTAATTTGGACAATACAGTGCAAAGTACTTTATTAGTACTTTCTGCTAACCCATTAGCTTGTGGGTGATATGGGGCTGACTTACTATGACGAATCATGAAATATGTGGTCATGTTTTCTATGATCTGGTTCAAAAAATGAGTTCCCCTATCACTTACTAATTCAATTGGAAGTCCAAATCTAGTAACAATATTTTCATACAAAAATTTTGCAGTTGTATGAGCATCATTTCTTTTAGTGGCTTTGGCCTCAGCCCATTTTGTCAAATAATCAGTAGCCACTAATATGTATTCTGCATGAGATTGTCTAGCTGGAGGATGTATAGGTCCAATAAAGTCCAATTCCCATTTGCTAAAAGCTCTGGCTGAAATTAATGGGATTAATGGCATGTTATCTCTTTTATTTGGTTGACTCACTCTTTGACAGATGTCACATCTTTTTACATAAGTTCTTGCATCAAGAAATAGAGTTGGCCACCAAAAGCCAGAATACAAAATGAGTTTAGCTGTTCTATCACTAGAAAAGTGTCCTCCTGCCACTCCACAGTGTGCCATTTCCAACATCTCCAAATATTTTTCTTCAGGAACACATATTCTTAAATAACCATCCATTCCTTTTTTGTATAATTTGTCTCCTATGAGTTGATATTCTTCAGAGATTTCTTGTAAATTTCTTGAATCTGTACCAGCTATAAGTTGCTTCCCTTTCTCCTTTTTCTTTAATTCTTCAACAATGTTTTCACTCCACTCAGGATTTTTGTTAAACCAATATAGAGTTATTAATTCTGAATTCTGCAAATCTTGACATTCTTGACATTTGGCCACATATCTTTCCACATCTTGAATTTTATTTGGCCAGTGTACTCCCATCCTGGCAAGATTGCTTAAAGTGACTATTTTGGAAGCATGAGTACATGGGTTCCAGCAATGAGCTCTTTTTACATACTCATGTTGCTCCTCTTCTGGGGTACAATATTCCAGTACACCTGACTGATTGAGGTGATACAAATGCCCAGCTAGTAACATAAAATTCCTGCTTTGTAACACCAAGTGTGTGTTATTTGCTAATGACCTACAAGGTCCCATGGCTAACAAAGGTACTAATGATATGGACCATTCAGGAACACTTTCTACTTTGAACAGGTATGTATCTGGCAGGTCATCATCTAAGGGTGAACTAGGTTCTTTGGACTGGATTCTAGACAAATGATCTGCTCTTAAATGTGTTTTGCCTTGTCTAACCACCACCTCAAATTCAAATTCCATTAGTAAAAGAAACCATCTAACTATTCTTCTTGTATGACATGGTTTATTTACTAAATAAAATAAAGCTTGGTGATCCACAAAGAACTTAAACTTGTTGGCCAGTAGGTAATGTCTGTATTTTTTAACAGCAAATATCATTCCCAACCCTTCTCTCTCAGTGGTTGTATAGTTGTTTTCTGCAATGTTCAATTGTCTACTAGCATATGCTACTGGGAAATCTAATTTACTTCCTTCTATAGGTTGTGCCAATACACATCCCAAAGCATAATTTGAAGCATCTACATGCACATGAAATATTTTATCCCACTGAGGTGTTTTTAGAATTGGGGCTGTCACCAAACAAGTTTTCAATGTTTCAAAGGCTTGGTCGCATTCTTTATTCCACTCAAACTTTGTGATGAGGGCATATAAGGGTTTAGCTATATCTGCAAATTTGTGAACAAATTTCCTATAGTACCCACAATGTCCCATAAAAGTTTGGAGTTCTTTCACATTATTAGGTCTTGGAAGCTCTATTATAGATTTTATCTTCTTTTCATCAGTAGAAATTCCATTTTTTGAAACTATGTGACCCAACATTCTTCCTTGTCTTACATAGAATACACACTTTTCAGGATTTAAGCATACTCTGTATGTCCTACATTTCCTAAATATTCTTTCTAAATCTTGTAAATGATCCTGTCTTTTCAAAGAGAAAGTGCATAGATCATCTACATAGATTTCCATCACATTTCTCAGGAATTCTTTGAAGATATGACACATCAATCTTTGAAAAGTTGCTGGGGCATTGGTCAATCCAAAGGGCATAACCCTAAAAGCATAAATTCCCCATTCTGTAGAAAAGGCAGTCTTATGTTGGTCCTCCAAGGCTATTGGTACTTGATTGTATCCTGAGAACCCATCTAGAAAGCTATAAACTTCCTTTCCTGCAACTCTCTCAAGAAGATGATCTCTTATTGGCAATGGATAATTATCCCTTATAGTTGCTGCATTGACCTTTTTCAAGTTAATGCATACCCTAAGTTTTCCATTCTTTTTTGGTACCACAACTATGGGTGATATCCATTCAGTATACTCAATTTCATAAATGAAGTTAGCAGCCAACAACTTGTCAATTTCTTCCTTTATCTTGGCAGAGTATTTATCATTGAATGTATAATGTCTCTGTTTACTAGGTTTTGCATTTGGAGTCATAGGAATTTTGTGCTCACATATTTTTGGATCAATTCCTTTTAAATCTTTATAACTGTAAGCAAATACATCCCTATAATTCCTTGCTAGGTTCCTTAGTGCTTCTTCTTCCTCTATGGTCATATCATCAGCTATTACAATATGTCTTTCTTCTCCTTCTTCTTGAGTAATCATGATCTTTTTAGTTTGTTCTTCATTATCATAAGCTTCTCCTTTCTTTTTTTCTCTCTTTGGTTTCATTTTTAGAAGTAGTCTGTCTTCTACTTCATATGTTTTAAAATTTGCTGGTACATCAAAGTATTGTTCCTTGTTTATTTCCTTCTCTTTCTTCTCAATTTCTTGTTCCTTTTCCATTTCTATGTGTTTATGTTCCTTGTATTTGCCTGAGATTTTATCCTTGATTGCATCTTTAGCTTTTACTATCTCCAAATATTTTGTTTTTCCTCTTTTTAATACCATTTCTGAATCTTGATCCTCCTCTGTTTTTGAGACACTTATCATGTTTATACTAATGTGAAAAATATCAAACCCTTCTTCATTTTGAAATTCCACTCCTACATACTCCTCCCTGGCTATGTCCATGGTAGCCAAAATTTGGTTCCACCCGTAGGGCTCAAACTCTTCATCCTTAAATTGTTGTGGCACATAACTTTCATCTTGCACTTTTCTTCCTTCCACACAATCTTCTCTTTTCAGTCTTCTTTGTCTCTTGGTGAGGTTTCTTATTATGTTACACTTCCATATTGCTGATTCACTCTCTTCCTGATCTTCCCACTCTGATTCCTCGCTTTCTTCTTGATTGTGATGTATTTTGTACCATTCTTGAGGAGATATATCACAGTAGTGCCCATTTCTTAAGTTCACTCTTGTTATTCTTCCTTTGCTTTGGAGATATAAGCAATCATTACCCCAATCCTGCACAATTTGCATTTGTCTCATGAAAGGCCTTCCTAGGATGATTTCATATGAAGTGGATTGTGGAAATTCTACTATGGCAAAAGTATGTTCTATTTCTGTTCCACATATATCCACAATTACTTTTTCCCAGATACCTAGGGGTTTTTCTATATGCCCATCTGCAAGTTGCAATCTCATCTTAGTGGGTAGTAACTCATTGCTTCCCCATTTTTCCCAAGTTTGTTTAGTCATTATGGCCACTCCTGATCCACTATCCAAAATGGCTTTAGCAAAGTTTTTTCCATATTGTATTTTTAAGGTTGAATTTCCTTCTTCCCCTTCACAATACCCTCCAATTTTATCAATAGGAATATACCATAATTCCTCTAATTCTTGTAATGGTGAATGAAGGTTTCCAGGTATTGTTTCCCCTTTGTTCATTTTGTTTTGTAAATGAGGATTTTGTTTCAACAGTTCTTCCCATGTTGTGTGACATGTAATGCTACATTGTTCATCTATAATCATCTGGAATGTTATTTGTGGATTTTCTTTTTTGTTAGCACTTTCCCGTGTTTTCGTTTTCTCAAGTTGTTCAACTGTTCTCTGCGAGCTACTTTCTTCCCCCATTCTGAGTTGTACTTCCTGAATGATTTGTTTGCACTTTTGCATCCTTTCATGCTCTAACTCTGGTATGGGATAGGCCACTGCATGATCTGTAGGACTTGGTCCTTCTTGAATCCTTCCCTTATAAGCTTTGATTAGAGTGTCTAGACTCCGAGAACTTGCTATTTCAGACTGATTTTGTGTCTTTTGAGGAGAAGTACTTTTGGGCTGATCCTGATTGTCTTCTTCCAAATTTTTGCCCCTTCTTCTCTTCTTTTCCCATTTCCCTTTTTGTCTATTTTTCTTCACCTTTAAGGCTGAACCTTCATTTTGTTCCTTAATTGGTCCTTGTTGCTTGGCTTGAGCCCTTGTTATTATATTTATTCCCACTTGGTCATTTTCACTCAATTCTTCTTGTTCCATAATGTTAACTGTTTTTAAAGGTATGTTATTAGATGTGTTCTGTTGTTTTTGGGGATTCTTTGGGCAATCTTTTATCAAATGTTCTCTGCCACAATCCTTACAGTAGGCTCCCTCTATTCTCAATGTAGGAGGTTGCGGACAGTCTCTAATGAAATGCTCTCCCCCACACCTATAACAAGTTATCTTTGGTCCCCCTTTGAATTGAGGTTTTTGGTTGGACATGTAATTGTTGGTAATATACATGAATGTTGCCGTGTCCATTTCAATTTTCCCATTTCCCAAGTCTAGGGCTTTTAACTCAGGTTCTCTTACTTCATATTCTTCCCAATCTTCTTGATATCCCTCATTCCAGTGATATTCTTCCTTATATGGTGATCTTAGTCTTGAATTCCCGTCCTCTATTGGTGTATACTTGATTGGTACCACATTAGTTGGTATAGGAGGTTGTTGTCCAAGCACAGGTCTTGGTTGTTCAGTATAGCCTGATTCCCTTTGAGCCATATAATCTCTTTCCTTGATGGGTTGTTTGTTATAGAAACATTCCTCCCTGGTGTGGTTTGTCCATTTTCTCTCTAATGTACAGTACTTAAGTGTCTTCCTATCCTGTAAGTGTGGTGGCTTCTGATATGGGCATTGTTGTGCCAGATGATTTTCTCCACAAATGTAACATTTTTTATTTGTGTTTGTCCTAGAGTTTATCAGATTAGTTTTAGTGCTTACCTCTAGGGCTTTAGCAATAGCCTGAGCCAACTCTTCTGCTGGAGGAATTTTGTCTTCATATGATCTCGGTTGATCAAATGCTAACAGATCTTGACCTCTATTGTCCTCCAAATCTATTGCTTCCTTTACACAGGCTGCTAAATCAGGACATCTTCTATAATACACTAGGGTTCTTAGTTGGGCACTTTTCAGACCCTCAATGAATAAGGATACCTGTTTTGCCATGGAAGGTACTTCCTCTCTTGGGCATCTATCAATGTATTGTTTAAATCTTCTGGCTGCTTCTCTAACATTTTCATCCTTTTGTTGCTTGAAGCTATGTATCAATGTGGCTGTGCTATGTTTTATCCCGGTCTTAGAGAATTCCCCAATGAAGGCTTCTAAGAAAGATTCAATATCCTGGTACATTTCCTTTCTCAAAGGAATGAACCAAGATAAGGCTGGTCCTGTTAGGGTTAGACCAAATGCCTCAAATTGTACTTTGTAATCTTCCACCTCTTCAGCTCTAATCAATTGCCTAAATTCTGCAGCATGAGCATGAGGATCTGAATAACCCTCATATTGGTTTTTCATACATTTGGCAACTTGGTATGGTCTAAGCATTCTGCCCTGAGGCTGCCAATGGGATCTTCTCCTGAGTGGGAAGTCATTATATCCTTCTGGTTCCTTGTCAAAGGGATTTGGGGAAATCTGTGTTCTCCTCCCATGTTGTTGTTCGTTACCGGTATAGTTTTCATTTGGCCTAGGTAAATTTGTCTGCTCCATGTTATGTTCCCAAGGTCCTTTGTCTGTACATTGCCCTAGATCATTTGAATTTTCTGGGTCTGGAGAGAATATGTACACACATCCTTGCCTATCTTCATATCTCCCATCTTTGAATTGAGCTACAGGAGTTATATTCAGGGGAACTTCTAAATTTCTCAATCTAATGAGAAATTTATGCATTCCATCCTGATATACATAGGTTCCAAACCTATTTGTATACATGTACTTGAGGATATTTCTAAAATCCCCAGTTTCCATAGACTCATTTGTTTCATTTATGTTTTCCATGTTGTTTTCTTGCCCTAAACTTCTTTCTTGCCCTTTGCCTTTTACTGTTTCTGTCTCCTTCCTTGTTAGGTCTTGTTTAGAAAGTTTGTTTCCAGACCTAAGTATCATTCAATTAATTTTCACAATTTTCTGACTTTATTTGTATTTTTGACGATTTTCTGATTATATTTGTATTTTTCACGATTTTGTGATTATTTTTATATTTTTCACGATTTTGTGCCTAAAGTATTGATTTTCACGATTTTCTGACTATTTTTATATTTTTCACGATTTTGTGATCAAAATCGTGTTTTTCACGATTTTGTGATTATTTTTATATTTTTCACGATTTTGTGCCTAAAGTATTGATTTTCACGATTTTCTGACTATTTTTGTATTTTTCACGATTTTGTGATCAAAATCGTGTTTTTCACGATTTTGAGTGAAAATCGTGTTTTCCACGATTTTGTGATCAAAATCGTGTTTTTCACGATTTTGAGTGAAAATCGTGTTTTCCACGATTCTGTGATCAAAATCGTGTTTTTCACGATTTTGAGTGAAAATCGTGTTTTCCACGATTCTGTGATCAAAATCGTGTTTTTCACGATTTTGAGTGAAAATCGTGTTTTCCACGATTCTGTGATCAAAATCGTGTTTTTCACGATTTTGAGTGAAAATCGTGTTTTCCACGATTTTGTGATCAAAATCGTGTTTTTCACGATTTTGAGTGAAAATCGTGTTTTTCACGATTTTGAGTGAAAATCGTGTTTTCCACGATTTTGTGATCAAAATCGTGTTTTTCACGATTTTGAGTGAAAATCGTGTTTTTCACGATTTTGAGTGAAAATCGTGTTTTCCACGATTTTGTGATCAAAATCGTGTTTTTCACGATTTTGAGTGAAAATCGTGTTTTTCACGATTTTGAGTGAAAATCGTGTTTTTCACGATTTTGAGTGAAAATCGTGTTTTCCACGATTTTGTGATCAAAATCGTGTTTTTCACGATTTTGATCCCAGACAATCGTGATTGCTCACAGATTCTAAATAACACGATTTTCTTATGAAAATCGCGTTCTGGGAATCGCGATGTTGTTCTAATTGTTCAAAATCGCGATTTTGTGCACAATTTACAGAATCGCGATTCTGACTGATTTTTTGAAATTTTCAAGTTTTGATTTTTCAAAATTTTCTTTCTCTACCAGAATCGCCTTACTAAAATTTTGACATGCAATAAAACATTCAAATGCAAATTTAAGGTTTTCCTACCAAAAAACTCAAAATACAGAAAATCGCGATTCCGTGTTTTTTAGTTCTTTCTCATTTCTTGGTGCTATGTGATCACTTAATGCAAAAATGTGTTTTCCAAATTAATGACAAAGTCTTTACCTTGCTTGCTTGGTAGAGAAGTCCTCAGAAATTCACTGGTTGCTGGAAATCGCGATTTTGCTCTCTCTCTCTCACTCACTCTCACTCAAAATGAAATTTTCCTTCAATTCCAGGTTTTTATAGTGTCCAGAAAATCGCGATTTTGTGTGATTTCCAATTTTTCACCCTCTTTTACTTGTTCAATTTTACTTACTCAATTTTAATGATCTCCACTACACTTTCTTATTTCCAAGTACCCAAATATGCTAAAAATTTCCAAAAATTTCCCTTTACAGGAAATCGCGATTTTGTGTAGAGAATCGTGTTATGCAATTTTGAGTATGCAATTTTGAGTATTCTTTGTCCTTGTTTTCTTTCAATACCTTCTCTTCTTTGTAATCCTCCAATATCCTAAATTATTGTACAAAAACCATGACCTTACTCAGAAAATTGCGATTTTGTACAGAAAGTCGTGTTTTTGCCTACTGTTGATTTTATGCCAATTTGAGTAGTCTCTTCTTCTTAATTACCTTTAATACCCTTTAACAACTTCAATTCAACAATCACTTGAAATGTTGCTCCAGAACCAACACTTTTTTCAGAAAATCGCGATTCTGTGCAGAGAATCGTGTTTTCTAATTTTCTGGTTTTTGGCCATTTTTTTTTTCTTCTACTTTTCCACAATCACTCTTGTCCACTACACCTCACTTCAGCTTCCTAACAAGAAAAGAAATTTGTTTGATTGTTTTTGATGAGTTTTATGAATTTGTTTGGTATTTTTGCCCTAAAAATAAAGGTGAACACTTTACTTAGGGTTTCTGGTTTTGGTGATCCACTGATCCCCTGATTCTTGATTGGTTATGAGTTTCTATGTCCTTAGCTATCACTAAAGTGCAAAAGAAAATCTCTCCAATGAAAAGGTGTTATGGAAGGCAAACAATTTTTGCAAAGATAAACTCAATCACATCTTTCTTTTCAAAATGCAGAACAACTCAAGATTAATGCTTAGATTTGGTCAACAACTGAATCTTTTATACTTACTTCTAGCTACTTTAACTGTCCTTTCCTTAGTATCACCATGTTATCTTCCCAAGATCACCCATGGTGCCTAGTACTTGGGCAAAAAGAAATCTAGAAATGCAAGAATAGACTCAAGTTACCTCATCTTCAGCTTTCTTGGCTCAAATCTTCCATACACCTGCACTTTTACTTCAACAATATGATGAGCAACTATCAATTTACAAAGATTTCAGCACTTCCAATTCTACAAGATATCAATTGCTTTCTTTTTCCCCAAAGACAAACAATGACATCTACCTATTCATGTGAACATTCCTTGATTGATGAGTTTTACCTTTTTCTTGTGCTGGTTACCATCATCAACAGAAGATCCAGCAAAGGTCCAACTTCAATGAAGTTTTTTGGAATAGTCCCCGGCAACGGCGCCAAAAAATGTTTGTTATTGACTTTGGAGTTGTCCTCTCCAATCATGAAGTACAAAAGAATCAACAAATCATCTTTATTTTGTCAATCCTGGGAATATCCATAAGACCACAGCCCCTTCTAGATGATAGATTCATAGAAATAAGAGATTGATGGCTGGAATTCTGAGAAAATGAAAATGAAGAGGAAATATCTAGGGTTTACCTTATCTAGAGCAAATCTTCATCATTTTCTATGATCTTTGTGTCTATTTCATGTTATTTTCTCATTAGAATACAATTATGAAATCAGAATTGGAAAATATCACCTGTATCATAGAGACGAGACAATCGCGATTCTGTAACAGTAGACGATTTTCACATTTCTGCATCATTCTTCAATCTTTCTTCACTCAATACATCAGTAATCATCTCTCTTCATACATCTTACTCAGTATTACACAAATGAAACTCACAAATCTCCATGACTAAGCAAGAAATAAGCTTCCACATCAAAGGAAACACACATAACAGCAGAAAACACGATTTCAGCAGAAACTCTCCCTTCTCTATTGATAGTATGAGCAAATGACTAACCAACCTCTCCAAAATAGAGAAAATTGACTTATATACATTTTCAAGTGTCCTCTTTCACACTTGAATTTTGGTCCTTTCCTCTATCATTCTAAAAATATGCTATCTAAGAGTTTCCAAAAATTCTAGAAAAAATACATAAGATTCTATCCTACATAAGGAAGACTCTTCCTTATTTTTACAAAAATTGCATAAATATTTCTACAAATTTCTATTATTTTACAATATTTGTCCTTCAAAAAAGGTTTCCAAAAATGCATCTTCCAACAAACACAAAGCACAATGTGAAGTCAATTGGATCAGTGAAGAACAAGGATGGTAGCACCTTGTTGAGTAAGGTCTTGTATGTTCCTACAATTCCTAAGAATTTGATAAGTGTAGGACAAATTGTGGAAAAAGGTTATGAAGTAAGGTTCACTAATGAAGGAGTGTTTGTGGAAGACCCTAGCAATGGGTATAAACAAATTGTTTCAGGGAAGAAAGAAGGAAGATTGTTCGCATTGAAGATTCAAGGTAATATTGGTCATGCCATGTTCACATATGGAGGACATAAGATCTCTGAGTTAGATCTTTGGCACAAGAGGCTTGGACATTTCAATGAAAGAGGTATTAAAGACATGATTAACAATGGTTCAGTGCTTGGTTTGCCTAATGTTGCAGGTCAACATATGACATACAGATGTGAGGCATGTCAATTAGGTAAGGCTCATAAGCATTCCTACTCCAAGCATGGTTTTATGTATTCAGAGAAACTTGAGTTGGTACACACAGATGTGTGGGGATGTTGAGAGCAGTATGGGCACCCAAGGTTCGACTAGACAAGGAATCCAGCGGAGAGAGTCAGAACAAGGTGAAGGAGTAAGTAGACAAAGCAACCGACGCAAATCTGGCAGATAGGCCCTTCAAATTTTTTCCAAATCAACATCTTTTAACAGTGATTCTTATCACTAACAATCATTGTAAATACCATTTCATATTTTTGTAGCTCCATTTTGTGCAAGCCAAGGAGTCCTTGAGCTTGAGGAGCCTTAGAAGTACCTACATATCAATTTTCGTATTTTTTAGACGCCGTTTAAGCCCTCAAATTGGCCCTGGAACCTAATTTTTAACTAGGCCGGACACTAGGTCTGGACAAGGCCAAAACCTAGTCAAAAACTATAAAAAGAGCTAGAGAGCTCATTTTTGAGGTTAGCTTGTAATTGAAACGAACTTGTAAGAGCTTTTTGATAGTAATCGAAGAACTCCATTGCTTCTCACTCTTTGTCTTGCCGTGTGTGCGCGTGTGTGTATGTGTGTGCATGTTTGTGTGCTTCTCACTCACGCACTTGTGCCTCCACTTGCTCGAGGTCTTTATACCATCCTCACTTCTTCCCGGATTGACATTAAAGGAGGTGCTACTCATCACTGAGCTACACCAAATTTTGGCGCCGTTGCCGGGGATCGAGCTTTGAGGACGAGCGTGTGATGGTAAGACGTAGATTGGAGACGTTGGCGTTGTAGGTAATTTCTCTACTTTTCCTATTTTTCTCTTTCTTACTTTACCACCATCATCACCATCATCATCATCACCATCTTCCACCTCCACTTCCATCATCGCGAAAATTTCAGTGTTTTGATTATATCACCTTCTCCACCTCATTTCCCTCATTTCACTTGTGAGAGAGAGCGAGAGAGCGAACTGTTGTGTGCTATTTTCTGCATGTTGTTGGAGTGTCTTGCAGGTTTCAGCATCATCATCCCCTCCAGCACGTCGCGCAAGTACGGAAATGTGCAGAACTGTCTCGCAGTCGCTGACTCCTGTCGATCGCGATTGACAAAAATTTTCACTTCTTGGTAAATCTGAGTGCACCACAGTGGACTAGAGACCCTGCACACCACATTCCCACAAAAGTTTTTGAAAATTTTGCAAAATTTCAGTCCATCGCGATTGACAGCTCTGTCCATCGCGATTGACTGCCTGTCCATCGCGATTGACTGCCTGTCCATCGCGATTGACTGAACCTCTGTCCATCGCGACCGACTGCCTATCCATCGCGATTGATTGAGTGTCCATCGCGATTGACTGAACCCCTGTCCATCGCGATTGATTGAGTGTCCATCGCGATTGATTGCATGTCCATCGCGATTGACTGAACCTCTGTCCATCGCGATTGATTGAGTGTCCATCGCGATTGACTGAACCCCTGTCCATCGCGATTGATTGAGTGTCCATCGCGATTGATTGCATGTCCATCGCAATTGACTGAACCCCCTGTCCATCACGATTGATTGAACCCTCTGTCCATCGTGATTGACAGCCCTGTCCATCGCGATTGACAGCCCTGTCCATCGCGATTGACAGCCCTCTCCATCGCGATTGACAGCCAATTTTAGCCAAATTTTTTTTAGGGTTGTTTAATTGAAGAGTTGGGCTAATTTTGGGCATAAACATTTTACTCTAGAGCACATAAGGAGGCCTTAGGAAAACAATTTGGGAAAACCTGTTGCGGAGTGATCCTGTGTGAACCCTGTCTTAACCCTAGAACCCTGAACGGTCATAACTTTCTCATACGAAATCCGTTTGCCGTGATTTTTGTTTTGTTGGAAAGCTCGCGTGGAGTACAACAAAAATATCGACTGGTTATGGTTAAATTAAGATCAAGAATATTAGATAGGGTAATTTTAAGTTGACCATACCCAAGGGGAACAAAATTCAGGGATCTCTAGAGTTGTGTCCAAAAAGTCATAGTGCAAATTGGTGAAGTGTTACATGAATGAAAGTGATTGGTTCTGTCTTTTGAATTTAAGTCTTGAGCTAACAATGGGCCTTTTACAGGTCCTTTGAGAGCATCGAAGGGTACGCAAAGCAAGAGTAAGTGCAGGCTTGGGAACGCGCGTCCTGGGCACACCAGGGCAACAACACAAGGAAAGGAACTCAAGGTTGGAAAACCCACAACACCCTCTGTCAATTCTTAGTTTAGGCTAAGTGCGGGTAGTGTTATAAGTAATTCCAGGCAACGATAGGCACGAGATAAATCAAAGACTGTCTAAGAAATCAAGTTCAAGTCGAGAGATAACCTGTGTGTGTGAACGACAACATAAAGGAAAAAACCTAACGTGGAACGATCAACTCGAAGTACGAAAACTACTCAAGTATTCCTGACGATGCAATATCAGACAAGATCATAAACATGATAACACACTAAAAAAGAATCAAGTGACTGATACCAATTGATCGGCAACGAGGTTGTACTCTGGGCAAAAAATTGGGCTACTTAAATAGGCATATGAACCTTAGATCAGGACGACATCTAGTAAGGGATAGACAAAGTCTTAGGTCTTCAGAGGCTAGTGTCAACCACACTGCTAGGTCGTGGGCCCAGCAGTTGAGCCACCACTCATACTACCCAAGTTCTGAGACTAGTGAATCCGAGATGTCTCAAGGTATAGAGAGACCTACAGGAAGTTCAGGAGTGCCATACTTGCACAGGGTAGAAGGCCCTTACAAAACGCAGTTGGAATACCTTAGGACCAACCGATTAGGTGCCAGCATCTATGAGGACGGCCTAGGAAGATCTGTGGTACAGATTAAGAATCCTGATCAATCCATTGGATTAGAGCACCCAGCTGTCAAGTTTGAAAATGGAGCATACTTGGACAAAGAAGGAACCATATACGTAGTCACCAGTCACCCAGATAGGACGGACGAATTTGGAAATGTGATCCCAGAAGCAGACTTAGGTGACCTGGAGCAAGGAAACATGGGGGTAGAACCTAGAACCCCTCGAGGTAAATCGGTTCTCACTAGGATTATCACACCAGAGTGGATTCCCCAGGATAATAAGAGCATAGATCTGCTCCTCAATCGAGAAACTGACGAAGCCTTTTGGAGGTACAAACCTGATCGGCCAATTGATATAGGAACAATCATGATCTATGAGTTTAAGGATCCTGATAGCCCAGGTAGAGTGACCTACTTAGATCACGCTTCGGAGAGGATCTTTGTGGTGACAGAAAATGATAGGCGTGCTTACACGTGGAAGGGTGAATTCGTTTTCCCCCAACCAAGATCGAATGTATCCTATGGTCACCCTGGAGCTGGAACATCCCAAGCCCATGGAATGCAAAGAGACAGAAGTAGAGATAGACCAGAAGTAAGCTTTGCCAACCCAGTGGGCAGAGAAAGAACGAGGACGGAAACAAATAGGGTAGAACCTGAGATTCTTAGAG
The DNA here is from genome assembly GCA_020310875.1 of Ceratopteris richardii. Taxonomy (NCBI): domain Eukaryota; kingdom Viridiplantae; phylum Streptophyta; class Polypodiopsida; order Polypodiales; family Pteridaceae; genus Ceratopteris; species Ceratopteris richardii. The sequence goes on along the minus strand of CM035413.1, from coordinate 167,893,408 downwards.
CTCACAGGAATCAAAGAAATGCAGAGGAGTTCCCTCTACCGCGACCTAGAGAGCACACAAGGACTTTGAGACCGACTCAGCTTGTTAAGTCCATGAAGAACTACTTCGATGGCACTGGAGATCCATACGATCATGTGGCTGAGTTTAGGCAAGTCCTGAGAGCTGAACAAGTGGAGGATCTATTCACGCAGTACAATGCCTTTGGTCTAACCCTTAGGAACACTGCCCTGACATGGTTTCAGCCACTGAATGAGAGGCAGTTCAGGAGCATAGACCAACTCCTAGAGGCATTTATTATTGAATTCTCTAAGAGTGGCATAAGGCATAATACCTCCTCGCTGATTCACAGCTTCAAGCGAACCCCGCAAGAGACCGTGAGACTTGCAGGAAGGAGATTTAGGCAATATCTTGAAAGATGCCCTGTTTCGGAGTTACCCACACCAACCAAGCAAGTGGCTTTATTCTTGGATGGATTGCTAAGTACCAAATTGAGATCATATGTGTACTTGAAGGACCCTAGGACCATAGAAGAGTGTGTACGCATGTGTATTGACATTGAGGATAACCTAGGGGAGGAGTTAGAGCTTTCCAAGATATACAAAGATTCAGATAGTGCCTCTAGCCTCTCTTCCACGCAATCCACATCAATTGAGGAACTTGCAGAGAAAGTAGCTCAGAAATTAGGTGTAACTAGCAAACAAATCCCAAGGTTTGCCCCTGTGAAAAGGTGCTATACTTGTGGCGGCGACCACATGGCGAACGTATGTCCCATTATGACTCAGCCCCAGGTAAATCCTAGCAGCCACTACTGCACCATAGAACGGAGGTACACCAATCACACCGCACAAGATTGCCCCTACAATAAGCAAACAGTTAGGCAAACTTACCCTCAACCCTATCCACCGCAGGGTAGATACCAGAACCAGTACCCTCCACAGCCATATGGCAGGCCACAGCAACCCTATCAGCAACCATACCAAAACCAACAAAAACCTCAGCCTGTGTTAGCACAACAACCCCCAGCTCCAGCTAGTGTGATTTCGGTAAAGTATGTTGTTGCAGAAGAAAACCTGAATAGAGCTATAGTCCCTGTAACACCACTGCTTTCTGAAAGTGATCCCAGTGACCATAGCTTTGATTCTACACATGTTGATAGTCCCCAGGCTTACTACATGCAATCTCTTGAACATGGTGAGTCCTACTATAGTGAAGAACCGAGTGAATATAGTTGGGAGTCAGATTACACAAACGTCATGTATGCAAACCCCAACCCTAGGCCTCAACCTAGGCAAGTAAGACCTCCATTCCCAAGAGGACCGTGCTACAGATGCCAAGGAGATCACCTCATTCGTGATTGTCCCTTACCTCTACCTACACAACCCCAGTCAGTGACGATCCAAGGCTTTTGCCAAGATTGTGGAAAAGAGCATCTCTTACGAGATTGCCCAAAGAACCCCAATAATATGCCAAAAATCACGCCTATCAACGTTATTGGGTTAGTGGTAGACTCCATAGGAAGTGTCACTTCCACTGCTCTAGTACAGGTAGTCACTAGAGCTCAAGCATTGCAGCAAAACCAAGGGGTAGACCAGGAAAAGAGCCCAACAGCTAGTGAAACTGAGAGCATAACCAAGAAAAGGACTAGAGCTTGGAGAGATAGCCGTGAACGTATGAAAAGGAAATGGGCAAAGAAGATGAGTGAACTTGAGGAAAGTCTACGAGAAACCAAGGCCAAAATCATAGAGATCACATCCCAACCGCACTCTCACACATTCCCACCGCTACCATCCCCATCACCCTCCATCCCTCCACCCTCTAATACACCCCACGTAACCCACCCACCACCCCAAGCAGGATCAGTATTAGCTGATCCCACTCCCGAAGACCTTAATATGATGCTTAAAGCATATCAGACCAGAATCCAAGAAGGGCCAAACGTAACTGATCATGAAAAGTGCTACCCTAGAGCAGAACTAGAGTTAGAACGAACCAAAATTTGTGCCAAAATGGTGGAATTGGCTCAGACCATGTTTGAGGCCAGTCGCCTATTTAACATCTCTAGTTCAGCGAAGACACAGTTGCACTTTGATGGACTGTTAGAAAGAATAGAGAAGCTGATTGCACAATCAGAAAAGGAACCCGCCTCTCAACGCAAGGACAAGGCAAGTGAAAGATTAAGCATTCCTACTCAGGAAGCTTGTGAGCCTGAAGCCTATGTGCCTAACTCTACGGAGCTAGACACATCATCTTCTATGAATCGATTCACACCAGAATTCCTACGCGAGATTCAAGAAGACAAATGGGCTAAAGAGAGTGAAGTCCCTCCTCCTATTGAACTTGTGGATGATGCACACGATCAGTTCCCACAAGACATCCCATCCATTTATGAGGAGCAGGAGAGCACCCACTCTCAGGACAGACTAGACTTTGAGTCTAACTCTCTACAAGAACTACCCCACTTCACAGGCCCATGGGAAGCTAAGTCTACTTGTATGAGAGCACCCACGGTCATGGTACGAAATGAGGACTCTGTCTTACCTAGGAACACAGAGGTAGTGAAAAACACTAAAGTGCAGTGCAATCTCAAGTTAGAAGAGCTACTCAAGGTTAGACCTGAATTATGGAAACATGTAGCCAAACAAGTACCAGAGATAGCAAAACCTCGTTCCCAGGTAGGATCACATAGGACAGTGCCAGAAATACCCTTGGATAAGATAGGAGATATGTGTGAAGGTGAAGAAGGTAGTACCTATCTTCCCATTACCTACCAGGACTACACCACCAAGGCAATTTTGGATTCAGGCGCAGGAGTTGCAATTGCTACCACTTCCCTATGGAAGCGTTGGGGCAAGCCAGCACTCAGGCCAACGAGAATGAAATTGCAGATGGCCGATGGTCATATTGAGAGACCCTTAGGATTGCTAGAAGGAATAACTCTCACCACTTGTGGTGTTGAGTTTGAGCATACATTTGCTATATGTGACTTCAGCAAAAATCATGCCTATGAGATGATTTTGGGAAGACCATTTATGCGACAGTTGCAAGTGGTACAGGACTGGGGAACCAACTCCTTGTATTTGCAACACTTAGGTGTGACAACCAAAGTAAATCTCAAAGATTACTCTCATAGAGATGTCCCTCCTATCCAATGGAATCCCATCCATAGAGCCAAAGATGATACGGAATCTGTGCATTCCATAGGATCAGGATCCTCATGGATGCATGAAGACACCCACTTATGGATGTGCAAAGTAGTAGTGGACGAAGAAAAGAGAGAAAAAGCCAGAGAGGTAGGTGCAAAAGAAACCCATAGATCAATCCAAGACCCAGCCTATGCACCTGTAGTTTTTCCAGACGAAGAATTTGAACCTCACGGTTGGGCAGAAATCTTAGCAACAATGGACGTAGCCATCAATGAAGAACAATGGACACCCCACTGTGATGAGGATGGCTATGACATTTCAATCTTCTCCATAGAGCCAATCATGGGAGAAGCTATTTTAGAAGAGTGTGAACCTAGCCCTGATGCATTTGAGGATGCAAGTGACTCCGATCTAGAGTCAATCATTATGGACCCACCATTTGCATCAGATGAAGAATACTTCCATGAAGTAGAATTTCAACCCCAGAGGCACGGAGAGATTACAAATGATGTAAGATTAGCAACACACGTGACTCCGAAGGAAGAAGGGAAGAAACAAAAGAAGAGAGAAATCTCACCAGAAGAGGAAGAATCTTTGTTTGAGGTCCTAGAAAATTTTAAGAAGTATGAGATAGACGACAGGAGAGTCATGATAAGAATGCCTAAACGAGAGGCACAAGTAGGAGAGGCCTATGATAACAAGGAAACCACCAAGAAAATAGTAGTGGCCGTAGAAGAAGGAGAGGAGAGATGCACGTACATAGGCGATGACCTAACAGAGGAAGAAGAGCATGCGTTAATTGCCTTGCTAAGAGAATACAGAGATGTATTCGCTTGGAGTTACAAGGATTTGAAAGGTGTTGACCCTGACATATGCTCACACACTATCCCCATGACCTCAGACGCTAAACCCTCTAAGCAAAAGCCCTACACATATAACGACAATTATGCGGCCAAGATTAAAGAGGAGATAGATAGACTGGTTGAAGCTGGATTTATCTATGAAATTGAGCACACTGAGTGGGTATCCCCCATTGTAGTGGTGCCCAAGAAGAATGGCAAGCTGCGTGTATGCATTAACTTGAAGAAGGTTAATGCAGCCACGATTCGAGATAACTATCCGCTTCCAATCACAGAACATCTCTTAGAAAGAGTAGCGGGCAAGGAAGTGTACAGCTTCCTCGATGGATTTTCGGGCTACAATCAAGTAGCCATAGCTCCAGAAGATCAGCATAAGACGGCTTTTGCCACAGAGTGGGGTATATTTGCCTTCCGTGTAATGCCCTTTGGGCTTACCAATGCACCAGCTACCTTCCAGAGACTAATGTGCCATGTGTTTAAGGAGTTCTTGAGGAAGAATTTAGAGGTCTATGTGGATGATCTTTGTGCTCATTCCAACATTAGACAAACCCATATCCCTGAGCTCAGACAAATCTTTGACAAGTGTAGAGAATATCAAGTCTGCCTGAACCCAGAAAAATGTGTTTTCATGGTCAGGCAAGGCAAGATTCTAGGACACATAGTGTCAAAGAATGGCATATCCATTGATGAAGAGAAAGTGAGAGCTATAGCAGAGCTACCTAGGCCAAAAAATATCAAGGAAGTACAAGCTTTCATGGGGCATTGTGGGTATTACCGACGATTTATACACATGTATGCTGTCATTGCAAAGCCCATGTATGGACTTCTGACTAACTTTGAGTGGACGGATGAATGTGAGAATTCCTTCCAGGAGCTTAAACGAAAATTATGTTCAACACCAATCTTGACCACACCAGATTGGAATAAACGATTCCATGTTCATGTGGATGCATCCAATTATGCCATCGGATGTGTGCTTGCACAACCTACTAGTGAAGGTAATATGGATCTTCCAATTGCCTACGCTAGTAGACAATTGAATGCAGCTGAACGAAATTACACCACTACGGAGAGAGAAGGCTTAGGCATGGTATATGCAGTTAAGAAATTTAGACATTATTTTCTTGCAAATAAGTTTAAATTTTTTACTGATCATCAAGCATTGCTATACCTCGTAAACAAGTCATGCAATACAGGAAGATTAGTGAGATGGTTTCTCTTGCTAATGGAATATGACTTTGAGGTTGTGGTAAGGAAAGGGAGGACTCATTTGAGAGCAGATCACCTCTCTAGGCTCACATCGGGAGAAGCCCCACAAGGAGTGTCAGATGACCTTCCTGATGCTTACTTGTTTAATTTGGAAGTGGTGCTGCAGTGGGCTAAGCCATTGGTACCAGTATTGACATACGGGCCTAATCATCCAGTGGTTAACACACGGAATAGAGAGGTTGTAAAAGCCCAAAAGTACCACATCATGGCTGGAAGTATGTACAAGCACACAGATATAGGGATCTTGGCGTGTTGCGTAGAAGAGGACGAGTACAATAAATGGTTGCATTTAGCACATGTAGGTGCACTAGAGCAACACCATTCAAAGCAACGAACTTTACAGACCCTAAAGAGACTCGGAGTACATTGGCCAACTATGGAAGCTGATGTCCAAAAGTTGTGTAAGGAATGCCCAATCTGTTGCACTAAACCACCTGTGGAACACGCCACTCTTTATCAAGTATCCATTGTGCCAGATTGGAGTGAACCACTAGTATCCTTCCTAAGGACGAAAGCATTCCCTCCAGACATGACTCTGGCTAGGAAAAGGAGTTTAGAACAAGAAGCTCTAGATTACTCACTCATTGGTGATAATCTATATAAGCGTGGTAAAGATGGTTACCTGAGGCTGTGTGTCCATGAAAGTGAATATTTTAAGATCTTGGAAACTACTCACCAAAGTGTAGCAGGAGGACACTTTGGACCAGATTGGGTAATCAAGGCAATACTATTTGCGGGCTTCTGGTGGCCTACCCTTCACATGGATGCACATACCTATGTGAAACGATGTGAAGTTTGTCAGAGAACTCAATATCCTATACGCAAAGATGAGATGCCACTGAAACCTATGATGGGTGGACGTGCATTCTCTAAGTGGGGAATAGACTTCGTAGGTCCTATTAATCCCCCAGCTAAGGGTTCTCATGCAGAATACATCATTGTTGCAACAGACTATCTAACTAAGTGGGTAGAAGTAAAAGCCACAACGAAGAAGGATGCTCAAACAACAGCTAAGTTTTTATTCGAGAATGTGTTCACTAGATACGGGCTACCCATAGAGCTAGTTAGTGATAGAGGCACTCACTTCTTGAATGAAGTGATTGAAAATCTGCTCCAAGAATTCTTGGTAGTTCATAAGAAGTCTGCCCCCTATCACCCTCAAGCAAATGGCCAGGCCGAAAGCACCAACAAGATCTTATGCAATGTACTGATAAAATTAGTAAACACTAAACGCTCTGATTGGGACAAACAGCTACATCATGCTGTTTGGGCATACCGAGTCGCCTATAAAACGGTACTCCAAGCCACACCCTTTTAGATGGTATTTGGTCAGAATGCAGTGCTACCATTAGACTTCTTAATACCCACATTGAAGGTAGCACAAGAGCACGAATGGACGGGTCATGAACTCTCCTCTAGACTTTTTGACCTTGAACGATTAGGAGAAACAAGACTGAGAGCAGCCGAAGGGATATATGCAGCTAAGAAGAGATAGAAGGCATACTTTGATGCCCATGTGAAGGATAAAGGTTTGAAAGCAGGAGACTTAGTACTAGTATACACGTTGAAACAACATGCGAGGAAGCTAGAAAAGAGAGGCTACGGACCCATGATCATTAATAGGATCTCCACAAGTGGAGCTGTGCAATTAGCCACATTAGAAGGTGATGTTCTCCCAAACTATATTAGCGGATGCAGAGTCAAGTTGTATCAGGAACCCCTCACGGAGGAAATGCTCAGCCGACTCAACACTGCTAAGAAACGCAAAGAGGAAGAAAAGCGAATTCGAGAAGAAGCTCAAGCAAAAGCTTTAGACCGCATCAGAAGGATGAAGTTGCGAAGGCAAGGTAGAGATCAGCCTAGAACAAATGACTATGCAGATCAAGGATATCATGTGGCAATGTGTGAAGTCGCAGGAACAAGCTCACATAGGATAACGGATCGACGTCTTTTCATAACCTTAGATATAGGACAAGGAAAGAGTGCAAGGACCGTAAGAGCCTTGATTGAATCAGGTGCAGCCAATAGTGCTGTTAAGTTGTCTTATTGTCAAGAGTTGCAGTTAACTGTCAATCCTGTGGAAGCATATCTCATAGGATTGGGAGGCGTGGAAACCCCTTGCATGGGCGAGGTGGAACTTCCCCTCTACATTCATGATGAGACAATGACAGTTAAAGTACTAGTGTGTCAAGATGAGGACCTCACGGAACCCCTTGTCTTGGGTCAAGACTGGATCTATGACCAAGCAGTCAACTTGAACCTAAGAAGTGGACTTCTTCAGGTATGGGTCAATCATAGTCGAATTACAGTAGAGTTAGATAATGGAGCACTCAAGGAACTAGGAAAGGCACAGACTCCTGGTCCTTCCAGGAGTACACATGAAGATGACCATGCTATTCTTGTCCAAAACTATGTGTTGCAGAGGAATGATGGTTGCAAAAGAGGAGTCAGGGATGCAACGGAACTCCCTTCTTTTCCAAAGGCCAGAGGGAGGCGGCAACCAAAGGTGGATCAAAGGCAGAAGAAGCAGAGTATTACCTGTGTTGGAGATCAAAAGTACCTGCGCAGCAAAATGTCTCAACAAGTGAAACAAGTGTGGGTGCGGAAAGGCGAACACCCGGTTGCACTCAAACCAACCACACGGGCAAAGCCTCTTATTAGTAACCAACAACACGATACTAATAAGAAGTCTTTCAGAAGCTCATCTACTAACGTGAAGTCTATTTGGGTGCCCAAGAAGTCGATGAAGGCCAGCCCACAATCAAGACAAATTTGGGTGCCTAAGGCTTGTTTGCGGGCTCAAATAGCTACACCAAGAACACACCCTACACAGCATGATCCATTCACTCGCACAGCCGGCATCCACTCGTTTTCAACACTCACGCACACACCAAGGCCCATGAGCACGAACAGAATCACTTGTAAATGGGTCCCTAAAAGGCCTCATGTTCAAGCTGACACACCTATAAAGCTCTCGAGAGTCTCTACGGAACCAAGAGCAAAACCCATCCACTGCATTTGGCAGCCCAAGACTTGTAACAAACCCCCGGACCCCAATTGTAAATCCATGACCACCTACTAACTGCTTCACTCTCACTTCACATCATTCCGCTTAGCTTGCAGATCTACCCAATTCCTAACTACACCCACTAGCACCGAGCACTTACTAACCCCTAACCACCCCCGAACTTTAGGTTAATGTTGTAACAGGGGACACCGTGTCATTTTTGTGTCCATTGCAATGTTAACGTTTATTCATATATTCTCACAGAACCAGCTGCGAAGTTTTCAACATGGCTGAGGCAGCAGGAACTAGCTCTCACACAGAAACAAGCCCGCAAGTGGTGGACTTAGACAGTTTACCCATTTTGCCTGAGACAAATGAAAGACCAGAAGAATTGCAGGCCGTCAAAATCATACCTATTGCGGACCCTCTGCGTGGCCACACCATGCCCGTAGGAAAGACTTCCCACTGGTTTACCGAGGTGGCAGGACCCTTGGGTGAAGGAACGTACTTATGGGAATCAGAGTTGGACTTCAATGGGAAGCAAGGCAGATACCATTTCTTTACAAGAGAATTTGAGAAATTACAAAATGCAGAAGGTCTACGTCCGATATGGGAAAAGGCAGGATTGAGTGCCTATTTCAGTGCAAAACTCCCAAAACCTGACTTCATGCGATGCTACTATCTCATCAACACCTTGACTCCAAACCAGAACCCAAAAGGGGCAAGCTCATTTGTGATTCCATCTCTGACAAAGGGGAATGAGCTCAAGAGGTTCAGGCTATCAAACAACTTGGTGAGAGAGGCTCTAGATATGCGCGGAATGCATATTCCTACAGAGAAGGAAACCCTAGTACCGGATTACATGAAGAATCAAAGTCTCACCAAGCTCAAGGACATGGTGTCCATGACACCTAATATTGCAATACACCTTCGCATGTGCATGCAACACTTTGCTTTCCCGGCACAAGATAGATTCACCATGCCGCCCAAAAAGATTTGGTTTAGCTTGTATCTGGCAGAGACACAGAGCCTCACCATCAACTTACCCCACTGGATAATTGATCAGATACACCTAGCTCACAAACGATGGCCGCGTAAACAGGTTTTATATGGTTGCTGTGCTCTGACGAGAATCATTTATAGGTGTTTGGCTTATGACATTCCGATCCAATGGGCCCTAATGTGGAATCGGGTAGAGCAGTTTAGAGGCAGGACATCCACTGGACCCCCTTCTAAGAAGATGAGAGGCACTCTCCAAGTCCCATGTGCTCAACCACGTGGAGCCACCCTAACACCAGATGTCACCCCTCCACCCCGAAGAGTCCGACCATTCACACTTCGACTTCCAAGACGCAGCACCGATGGTTCCACCTTGATATTCCCTCCTGTCCCAACCGATCTTGAATTTCCCAGTGGTGCACCTTTAGAAGAGCTCACTAATGAAGATTTCGAACAATTATTACAAGATGTAGAGCTGGAGGCAGAAGAGGCACAACAAGCGGAAAACGTGAAACGCAGGCCACGACCTCCCAAGCACCTGTCACACCAGTTGAAGTGGATGAAGAGGATGACGGAGATGAAGAACAGGAGGAAGATGAGGAGGATTATAATCAAGAGCATCAAGAGGAGCAACAAGAAATGCCAGAACTTGTAGGTGCACCAGCATATACAGCTCAACTACGAAGGTTATACGACACAATCAAAGCAGTACAAGAAAGGCATCAACTCTCTCTTGTATCCGGTCAAGCTTTGATGCAAGAAATGCTATCAGATGAAGGGGTGGACCAACATTTCATTGACACCCTCAAATTAGTGTCAGAATCTTTAGGAGTTCCGGAGGCTGTCCACACTACAGTTCGCCAGTCCGTAAGGTATGACAAACGCAGAGTTGACACGTTACCACAAGCAGGTAAGACTATCAGGATACCCGTCACAGAACAAGAAGTACCCATTGAGACAACAGCTACCCCCACAACCACCACTGACCTCTCTGCCGAAACCTTCGTTCAGACATCACCCATCTCACACCAGCATCCTCCATCACCACCGTCTCCACCCCCACCACCACCTCCCACCATGGAAGAAACGACAGGCATCACCTCTACCTTCACTTATAACCCATCCTCATTCAAAT